>VSWD01000005.1:98172557-98786300 GCA_033119305.1 Pinctada imbricata | reverse complement strand
CAGAATAAATGGAAAACAGACTACTAAGTAACGCACTCGATCACACCATGAAATAAGTTTTTCAAAGGTTTGTTTTCCTTCTATGGATGAATGCATGGTAAAGCCACTAATTATACTTGTCTTTTCTTATCATATTTCAGTTGCCTTGTGTGTTTCATATGTCCTTCACTTTAAACGAGGAGACATAAAAGTCTGTCATATTAGCTTAGTCTCCTTTTCAATTCATGATTCGCATATAATACAAGCCTGTTAAACTACGTCATCGTATGGGTACCGAATCCACTCACAAGACGCTATTTTCGTCGCTTCGTCAGTTAGGTAGGGCATAAACTAATACTAAACAACTGAGTATTTCATATCCATAGCTTGCACGGAATCTTACATACCACATATTACTATTCCGTCAATACCGAACATACTTTTTCACAGTGGGCTGTGATTTTGACAAAAATTGCAGTAAAATTGGTCATATACTGAAAACTGACAACAAAATACACTACCTTGTCATCCAGTACGTCAATAGATACCAAAGTCGATAGTAAGTTGACCAATCAGACATCTTAATCACTGACGAGGGCTAAGTACCCGAAACGTGAATGTCTGGTCCATGCTGCAAATTTGTCTGATCTTAAATGATGCCATTGAATTTGAAGACGTTTAACATTGTGATAGAATCTCAATTTTCATTTTATGGAGAACGAATGCACTATTATTTTAAGGCTAACGAACACACTCTAGCCGTTTGAATAGTTATACTTCGATGTTTATTTTATTGCCTTTCATAAGAACAATAATTAACTATTATCATATACTCTGATTAACGTTACCGTTTATAAGCTTTCCCATTGGCCAAAACGCGGTCACGTGTAATGCGATTAATCGTCGTATTGAACCGATCATATTGACGCGTTTCCGGTTTTGTGTATTAGAGGAAAATGGTAGTCGGCAGCAAACTGTGTGTTTTTGACATCACTGAGTATGCTATTTGGCAGCATTTTCTAATGAAAAAAAAAATAATATTAAAAGATGAAGTGTAAAACATTTTACTAGAATACAAAATGAAAACATTTTACTAGAATACAAAATGTTTATCTGAAAGAAAAAATGTGAAAGTGAGCAGTGCTAAGGAGGCAAAACATTATAGTTACCCTTTTCCTTTCCAGTTTTCATGTATATGATAAAACAGTTATAGCACAGATGATTCGGTCGATATGATGATTTATGGAGTGATAAAACCAATATCAACCTCGGCCTTCGGCCTCGGTCGATATTGGTTTTATCACTCCATAAATCATATCGACCTCATCACTGTGCAATAATTGTATATAGGTCCACATCATGGACATGTGTCCTTAATACATGTATTCGACAATTACAATAAATAAACCAATGATGTACTATCCATCAGACCCCGTATCCCGACTTAACCCCGATTTGACCTGACCTCACTCCAATTAAGCCCCGACTGAATTCAGTCGGGGATAAACCCCGACAGTGTCCATACTCTGTCGTATAGAACATATATTTCAATATTGACTCTTTTACATGTAGTACTTTGTTGGGGTATCTTACCGATTTATCCCGACCTACCTTGACTCATCATGACCTATCCCGACCTTTCCCTGACTTAAGGTTCATGGTTACACCCTTTCCAAAACACCCCCAAAACAATATTAAACATCACAGGTTAAGTTTTATTGATTTTATTGGTAGAGAACAATGTAATGTGTCGTATTTTAATGAAAAAAGTATATGTCAACGAGCATCCAGTTGATTTATGACCTTCCAAATAAGTACATGTCCAATTTTTCTTTAATTTTCCCCAAATTTGCATTATATCATCAATAGACCCCTGTTATTTTAAACCTGATGCATGAATGTATATGGTCATTCTTTTAATAACGAAAGAAGGTCTAAAACAAATAAAAAATAGAAAATACATCACTGCTGGTAAGTCAAATTCTATGAAATAGTAAATATTATACCATTTTAGGCTCTATTCTTGACGTCATTATTTTTAGAGTCCAACCAGTATATGACGGGTTAAAGTACTTTGTTAACATGCCAATGAGCGGAAAAATTGCTATCTTAATCTAAGTTAACATATCTTTCAACAACAAAAATAAATGTAGCAATCATCGCACAAAATTTTAAGTTCGATACAAAATTATGACCTTACCCCCCTCCAGATTTTGTTACAAAATGCTGGAAAGATATCCCCTCCGTGCTCTATTTGGATTTATATCTCCTGAACCGTTCATCTAAATTACTCCATTTATCATCCATATATCAATTGGAAATACAACTGATCAAAATGTAAATTCTGTAACCCATTCTGTAACCCATTTTATAATATTTACCCATTATATCAGTAATATTAACGCCTGCAACAGTTTTAAGCAAATGACGTCACGTGATGCATTTGGCCATTTGAACGTCAAATCAAGTTGATAAAGAATTAAAAACGGTCCAGAATGAAATGGAGCGATGAAAGCAAGATGTTTATCTTATGAATAGAATTATAAATTAATAGAATGTATTCAGATAAAAGATTACTAATACTTGAATGTACATGTAAGTGCACACGTTATATATAATAGTACGTGTATGTTGCTTTCCATTGGTTTTGGATGAGGAGAAAAGCCGGGAAGGGCTTAAATCGGCCTTGTGACAGAATATCTTTTTAAAATAGTTTTTTTGTAATTCCTATATTTATGAAAAATCATATTTATTTCCGCATGACATCTGTTTTCTTCTAAGAAAGGGTAAACAATAGCACGAACAACGTCGTTTTGAACCAGGACGTCGCCTTATAATTGCTCGGCGTTTTGAAACCTATTTGGTAGAATCTGTGTTAACAATTAGCTGATTTATAACAGTAAAACAATGCTGCAAATGAGTTCTATCTTCGAATAATATTATAAACGTTCCATTCCCCCCCCTCCCCTCCTCCTTTTTTTAACTGGTTTACGTCACATATTTCATTATAGGCGTTTAATGACAAATTCTTTCCTGACTGCAAAATAATTTTAGTGTACTACAATGTAAGACGATAAAAACCGTATTCCTTGCAGTTACGTATTTATGGAGATCATATAATGCAGGTAAGTCGGCATTCGCATTTTTTCATCAAACATGCTGGGATATTCAGCATTATGGCATCCAACGCGGGTCAAGGTCATCCTCAAGGTCAGTGTGACTTGTTCAGGATCAAATATCCTTTAGGTAATCAGTGGCGGATCCAGCGCCCCCTTTGTTGCCGGGGGGTCAAGGGGCGAATTTTGCCGATTTTTACTGAAAATGGGCAAAAATATACCTGTTTTTGGAAAATTTGGGGTCATTGCCGGGGGGGGGGGGCGGGCGCCCCCTCCGCGAATCCACCACTGGTAATTTTAGAATATGTATGTACTTTACATTCCTATATTAAACGTATACCGGTAATAATAATTCACTGTCGGGGAGAAGGTTAAATTTAGGCAATAATCCTGAAATCATTGATTTATAACAGGTCCATGAATATTCGCATTGTAAGAAAAGGAGAACAACAAATAATGTAAAAAAGGTAACTTTTTCAAAAGGAAGATTCACTTTGAGAAGATTTGACTTATAGTACTATGTCATTTGTCATGAAAAGTCCTCTGTCCGATAAATTCAAAATATAATTATTACGGTTCGCTTATAATAAATGGCGAATCTTACACATAGCGGAGAGAAATTGCGACGTAGCAGTAATACTCCCACCCCCCCCCCCCCCCCCCCCCCTTTGCCCTTATCGTGATGCTTGCTGTTCTAAATATCACTACTCCTAGATATATAGACATAGAAAAGTCCATTCATTTGTTTTACCCAAATCCCGCATGTAAACTAAGGAGTTGTTTCCTAATAAAATGTACAATTTTGTGAGATGTTGCCCGGCCACGTGTAAAAAAAAAAAAAGAAAGCATCACACACATTTTAATTAGATTCAATTGCTATTTTAACCCCGGGTATAAATCAAACGCTTGTTTACAAATAAAACAAGCATAAAATTATTCTTTCGTGATTTTCTCGTAGAGATGACGGCGAGCGGCAGAATGCGCTGTAAGCCTTTTCTCTGAATGAACATACCCATCAAAGAATTGTTTTACATCAATTTCTAATCAAGATTCAAAGGAAAACGATAGAAGTCCCAATCTTATCAAAATACAACAGTTTTATTTAGGACAATCCCTAAAATACTAGTTTATGTTTCAGGACGTAGGTGAGTCAGCGTCAAATAATAAGAGTGCCAATGCAATTTTGGCGCGTTTTTTCGTGACGTCATAGATAACATGACGTCGATTTTGGCGACGAGAGAGACTCCGAAGTGATTTGTTGTTCGGATGGTGTATCCTTGAACCTTAAGCAGACTGTGTACCTTGGATTTTGCTGACTTGCTCCGACACAGTAGTCTGGATGAGTCAGGACTTCGTCAGGAAAAGTCGGGGCTCCGTTCGGTTGAGTCAAGACTCTGTAGTATAGCTAATGAGTTTTAGCTTGGTTGGAACGAGTCTGGCAGATAGAGGAGACGCCCATTATGTAATACTTTGGCCATGTCAAGACCCAACTTATTCTGGTCGGGTTAATATATCTTAGCTCTCAGGCTATGTCGTAGCTCGGTCCGGGTAGGTCGTATCTGTAGCTCAATGTTAGCTCTGTCGGGGTAAATTGGGGTCCCTGACTGAAGTACGATTCACCCCGATTCCTGATGACTTCACTGCCCTCTTTTTATATCCATTTACATATTCATCTGTGTTGCTTGGGCCCCTACGGTTTGCGGTCTTGTTTGTGTGTGGTCATCTGACAGTGAGAAGGTTGTTTTACACCACAATTGTACGTTCTTAGAGACCTCTGGGTAATCGGAAAAGTGGAAGGTTTGTGCGCACGTAATCCAGGATAACCACACCTTCTGCTATTTCCGTAGCAGATGGCCGTCCTAAGTCGGCATCGGTTGCCTATTGGTCTCGTTGGTTTATTTGTAGTCCTTTGTGTTTGATGTTTCTGTGTTGTGCATTGACGTTCCTTGTCCCTTATGCGTCTCTTTCTGTGCTTGTCTGCTTTGTGTTTTTGCATTGGGTGTTTTTGGGTTTTGCTGTGGGTGATGCAACCTGGTGTTGTTGGAGATTCCCTCCTTTGTTTCACCAAGACTCACCCAGGCTTTCCCGATTAACGACAACTATGCGCTGCCCGGTCCCGACCAGGGATGGGGTAATTAAAAATGTAATTGTAATTAATTACAATTAATTACATTTTCTCAAGTAATTGAATGTAATGTGTAATTGAAGATTTTTTCAATTACATGTAATTGTAATTTAATTAATTACAAGGCAAAAACTGCATGTAATTCCAATTACATTTCAATTACTTTTCAATTACATTTGCATCTAAAAAAATGAACACACAGATTGATTTGAGAAAAAAATAAACTTGTTGTTTAATAAATTATCATTGAGATTAGCCATAGAAAATGGTTAAATAAACAGTTGTACCTGAATGACAACAATAATTAATGTGACTTATAGTTATCAAAACAAAGTCTTGTTATGTGTTTCTGTTCTAATTAGTTTGTTTGTCACTTCTGCAAGGTCCTCCATTCTATAAGTCTTAGAGATAAAGCATTTTTACCTGTTTGTCCACAATAGACAGAATGCATGAATAAAATTGTCAAAGGTCATTGTTGACAAAATTAATGTGTTTTGATCCTAATGTAACAAACTTCAGTTGGGAAGACTAACTTATCAAAGACAATGACAAAATAGCTAGTAATCTTAAGTGCCAAGAATTCTGGGGAAAATTGCAAGGCGAAATGTGTGCATTGTACATTAATGGTTTCTCAGTGAATCTTTTAATTACATTGGACTGTTGAGCGAATATTGTCCTGCACTTTCTTGCATTTTATCAGAGACTTGAAATTACCAATCCGGCATTGTTAAAAAAAATGATATGCTAAAAATAAATTCATTAAATGAAATGTAATGTGTAATTCAATTAATTACATTTGCAATGTAATTGTAATTTAATTAATTACATTGCCAAAAAATGGCAAAGTAATGTGTAATTTAATTAACTACATTGCCAAAAATTACAATGTAATGTGTAATTTAATTAATTACATTTCAATGTAATTGACCCCATCCCTGGTCCCGACTCAGCATAATTCTAAGTCAAGGCGTGCCTTAGAATTTGAAGACGTTTAACATTTGTTCCGCTTGGTGAGTGTCACTGCTGGTGGACCAGAGGTCCCCGAGGGCACATGTAGCCAAATTCGATCAACTTCGGTTGATCGTTTCTTCAACTTTCTTACTTTCAAATTTTCTGTTCTCAAAATTTCTTGAAAAAACGTGGGTCCTGTAGCATCATATCCCACCCATCCTCCTACGTCTATCGGTATATTTTGGACATAATAATTTTCACATTTTTTAGCCATATTACATTGTTTAGATTGAGGATCACTGACGAGGGTTAAGTACCCGAAACGTGCATGTCTGGTCCATGCTAAAAAATTATCTGTTTTCAAATGATGCTGTAGAATTTGAAGACGTTTAACTTTTATACCACTTGGTGAGTGTCACTGCTGGTGGACAAGAAGTCCCCAAGGGCACAAGTAGTCAAGTTCGATCAACTTCGGTTGATCGTTTCATCAACGCATTCGAAAATTTCCGTTCCCAAAATTTCTTGAAATTTCTAAAACGTGGGTCCTATAACATCATATCCCACCCATCCTGCTACGTCTTTCGGTATATTTTGGACTTTATAACTTTCATAATTTTAGCCATATTACATTGTTTAGATTGAGGATCTCTGACGAGGGTTAAGTACCCGAAACGTTCATGTCTGGTTCATGCTAAAAATGTATCTGTTTTCAAATGATGCTATAGAATTTGAAGACGTTTAATAATTGGAGCCAAATCTGGACAGTGTGACTGAGTTTTCGGCGTGATGGTAAATCTGGAATATTTCAACGCTGACAAAATTTCTCGAAAGTCGGGACGAGTCGGGAAGCAAAGTCGGAACAGTGTGGCTAGGGATAGATACAAATATATCGTTAAGTACTACCAGGTTAGCGCTGAACGGGGTAAGGCGCGCTCTCTCTAGAGTCGGTAACACACTCAAAGTTATAATTAATAAAAACGTGCAAATGGTTTCTCTTGCTTTCTGATTCATCATCTAGAAGTCGTGACGTAAAGGCACATAGGACCTTATTTGCCAAATAAGGCATGTGATGTTTTTCTACTAGTATATGATTATGTGTGTGGACACCTCAACCCCCCATTTTCGTAACGTACGTGACTCTCGTCATTTAATCATTTAAAATGCAATTCACTGAAGAAAAGAAAAACCACTTAAACCCAGGAAAACTTGATATTCTCATTTAAGGGGGTGTGTTTTTTATCTTTGGTCTCTGATGGGAAAAGATACTTAGCTTCTGACTTCAACTTCACTTACAGATACATAGACGATGTATTGTCCATCAATAATCCAAAATTCACGGATTACCTGAGCAGTATCTATCCTTCAGAGCTTGAAGTCAAAGAAACTACAGAGACAAATAATTCAGCATCCTATTTGGACATAATGTGGTCCTACGACACTGATGGTCACATGAACACCTCACTCTATGACAAACGTGACGACTTCAATTTCAGCATTACAAACTTTCCTTTTCTGAGTAGCAACATCCCTTCATCGCCTGCTTATGGCGTGTTCATAATAAATTATTCTCAGTTGATACGCTATGCCAGAGCAAGTACCAAATATACGGATTTTGTTCTGAGAGCTATGCGTCTTTCAGATAAGCTTCTCAGTCAGGGATATGTTTGTGACTGACTAACATCGTCACTGAGGAAGTTCTACGGTCGATATGGGGAACTCGTCGCACACTATGATGTCCCACTCTCCAGAATGGTGGATGATATTCTGTCATAGACCATTTGAACCATCCAACCAAAGATTATATTCTATAGCTCCCGAAATGGAAGTAACCGGATGTGACAGTTCTACCGAATTGAAGCAGCGGGTGTTGCATGCAAGCAGGAGATGCTTACTCTTCCTGGGCACCTGGTCTCACTCCCATATCGGGAGTTCGCTTCTTTTCATATGGTGGAGGTTTTTGTTTGTTTGCTTTGGTTCATGTTTTATCCTGATTTTGTATGCCTTCGGTTTCTGATTTTCTGAATTATCGATTTCGTGCTGTATACAGGGATATGGTCATTATCCATATTTGTCATCATTACATCTTTTCAAATAAATGTTGTTTCAATTAAAACATAATTAGTTTGATTTCTCTAAAAGTTGAATTTTGAATTCTTCAAATTAATGAATATGATGTAAAGTTATATCTATAGTACTAAATAATTAGAGTTATTTTTTAGCCAGTTCCACGCTGCATCGGCAAAGAGTTTTTTTTTAGTGTATTGCTGATAGTTACAAGGCCAATGGCCGCTAAGACGAGTTTATCTTTTTATCCTCAAGTGTGCTCTATTTCATTATCTCGGTTTTTAATATCGAAGTCCGGAATTCACCGAGTACGGTTTGGGTGTTACATAGGTTCGAGAATAAACATCAAAGAAGTACCTTACAGTTATTCAGTCTCAAATTCGAGAAGGCAAGACCAGATCGTGTGAATTCCAATTGGAACGGTTGCGAGCCCCGGTATGAACAACACTCCGAAGTGAGACCAGGCGCCCGGGGAGAGTCAACGTCTGATGATTGCATGCAACACCCGTCGCAACAGCTCCATGGAAACCTGTCAAATTCGGTGATTGTCTCGATGTACATTTTGATGTACAGATCAGGTAAGTATGTCATGTTTGGTGAAGACTACAGCCATTCACTCACAATGTAGAATGTCACTGATCATTCTGAAAGAGGGATCTTATATGCTTTTATTATATCCCCGTAGCGACCGAAAGACTTCCTCAATGATGATTTCTGCCGTTGTGTGATATAACCCTGAACAAGTAGCTTACTTGTAAGCCGTTTGGCTCTAACGGTGGAATCTTCATATTTGGAACATGCCCTGGCGTATTGTATCAGCTGAGAAACAAAAACGCCATAAGCAGGAGAAGACAGAATGTTGCTACTCATGAAAGGGAAGTTAGTTATGTGGAAGCTGAAATCGTAACGCTTGCCATACAGTGAGGTGTTCAAATGGCCATTTGCGTCGAAAGATAGAAGTATATCCAAGTAGAAAGCGGATCTGTCGCTCTCTGTTGTTTCCTTGATCTCTAGTTCATGAGGATATATTTCAGATGGTCCTTAAAGTTCGGATTATTGATGGACAACACGTCATCTCCGTATCTGAAGGTAAAATTTAACTGAGATGCGAGGTGCTTTCGCCCAGTCGAGAGAAAGGTCTGGGTGAAGTCAGCTTCGTATGAATGTAAAAATAAGTCCGCAAGCAGTGGGGCGCAATTGGTACCCATGGGGATTCCGACTATCTGCTTGAATACGGTTCCTCCAAACACAACATAAATGTTGTCAATCAAAAACTCAAGCATCCGGATGATATCGTCTTCGGTATATGTTTTGTTTGAATCAGAGTGTTCCTTCAAGAAATAAGTATCCTCCCGCCCTATGACGAGGAATTCGTATCTCTATTTTTGAAAGAAAGGTGTTGCGAATACCGTGTATCGGGTAATTTTCGCGGTAAGTTTTTTTGTCGGTAATATTGGCAAGTCTGTTTTTGAGTTTTTTTGGTGTGGGATGGTATTGTAGAGCGTGGAGAAGTCGAAAGGCTTTATGCTGGTAATATGATTGAAATTGATGGCTTTTTAATTTTCCAAAAGTTCCTTATAATTTTTTAGGATCCATTGATTGATTCCATTTCTGGAATAAGTTGTCTCGCAGTATCTTTGAAGACCTTGCTTGATGCGAGTTAATATTTTCGTAAGCAAAATGTAAAGAGGTTTTGTAGAGCACCTGGAGCACTTGGACGAACCGGCGATGAAGCGGTGCGTGTAAGGATTTTTGTGCATTTTGGGAATCCAGCTGTAGATATAAGGTAGTTCAAGATCAGAGTCATCCGTGTGAATACCGAAGGACTCAAAAACAGATTTGTGATTGTCAAGTACTTCAGATACAGATACATTTGTAAGTGTGTATGTTGGATTTCCATGTGCTGAATGAAACCCAAGTTTCTCTCTTAGGTATTTCAAATAGTACGCCTTGCAAACGAAAGTAAAATTGTTTGACGCTTTGTCAGCAGGAACAATGATATATTTTTCATGGAGGTCAGAAAGCTCTTTGGCAACAACAGGGTCATGAAAAATTAACTCGTGTCTGTTGTTAGCTGAATGCCGATGACGCCCTTTTCTTCTTTTAAGTAATTCTCCGATGGATTTCATCCATTCGGAGAGTGTGTTTAGTTCTACGTCTTCCTTTTTGGTCCACAGTCTGGCATACTCCTCACATGCATCCATAATTATTCCAAAGTTTTCCCGCCATGTGAAGGAACGGGGTTCCCTGTAAATTGAACCTTTACTGAGAAGGTTCTTAAGTTTATTGTTACCGACGATATTAAGGTCACCAGTAACCACATGGCCACACGGTTGGTAGGTGAAATCAGAGGATGAACATGTGCATTGTATGGGATTTTGTGAAAGGTTGTGTACATCTAGACATTACAAATTTTGTTTATAATTAAATTTTTGGAAGCAACGGATTGTGTATATGTGTAGGAAATGCAAGGCGACTCCTGGTATTTAAAATAAGGAGGGATTTTATCCTTGACAGAACTGTTATTTAGAATGTTGCTTAAACGCAGAGCATCGATCCCCTTATTTGCAAATTTGATTTTAAGGAAGGGACGATTTTCACTGCTAACAGGTATGTCAGATTTGACGGTCTTAAAAAACTGTTTGACGAGATGTCAATAATAATACTTTGTAGGCGATATTCTGCTGAACCGCTGTCGGTAAAATGTAAGATCATTGATGATTCGTACAAGTCATGCAATTTCTTTAATGGAAGAGAGTACAACTTCGTACGAATATGATGAAGACCTAACTCTTGATTGACAAATGGCAAAAGACCGTCGAAAGATATATCATGAATATCTGGCTTGCTGTATTTTCTTATACCATGACTTCGACGTCTTCTTGTTGTTTGATCAAACAACCGCAACACATTAACCGACTGGCAACCAGGACTCGTCAGATTTTCTCTGTTTTCAATATGAGTGCAAGCACGGGTAATTTTCTAGTTTATTGAAAATAAATACATCTATGGGTAATTTCACTTCTTCATGATAACGAGAAAATGTTTAAACTTCATCAATTCCTTGAATAGACAGACGTATGTTCGAGAAGAGCAAAGTTTTTCATCATAACATTAATTGGTCATTTGATAATGTAACATACGATACATATCATAATATTTCATATCAATGTCAGTTTAGTTCGGGTATATTTCCCCTCATAACTAACGGCAGAAGAAAAATAATCATGGGAAACGAGAAAAAGTTTCATAAAGTACTCAACGTGAAAGTTCATTTTTAACATACATAATGGGTATTAGTATTGGGGGTCAGTCGACGAAAAGGATATGCCCTCAAACTTTACCGTAGTTTAATGGACTGCCGCTGGTGAAATAAAGTTGATCGATTGATTGATTCAGAGAGAGAGAGAGAGAGAGAGAGAGAGAGAGAGAGAGAGAGAGAGAGAGAGAGAGAGAGAGAGAGAGGTCATCTTACACATTTTAATTGGATTGTACATAATTTGTTTAATATAAATGTCCATGATGTGGACTTATAGTGAATTATTGTTCTTGTGAAAGGCAATAATATAAACATCGAAGAAGTCAAATGTATGACTATTTCAAAGGGCTAGAGTATGTTCGTTAGCCATAAAATAAAAGTGCATTCGTTATCCATAAAATGAACATATGAAAAATATGAGATTATATCACGGTTAAGATGTCTGATTTGTCAACTTACTATCGACTTTGTGGTATCTATTGACATACTGGATGACTAAGTAATGTATATTGCTGTCAGTTTTCAGTCAATTTTACTGCATCTTTTGTCAAAATCCCAGTCCAATGTGAAAAAGTGTGTTCGATACCCTTTTAAAAATGGGTTGAGATGAATGTCGAATGATTGACAGAACGGAGCAAAATGAGAAAATAAGGTTTGCTTGACGGAATAGTATGTGGTATTTAAGATTCCGTGCAAGCAATGGATATGAAATACTCAGTTGTTTAGTATTAGTATATGTCCTACCTAACTAACGAAGCGACGAAAATGGCGTCTTGTGAGTGGATTATATTCCGGTTTTTTTATCATTGAATAGTGTCCAGGCTTTTTCAAAATCTAAAAGATGTATAGCGGTGAAACATATCAATTTAAGGGCGAAAGTTCAGAAAAGGTCATGAAATAAAGTTGAATGCTAACTCTCGACCAAAGTACATGATCTCCCATTCTATGTACATAAATTGTATGGTACGACACTGTCACAGGGCATGCAGAAAGACCTCGGTGATCGCTATGTATCATTGTTTTATGTCGATTAATTATGTTACGTTACCCTAACATGATGACAGGTCGACAGTTTTGCAGATTATATTATTTCTTGACATGACAGGTCGACAGGTCGACAATTTTGCAGGTTACCTTATTTCTTGAATTGACAGGTCGAAGGGTTGACAGTTTTGAAGATTTGGTTTCCCTGAGTTGACAGGTCAACATGCTTATATATAAAATATTGATTTCCTATTTATATATATGTCGACTTGTTTACCTGTAAATCTGTGGACCAGACAATATGTCTATACCCTTCTATATGCCGACCTGACAACCTGTCGACCTGTCAACCTGTAAGCTTTATCTCTGATTAAATTAAGTAATTGATCAAAATAAGCTGTTTTACGTGAATTAATCATAGGCAAGCCCCCTTAAATAGAATGCAGCGCCGTACAAACATCATATGTCAAATATAACTTTAAAAAACTTAAATGTTGTCATAGAATTGTCATGGTATTGAACATCTGACGAGAAAACTCCCAAAATAATTTCTGGTTTCTACTTTTGTATTTGACTTTCATTCACTGATTCTGAATGCGTAGAATTTATCCAGAAGATTATTTAATTTCCGTTAGAAATATAATCATAAATCTTGCTTATACAAGATACAAACACTATTTTTCTCATATTTGAATTTCTAATCATTTTAGATATTCTATAAAACAGGAAATAAAAAAATACATAGCGGATTAGAAGAAAGTAGATCACTATGCGACCTTCATTTGTTTAATTGATCTGGATCGACTATCATGATATAACCAATGAGCATCGTCATTTTCCCCTTTGTAGATGAATCTTTAGAGATTAGTCAAATTAATAAATTAAATCTGCTTTATGAAATTGTTTTTACGATAGAAAATTATTTTTCCGAACCAGCAATAATATCCGTTGCTCCTTTTAATCCTTTCATTTCTCTATCGAAAATGTAACCTACATATGTAACTTATGCTTTCAAAAAATAACAAATAAATGATTTTAAATCACATTCTTTTCTCGTGTTTTTTTTTTTTTTTTGTCTTTAAGATTGACATTACGCGCAACGGAAATTAGTCAAGATTTCCATAGACTGATTTATTAATTTATAATAAAATATTGTAACAGTGGCCCATGCACGCAGTAAGTTTCTTTTACAAAACGAGAAAAAAAATATTAAAGTTGGTTTCTTAATATTCAACATTGCAACATGTGAATAAGTAAAGGACATAAATCTGCAATGCATTTCAAAGATATCATCTTAATCTATAATCTGACCAAGTTTCATCATCGGATTATAGCCGTCTAAGGGAATCTAACACTTTAAACAACATTCGAAAACTTTCATTCTAGGCCCATTATTATCATGGATTTCAAGAGCCTATTGCGTTACTTTTAAGATGCAACCGAGATCGGTTCATAATCTGAAATGCATTTCAAAGATCTCACCATAATCTATAATCTAACCAAGTTTCATCAATTTCCTTTCATTGCATTTGGATCTTTTCAACTACCACTATTACCAATATCAATGTTGCATTGTTGAAATAGTAACTAACTAGATCGCCAGAAGAAAAAAGATTCAGCTAAGCTGTCAGATAAAAAACTTCTGGACAAATCGTTCTAAATACAATGAACCAGGCACGTACATGTATAATGGTTCTCATCCTGATCCTTGGTACTTTAAGACAAAATAGTTCAAAGAGAGCGGCGGATGATCACAAACAGGTCTCGAGTGTAGCACCCGCAGAAAATACTTGAAACACACAAAATACAAACAGGACTCCATTGTAGCACCCGCAAAAAATACCCAAAACACACAAAGTACAAACGAGTCTCGATTGTAGAACCCGCAAAAAATACCCGAAACACACAAAATACAACCAGGACTCGATTGTAGGACCCGCAAAAAATACCCAAAACACACAAAGAACATGCAAACGGGACTCGATTGTACCACCCGCAAAAAATACCCAAAACACACAAAGTACAAACAGGACACGATTGTAGCACCCGCAAAAAATACTCGAAACACACAAAGTACAAACAGGACTCGATTGTAGCACCCGCATAACATACTCAAACACACAAAATACAAACAGGACTCGATTGTAGCACCCGCAAAAAATACCCAAAACACACAAAGTACAAACGGGACTCGATTGTAGCACCCGCAACAAATACCCAAAACACACAAAGTACATGTAAACAGGACTCGATTGTAGCACCCGCAACACATACTCAAAACACACATAAGTACAAAAAGGACTCGATTGTAGCACCCGCAGAAAAAAAATCCAAAACAAAGTACAAACAGGACTCGATTGTAGCACCCTAAAAAATACCCGAAACACACAAAGTACAAACAGGACTCGACTGTAGCGCTCGCAGAAAATACTCGAAACACACAAAGTACAAACAGGACTCGATTGTAGCACCCGCATAACATACCCGAAAGACAATTTTTTAGACGCGCGCCAAAAAAAAAAAAGAGACGCAAAAGAAACACAAAACACCAATTCTAATGCACTAGCTCCGTCTGTAACGCGCATTCTGATTGGTTGAGCTATAAAACCACTGCAGATTTTGCTATGACGTCATGCGTTCCTATGGCGAGATCGTTAAAAGCAGACGTTTTCTAGCTCTTAACTGACCAAAGCATTAGAATAGGGTTACCATAAGTACTGATGTTTTACAAAAACTGACAGGGTATCGGCGAATCCACTGTCAGAAATATCCGTTTTACCACTCGGCTACCGCCTCCTGTCAGTTTTTTGTAAAACACACGCATGGTAACCCCTAAATATTACATCAAAACACTAAACACATAAGACTACACATCAACTCAATACATCAATGAGCAAACGGTACCGACTTACGACGGCCATCTGCCATGTTAGTAGCAAATCGTGTACTTACATGTATCCGGATTACGTGCGCATGGCTTCCACTAGTTCGGTTACCAAGTAATTTCGAAGAGCCCACAATTATTGTGTATTAACAATCTGCTAAATGGAAGACGACGACGACACATACAAGATAGCAAAACACATTGACCAAAGTATAACACACTGATGAATATGTAAATGGATAAAAAGCACAGGGATGTACAATAAAAAAAAACAGTATTTGTTCTGTCTACTGGAGCGGACTCATACATGCATTCACCTGAGGAGTCCGACCGACATTCAGAGAGGACAGATGGACAGGCCCTAGCTGTCTTCTCTAACAAGATTTGGAATACCAAAGAAGCCAAGATGAATAAGTTTGGTGTCCCTCCTTTAATTTCAAAATTCTTGTATCTAGTTTGTTGAGGAAAGATCGATCCATATGTTTCGTAGGGTCTATTTACTATTTTATTATGTCCTGAGATAAACTATTCGAATGATTTTAAGAGTGTATACATTAATGTTCACTTGAAATATTATCATTCAAACCTGTGACAAGTGGATAAAAACTCAATCCAAATCAAGTAGTTTCTAGATTCTTGTAATAACTTTATATTACAGTTAGTTTTAACAGACAATCATACAATTAAAAAGGGGAATAAATATCCAAACAAAGTCATATAATATGAGAGTAAACATTCACAAGATCACAAATAATAACACAAAAATCCCAAAAGAACCAACCAACCAAAAATATGGAGGTAACAAGGCAGATGGTTGAAAGATTAGAATATCAAGGGAAAGAAAACATGG
This sequence comes from Pinctada imbricata, assembly GCA_033119305.1. Classification (NCBI taxonomy): domain Eukaryota; kingdom Metazoa; phylum Mollusca; class Bivalvia; order Pterioida; family Pteriidae; genus Pinctada; species Pinctada imbricata. Next base: position 98,770,088 of record VSWD01000005.1, on the reverse strand, counting down.
CAACATTTAGGTATTTAAGTCTGTTCCGTTCTGAGAGGTACTTGTACCTCCATAACTCCATTAAGTCAAATTAAGTATGGTTCATATCGGACAGAATACAAAAAAAGCTCAGACATCTTATGCACCAAATTCAAAAGAACGATTTCAAATATGACGTGCGTATGAAGGACTTGACTAAAGATGGAGCAAACAACATGGTCCATCAGTTCTTTAATGATCGATATAAAGTCTGCAAGATATTCTTGTTTAGATTCGTCGAACACTTACAAACGTGCTCTATGAGTTATAGGAACATTAAAATCGTGACTAAGAAGGGACGAACACTTGGTACAATGTAATTAAAAAGCTCCATGAAATCTGTAAACTAGATAAGCACAGAGATCTAACTACAACGTACTTAGGTAGTGTACTATAATGAACTCTCTGATTTGTTTATAAAAGGACTACCAATCAGACTTCAAGTGTCCCCTTCATGAATACACTTAGCGAGACAGTCAACATAGAATCGTTGCAATGAACAAAACAGCCACATATAATCCTTTAAGTAACAGAACAGACGGTTAACACAATTTATTTCCACAGACCAAGGCAATCAACACAGAATTCTTTAAAACAATACACTATAGAACCAACACGAAATCAATAAAAGAACAAGTCAGCCAACGCAAAATTGTTGAATAGAACAAGGTAGCTAATACAAAATTCTTCAAAAAAAAAAAGAACAAGTTAGCCAATACAAAATTATTGAACAGAACAAGAATCATTGAACAGAACAAGGTAGTCAACACAAAATTGTTGAACAAAACAAGGTAGTCAACACAAAATCGTTGAACAGAATAAAGCCAACATAAAATCGTTGAACAGAAAAAACCAACACAAAACCGTTGAACGAGCAACACAAACTTATTGAACAGAATAAGGTAACCAACATAAAATTATTGAACAGAACAAGGTAGCTTATACAAAATCGTTGAACAGAACAAGTCAGCCAACACAAAATCGTTGAACAAAACAAGGTAACCAACCCAAAATCGTTGAACAGAACAAGGTAACCAACACAAAATCGTTGAACAGAACAAGGTAGCCAACACTAAATCGTTCAAAGTTAACAAACACAAAATCGTTGAACAGAACAAGGTAGCCAAAACAAAATCATTGAACGGAACAAAGTAACGAACACAAAATCGTTGAACAGAACAAGGTAGCCAACACAAAGTTGTTGACAGAACAAGGTAACCAACACAAAACAGTTGAATAGAACATGGTGGTCAACACAAAATATTGAAACGAATAGGGTAGCTAACACAAATTGTTGATCAGAACAAGGTAGTCAATACAAAATCGTTGAACAGAACAAGGTGAAAACACAAAACAATTGAACATAACAAGGTACAATGTAGCCATTACACCAAATTATTAAACTAGGTGTGGCAAAACCAGGTCTATCGTCCCGGATAGCTCAGTGGTTAGAGTGCTTATCTGCAGGTACAGTGGTCCCGGTTTCGAACCCCGGTCTGGGCACATCTTTTCCTACCCTACTACATTTTGTGTCGTGAGAGTGAGCCTCGAGAAGAGGTAGAACCAGGGCTGTTGTGTTGTTGTGAGGTTAAAGAAACCTCATTTCGATGGATGGAGGAGTGTGGCAGAGCCGGGTGTATCGACCCGGATAGCTCAGTGGTTAGAGTGCTTACCTGCAGGTATAGAGGTCCCGGGTTCGAACCCCGATCTGGGCACATCTTTTCCTACCATACTACATAAGTAAAAAGGCAGCCAACTCATAATCCTCTAACAAAGCAAGATAGCCAATAACAAAATATATCCTTCATTCAGTGAGCAAGACAGGCAGCACAACCTTTCACAGAATGAGGCAATCAATCAATGCAGAATTCTTAAACGGAACAAGCAAACATATATGTACTTAGCAAGACAGACAGAGACAAAACGACGAAAATGATAATTTTACCCATTTATATATACTTCCATTTTCTCAAACATCAAATCATGTTATGATTTTATCAGAAAGTTAATAATTTCAGCATTGATCAGATGCTGGTACGATTTTCACACGCTTTATAATTTTTTTCAGAGAAGGGAATCCATATGGCAGTCTAGACTTATGAGTGAGAGGGTGATATAATCATTTTTTACAAATTTATTCAAATGATCTAAATGATCTTCGACCTCCCCGCTTTCCCATCCATCAAAAAGCGTGTATCTTATTATTTCTTTTTCACAAAACGAAAGGAATAAAATTCGAATAGGAGATATCTTCTGTTTAAAGTGATATTACCTATTGAGTAGATCTATGCTATCTTCAATTCGAGATCGCTTGAAAATCGTGAATAAAAAACAAAACGGCGCCTCTTACTGTGATTGCTGATGTACCTTTAGTCCTGGTACAGTCAACTTTAATCTATGGCGCCGAAATGACGTACATTTTTTCTAAGATTGGATTACTTTCTGTTGATAAGTGACCGGCTATAGGGCGATAGCATTGTCATAAAGTCAAGAAAAGACTTAAGAAAGACTCAGCAAAATTTCAGCGTCAAACATGGCGCTCACTATATTCAGGTTACATGTAAATTACAGATTGATCATGCCAAAACGAACAGTTGTACTAAAACGAATTTCATCAACATCTTTTCTTCTATAACAAAATTAAATTTTCTTTTTCCAGGATGTACACAGAACAAAAAATTTAAGTGAAATGACTTTACAGATCTAAACTGGACTTTTGATATGAAATTACTTTAGCTTTTAATAATCAATTACTTCAAGATGTATTCAAATGATTTCAAAATAAAATTCAAAAAATTTCACAATGTATACATGTAGTTGATTATTTATGAAATTTATCATTCAATGTCAATATTTCTTACACTACTTGTGTGATATAATTTGAAAATTAATGTTCATTTTATTGCATACATATTAAGTAGTATAGTCATCAAACTTGGCAGGACGTCGGCGGATACGGTCAGATCTGCGCAATGACGGTGCGGTTTCCTGAGTTGGAGCGGATGTAGGTGTAATTACGGGTACAATTTCACTGGGTTTCAACGGTTGACTTGTATCATTCACAATTTTCGGAATCGGATTCTGACTAGGATCCTGAATCACTGGATACGATACTTGAATATTCGGTTCGACAACACGTATCGGAGATTTATCTCTTATGACTGCTTCAACAGCGGTTGGGCGAATGTGTAGACGATTTCGTCTGTACGTAACACCTTCCTGTGATTTCACAATATATGTATACTTGTCGATTTGCTTTACGATTTTGCCAAGAACCCATTTTGCATTTTCTCGGAGCTCGAAGTACACATTTTGGTTGAATATCAAGATTTGGCTGATGTTTTGCGGATTTATCATAGTGCTTCTTGATGCTTCGCTTTCTCCTTTCACGTTTGTGAATTTTACGGTGCTGATCCTTTGGCACTGAAGGGAGTAAAGTGCGGGTTTGTCGGCCTAGAAGAATTTCGTTCGGACTGAGATTTGTGTCTTGACGAGGAGTGTTTCGTTGTTCCATGAGAGCTAAGTACGGGTCGGATCCTTCACGATTACATTTGATCATAAGATGTTTCGCAATTTTGACTGCGGATTCAGCTTTTCCATTTGCTCTTTGATGATTTGGAGAAGACGTCTTGTGCTTGATTCCCCAAGATTCCGTGAATTTTCGAAATTCAGACGACGTAAATTGTGTTCCGTTGTCGGATATTATGATGGATGGTATGCCAAAGTGCGCAAACTGTTTCTTTAATATTTGTATAACTTGACTCGAGGTAGTAGAAGTCAAGTAGTCAACTTCGATGTAGTTGCTATAATAGTCAATGCTGACTAAGTAGTTGCGGTCCTTAATCTGAAATAGGTCAAGGCCTATCTTGTTCCAAGGTCCTTTGCCATCCGAATGTTGAATAAGCGGAGTTTTCATAGGTTTTGCTTTCATTTCCTGACAGGGTACGCAGTTTTCTGCCATCTGCTTGATGTCGGCATTCATTTGTAGCCAGAAAATGTTTCCTCTAGCGCGTCTGATCATGGAATCATATCCAAGATGAGCGGAGTGTAGTAGAGATTTTATCTCAGATACCATAGATTTCGGTATGATGATAGCTTCACCTTTCACTAGTACGCCATCAATAATACTAAGTGTTTCACGCATGTCATAGTAAGGCTTGCACGTATCCTTAAGCATGTGTTTTGCTGGAGGCCATCCATTTTCTATGGTTTCCTTCAAATCCATGAGAGATTTGTCACGGGACGTTTCATTACGTATTTTCTCAAGGCGACTATCCGATATGTCTTCGTTGACACAGAGAACTCGGGTACGCTCATGTTCGGTTTCTGTAGGTAGATACGAACGACTTAAGGTATCTGCTATGAGAAGCTTCGATCCTTTAACAAAACGAAATTGTATGTCGTATCTGTTCATTTCCATGATTATATCCTGTAGACGTCTAGGTGCTGAAGATAATGGTTTCCTCAGTATCGTTTCAAGAGGTTTATGATCATTTTCGATGATCACAGTACGTCCATACATTTGTACGTGTATTGGTCAAATCGCTTAAGACCAACTAAAATAGAGAGAGCTTCTTTCTCTATTTGAGCCCATTTTCTTTGCGCTGTTGTCAGAGAGCGTGATGCGTATTCGATAGGTTGGCCATTTTGCATCAGTACGGCGCCAATTCCATCCTTACTGCTGTCGGTTTGCAGTACAAGTTCTAGATCAGGGTTGAAGTAAGCAAGTACAGGAGCGGAGGTAAGTTTGTGCTTAACTTCCAGAAATGCCTGTTCGCATTCTGCGGACCAATTCCAAGGCACGTTTTTACGAGTTAGAACGCGAATTGGTTCCATCGTAGTAGAGAGACTAGGTAAGAATTTCGCCATATACTGAACCATTCCACAGAATCGCTTTACACTTGATACGTCGGTCGGACTTTTCATTTTGAGAATGGCGTCAACTTTATTCTCATCGGCTTTCACACCATTACTTGTGATTTTATGGCCATGAAATGAGATTTCCTCTAGAAATAATTCCTTTTTATCATCATTCAGAATGATATTTGACTCGGCACATTTCTTATACAAATTCTGCAGTTTGGCGGAGTTATCTTCTCTTGCCAGCTCAGCTGTTTCGCCACATCCAGCTACAATAATATCATCGATAACAGGAAATATTCCTTCCATTTCACATAGGGTTTCGCTCAATTTCCTCTGAAATATCTCACTAGAGACTTTGAGTCCAAATGGGAGTCGAGCCCATCTAAAGCGACCAAAAGGTGTGATCATTGTCGTCAACTCACTAGAACGGTCATCTAAGCAAACGTGCCAGAATGCTTCTTTTATGTCGAGCTTGCTGAAGATTTTCGCTTTTTGCAATTTCGGCAGAATATCGTCGAGAACTGGTAAAGGGTAGTGTTCCCTTTGTTAAGAGCAGTATTAAGCGCTTGCGGATCAATGCATATACGTAATTAAATTACCATTGGGTTTGTGCACTACAGCCATTTGACTCACCCATTTCGTCGGTTTGTTTACAGGTACAAGTATACCACGATCTACTAGAGAATCGATTTCTACTTTCACTTTGTCTTTCAGTGCGTGTGGAAGCTTACGACACGGTAATACTTTCGGTTTCACATCTGGATCGACGGTTAGTGTTGCCTCTCCAAGGTCACCTAGTGCTTTCGAATTTACTTTCACTTTAGATATAAATCGTTCACGATTTAAGGTAAGTAGACCCATCTCTTGTGAAGTTTCGAGACCTAATAAACATTGGAGTTTATTATCTACAACAACGAATTGTAACTCGAAATGTTTGCGACGTTTGCGGGTTAGTGACATCGAGATCGACTTGACCTATAGGTTTTAGCTTACTTTCATTAAACATAGTCAAGGTCATTGATGTAGGTTGAACTTGATCTTTGCGGACATAGCGTTGACAAATTGTGTTTATCTCAGCAGCACTATCAATTTGAAATGATACTTCGCAATCATTTACACGCATTTTAGCGGAAACGAGATCCTTATTTCGAGTATGTACAGCTTTAAGCCATCCCGTACGAAAAAATTCAGGCGTACTTTAGATGGAATACAAGCGTAATTTTTAGGGGGATTTCAGGCGGAATGTTAACTTATTCTGAAATACACGTAAAATACTGCTTAGATGGAACTTAGACGGAACTTAGGCGGAACTTAGGAGGAACTTAGGAGGAAATTAGGCGGAATTTAGACGGAAAATAGCAAAGTTAATATGCAAATTTTTTACGCCTAAAAATATTCCGCCTAAAATCCTGCTTAAAACCCGCTTAAAGAATCCGCCTAAAAATATTACGCCTAAAATCCTGCACTGAACCCGCTTAAAGAATCCGCCTAAAAATTCCTCTCAAACTCTCATGCACCTAAGTCTAATTTCAATAATAATTATGAAGAAAAATTAACTTGTAACATGATGAATGTACATGTATTAACTTTTCTTTATAACCTAGATGTTAATCTTTAGTGTACATGGTATTATAATTTAATAAGGCTTAACTTTGCTGCAGTGTAGTCTTGAATTAGTGTCTGAATCACTCAAATTTCAGTTGGTCAGAACACAATCAGACTAAATCGAACAATTCTACAATAAATATCAATTTAGATTTCATTCATGTGTCAAGGGACATATGAAGATGATAATGAAACAAAATTACTTACTTTTGTTCAATAAAATTATGATTCCAAACACATCTTGGCCTATCATTGTAAATTTCATCAGTGTCTTAGTTTTCACTTGGAGCCAAATTTAAATTGATTTCCCAAGATGCAATAGCTTAGTCATCAGCTTTCAGAATTCCGTCTAAGCATTAGCAAGAATACGCTTAAGATATTTCTCAGAAATGACTTTCAGAATTCCGTCTAAGCATTAGCAGAAATACGCTTAAGAATTTAAGCGAATTCTTCTTAATGGTTAGGCGGAAAATATAGTTCGCCTAAAGTTAGCCTGAAATTAGGCGGATTCCTCCTTAAATTTCGCTCAAAGTCCGCTTGAATTCCTGCTGGAGTCCGTCTAAACATTTCATACGGGATTTGCCGTTATCCTGTGATGAATCGGACTCGGAGTAAGATGCTTCACTATCTTCCCATGTATCTTTACTTACTACATGCACTTTTTTCTTTTTACACTTTTTCTTAAAGTGGTTTAAACCGTGGCAACGATCACAGACATTACCCCATGCTGGGCAATCTTCCTTTCGCATGACATGTTTATACCCACAAAATTTACATGATTTTGCTTCTGGTTTCGGAGTCGAACGATTAATGTGTTGCTTTTCACGTTTGTGATCCTTAGGCGGTCGATCAGATTGCCTTTGTCTACCATCTTTCTGATGTTTCGTGATTTTGTGTACTTGACCTTGATCTTCACGCATAGCTTGTGCTTGCTTATTAGCTTGTTCATATGATTGGCATATTTTGATTGCTCGTTGCAAGTTGAGGTTGTCCTCGCGAAGGAGAAGTTGTTGTACTTTGCCACTCGTAGAGAATACTATTTTGTCTCGTATCATTCTCTCTTCGGAATCACCAAAGTTGCAAGATTTCGCCCTAGTGCGCAATTCGGTTATAAAATTGTCAATAGGTTCTGAAGGATTGTATTTTGCTGACCAAAATTTGTGTGACTCGGCAACTTCATTGCGTCGAGGGTTACAATAGTTCTCAATTTTCCTTAGGACATGTTGAGGATTGTCCTTGTCCTCACCATCTACCCATATGAATTGATCGTAGACTTTAAGCAAGTTTTCACCACCACAGTTTATGAGGGTTGCAGTTTGTACATTTTGTGGCAGGTTTGTTGAGCCACTCGCCAGTAAATATATTTCAACCTGACGTTTCCATGTCTTAAAATTCTCAGAAACGTTGCCCGAAGTAATGTTCAGTTCAGGGGGCAAACGTAAATTTGGGTTTACCATAGAGTGTACGTTCTGTACAGCAGGAACAGGTACTTGGTCGACTTGACCTTCGGCCATTTCGTAAGCGACGATTGAAAAGTTCGTGAATGACAGAATTCTCTAGATCATATGACACGATTACCAAATAAACAGTTCATTGGTGCTTTCCCGCTGCCACCATGTTGATAAGTGACCGGCTATAGGGCGATAGCATTGTCATAAAGTCAAGAAAAGACTTAAGAAAGACTCAGCAAAATTTCAGCGTCAAACATCCCCCCCCCTTCCCTACAACGGATGGAGGAACTCCAATCTGAGATTCATAATCTATGAAAAACAAAGCCAATATTAATATGCAACTACTATAACACCCCTAGACTTGACGAAACTTTACCATCCCTATCTTCAATAAAACCAACTTGCATACATGCATCATATCCTTTAACTAATGTAAATACCCATTTTAATATTGTATATATACAAATACATATATCTCATTTAAACCTATTATCTCCTAAAGTACAAAGCTTGATTTTAGATACAACATCATCACATTTAAATTCTTTTTACATTTTTGCATACAATTTTACGTATTACACATCTACCCCTCTTAAACATGATCTAAAAGACCAATGGTGGAGGTTACCTTTTTTGTATATATTTTTAATTATAAGACACCACAATAATACCTGTTGTTTTAGCATTGCATCCTACACGCCCATGTACAGCGTCTTTTGATACTTACCTCCACTACAGTCTACACTGGATACTTTTATATGTTAAAATATTTTACCTTGTTATCTCACCTTTAAAATCCTTTAATTGTTAAGTTTTAACCTCTCTATGGGAATGGCAAATAATGTTCCTTCTTAACGATATTTTATCAACTGTACAAAGGGAATATATTAAGTGTATATCTATCAATAATTGCTTAAACCATGCTCTCTTTTACCCCTCTTACATAGGTCTAGCCTATGGTGCTCCGAAGACGGAGGAACATACATCTACAACAACAACAACAACATGGCGCTCACTATATTCATAGGATACAGATCCCAATTAATGCATATCAAATAGTTCCCATTATTTTCTTATTTTTTTCAACAATTTGTGGAAAATACACATAATGTTTATCTTGAGCTGTCTCCCCGTCAAAGTTTACTAGATAGATGAAATAAATTTCTGAATATAGTTTAAAGTGTGTGAGACATCTACATGTGTGGAAGAATACGTGTGAAAATAGGTCTCAGGAAAGTAAAATTCGAATAATTCCGGCCCGGAACCAGGTGCATGACTTTGAAAAAATATTAAAAAAGTTGTGTACTTTGAATCTTTACGGCATTTTTTCTATGTGATTCAAATAAAATTTCTAATCATTTGAAAGTAGTGTCAATGTGTTTGAGCTGGTGCGATTTGAGAATTTTTCTCCTATTTTTGGTAAGAAAGTACTTGAAAAATAACTGGGATCTGGATCCTAGAAGCACGGTTTGATATGTAAGTCAAACTGTTCTAAGGATGACAGATTTTATCTATATCATAAGAAACTGTAAATATTTTAGAAATTCCGGTATTTTAGTGTACATTCTGAGACATATACTTGAAATAAAACGTATCACATGCGCTATGCATGTACATCTCATTGTTATTCCAGTCTGACGTCGAATTTAGCATTCAAGAGTTAGTGTTCACTAATAAACATACTTTGTATCATAATATTACATACAGAAACGATGAAGTGTTGTTATTATTTCATGAAAGAATTTTTCGAAGGCAGATACTGGCTCAGAATGTGATTTGATGTACATATTACTTACACTCTCATTCGATTTAAGGCGCCGAGGACCCCTCCCCCCCCCCCCCATTTTCCTTAAAGACGCTGAGCGCTCCCCCCCCCCCCCGCACTATCCATTTACTTTTTATTTCTCTCAGATTATACGATGTTTTGTGTTTTGACCATATATAATAAGAAATGTATGAATTGATGATGAAGTTAAGCATATATATCGAAACTCTGGAATTTGCGCTCCCCCCCCCCCCCCGCCTTTTTTTTTTTTTTTTTTTTTTTTTTTTTGGTATTCATTGTATAAAAACGAATCATTTCGTTAGAACATGATTTTCGTTTGATGTATAATATATTTACAAGTGGAAAAACTAGCAAATTCCGAGTATAATATACAGTGTTAAGCTTTATTCTGAGCCTTAACCGAACACAAACAGAAAAACGCAGAATTGTAAAATTAGGGGGGTGGGGTGCGTTTTTGCCTTACTACGAGTCGTTATATCGATATATGCATGCTTTTTTTACATGATAGAGTTGCTTAATGATCACTGATACAGAACAACAACAAAAATTACAATACTAGCCTAGAATTATTTTTTTCTGGTTGATTTTACGCAATTTTTACTGTTTGAATTAGGCCTCTCGGGCCTCCTGGAAAAAATTCGTATAAATTCTAAAAATACAGTTTGAAGTTTTTGCATTTAAAATATCATTATATCAAAGTTGAAAGAAGACAACACAATTTATTTTGTGTAAATATCTTTATTTGGAAGAGAACAGGACAGTTTTGAAAACAGCGGACATGAAAATGTAATGAATTTTGCCAAAAATTTCGTGCTGAAAAATAGCGTCAATCGGGCTTCATTTTGGCTAAATTATTTCAAAACGAATGAACATATTTTGATGAAACTTTGTACATAACATACGAATACATTGATATATATGCCAGTACCATGATTTTGTCGAAGGTAAAAGAGGGGGAGAGTTATAGGATACAGATCCCAATTAATGCATATCTAGGTCATTGTCCTGTCAAATAGTTCCCATTATTTTCTTATTTTTTTCAACAATTTGTGGAAAATACACATAATGTTTATCTTGAGCTGTCTCCCCGTCAAAGTTTACTAGATAGATGAAATAAATTTCTGAATATAGTTTAAAGTGTGTGAGACATCTACATGTGTGGAAGAATACGTGTGAAAATAGGTCTCAGAAAAGTAAAATTCGAATAATTCCGGCCCGGAACCAGGTGCATGACTTTGAAAAAATATTAAAAAAGTTGTGTACTTTGAATCTTTACGGCATTTTTTCTATGTGATTCAAATAAAATTTCTAATCATTTGAAAGTAGTGTCAATGTGTTTGAGCTGGTGCGATTTGAGAATTTTTCTCCTATTTTTGGTAAGAAAGTACTTGAAAAATAACTGGGATCTGGATCCTAGAAGCACGGTTTGATATGTAAGTCAAACTGTTCTAAGGATGACAGATTTTATCTATATCATAAGAAACTGTAAATATTTTAGAAATTCCGGTATTTTAGTGTACATTCTGAGACATATACTTGAAATAAAACGTATCACATGCGCTATGCATGTACATCTCATTGTTATTCCAGTCTGACGTCGAATTTAGCATTCAAGAGTTAGTGTTCACTAATAAACATACTTTGTATCATAATATTACATACAGAAACGATGAAGTGTTGTTATTATTTCATGAAAGAATTTTTCGAAGGCAGATACTGGCTCAGAATGTGATTTGATGTACATATTACTTACACTCTCATTCGATTTAAGGCGCCGAGGACCCCTCCCCCCCCCCCCCCATTTTCCTTAAAGACGCTGAGCGCTCCCCCCCCCCCCCGCACTATCCATTTACTTTTTATTTCTCTCAGATTATACGATGTTTTGTGTTTTGACCATATATAATAAGAAATGTATGAATTGATGATGAAGTTAAGCATATATATCGAAACTCTGGAATTTGCGCTCCCCCCCCCCCCCCCCCCTTTTTTTTTTTTTTTTTTTTTTTTTTTTTTTGGTATTCATTGTATAAAAACGAATCATTTCGTTAGAACATGATTTTCGTTTGATGTATAATATATTTACAAGTGGAAAACTAGCAAATTCCGAGTATATTATACAGTGTTAAGCTTTATTCTGAGCCTTAACCGAACACAAACAGAAAAACGCAGAATTGTAAAATTAGGGGGGTGGGGTGCGTTTTTGCCTTACTACGAGTCGTTATATCGATATATGCATGCTTTTTTTACATGATAGAGTTGCTTAATGATCACTGATACAGAACAACAACAAAAATTACAATACTAGCCTAGAATTATTTTTTTCTGGTTGATTTTACGCAATTTTTACTGTTTGAATTAGGCCTCTCGGGCCTCCTGGAAAAAATTCGTATAAATTCTAAAAATACAGTTTGAAGTTTTTGCATTTAAAATATCATTATATCAAAGTTGAAAGAAGACAACACAATTTATTTTGTGTAAATATCTTTATTTGGAAGAGAACAGGACAGTTTTGAAAACAGCGGACATGAAAATGTAATGAATTTTGCCAAAAATTTCGTGCTGAAAAATAGCGTCAATCGGGCTTCATTTTGGCTAAATTATTTCAAAACGAATGAACATATTTTGATGAAACTTTGTACATAACATACGAATACATTGATATATATGCCAGTACCATGATTTTGTCGAAGGTAAAAGAGGGGGAGAGTTATAGGATACAGATCCCAATTAATGCATATCTAGGTCATTGTCCTGTCAAATAGTTCCCATTATTTTCTTATTTTTTTCAACAATTTGTGGAAAATACACATAATGTTTATCTTGAGCTGTCTCCCCGTCAAAGTTTACTAGATAGATGAAATAAATTTCTGAATATAGTTTAAAGTGTGTGAGACATCTACATGTGTGGAAGAATACGTGTGAAAATAGGTCTCAGAAAAGTAAAATTCGAATAATTCCGGCCCGGAACCAGGTGCATGACTTTGAAAAAATATTAAAAAAGTTGTGTACTTTGAATCTTTACGGCATTTTTTCTATGTGATTCAAATAAAATTTCTAATCATTTGAAAGTAGTGTCAATGTGTTTGAGCTGGTGCGATTTGAGAATTTTTCTCCTATTTTTGGCAAGAAAGTACTTGAAAAATAACATTCGGATCAGCCTCGACCTTTTCCTTCGAAAAAAGACTCGGACGTCAGACGGCGCCATTTTAAAAATAGTTCCCCGTTGATCTATTAGTTTTGTTATAATCTATCGTTAAATACAAATTCCAACATTGGATCGTAACTGACAAATATGTTTCTCACAACATTATTCAGTCAAGTTGAAGAATTTTGAATGTTGAAAAAGTGCCTTTTCACTTTTACATCGATTTGATGTAAAACCTTCCACCATTGGCATCCGAGTCTTTTTATGCCGTTACAAATAAAGGGCGAGGGGATCCGAATGGAAAAATAACTGGGATCTGGATCCTTCAGGTTACATGTAAATTACAGATTGATCATGCCAAAACGAACAGTTGTACTAAAACGAATTTCATCAACACTTTCAATGAATATATCAGTGTATTATTCAAAGATCGAATCTGGGACTTCCAGATGTTTCGGAAATAGTAAAACCGACTTGGGTTCAACAAGTGGTGTTACTTTGAGTTTTCTGGTCTTGTGTTCACTGACGTTGGTTGGAGCGTGTTGATTTTGGGAGAGGCTAAAACTCCGTGAGTTCGATCACAGTGTTTATACCGTGAGCTCGTCTACACAGAAAACGTCTACGTCATCAGGTACAGTACAGTACAGTAGTAAATCTACGGTTAGGAGAATATCATACTGTACTGTACGAAGATAATATTTGACAGTGACACTGCCATAATTTGAGGAAGGGGGGGGGGGTAGGGTGTGGCAACATATAACAATAACATGAATAAAGGAAGAGTTACTTTTTAAACTTCATACATCAGGTATACTAAGGTATGACCAATTTATTGTACTGTGACCTCATACGCACATCAGGTATACTAGGTATGACCAGGTAATGGTACCGTGACCTCATACACACATCAGGTATGACCAGTTAATGGTACCGTGGCTTCATTCACACATCAGGTATGACCAGGTAATGGTACCGTGAACTCATACACACATCAGGTATGACCGGGTAATGGTACCGTGACCTCATTCACACATCAGGTATGACCAGGTAATGGTACCGTGACCTCATACACACATTAAGAATGACCAGGTAATGGTACCGTGACCTCGTACACACATCAGGTATGACCAGGTAATAGTACTGTGACCTCATACACACATCAGGTATGACCAGGTAATGGTACCGTGACCTCATACACACATCAGGTATGACCAGTGTATGATCAGGTAATGGTACTGTGACCTCATACACACATAAGGTATGACCAGGTAATGGTACCATGACCTCATTCACACATCAGGTATGACCAGGTAATGGTACCGTGAACTCATACACACATCAGGTATGACCAGGTAATGGTACCGTGACCTCATACACACATCAGGTATGACCAGTTAATGGTACCGTGACTTCATACAAACATCAGGTATGACCAGGTAATGGTACTGTGACCTTATACACACATCAGGTATGACCAGGTAATAGTACCGTGACCTCATACACACATCAGGTATGACCAGGTAATGGTACCGTGACCTCATTCACACATCAGGTATGACCAGGTAATGGTACCATGACCTCATACACACATCAGGTATGACCTGGTGATAGTACCGTGACCTCATACACACATTTAGAATGACCAGGTAATGGTACCGTGACCTCATACACACATTTAGAATGACCAGGTAATAGTACCGTGACATCATACACACATCAAGTATATATAAACAGTATATTAATTACAGGCCCATGACCCCATCCACATATAAGACTATATAACAGGCCCGTGACCTCATCTACATACAGTAAAAGTCTATAAATCAGGCCCGTGACCTCATAAACATAGAGTATAAGACGATATAACAGGCCCGTGACCTCATACACATAGAGTATAAGTCTATATAACAGGCCCGTGACCTCATACACATAGAGTATAAGTCATACACCCATTAGGTATGACCAGGTAATAGTACCGTGACCTCATACACACATCAGGTATGACCAGGTAATGGTACCGTGAACTCATACACACATCAGGTATGACCAGGTAATGGTACCGTGACCTCATACACACATCAGGTATGACCAGTTAATGGTACCGTGACTTCATTCACACATCAGGTATGACCAGGTAATGGTACCGTGAACTCATACACACATCAGGTATGACCGGGTAATGGTACCGTGACCTCATTCACACATCAGGTATGACCAGGTAATGGTACCGTGACCTCATACACACATTAAGAATGACCAGGTAATGGTACCGTGACCTCATACACACATCAGGTATGACCAGGTAATGGTACCGTGACCTCATACACACATCAGGTATGACCAGGTTATAGTACCATGACCTCATACACACATCATGTATGATCAGGTAATGGTACTGTGACCTCATACACACATAAGGTATGACCAGGTAATGGTACCATGACCTCATTCACACATCAGGTATGACCAGGTAATGGTACCGTGAACTCATACACACATCAGGTATGACCAGGTAATGGTACCGTGAACTCATACACACATCAGGTATGACCGGGTAATGGTACCGTGACCTCATTCACACATCAGGTATGACCAGGTAATGGTACCGTGACCTCATACACACATTAAGAATGACCAGGTAATGGTACCGTGACCTCGTACACACATCAGGTATGACCAGGTAATAGTACCGTGACCTCATACACACATCAGGTATGACCAGGTAATGGTACCGTGACCTCATACACACATCAGGTATGACCAGGTTATAGTACCATGACCTCATACACACATCATGTATGATCAGGTAATGGTACTGTGACCTCATACACACATAAGGTATGACCAGGTAATGGTACCATGACCTCATTCACACATCAGGTATGACCAGGTAATGGTACCGTGAACTCATACACACATCAGGTATGACCAGGTAATGGTACCGTGACTTCATACAAACATCAGGTATGACCAGGTAATGGTACTGTGACCTCATACACACATCAGGTATGACCAGGTAATGGTACCATGACCTCATTCAGACATCAGGTATGACCAGGTAATGGTACCATGACCTCATACACACATCAGGTATGACCTGGTGATAGTACCGTGACCTCATACACACATTTAGAATGACCAGGTAATAGTACCGTGACCTCATACACACATCAAGTATATATAAACAGTATATTAATTACAGGCCCATGACCCCATCCACATATAAGACTATATAACAGGCCCATGACCTCATCTACATACAGTATAAGTCTATAAATCAGGCCCATGACCTCATACACATAGAGTATAAGACTATATAGCAGGCCCGTGACCTCATACACATAGAGTATAAGTCTATATAACAGGCCCATGACCTCATACACATAGAGTATAAGTCTATAAATCAGGCCTGTGACCTCACACACATACAATATAAGTCTATATAACAGGCCATAACCTCATACACATACTGTATAAGTCTATATAACAGTCCCATTACCTCAAACACATACAATATAAGTCTATATAACAGGCCCGTGACCTCGTACACATAGAGTATAAGTCTATATAACAGTCCCGTGACCTCAAACACATACAAATTCTATATAACAGGCCCATGACCTCATACATATAGATTATAAGTCTATATAACAGGCCCGTGACCTCATACACATACAATATAAGTCTTTATAACAGGCCCGTGACCTCATACACATAGAATTTAAGTGTTTATAACAGGCCCGTGACCTCATACACATAGAGTCTAAGACTATATCAGTGTGCGAAATTAACGGTGGCCCGATGGCCAAAGTCTACAGTAAATTGGATCGGTCTGTACCAATGCCAAAAGCTATAGACCAACTTGTCTATAGGAAAAAGTCACATATTACCTTTGTAACATCGTTTTCAATTGCGTCCCCTTCATAAAATAGAAGATTGTATTGAAATAATGTAGTACTATTATATTTTAGAATGTTCCATTTCTGTTAAAGTTTCAAGGTCAAAGGTTTGGTAGTGTTGAAGGTGAATCATGTGAATTTTCCGGTATGTCATTTTTTGACACTAAAATGAAATTCCTTAACATATTAGATTTTACAGGAGGGGGGCTTTTTTGGTCTACAGGAAATTGCTGTGGTCTATAGGAACCGAAATCACTGTAGACCGAATGTCTATAAAACTTCGAAAGTCAATTTCACACACTGCTATATAACAGGCCCGTGACCTCATACACATAGAGTATTTTATAGTCTTTATAACAGGCCTGTGACCTCATACACATAGAGTATAAGTCTATATAACAGGCCTGTGACCTCATACACATACAGTATAAGACTAATAAAACAGGCCCATGATCATGACCTCATCCACGTACAGTGTTAGACTACATAATTATAATAGGCCCGTGAACTCATCAACATAAAATAGGTTATAGCAGTTATGCCCTGTTTACACGACGGGTTTAATGCGCATTAAATCGAATTTAATGCGCATTAGATTTTAGCTGCGTTCACACGATCGAGGAATCTAATGCGCATTAGTTTAATTCGCATTAGATTTAATGCGCATTAGATTTTACCGTGTGAACGCAAAGCGAATCTAATTCGCATTAAATCTGGCGCATGCGTATATGATTTACTAGAATTCTACAGTACATTTCCATCATAACTGGGCACTTTTAATCACCCTTGGACCTCGAAACATAGAATAAGAGGTAAAAATACTTGATTTCATTCACAATGGACCCTCTAAGTAACTGTACTGCGTCTCTTAACTTACGTAGAGTAACATTATATTATGACGTCATTTTATCTCACAATGACGTCATGCAATGCATGCATAAGCCCAACTTACGAAGAGGTAAATTTTTATGAGCAAAACAATATACAGGAATGCATTTGACCCTTCTACTGTCTAAAGTATACGGCTCTCAGTGCAAATGTACCAAAATCTAATGCGCATTAGAATGCGTCGTGTGAACGCAATACGAATCTAATTCGCATTAGAATAAAGCACATCAAATCTAATGCGAATTAGATTTAATGCGCACTCGTGTGAACAGGGCATTAGTGTCTACAGAATGTGTATTAATCAATATAATGTTACTGCCAGGAAGTTTCCATTCCACTAAAACATATTATTTTCCGTGAGGAATTTTAAATATATTATACCCAGAAGTATTCAATTAATTGTTTGCAATTCTATGTAATACTAGAATAGTATTTTCATTTTTTAATTGACCCTCCTTTTCAGCTCTATTTAAAAACTTTTCCTCTGCATTTACAAGGGCTTGGAACCTTCAAATTTGGAATAATTTCCTATAAATTACTTCAAATTTGGCTGCATTGAAAGTTTTTTTTCATAAATGTCACTATTAGCCACAAGTAATTCACGGTTACTATCTGAGTTATGAATTAACATATTTTCAATATGAATCACTTATATTAATCCATATTTGATTAATTGGTGTATAAATTATATTTCCTGTCAGAGTTGGAGTCCATGCCTAAATATTGGTTTAACCTAAATTTTCTTTTTGGCCGGATTGCGAAGCAAATTCCGGACTATGAAATGGCCAAGATCTTATGTTCATCAGTCTGTCCATCAGTGCGTTAACATTTTGGTTGAGGCGTTGAGAGAAAACTGCTTGGAGCAGCAACTTGAAACTTGACATGGTGATAGACCATAATGAGACAAATAAAACTCAGCAACAAATTTGACCTAGTGACCTTGACCTTGGAGTTTGACCTACAAAAAAATTAAAACTATTGGATATTAATAACTCATGAACTATCGAGGATATTTCACATGCAGAATCTTCATATGACCAGACCTTTCATTTGATATCATGACTTTTGATCTAGTGACCTTGACCATGGACTTTGACCTACTTTAAAAAAAACGTTAACCTGGGCTATATCTCATGTACTAGAAGGGGTAGGGCTTTGATATTTCACAAGTAGATTCCTCATGACTAGATCTTTCATTTGATATCATGACTTAAAATTGACCAGGTGACATTGACATTGACTTTTGAAGTACTTTTAAACTATAAAAGTCAGGGTTTTGATATTTCACATATAGATTCTTATGACCAGATCTTTCATTTGATATCATGACTTTAACCAAGTGACCTTGATTTTGACCTTTTACCTACTTTTGAACTAAAAGGGGAACCCTGAAGGGTTTCAATATTTCACATGTTGGATCCTCATTACCTTAGCTTTTTGCAATAGTATTAATGACCTTTGACCTATATCTCTGCACAAAAATGTACACATTATCTTATACACACACTTCACAATCCTGCCTTACCACCTTTAGCAGTATATATAGTTTAATTTGTTTATCATCTGCCAGCAATAGCATCCCAGACATTTAAGGCCACTACTGCACCAGGAAAATCCACACAAAAAGGCATGTGTTACAATCCAAAGCTATCCTGAAAAAATAAAGAATGTCACATTTAGAGCATTTGCTTTTCTTTTTTCAAGAACTAACACGGTACTGTATGCCGCTGTTAAAAATAGTATTTAGTATTTTGTAATTGTTTTATTGCATCAATAATACATTATTAGAGATCTCTTTTGATTCTTTTAAGGTCAGTGCAAAAAATGTGTCTTATACTGTATGTGTATGAGGTCACAGGCCTGTTATATTAGTCTTATATTTAAGAAATAAAAAATGACAAGCCGGGCTATATTGTCTCATAATGCCCGAGCGTCCTCAACCAATCACATTTATTACCAAGCCGCGTCAGCCCGGCTTGTCATTTTTTATTTCTATTCTAATGATGACCATTGATTCTTGGTAAAACCAGTTCCTGCCGGTTTATCTACTTTCAGAAAATGGGTAGGCGTGGCTTATCTCTATAGGGCCTATATTGGAGAATAGAGCCCGGCTCGCGTCTGCTGTCTTAATAGGGAAAAATAATCAAGTCATATTAGAATGTATATATAGACTTATACTCTATGTGTATGAGGTCACGGGCCTGTTATTTAGTCTTATGTTGTATGTGTACGAGGTCACAGACCTGTTATAAAGACTTATACTGTATGTGTATGAGGTCACGGGCCTGTTATTTAAGTCTTATATTGTATGTGTACGAGGTCACGGACCTGTTATATAGACTTATACTGTATGTGTATGAGGTCACGGTCCTGTTATATAGACTTATATTGTATGTGTATGAGGTCACGGGCCTGTTATATAGACTTATACTCTATGTGTATGAGGTCACGGGCCTGTTATATAGTCTTATATTGTATGTGTATGAGGTCATGGGCCTGTTATATAGACTTATACAGTATGTGTATGAGGTCACGGACCCGTTTTATAGACTTATATTTTATGTGTACAAGGTCACGGGCCTGTTATTTAGTCTTATACTCTATGTGTACGAGGTCACGGGGCTGTTATATAGACTTATACTGTATGTAGATGAGGTCACGGGCCTGTTATTTAGTATTATACTGTATGTGTATGAGGTCACGGGCCTGTTATATAGTCTTACACTCTATGTGTATGACGTCAAGGTCTTATATTGTATGTGTATGAGGTCATGGGCCTGTTATATAGACTTATACAGTATGTGTATGAGGTCACGGACCTGTTTTATAGACTTATATTGTATGTGTACGAGGTCACGGGCCTGTTATTTAGTCTTATAGTCTATGTGTATGAGGTCACGGGGCTGTTATATAGACTTATACTGTATGTGTATGAGGTCACGGGCCTGTTATATAGTATTATACTGTATGTAGATGAGGTCACGGGCCTCAGTTGTTTAGTATTATACTGTATGTAGATGAGGTCACGGGCCTGTTATTTAGTCTTATATTGTATGTGTACGAGGTCACGGTCCTGTTATATAGACTTATACTGTATGTGTATGAGGTCACGGGCCTGTTATTTAGTCTATTATTGTATTTGTACGAGGTCACGGACTTGTTATATAGACTTATACTGTATGTGTATGAGGTCACGGGCCTGTTATTTAAGTCTTATATTGTATGTGTACGAGGTCACGGACCTGTTATATAGACTTATACTGTATGTGTATGAGGTCACGGGCCTGTTATATAGCAGGGATTTTTCAGGGTATTTTACTTTGGGTCCAGGGTCCATTAAAATTGGGAAAAACCGCGGCATTTCAATGAAATTGGGAATTTCCAACAGTTTAATTGATTCTTAATGGAATAAATCATTATACAGAGATATAACTCCTTCTTATTCAAAGTGCATGTCTTCAATAAAAGAAACAAAGTACTAGTAAAGCCATCTATACGATTGTGCTTCAAAGGACATCAACTTCTAGGACCTGGAACAGGCATCTGTTCAGAGTCAGAGGGGCTACTTTTGATCATGATCAATCAGGATTCAGATTCAAAGTCAGTGTTTGACGGGGGACATATTCCCACTGTCCAAGTCGCCCCCATTCTGTTTATTGAACATGAACTACTTTCTGTTGTTTCTTTTATAGTCACTATCCAAAATTTTATTTTGAAGAACGTATCTATCCTCTACAAAGAAGAGGAGAATCTCCCTTTTGTAATTTTTTGGTATCAGATTTGCTGTTGTCACAATGTGAGATGACATGATCCTGGGGTTCTCAATACTGGAGATACAATTTGATGTCTAAAACGTAAACCTATACCGGATATAACCAGTTTACGTATCCATTGTTAATGTCATATTTCTGCTAGGTATTATCAGTCGTCATCATTTTGCTCTTTATTGAAGAACACTTTAACAAAAAATTAAGAGGTTCAAATTGGGAAATTTCAATCATAAATTGGGAAAATACAGGTCATTTTGGCGTTGGGAATGGGTCCGATAATCGGACCCAAAAACGGACTTGAAAAATCCCTGTATAGACTTATACTCTATGTGTATGAGGTCACCGGCCTGTTATATAGACTTATACTCTATGTGTATGAGGTCACCGGCCTGTTATAAAGACTTATACTCTATGTGTATGAGGTCACGGGCCTGTTATAAACACTTATACTGTATGTGTACGAGGTCACGGGCGTGTAAATTATAGACTTATACTCTATGTGTATGAGGTCACGGGCCTGTTATTTAGACTTATACTGTATGTGTATTAGGTCAGGGGCCTGTTATATAGTCTTATACTGTATGTAGATTAGGTCACAGGCCTGTTTTTTAGTATTATACTGTATGTAGATGAGGTCACGGGCCTGTTTATATATGGGCCTGCTATATTAACTGATTAACAGGTTGGGGAAAGGTACCGATCGAGCTAATATACCTCCCCTTACCAAACTGGTGAGATTGCCGCAACCTTGCCGCAGACTTGCGGCAAACCTGCCGCAAACAATTTACATCGCCAGAAATCTGAAATGCTGTTTGCAGCTATTCGCCGCTACCGGCAAACTTCTGGCGAACAGAAACTCGTGTTTGCCAAAAGTTCGCCAAAATGCAATAACAACCAAAATTCAAATGAAAATTCGCCGCAAGTTTGCCAGAGCAAGATTTTGGCGAACTTGCGGCAAAAAATGATTCATTTAAGATGCTAGCCAATCAAATCAAAGGCTGCCAATTTTTGAGCAAACAAAGAAGAGGAATTATTAGTGCTGACTCAGTAAACATGGTGAACATAAGCTACATGTAGGTTGCCATTTGAATGGCTGCATAGAGCAATTCAAAGGGATTCATATAGTACTATCTAGTGTGCAAGCCTGTTCCAAAGTTTTTTTGACTTATTTATTATGATACTAAAGTGCTGTGAAAAATTTAGTCTTGTTCTGTTGAATCATAGGATTACATGTATGGGATGTGTACTCAGCTGCCAGCTACTTTTTAAACCATAAAGCTTATAATAGACATGATAGACTTAAGATCTAAATTTCATTTATAGTTAGTGAATTCACTATAATACAGCTTAAAGGTATGTAAAAAATATATTATTATTCAGTTTATCAGCATAATTTTTTCTTAAAAAATATATATCATAAAAAAATGGTTTGGCTATAATTATAAGTAAAATTAAACCACATTAAATGCTAGTTGCCTTTGAAATTGCCAATGAATGAATATATAAAAGTAAATAAACTTAATTACAATTCTGACTCCGGTACGAAATTTCCAGACGTTATCTACACGTAATGCAACAGGAATCCATACGTACTAATAAATTCCATACGTAAATCTAAAATTCCATATGGAAAACAAGCATACACGTAATTTTTTCAAACTTATATGTCTTTTTACGCACGGAAATCTTCAAATTTTCCAGTATACGTAAAAATCTAACTTGACATTTCATACATATATTCTGAATATAATCTCTGCAAAAGCACGTACTTTCTGGACTTAGGAAATTTTCAACAGAGCGTACATATTTTTGTGACTGCATGGAATTTTGACTTAGCCAATTTTCAAGCAAAAATATGACTGACACATGAAGACTTATATATTTGTACATGTAATACAAAGAACATGCTATTCCGTCTTTTCGATTTTACAGTTCCACGTTCGATTTGTGCAGGTATCTGACGTAAAAGCATTGTGACGTCATCAAATTCCTTTGAAAACGTCATATATGTAACCCTGTTTCCCTGAATTTCTTGCTGGTTCCCATAGAATTTGATGACGTCACAATGCGTTGACGTCAGATACCTGCACAAATGGGAAGTAACTCTGTATTTCGAAAACACCGAATAGATAGTCTCATTATTTAGCAAAATAGAAAGTACTTTAAAGTTACATTACATGCATGACCAAATGAATGAAGCTTTATAATACAACCTTTTTCAAGTTTTGAGGGAGAGGACAGGGTGAAAGGCAGGGGAGGAAGAGGTTGGAGGAAAGGGAAGGGGGAGAGGGAGGGATAAGGAAAGGGAAGAGGGGAAGGGGGAGGCTGGTAAGGGGTGGGAGGAAAAGGGTGGGAGAGGGATACCCCCTGTCGCCCCCCCCCCCCCCCCCCTTTTTTTTAAACAATGAATTTTTCATAAAATTTACGAATTCTTTGTTTGCCAATCTGTCAGGAAATAGGAAAAATTAATTATCTTTTCTTCTCAAATTAAATTTCGTTCCCAATTATATTTCACAGAATATTCTCTCCAAAAAAATGTACACTCAAAAAAAACAACAAAACTTTACTTAGATATATTACTAATTACTAAGAAAGATTGGCTATGGATCAAGAATTCTTTCATTTAAAATGTTACCTCTATAAGTAATTACTTTAAATAACCGTCTTAAAACTTTAAACTTCGGCTAGGATTGTCAGAACACGCGAGTATCCATCTCCATCACGACAGATGTTTTACTTTCGTTTTCCATATACAATACATAGTTAATCTCGCCTAATTTCAGAAAACTTGGCGATCGGTCTTTAGGTGTTTATAACATGATTTCTAGAATACGATTATTTGACATCGTTTTTCATTTTTATTTTCTTTCCTTTATATATATATATCTTCTTTTTTTCGTTATTTAATAATTTCCTAGGGTCGGAAAATAAAAAAAATCTTTCAAGATAATTCTATTTTTTCCAGATTAGCAAAAAAAATATATGGTCAATGGATCGATGATTATTTTTTTTATAAATCAGTTTGAAAAAAAAAACAAATTAAACATTGTGTCAGTAATGGATAAAAGAACTAAGATTATTAAGTAAAACAGACGCATTGAAAATAATTAATGTATATTTATGCAGATCGAGGCGTTTTAGTTTGAAATGATTGTGTACGAAACGACTGTGATAAGAAATAGCCAATCAAAACATCGGATTTTTAAAAGGTTCGGGCGAGGCGGAAAAGTCGAATGCCAGGATCGAATCTTCAAGAATTTTGATGACTATCATAGGGTTTCCTTTACTTTGGTACCGGTACATTATAGACACGTTAATTGAAACAATGAAGCCTAGTTTCCTTTGTACTGAGCACGTCGGTGGATGGACGTGGACCGTGGGAAAATGTGTTTGTTTTCATCGATTTATCAGTGTTCCAAACTGATGACTCCGTTTGAAGTTGAAGACAGTGCATAGCTAAGAAATTTGGAGATAATGCCATTGCAGCATCAATAAGCATGATTGAAGGTAGGCTGTTATTTGATTCATGTTTTACTTCTTTGTGATTAACACGTGTTCTACTGAAAAAGAGTTACGGAAAGAGGTTATCTGCCAGGGCTAAATCTCAAATATTTAGGGGATCTGAATATTTTTAGGATATTTTCAGAATTATCATTACATTATTACAACTTCAGAATTCTTTATTCTTTTAATTAATTTTTATAGATGGTGTCTCGATCGTCTTCTGGAAAACGGGATTGCCGGGACAGTCTTCACTGATAAGAATTTACATGTACTGAATTAAAGGCCATCAAGTCCTGTTTTGGGCACAAAACTCCTGGATTTCATACCAAAATTGTGCCTGAAGTTGGTGCCACATGTATTTACAAATCCAGAATTGAAGAAATGGCATCTTGCATATGACTTAATATAGTTCAATTCAAAGGCCCAAGGCATCATCAACTGTTACTACAGAGGACACATGCACCAGGGAAGCCTTTAAAGAGGAAAAAATACGATAAAAGGTATTTATTCAACCGTGCAAGAACTACTCTGCATAAGTTTTTCTTCTTTGGGACAATATTTGTATTTATCTAATATATATTTGCATATAAAATAATGCATTGAAATAATTTAATTAAGAGATGATTCTTGGAAGACTATCTGTATCTGTATTGTTACGTCGCAGTATCCCGTGCGGGCTTTGAGTTTTATAAAACTATGAGTTTTAACAATTGTCTACACTGACAAAATCATTATGCTTTTCTTATATTACTAATTTAGATTACATTGAGCATCTTGGAGCCTGAAATTCAAATGCAGTACATTAGCCATGAGCCAGGTTGAAAGGAAATAAACAAGGCAGTGACCGAAGACATTGCATATTCAAGAAAATGCAGTCAATAATCGCGGGAGGACAAGTGAAACAATATAATAATAATGTACAAAGCGAAAAGAAGAAATAACTTATCGTGTCATACAATTGTTGTTATAGTGACTTGTTACATTTATCCAATGTACAAATGAAAATAGTTCCAGTGGATAATTGATGACGATAATTTAAACTAAAGAATTTTTATCAACTTTTGAGTTGTGTTATGGTAAATATATATATATAGGTCAAGATACATGTAAGGGTGAAACGTTTACACGTGTACACGGAGCCGTTTCGTTTTTTGACTGTAAACGTTTACATAATTTCTAAACGTGTACACGGGCCACTGTACATACAGTAAAAAGATATTCTTTAATATCGTTAATATTACGCTAAAACTCAATACTTGTATTGATTTCCTGAAGTCGCGAAGTCAGTCAATTGATTCTTCAATTAACGTATGTACGAAATGTACATGTATGTGCTGTCGGAGTTATGTATGCATCCTTGATTCAAACACACTGGACAAACTTTAAACAAACGCTTAAAACGGGAAGAAAATCTGTTTGAGAATCAATCTAATCCTGTTATAGAAAGAGCCGATATCTCAAAATTGACACCGCCGCAACCGTCTCTTTCTCCGTCATTGCCATCTATTTCTTCGTCTATTTCTCTGCCCATGCCTTTTCTTGATGGTTCGGTGTCCAACCTTCCACGAGTTACTGTTTTTGTAACTTACTTGCACTTTTGAATTGTGGGAATTATTCAAACACATTTGAAAATAACAGCTTGATTTTTGAATCTTTGGAAGTTTTATTGCTGTACGAAACATCAGCATGTCGTATTAAAGTTGCGAATTTGATCTAGTCAAGCGTAACTAAGTCGTATTTATGTCAATTTATGACCATGTCTACAAATGAATACTAGTGGATATCACTTTTCACATTAGAAATACAAAGACGCGTTTAAACGTTTACGTTTCGTTTACAGCCTTCCGTGTACACGTTTAGGAAATTTGGTAAACGTTTCACCCTTAGATACATGTATATCAAGACTATAATTTACATTGCATTGTATACACAAGGTAGTATGTATAACTGATACCTTAAACTCTCAGTACAGAATTAAGTATTCTTAATAATAATGTAAATGTAACTTTAAAGTGAGCTGGCCTCTGACCTACAGTGGTAAATAATTGCATTGAATGTTTAAATTATAAATTTGCTCCTTGTAAAGTTTTGAAATTGTAAAGTTATTTGCAACAGCTAAAACTTAACTACAGGATTGATCAAGTCATAGAATTACATGTACATGTTATATTGTAATAAATTCCATATTGTTTCAGTTAAATCTTCAAACTTCTGTATTTGTTTCATATTTTGATTGCCATACGTAACTTGCTATATTTAGGACTACGTACATAAATAAGGTCATTCATGTACACGTAAAATTAATTTTTTTCCATACGGAAATTTAAAAAATTCCATGCATAAAACTATTGATTCCTTTTCCATATTTGGTCATATCCATACGTAACTAATTTAAACATTTCGCTCATTTTTATGCATGAGTACGCTTCGATTCCTGCTAGAATTTTTAGTTTCCGTATGGAATTTGTGTACATTCTATGTTTAATATAGAGACATATTACGTCTCAAGCCTGTTGCATTACGTATGGAAGATTTCATAAGGGGGACTCACTACTACTAAGATAACAACATATTATGAATCAGTGTACTACCATGCTTTATACACATGCATGTATGAATTCAACATTTTAACATGTGTGCATGTGTTATTACTTTGCCAGAGGTTCGCCGCAACATTTTCAAGGCTCTCAAATACTTAGCCAGAAGTTCGCCGCAACATTTTCAAGGCTCTCAAATACTTAGCCAGAAGTTCGCCGCAATTACATAGGTAGTTCGCCAGAAGTTCACCGCAATCTATATATGGCAATAGGTTCATCACTGAGCATGCTCAGAAACATTGCCAGAAGATTGCCGTAAACTGTATTTGGACACAAGGAGTTTGCGGCAAGTCTGCCGCAAACCTAATTTGCATGGTAAAAAGTCGCGGCGAAGTTGCCGCAAACTGTTTGCAGCAACTTTGCAGCAAAGTTTGCGGCAAGCTTGCGGCAATGGTTCGCCAAAGGCCTAAAATTTTGGTAAGGGTCAATCAAGCTAATGTACCTCGATCGGGCAAATCAATCTGACTTTTTTATTCAGAAAAAAGTACTTTTTTCCTCCAAATCATATTTGAGTGCAAAATCGCACCAGCTTTTATATCAAGAAATAATATTTAAAAAGCAACTATGCCTGAAAACTTTTTAGATTTCAAGAAATCTCACCCAAAATATTCAGAAAAATGGAGGTATATTTTCTAAGTAACTATTCACTTTTCAGGTATGTTTCTTTTGTAAACATAACTTCTTTTATAAAGAACTGATGCGATTTTGCTAAAAAGAATAATTTTGAGAATGTTTTAATTTTTTACTACTGAAAATATTCAGATTGATTAGCCCAATCGAGGTATATTAGCCCAATCGAGGTAAATTAGCTCGATCGGTACCTTTCCCCAACCTGATTAAGCCTTAAACTGAATGTAGACTTCTTCAAGATCACTGCCACAGTGGATTATTTCCATGGACTTCTTCAGATTTATTGTCTTTTGGAAATAGTGATATATATTTGTAACATTTTAATCCGATCCTTCACCCTTTTTTGATGGTTTTGACAACTACTTGCAGATTCGATCTATTCTCACTCAATTCTCCAGTATTTTTTTTATGTGTTGAACATTTTGCTAAAACTGTAAAAGTCTATATTTCACTGCGCCCGTTTCACTGTATCAATAAAGTGAATGCTTACCATGTAACAAACTGACATCTGACATCTGTATCGACTGAATGTGCTTCGATAACGTGTCTTCACTGTACAGTAATCTATTAAAAACGAAAGTAGAAATGACGTACGCAAACCATGTGTAGACGAGCTCACGGTATTTCCGGTGCGATGAGTTCACGGGCTTATAGACTCTCCCGTTGATTTTATCAATAATATATCTTTAAGCTTTATGTAAGGTGTGAATTGATTATTTTTATTTTATCCTAGGGAAGGAATGTACATAGCAAATTACATACCATATGCCCGAATGCTTTAAAGTAGCTTTTCTACAGTACTAGTACTGGTCTCTTCAACTTTTCAACTACTTTTTCATAAATTTTAGACAATTTTTTATATTTTATCATATGTTATCTTTTATCTTAGTTTTAAATGGAGAATTCAAATCATGAATCTCTTTACCGACTGATAAAATTGTAAAATTTCAAAAATCTTTCTTTCTTCTTTATGATTGGGCACCTGGCAGCCCTCTATTGGGTCAGTTGGCTGTATTGATGTTATATTGCGGGGAACTCATTCGCCAACTGCCCGTTACAGAGTACTCTAGCCAGGCCTTTCCCCTCTGGGGTGCCTCATAGCCCCTTCTATTATTTAAGGGCGGAGTACTGCCCCATTAAATGCCCACCCTCCACTTGTGTATGTGGTGTATGCATGTATGCAGGAGGGTTGTATAGTTATGTACTGCTTGGATGGTCTGTATTTCCAACGGCTTTAATAAGGTGCCACCACACCTGGATACCTTTGCCGCAGCATGAATGTGGGTACCCAACCGGGCCCTTTATAGTCCCCCCGGTCAGGAGACTCGGTAGGGACGAACAAATGGTTATGACTTTCAACTCTCATATGACCGCAACGGGACCGGTCGTCTGCGTGAGAGTTGAACGCCAAATAAAATCCACCAAATTTCGAGATTGCGAAACAACAAACCTAGTAGAAAAACGCGTCTGCAATAACACCAAAAGTCTTATAATACCAGACAGTCGAACACCTCAATACAAGAATAGCTTTCTAGTCAGCACAACTGTCCATTGGAACCACCTACAAGAAGACGTCGTGCATGCAAAGTCTGCAGACTGCTCTCACAGACCGTTGCTACTAAAAACTAGCGACTCTCTCTACCGTTGCATAAAAACCAGAATTGGGTTCTGCAACGTACCAGATACAGATACAGATACAGAATGTTGCACGCAGGGGAAGTCGCTGAGAAATATCCTTTTTTTAATCTACATGATTTGATAAGTTTTGGTACTATTTCCAAGATTATTTTTACACAGTCATTTATAGAACAATGTCCAAAAATCATCCGGTTTGGGCTGAAATTGATCGAGATGGATTTCTCTGAAATTTTGATAATCAGTTATAATGATAAAAGATGACCACCTATTGAAATGTTTATACAATGAATAATAAGTACCAAAGATATAGCCCATGTGGCAATCATTGGTACCTGTTGATAATTGCCACCCCACCAGTATGGTAATCTTGTCCTTAGTAGTCCAATAAATATGATCAAGGATGGAAGTCAGACTAGTACTGGTATTAAGTTATAAAAATATCCTTTGGTGGGTGGGGGGATGTGGATGAATAGACAGAAGACACAATCACCTATGTTTATAACGATAATAGTACAAGATGAGAAGATTTCTTCTTTTCCTAGTTCTCTATGAGTTGCTTTTTTTTTGTTTTTTTTTGTTTTTTTAATGAAGTGTATTTTTTGAGCATCTGAATTCAATCAGATCAAGCAAAATCATTGATCATAGCAGCATGCAAATGAGGTTTTTATTTTCTGTAATGACCTGTAGTAATATGTTTATTCAAATGTGCACATTTATGATAATGATTCCCTTCCATTCAAGGCTTTAGATATACTGCTGACGTGATGTGACTATGAATACCTGATCCCCAATGTGGAGGAATTCATTATATGGGTCGGCATACATTCCACTCAGCTGTCTACTTCCTCAATGTAAACAAAGACAAATCTTACATGTAGTAAGATACACAGGGAAAAGAATATTGCAGAACTTTTCAAAGCATACAATGTCGGGAGATGTCAAACCAATGGTGGCAGTTTGTCAGATGACTTGCACTGCAGACAAAGAAAACAATTTCCAGATAAGCAAGTCTCTAATAGAAAGAGCACACAAAAGAGGGGCAAAGGTGAATCAAATTTGTCAATTATTATTTAATAATTTTAGATATTCTTTAAATGGATAATTTATTACTTCACCCATTGAAATTATATGGAATTCAGCTTTATCATTGCTTTTTCAATTTTATAGAATTATATCCCAGCTTCTCCATCTCCTCTAAAAAGTTGGGAATGTACATATAGGAACCATATTGTCTGTCCATCTGTCTGTCTATCCAACAAACATATTCTTATGGCTACAACTTCTTTATTCCCTGCCTTGGTTTGAATAGTATTTCACAGAATTGTGCCTTGGATGCAAGATATGGCAGTACCTTAAACCAAGGCCATATATGCAAGGTCAAGGTCAACGTGTAAGAATATGTTAAACCTTTTACTTTTCCATCTCCCTGTACAGGTTTGAATAATATCTCAAAACATTACTGTACATAAACTAAGATTTTGTAATAATATTTTCATGGAGCTGAAATATATTTGACTATGTAGTAAGTAACAATTTCCTGGTTTTAATATTTATTTTTTTTTTTTTTTTATTGCTGTCTTTAACAAATTGAAGGAGAGGTTACATAATCTAAATATCCCTTCTAGTTACGAAAGATGTTTTAGTTAATAAATTCCAGTGCTGTAACGTATGGATAATCAACTTTAACTCATAATCTTTACATTTAGATGGTATTTCTTCCTGAAGCAGTAGATTATATTGGAGAGACTAAATCACAGAGTATACTAATGGCAGAGACTCTAGAAGGGAGGATCATTACGCAGTACAGGGAGCTAGCAAAGCAGTTGGGAACATGGATTTCCGTGGGAGGATTCCATCAAAAAGTCAATATATGTTACGATTCTTACAAATATAAATTAATGATACCTGTATTAAGTCACTGATATGCATGATAATTCAAGATATGTAATTTGTAGACATTTTATCTTACTTTATGAAAAGTAATGAGTACTAGTAGAACTGAAATAGATTTAACATCCTAATGAACATGTACATGTAAATCTATAGAATCTTTTGGTACAAAAATTCTTAATGTTTGATAACAATGAAAGAGCAATAACTCCAAGAATTTATGTTTTCAGAATACCATGGAAGATGCAAAAAGAGTATTGAATACTCAGGTAATCATAGACTCTGATGGTGAGGTCAAGGCCACCTACAGTAAGACACACCTGTTTGACCTTGACATTAAAGACAAAGTGCGGCTCTGTGAGAGTGATTACACCACTCCAGGTCCTAGGTTTGAACCTCCAGTGAAAACACCAGTTGGGAAAGTAGGATTAGCTATAGTATCCTTAAAAATACAACTCTGAAAGTATGTTAGATTGATAATAATACATGTGTTTAAATCTTTTTTGGGATAATCAATCAATAATACAATTCTAATATTTGTGAGATGTAGTTTATGTACCAGTATTTTTGTAGATGATATTCCTTACAGAGTATGAGTGTTATGATTTAAGATTCCCAGAGTTCTCTCTAGCGCTGTCACAGGGTGGGGCTGAGATCCTTACTTATCCCTCAGCATTCACACAAACCACAGGCATGGCTCACTGGGAGGTCAGTATCAAGTCACAATAATATGATACAAACTATACAAAGAACATGATACATTCAGGAGCAATTTAAGTGAAACAAAAATATAAAGAAATTGGTGATAAAAAGTAATACATACTTTCAAAATCTAATTTTAAGAAATTGATGATATGTTTATTATTTTTATGCCCCCGGAATCAAAGATTCGGGGGCATATAGTTTTTGGCCTGTCCGTCTGTTTGTCTGTTTGTCTGTTTGTCTGTCTGTTTGTCCGAAAAACTTTAACATTGGACATAACTTTTGAATGGGAAGTGATAGGGCTTTCATATTTCACATGTGTATTTCTTGTGACAAGACCTTTCCATTGATACCAAAATTTTTGACCTCGTGACCTTGATCTTGACATTTGACCTACTTTTCAAAAACTTTAACATTGGGCATAACTTTTGAATGGGAAGTGATAGGGCTTTCATATTTCACATGTGTATTCCTTGTGACAAGACCTTTCCATTGATACCGAAATTGTTGACCTCGTGACCTTGACTTTCACCTTTGACCTACTTTTCAAAAACTTTAACATTGGACATAACTTTTGAATGGTAAGTGATAGGGCTTTCATATTTCACATGTGTATTCCTTGTGACAAGACCTTTCCATTGATACCAAAATTATTGACCTCGTGACCTTGACCTTGACCTTTGACCTACTTTTCAAAAACTTTAACATTGGGCATAACTTTTGAATGGGAAGTGATAGGGCTTTCATATTTCACATGTGTATTCCTTGTGACAAGACCTTTCCTTTGATACCAAAATTTTTGACCTCGTGACCTTGACCTTGACCTTTGACCTACTTTTCAAAAACTTTAACATTGGGCATAACTTTTGAATGGTAAGTGATAGGGCTTTCATATTTCACATGTGTATTCCTTGTGACAAGACCTTTCCATTGATACCAAAATTTTGACCTCGTGACCTTGACCTTTGACCTTTTAACCCAGTGACCTCACATACAAGTACTTAACAGAAAATAGTGTTCATACTAACAAAGATTCCACCGGGGGCATTCGTGTTTCACAAACACAGGCTTTATTTGTCAAATGAAAACATTAGATAATTTTATTTAAGCAAATGAAATATATGCATTTTAAAAACAACCTTTAACACTCAGAAGTTTTAGTGAAAATTTTTATGTAAATTATCTTGAAGGTGCTATTACGTTCACGTGCAATAGAGAGCCAGTGTTATGTATTAGCAGCAGCACAGACTGGAAAACATAATGAAAAGAGATCCTCATATGGACATGCAATGGTTAGTTCAGTCAGTTAGGTGATTAGGTCTTTATTGATTCTGATTATGCTGCTTATTGATATCTAGTTGAAGGAGATATTTTCCATTGTGTCTCTTTTTACTACGGTGATGTATAATACATCATAGTTTTTTGACAAAGTTCACTGCTTGAACAAAAGATCATCAAAGATAGTTCTGTGTCTTCTTTTAGAAGGACTGCAATGCTTCACCGCAGTTCTTGATTAAATGCAGTTACATGAATGTTAGTGGTTTGAGATTTACAGTATGGCACAAGCTTTTTCAATTCATTTGGAAAACAACTTATGGACATTTGCAAATTAAGTTTTAACATAGATTATGTATAATGAACTTTACATAAAGTATTTCAAGATATCTCAAGGTGGTTGCTGGGATTCCTCTTTTATACTGGTAGAAAATACAATTTATGAGTGACAAAGCCCTATCTTTAGTCTGATTTTTTCTTTAAACTGAAAAATGAAAGAATTGTGATGCGAATCGTAGCGAAAGCATATATCTTGTATAATATTGTGAGGATAGTGACTAATTATCTTTTAGACATTACATCTAATGGAACAACAATTTAATTGTCCAAAAGTACTTGCTCTTACCCCTATCAGAACCTGTTACACTACCATCGCAATTTGTTTTATATTAAACATCTTCATATTACATGTATCTATGTTCACAGATCATAGATCCCTGGGGTACTGTGATAGCACAATGTAGAGAAGGCACTGATGTATGTGTAGCCGAGATTGACCTTGACTATCTACAGAAGGTCAGAGAACAGATGCCGGTAATGAGTCATAGGAGACATGATCTGTACGGACATATCCATGTCAATTCTAAGGGTGTGTTAACTTAGATTATTTGAAATATAGGCCCTGTCACACAGCACTTGCGCATGAATTACGCACAAACTACATCAAACATTTTGGCAAACATGGAGATACTTGGAGATACGTAATCCATGCACAAATATACATGATTCATACGTTTTTATTAAATTTGAAGTGAGTTTCATCCGCATTTCATTTGTTGCTATGCGCAGTGAGTGGAGTCCATGATGAGAATACGCACACATACGTGAAAACAGCTTTGAGCTGCACAAATTTTTTCGACCTTTTGGATTTACACGATCTATGCGTAATTGACATTGTTTTTCACAGTTCTTAGGCAACTCATCCGTAATTAATACGTGTGTGTGTGCAATGAATACGAGATTCTTACGCAAAGTTGTTGATTTTCAAGTCCGTTGCATGTATATGTATGTCTGTGTATATTTAACGTACCTTTCATGTATTAAACACGCATATATTGCAAATGCATCACACATATATTGCATATACCGCCAAGAATTACACACAAATTAGGGGATAAACGTACTGTGTTTTGTGATTCCGACTGGTATATGTTGGACATACTGGGACAAGCCCCGACAGTATAACGTATGTTTCCAACAGTATGTCCAACATATACCTGTCGGAACCACAAAACACAGTACGTTTATCCCTATTTTAATTCATATGACAAATTTTAACTTTTTATACCCCTCAGAGGGTCTCACCTATCGCTTTAGAGGTGACGTTGCTACGGAGGACTAACAACGACCAACAGAAATTAATGCGCAGCAAAATATGAAATACTACTGCCTCGTATTTATTACAAAGGAGACAAATCAAAGTGTTATCAATAATAAACTTACTTGCTCCGTTGTTTATTTGTGGAGAACGCCATTTACAAGCTCATACCTTGTAGTTTTACGTCACAGTATGACGTCACAGGAGCGAAGAACAAAGGGAAGCATGATGTCATATGCAAAAAGTGCGCTAAAGCTTGTAACGTGCAAATTTACGTAGGAATTCATTTTGAAGTATGTCAAGTGAGTCGGTTTGCGGCATGTATATCGTCGTTATACATGCTTGTAGAAATCCTGTGAACCAATCAGAATGCGTGAAACAAACAGAATGAATTAGAATTTGGCTTTTCCGTAGATATACGTGTTCTTTGCACAATTTATTCGTGTTTCATGTATAGTTTATGCTCAGTTCTTGCAAGATTTATCGCATTACAACCAACTTTTTCCAAGTATTCTTACGTAAAGATCAAGATTTTAAATTTCATGCATAAATTATTTGTACTTTATGCGTATTTAATGGCTGTGTGACAGGGCCTTATGATAACATGTCAATAATATGTTTTTGTTAGGTTCAATTTATTTTTCAATCTTGTGGAGTCCATAAATGTTGTAAAGAATCATGTACATGATTTTAAGGATATTTTGAATTTTATTTATTCATTTTAGGGTTTTTGAAATTTCATACTTATCATATACATGCTGATAAAGATTTATATAATTCACACTGAACGTCAAGAAAACCTCCATCAGGGAATTAAGCTACATAATTTAAGGTCTCATGATTGTGTTTTATGGAGTAGAAAAGGGTTTCCTTCCTCGTAACCAGTCTATAATTTAATGAATACTGCTTACATTATACCTAAATGAATTAACTGTGTTTAATTTAATAAAGTACATGGGATTGGGTAGGGCTGAACAGTCAAGAATGTCATTCATTTTATTTAAGAAATGACTGTCCTACTTTGGTATTCATCGGTGTACAATTCTGGTTGCTAACATGCATATTCAAAGCGATTCTCAGAAAATATTTGCTCTTGTTCAAGCAGAATTATACACCCATGAACACCAAAAGTAAAACAATCATTACTTATATTTACATTTATTGTATTTATCAGTAATTCTTATTTGCATGCACATTGCATATTTTTACCTGTAACAACATCGAATGTTTTTAAGATGGTAAATTCTCCCTACATGCAAAACTTGAATGTGACATCACAGTAGAAACCCAAGTTATTGGAATATAATTTTAATTGCCTGATGGGTGTTTAACATGGAGGGTCTACCAGTAATGTAAATATCTATGATACATTTGTTTATACAGGGAGGATAGAGGAGGAGTCTGACTACCGGTTTGGACAACATGTGGTGAGGTCCAGTCAAGTCTTCTACAGATCATCTCTCAGCTTTGCCTGTGTCAATATTAAACCAGTTTTACCTGGGCATATCCTTTCATTGGGCACATGCTTACTCGGTTTGCAGGAAGTTCTAAATTCTGATTAATTTTCTATGGTAGCATACTTCTGCCTCCTTAACATGCGAGATATTTTCTATAGATTATGTCGTCATGCAACTTTATTTATGTCAACATGCAAGATAAATATGTTTGACATGCAAGATAATTATGTTCACATGCAAGATAATTATGTCACAAGTTGACAAAATAAGTTGCATGTTGACATAAATAAGTTGCATATTGACATAAATGAGTTGCATGTAGACATAAATAAGTTGCATGTTAACATAAGTTAGTAGCATTTCGACATATTCTAAAGAAAAATATCTCGCAAGAAGGAGGCAGAAGTATGCCACCATATACTTTTCATAGTCAAATGAAAGAATATCACTCTTTTTATCAGGTTTGTAATTAAAATTTATTGTTATAGTTTTTCTAATGACAATTTCTAGGCACAAACTAAAGTTATTTTCGATGTAAACAGTCTAAGTCTTCATATCTGATTATGGTCATTTCTCATGATTTTACTGCACATACAACCGTAACTAAATCAACTTGTATATATCATGAAATTGAATTCATGAATTTATTTACATTTTTAGCTCACCTCGACAAAGTTGAGATAAGCTTATGCTCTACCCCTGGTGTCCGCATCCACGTCCACATCTGCGTCCCTATCCCCATCCCCATCCGGTCAAAGTTTTTGGGGTAACTCAGTATCTGAGAAAGAACTCATGCTACACTGTGACCAAACTTGCACAAATGATTGATGTTGGGATGCTCATGTGAACCCATGCATCAGATGCTGCATCTGACCTACATTTTTTTCTGTTCAGTGACTTGAGGTAGCTCAGTATCTGACAAAGCACTGATGCTACAGTGACAAAACTTGCACGAGTGATTCATCTTGGGATGCTGAGGTGAACCCATGCATCAGATGCTATTTTTTCCGTCAGAGTGATTTTGCCTTCAGAGGCCAATATTCGGCAAAGTATAAGTGCTACATGTACCAAACTTGCATAGTGGATGTATCTTTGATCAAACTTTTATGAAACGACCTTGACCTACTTTTTTCCACCTGAATGATTTGGCCTATAAAAGCCAATATTGAGCAAAGTGTAAGTGCTTTATGTATCAAACTTGCATAGTGGATGTTTCTTTGATCAAACTTTCATAAAATGACCTTGACCTACTTTTTCTGCTTGAGCAATTTGTCTTTAATTGCCAATATTGAGCAAAGTATAAGTGCTACATGTTTCGAACTTGCATAGTGGATGTATCTTTGATCAAACTTTCATAAAATGACCTTAACCTACCTTTTTTCCGCTTAAGTGATTTTACTTTTTTAAGCCAATATAAATGTACTTGGAAATATGTTTGATTTGAATTTTGCTGCTGCGAGGTGATCTTCGTAATCTGTGATTACCTATGTTTTTTAATTTGACGAGATGCAACTATTCAAAATCAAAATTGCATTTAAAATTCCTTAACCCTGCCTTACATGTACTTGTATGCCCACTGAGACCAGCTAAGAGGTTTTCAGATTTGACACAGCCAGAAATAGCCGATTTGTTTACAAGTGTCCAAAGAATAACCAATGTGATAGAA
Organism: Pinctada imbricata; assembly: GCA_033119305.1. Lineage (NCBI taxonomy): Eukaryota > Metazoa > Mollusca > Bivalvia > Pterioida > Pteriidae > Pinctada > Pinctada imbricata. Next base: position 98,731,707 of record VSWD01000005.1, on the reverse strand, counting down.
AAACACTATAATGCTACTTCAGCTACTGTAGCAATACAGGATGGGGCTGATGCAGGACAAACTGTCAAGGTATGACTGTATGAGAAAAAAAAATCTGATTATATGAGGATCAATTAGATTCATACAAATAAAATGATAATTGTATTTAGTCAGTGACCATTTTCTTTCTTTTTTCTAGCATGTCCATGTTCATATATTGCCAAGAAAACCAGATGACCTACCCAAAAATGATGATATTTATCTTGAGGTAGGGTTTTTTTTTTTTTTTTTCAGGTGAAAAGATTGATTTGTCTTTGATAACATGCTATATGTGAAATTGAAGGTTTCAGAATTAAGGAATTAGATATACATGAAGGAATTCCTGTATAGCAAGAAGATCTCATGAATATTTGAAAGTAGGTTGTCACAATATCAAGGTCATTACATAACATATTTCAAAATAAATATCACCAGGATTTCGGGGGTTTTTTGTTGACTGAGGGACAGATTTAAGAAGAGGAATATGATGTTCTGCAATTTATTTCAATAGATACTAGAATAAATGCTTAAAATGGGGCACCTTAACAATTTGTATTTTCAAAGCATTTTCAATATTTTATATCAAAGTTTGATGGTCTTTGTGCCTTTTCATGACAAGAACTCCTTTACATTATGTACGTACATGTATATATTGGATAAGCTTAATTGTAAATTGTACATATGATAAACATTTTAACACATACATGTACATCACTTTTTTTTTCTTCCTTTACAGCTTGAAAGGCATGACAAAAACCTGGAACAATCGCTACTAAGATCAGAGGAAGACATGGGAAAAGAGGCACTAGAACTTAGACCTTATTTCAAATAATGGTGTTCTATTTTGTAGCTTAATATTTTTTATCTGTACTTTTTAGCTCGCCGGGACGAATGTCCGGAGAGCTATTGTCATACCCCCGGCGTCGGCGTTGGCGTCTGCGTCTGCGTCTGCGTCTGCGTCTGCGTCTGCGTGCGCGTGCACAAAAACTTTAACCTTGCTTATAACTTTTAAACCAATACAGATTGGGCTTTCATATTTCACATGTGCATTCCTTGTGACAAGACCTTTCCATGGATACCAAAATTTTTGACCTTGTGACCTTGACCTTGGAGATTGACCTACTTTTGAAAAACTTTAACCTTGGCCATATTTTTGGAATGGTAAGTGATAGGGCTTTGATATTTCACATGTGTATTCCTTGTGACAAGACCTTTCCATGGATACCAAAATTTTTGACCTTGTGACCTCGACCTTGGAGATTGACCTACTTTTGAAAAACTTTAACCTTGGTCATATTTTTGGAATGGTAAGTGATAGGGCTTTGATATTTCACATGTGTATTCCTTGTGACAAGACCTTTCCATGGATACCAAAATTTTTGACCTTGTGACCTTGACCTTGGAGATTGACCTACTTTTGAAAAACTTTAACCTTGGCCATATTTTTGGAATGGTAAGTGATAGGGCTTTGATATTTCACATGTGTATTCCTTGTGACAAGACCTTTCCATGGATACCAAAATTTTTGACCTTGTGACCTCGACCTTGGAGATTGACCTACTTTTGAAAAACTTTAACCTTGGTCATATTTTTGGAATGGTAAGTGATAGGGCTTTGATATTTCACATGTGTATTCCTTGTGACAAGACGTTTCCATGGATACCAAAATTTTTGACCTTGTGACCTTGACCTTGGAGATGATTGACCTACTTTTGAAAAACTTTAACCTTGGCCATATTTTTGGAATGGTAAGTGATAGGGCTTTGATATTTCACATGTGTATTCCTTGTGACAAGACCTTTCCATGGATACCAAAATTTTTGACCTTGTGACCTTGACCTTGGAGATGATTGACCTACTTTTGAAAAACTTTAACCTTGGCCATATTTTTTGAATGGTTAGTGATAGGGCTTTGATATTTCACATGTGCATTCCTTGTGATAAGACCTTTTTTATTGTTGTTGTTGCAATTTACATATGGTTGCCACCGGCGAGCTATGTTGTCATTCTGACAAGTCTGGTTTAAGTACCCTGTACATTTTCTATTTGAATCAGGAGAGGAATAGCACAAGTGTATGATTGTGAATATTATGATTGATATTGTTACATGATTTAATCATGAGAAATTATGATATGGAATTATGAGTATCTGCTGTATGATTGTTGAGATAAAATGTTTAAAGATATAAAGAAATCTTGGTCTCTAGTTTTTTCAATGACAAGTATTTAAGGATTGTTTTCAGCTTTTGCGCTTTATTTGTGTGTATTGGCAGTAGGATATTGGAAACAAAATATGGAAAGCACAAAGTGCTTTTCATGAATTTTTTTCCATCCCCTACTGCCAATACACACAAAAGCTGAAAAAAGCGCAAAAGCTGAAAAACAATCTTTATATAGTTTACCTTTTACGTGTAAATTAAGTTTTTTCTGTCCTTTTATCATCCTGTTTCTTTTTATTTGAAATATCACTGAAGGGAAGACATTCAAAGGTTTTTTTTGCTAGCTTTGAAGTAGTACCTTTTGTTGGGAAACATTGTAGAAAAATGAGAAAATTAAATTTTGTTTTTGGTTGTATTTTGAACATTTCAATTAAAACAGAATAAAAAAATGAATCGTGATTTTTGTCCAACATAATTAAGACCAAGCAGAGGGTTAAACTGGAGAAATTTCATGGAGATTGGAAGGAAAACATTTGAAAACTCTCTTTAACACACTGTTCAACTGTTTAAAACTATGAAATCAATCGGTACCATTATTCAAACTTCTTTAAAATTACCCTGTTTCTTCTGGAAGTAATTTGAATAATGCAAAATTCGAGTACAGCCGTGCGAAAAGATACAAACACACAAAATTTTCATGACCTACCTCAACATGGCACAAGATTCACTGATACTCGAAATATTTTTTATATGTATAATTTCATAAGAAGCAGAAATAAATTCACTGTTGATAAATGACACAAGTGGATCAAATCCTCATCCTAAATATTGAAAATTTGATCCACTAATGTCTAAATTCGCTCTTCCAAAACATGGCATCTATCTGTAGACAACAGTTCGGGTTGTCCTTGAACTTCGTCTGGTATGACGCGTGATTGACTTACATGTACTATGTCACACGTCTTGGAAGTGTACATGTGGATGACCTAGATTTTGTCACATTTAATCACTGAGGGTAGACAGCGTCGATTGAAAATGGAATTTTTAATCTGTGCATGTGAAAGTAATAAATAGAATGGGCATTTTATGAGAAATTAATCCGCGTATGTTCTAATGATAAATGTCATCAAATTCAATAGCATCATTTTAGAACAGATCAATTTGCAGGATGGACCACGTGATAGGCTCTTGCATTTATTGAAAATTGCATTGCAGTTGGTTGGTACCTTCATATAAGGGAAACGCAGTAGGAATGTAAATATTACAACATAATAACCATGATCAGTCTATACACTCAAGCTCAAGTGGAAACTAACTAATTTCAGTGAGTATAAAGTTTATTTACCTCATTACATTGACACTAGAGATTGACCAACTCTGAAAAAAACTTTAACCATGGCCGTAATGATGAGAGATGTGGCTTTCAATTTTTCATGCGCAATTTCACAGGTGCATTTTTAAAGAGTCGATACAATTCTGTATGTACCAAAATTCAACTTGTGGTATGACATATTCTGAAAAACTTGAACATTTGAAAATCTTGGCTATAGCTTATGAACGGTAAGTGAAAGATCTTTAATTAGTCCCCTACCGGCAATGCCGAAGGGGACTCTTAGTTTCCTCTCGGTCTGTCTGTCTGTCTGTCTGTCTGTCTGTCCGTCTGTCCCATTTTCAGTTTTCCGGACTTTTTTTCGCTGTAGTTGCAGATATTGAACTCATTTTTGGTATGTGGATATATCTCAATGTGATACAGATCAAGTTTGAGTTTGCATTTGATTGACCTAATTTTACAAGAGTTATGGCCCTTGGACTTTGCACATTTTATGAAAATTTCAGTTTTCTGGACTTTTTTCCGCTGTTGTTGCAGATATTGAACTCATTTTTGGTATGTGGATATATCTCAATGTGATACAGATCAAGTTTGAGTTTGCATTTGATTGACCTAATTTTACAAGAGTTATGGCCCTTGGACTTGGCACATTTTATGAAAATTTCAGTTTTGCGGACTTTTTTTCGCTGTTGTTGCATAAATTGAACTCATTTTTGGTATTTGGATATATCTCAATGTGATACAGATCAAGTTTGAGTTTGCTTTTGATTGACCTAATTTTACAAGAGTTATGGCCCTTGGACTTTGCACATTTTATGAAAATTTCAGTTTTCTGGACTTTTTTCCGCTGTTGTTGCAGATATTGAACTCATTTTTGGTATTTGGATATATCTCAATGTGATACAGATCAAGTTTGAGTTTGTTTTTGATTGACCTAATTTTACAAGAGTTATGGCCCTTGGACTTGGCACATTTTATGAAAATTTCAGTTTTGCGGACTTTTTTTCGCTGTTGTTGCATAAATTGAACTCATTTTTGGTATTTGGATATATCTCAATGTGATACAGATCAAGTTTGAGTTTGCTTCTGATTGACCTAATTTTACAAGAGTTATGGCCCTTGGACTTGGCACATTTTATGAAAATTTCAGTTTTCCGGACTTTTTTTCGCTGTCGTTGCAGATATTGAACTCATTTTTGGTATGTGGATATATCTCAATGTGATACAGATCAAGTTTGAGTTTGCTTTTGATTGACCTAATTTTACAAGAGTTATGGCCCTTGGACTTGGCACATTTTATGAAAATTTCAGTTTTGCAGACTTTTTTTCGCTGTTGTTGCATAAATTGAACTCATTTTTGGTATTTGGATATATCTCAATGTGATACAGATCAAGTTTGAGTTTGCTTTTGATTGACCTAATTTTACAAGAGTTATGGCCCTTGGACTTTGCACATTTTATGAAAATTTCAGTTTTCTGGACTTTTTTCTGCTGTTGTTGCAGATATTGAACTCATTTTTGGTATTTGGATATATCTCAATGTGATACAGATCAAGTTTGAGTTTGTTTTTGATTGACCTAATTTTACAAGAGTTATGGCCCTTGGACTTGGCACATTTTATGAAAATTTCAGTTTTGCGGACTTTTTTTCGCTGTTGTTGCATAAATTGAACTCATTTTTGGTATTTGGATATATCTCAATGTGATACAGATCAAGTTTGAGTTTGCTTCTGATTGACCTAATTTTACAAGAGTTATGGCCCTTGGACTTGGCACATTTTATGAAAATTTCAGTTTTCCGGACTTTTTTTCGCTGTCGTTGCAGATATTGAACTCATTTTTGGTATGTGGATATATCTCAATGTGATACAGATCAAGTTTGAGTTTGCTTTTGATTGACCTAATTTTACAAGAGTTATGGCCCTTGGACTTGGCACATTTTATGAAAATTTCAGTTTTGCGGACTTTTTTTCGCTGTTGTTGCATAAATTGAACTCATTTTTGGTATTTGGATATATCTCAATGTGATACAGATCAAGTTTGAGTTTGCTTCTGATTGACCTAATTTTACAAGAGTTATGGCCCTTGGACTTGGCACATTTTATGAAAATTTCAGTTTTCCGGACTTTTTTTCGCTGTCGTTGCAGATATTGAACTCATTTTTGGTATGTGGATATATCTCAATGTGATACAGATCAAGTTTGAGTTTGCTTTTGATTGACCTAATTTTACAAGAGTTATGGCCCTTGGACTTGGCACATTTTATGAAAATTTCAGTTTTGCGGACTTTTTTTCGCTGTTGTTGCATAAATTGAACTCATTTTTGGTATTTGGATATATCTCAATGTGATACAGATCAAGTTTGAGTTTGCTTTTGATTGACCTAATTTTACAAGAGTTATGGCCCTTGGACTTTGCACATTTTATGAAAATTTCAGTTTTCTGGACTTTTTTCTGCTGTTGTTGCAGATATTGAACTCATTTTTGGTATTTGGATATATCTCAATGTGATACAGATCAAGTTTGAGTTTGTTTTTGATTGACCTAATTTTACAAGAGTTATGGCCCTTGGACTTGGCACATTTTATGAAAATTTCAGTTTTGCGGACTTTTTTTCGCTGTTGTTGCATAAATTGAACTCATTTTTGGTATTTGGATATATCTCAATGTGATACAGATCAAGTTTGAGTTTGCTTCTGATTGACCTAATTTTACAAGAGTTATGGCCCTTGGACTTGGCACATTTTATGAAAATTTCAGTTTTCCGGACTTTTTTTCGCTGTCGTTGCAGATATTGAACTCATTTTTGGTATGTGGATATATCTCAATGTGATACAGATCAAGTTTGAGTTTGCTTTTGATTGACCTAATTTTACAAGAGTTATGGCCCTTGGACTTGGCACATTTTATGAAAATTTCAGTTTTGCGGACTTTTTTTCGCTGTTGTTGCATAAATTGAACTCATTTTTGGTATTTGGATATATCTCAATGTGATACAGATCAAGTTTGAGTTTGCTTCTGATTGACCTAATTTTACAAGAGTTATGGCCCTTGGACTTGGCACATTTTATGAAAATTTCAGTTTTCCGGACTTTTTTTCGCTGTCGTTGCAGATATTGAACTCATTTTTGGTATGTGGATATATCTCAATGTGATACAGATCACGTTTGAGTTTGCTTTTGATTGACCTAATTTTACAAGAGTTATGGCCCTTGAACTTGGCACATTTTATGAAAATTTCAGTTTTGCAGACTTTTTTTCGCTGTTGTTGCATAAATTGAACTCATTTTTGGTATTTGGATATATCTCAATGTGATACAGATCAAGTTTGAGTTTGCTTTTGATTGACCTAATTTTACAAGAGTTATGGCCCTTGGACTTTGCACATTTTATGAAAATTTCAGTTTTCTGGACTTTTTTCCGCTGTTGTTGCAGATATTGAACTCATTTTTGGTATTTGGATATATCTCAATGTGATACAGATCAAGTTTGAGTTTGCTTCTGATTGACCTAATTTTACAAGAGTTATGGCCCTTGGACTTGGCACATTTTATGAAAATTTCAGTTTTGCGGACTTTTTTTCGCTGTTGTTGCATAAATTGAACTCATTTTTGGTATTTGGATATATCTCAATGTGATACAGATCAAGTTTGAGTTTGCTTCTGATTGACCTAATTTTACAAGAGTTATGGCCCTTGGACTTGGCACATTTTATGAAAATTTCAGTTTTCCGGACTTTTTTTCGCTGTCGTTGCAGATATTGAACTCATTTTTGGTATGTGGATATATCTCAATGTGATACAGATCAAGTTTGAGTTTGCTTTTGATTGACCTAATTTTACAAGAGTTATGGCCCTTGGACTTGGCACATTTTATGAAAATTTCAGTTTTGCGGACTTTTTTTCGCTGTTGTTGCATAAATTGAACTCATTTTTGGTATTTGGATATATCTCAATGTGATACAGATCAAGTTTGAGTTTGCTTCTGATTGACCTAATTTTACAAGAGTTATGGCCCTTGGACTTGGCACATTTTATGAAAATTTCAGTTTTCCGGACTTTTTTTTGCTGTCGTTGCAGATATTGAACTCATTTTTGGTATGTGGATATATCTCAATGTGATACAGATCAAGTTTGAGTTTGCTTTTGATTGACCTAATTTTACAAGAGTTATGGCCCTTGGACTTGGCACATTTTATGAAAATTTCAGTTTTGCAGACTTTTTTTCGCTGTTGTTGCATAAATTGAACTCATTTTTGGTATTTGGATATATCTCAATGTGATTCAGATCAAGTTTGAGTTTGCTTTTGATTGACCTAATTTTACAAGAGTTATGGCCCTTGGACTTTGCACATTTTATGAAAATTTCAGTTTTCTGGACTTTTTTCCGCTGTTGTTGCAGATATTGAACTCATTTTTGGTATTTGGATATATCTCAATGTGATACAGATCAAGTTTGAGTTTGTTTTTGATTGACCTAATTTTACAAGAGTTATGGCCCTTGGACTTGGCACATTTTATGAAAATTTCAGTTTTCCGGACTTTTTTTCGCTGTTGTTGCATAAATTGAACTCATTTTTGGTATTTGGATATATCTCAATGTGATACAGATCAAGTTTGAGTTTGCTTCTGATTGACCTAATTTTACAAGAGTTATGGCCCTTGGACTTGGCACATTTTATGAAAATTTCAGTTTTCCGGACTTTTTTTCGCTGTCGTTGCAGATATTGAACTCATTTTTGGTATGTGGATATATCTCAATGTGATACAGATCAAGTTTGAGTTTGCTTTTGATTGACCTAATTTTACAAGAGTTATGGCCCTTGGACTTGGCACATTTTATGAAAATTTCAGTTTTGCGGACTTTTTTTCGCTGTTGTTGCATAAATTGAACTCATTTTTGGTATTTGGATATATCTCAATGTGATACAGATCAAGTTTGAGTTTGCTTCTGATTGACCTAATTTTACAAGAGTTATGGCCCTTGGACTTGGCACATTTTATGAAAATTTCAGTTTTCCGGACTTTTTTTCGCTGTCGTTGCAGATATTGAACTCATTTTTGGTATGTGGATATATCTCAATGTGATACAGATCAAGTTTGAGTTTGCTTTTGATTGACCTAATTTTACAAGAGTTATGGCCCTTGGACTTGGCACATTTTATGAAAATTTCAGTTTTGCGGACTTTTTTTCGCTGTTGTTGCATAAATTGAACTCATTTTTGGTATTTGGATATATCTCAATGTGATACAGATCAAGTTTGAGTTTGCTTTTGATTGACCTAATTTTACAAGAGTTATGGCCCTTGGACTTTGCACATTTTATGAAAATTTCAGTTTTCTGGACTTTTCTTCGGTTCCATTGCAAATAATGCACTGATTTTTGGTAAATGAATACATCTCAGTGTGATACAGACCAACTTTAAGTTTGCTTTCCATTGGCCTATTTTTACAAGAGTTATGGCCCTTGGACTTAGCAAATTTCATGAAATTTTCAATTTTCCGGACTTCTTCATGCCTGTTATTGCAGATAATGAACTGTTTTTTTTGTATGTGAATACATTATAGTGTGATGCAGATCACGTTTGAGTTTCATTTAGATTGACTAATTTTCACAAGAGGTATGGCTCTTGGACAAATTTCGTGAATTCAGTTTCCCAGACTTTCCTTGGCTGTTGTTGCAGATGATGAACTAATGAACAGAGATGCAATACATAAATTTATGCCGCCGGTAGGGGACTTATATCGCATATTTCACATGTGTATTCCTTGTGATTCAAATTCTTATCTTGTTACCTTGAACTTTTTATTCGACATACTTTCTGAAAAAAGTAACCCTGGCCATTAACGTCTTCAAATTAAATAACATCGTTTAAGAACAGATAAATTTGCAGCATGGACCAGACATGCATGTTTCGGGTATTTGACCCTCGTCAGTGATCCTCAATCTAAGCAATTAAGAAATGAATCTTATATTTTTTTCTGTTGATGCAGGTATCACCCGAAAAATTGGACAGAAAACTGCATCAACGCGCGTAGCGCGTTGATGCGAAAGTTTTCTGTCCAATTTTTCGGGTGATACCTGCATCAACAGAAAAAATATAAGATTCATTTCTTATCATTTAATTATGGAAAACAGACTGTTTTCTTGGATCTAAAACAATCAATCACCGCACTATATGTCGTAAGTCGGAAGGTTTCGCAGTGATACGTCTGCCAAAACAAGTTATGGCAGCCGCCATGATTCAAACAGCGAACGATCGTCCCTCTATATCTTTGGAATAAGGACCAGTTTGAGCAAATTCCACATGCACTGTTAATTTTTGAGTAAGTAGAAAAGAAATGGTACCATTGAAATGATAAGCAAACATCAACAAATTGTATTTTCAGCAACGAGTTCATTCGTGTTTGAGGGAACCCCCGGTTCTAAAAATAGTGCTATAAATAGACTTCCGTGAAAAATTGTGTTGATCGATGTATCAACAAAATTTCTCAGCCAATCAGAATCGTCGTTTCTTGAAAATGACAATGGAAATTAAATGATTGTTATATGGCAAAAGAGTGTGAAAGTTATTTGTCCAAAAATGTACCAAAAAACGTAGCAGGATGGGTGGGATATGATGCTATAGGACTCACGTGCTAGAAACTTCAAGACATTTTGGTAACAAATTTTTAAATGCGTTTAAGAAACGATCAACCGAAGTTGATCGAACTTGTCTACATGTGTCCTCGGGGACTCCTGGTCCACCAGCAGTGACACTCACCAAGTGGTACAAATATTAAACGTCTTCAAATTCAATAGCAGATAAATTTGCAGCATGGACCAGGCATGCACGTTTTGGGCACTTAACTCTCGTCAGTGATACTCAATCTAAACAATTTAATCTGACCAAAGAGTGTGACAGTAATTATGTCCAAAAATGTACCGAGAGACGAAGCAGGATGGGTTGGATATGTGTCAGACATTTCAAGAAATTTTGATAACAGAATTTTTTGAAAGCTGAATTTAATGGCTTTAATATTTCATTATGTAATTGATACATGACGACCTTGTCACATGTTCCTTAGAGTTTCTTCTACTTTTGAAATAGAAATTTAACATTGTTCAAAGTTGATGCAAGCAAATTTCAGTTCATGTATTCTACAATCTAAAATTGGTTGATTCATGAAAAGCATCATGATCGTCAAAATAATTCTAGACCCTTCTTGACTTTATCAGTGGTTTTTTTTCAATTTTTTTCAACAAGTCCGTCTTGTCTCCAAAGGTTCTCAGAAGCTGAATTATACTTCTTTCCCCCAACCACTTTGCAGAATTTCACCAAACCTTAAAAGAATGAACTTCAAGTACTCAATTCCTATGCATTGCCAGATCTAGACACCAAGGCATCAAATTGAGAAACTTTGCAGGATACATGTATACTCGAGGTCCTCCTGTAAAATTAGGAGGCTATATGTATATATACATTTAACCAACATCTGACTAATTAGACTGGAAATCTCCCAAATCTAGTGACATGGTATCATCCCGTACCTGGTCAATAGATGCCTAGGTAACCGATGGTTACATTGGAAAACACAAAAAAGATAAACAAAAACCCCGACAGAGGCATAAAGAAAAATAACATCACATCATTGCTTGAACCATGAAGGACAACACTATGTAATATTTTATATGTATTTTCTCCATAGCATTACGATGTGAAATAGAAACTCACTACTAATACGGGTACCATGGCATCCTATTTCGACATAAAGTTGTCATATGACACTGATGGTCACATGAACACCTCACTCTATGACAAACATGACGACTTAAATTTCAGCATCACAAACTTTTCTTTTCTGAGTAGCAACATCCCTTCATCGCCTGTTTATGGCGTGTTCATATCTCAGTTGATACGCTATGTCAGAGCAAGTACCAAATACAGACATTTTTTTCTGAGAGCTAGGCGTCTTTCATATAAGCTTCTCAGTCAGGTATACGTTTGCGACCGACTAACATCGTCACTGAGGAAGTTCTACGGTCGATATGGGGAACTCGTCATACATGTACACTATGATGCCCCACTCACCAGAATGGTGGATGATAATCTGTCATAGACCATTTGAACCATCGAACGAAAGATTATATTCTATATCTTCCGAAATGAAAGTAACCGGATGTGACAATTCTACCGAATTGAAGCGGCGGGTGTTGCATCAAGCAAGAGATGCTGACTCTTCCTGGGCACCTGGTCTCACTCCCATATCGAAGATTCTCTTCTTTTCATGTGGTGGAGGTTTTTGTTTGTTTGCTTTGGTTCCTGTTTTATCCTGATTTTGTATGCCTTCGGCTTATGGTTTTCTGAATTATCGATTTCGTGCTGTATACAGGGATATGGTCATTATCCATATTTGTCATACAACTACGATACCAACAAAAAAAAAGACAATGGCATTAATCCCGTGTAATAGACTAAGAAAAAACACTTAAGAGTTTTCAGTGAAATAAGAAGAACACATAAAAGAGGGAGACCTATTGTATCTAGTGCCGAATTTAGACGATCATCCGTTATATTTATAACAAATTGTGTGTTATCCGGATAACATGCGCACATCCCTCAATGATAAAGTTTACGAAACAGATTTTAACAAATTATGCTGTCGGGTTATGATAACAAGTTGAAAATAGAAAACTAGAATTGCCAAAAATTTCATGTCTAAATGTGTGGAAACCTATCTTTAAAGAGGCACAAGGATGTACAAATACCAGATGATGAGTCTTGTAATGACTATCATATTCTGAACCTTCCATTATTATGATTATTCAAAATGTGAATGCAACCATCTTGTGGAAATAATTAATTAAGAGTGCCTAAAATTGCAGGATTCATGCAATTGCAGACGAGTATTAGATCGTGGATTGTAGGCACCACACAGGACATATATACCGTTATTCATCGACCATATTAAGGTTTGGCTCAACCACAGCTCCGGCATTGCTAGCCAAGCATGCCAAACGCACTCATCGCCCTCTGTTGTACCAGAATAAAGAATCCGAGGATCATGCATCAATGATACGTTTAAAATTTTACAGATTAGACATGACCACTACATGTATGAGTATATATAAAACATTTCATCTTCTATGATATTTTCTGATATTTCCTATTTAACTTAATATTAAGTTTTTGCTACGTAATTTCCACTTTTTACATAAAAGATCATTTGAAAATTAAAAGGAATCGTGTATTCAGGAAAGAAGCCAAGGTATGAAATATATTGAACAACTTGGAGGGAAGGTGCTGTTGCTAGAGACAATATATAATTGATTTCCAGACACTTAAACTAGTTCTTTAGGCTATATCGATATGGAAATGAACATAACGTTTAAAAAGAAAAAGAAATAGTGACTAATGATAACAATTAAGTAGAAATAAGATCAATAAACCGGTCAATGTTACATGCTTTCATTTTGCGAATCAACAAAAGATTAATCTAAAAACATGTTGGATATGTATTGACTCAAAAATTATCTAATCCTCTACAAAAAAATCGAAGGTCTGAAGGAAACATTAAAAAAGAAAAACTTTTCATACGCGATTTTATCTTTTACTCCATAATCATGATACACGAGTTCGGAATTTTAGAAATCATCTTTTTTCTTTCAGTTGTAGCTATATTTGGTAAGATTTTCTTCAATTAATTTTTTTCTAAAATAATTTGAATAGATAATTGTCAGTTTAAAAGAAAAACATATAGTGACCATGAATATAATTTGTCAAGTTTTGTAAAGACATAAATAAACCTAGCAAGTGTCCAAAATGTACGTGCTACCAGAGCGAACCATTCTTGATAAAAGAAATCAAATACTGTGTACCAACCCTGCATAAGAAATTATATTTTCATTCAGAATGCAAAGTGTGCAATGTTAGAAGGTCATACATATGTGGACAATATGAATGCCGGTGTAGAGAAACAAAACAAGGAAAAGTCTGTAGGAATTGTGACGATTGGTGTGAAAGGTAGGACTAAGTCAAATATGGATAATTATACCTTAATACCAAGAATCCAAAAATTATGATTCTTTCTATGGTAAAAGAAGTTGATAACAGATGTAATTTGTATTCTTTATTTGGTCATTTCTAGTTCTGTTTCATCTGATACATTTATTGCATGCATGGAATAAAATTGAATTAAATTATACTCATTGATGTTCATATGGACACTAGTAATACGGAAATCAAAGAAAAAAAATCGTTTTTGCTTACAGATTGGAACTTATAGAATGTCTGAACGGAGAATGTACGAATGCTGAATGTCAATGCCACGCTTGTTACTCTGGCGCCAATTGCGGAATTTATAGTAATTACATGTGTTTCGATTTGAGTTTACTTTTGCTGATTGTAGTCATGGGAGAATAGATATTATAAATGTTTATAATGAGAGTATCCATATTGCATTACCTAACTTATAATTGTATTATCTAAATGAAAAGAAACAGGTTCAAATTAAAATCATCTGAATATAGAAGATAGAAACATAAACGTACGTCATTTAAACAGTAATAAGTATGGAAACCCTGAACTGAAGTGCGTTTTACTCTTTTGATTTTTGCAGTTTTTGATCTTTGTATTTTGCTTTTTCCTGAATGGTTTTTATCGAATAGTTGTCCCGGGGATAGTCAATCACATTCGTTGACTGACATATTTAGGCACGAAAATGACACGTTTTGCTCTTTACCTTTTGTGCTACGTACAACTTTCCTAGTAAATTAAAAGACAATGTCAACGGGCATCCGATTTATTTACAATGAATAAATAAACTGACTTCCTTCAATCTTTGATCATCCTTTTTATTTTTGAATTTAACTTTGAGGAAAGGGGGTCTCTACAGTGCAGAAGGCTTGGTTATTTGGATTATGAGTACAATTTACCCTCCCATTTGGATTAAATGTGTCTGAATTTTTCACAAGTGGCGTTTCTTCTCCTCGTTAAGAGTTGACACAATAGCAAGGAGTAAAAAGCAAAGTGTAAAACGCAAAGAGCAAAACGCAAAACACTTAAAGCAAAACGCATGTCAGTTCAGGTTTCCATAAGTTAGTCAACTTGGGTACCATTTACCTAGACTTCTTTTTTTCTCTTCGTTAACCAGGTAATATATTTTTCCCTCAATTTGACCAACCAGAATACACAGCCATTGTCAAGCCTTTCGCTAGAGGAGTACTTCGTGGTATTTCCGCAACGGACCTTGATGATTCCGAATGCGCCGAGAAAACATCCGAGTTTTGTAGTTGTTCCTACGTAATTTACAGAGTGTTCGAAAATTCAAACGAAAGCGCAAAATTCCAAATGAATCATGACACTGGTGATCTACATTTTGATGTTTTTGAGGAAGGGACGGTAGAATTGATTATAGCAGCTTACAATTACGATGCCGATAACAACCCTGACATAACGGACTTCCGTGTAGGATATTCCAAGGTTATACTATACATCACCAATGAAACTCCGATTGGTATCAGGCCAGATTTAAGAGAAATGGAAAGAGTGCCAAATATCTATAACTGGAAAGTACAATCCTTCGATGTAAATGTGATTGAAGGACATAGACGATCCAAAAGACAGGCAGTGAGCAGTTTTTTTTTTTCAGACAGACATGAAAACAATTTATTACCAGAAATACAAGCATAGCATAAAACATTGCTCCTCATTATATCAAATATTTTGAGAATATTTTTTCTATGTTTCAATAGAACTTAGGTGTGTGTTATCGATTCATGTAAACAATAAGTTATGCTAAATTCATGTCTGCAAAAGTCGATTCATTCGACCATTTTTCATTTAATGATTAAAGAATAAATGTGCATTGAACATAAAGTATATTTGTAAGCTATTCACATGTTTTTCTTTGTTGTCTCAGAGCAGTGTTCCAGGGGAGTCAGTAGCTGTTATTCGGGCTACAGATGGATGGGAGCTTCGATCTAACGTTTCGTTCACAGACTCTATAGTCCTCAGTTTGACCATTTCATTATCCAGAGGGATTCATTATCTGGACGCTTTTGTAATGTCTGACGTTACAACGAATGGAAGTCCTTTGTTTCATTTTTGTGAAGCTGCCATGGGTGAAGTAGGCTCAAACCTTCATATTCTAGGTTCAGGTGATGTTTCTCTTGGTCGCTCAACGTCAAATAGCTACACCGTACGTTGTTTCTTAGAAATATTATACCATTCTTATAAAGACTTTTAAAAAAATCTATTGTAATCCTATTGATAATTGAAGATGTGAAAATGGAGATATCGATTTTGATATTGAATAAAAGGTTACTCATTTTTCTTCAGAATGACATCATAAACATCAGCATCGTAAATGTCATAAATGACGAGGCAGATACATCATCATCGGCGGCCAATGAAGTCGTCATCACTTTCACAGCGACTGTTTTGAATCCCACAGACGTCGAATATGATACAGAACCTTACTATGTCTCTGCACTGGTTCTTGACAACTCCACAGAATATCTCTCGGTGACAAATTATACAACTAACATAACAGCTCCAGAAAAGGTATTTTAGATTATTAAAATGGCTAGAATATGGTATGAAGTAAAGTGTGACTGACTGAATGACAGATATGTTTTAATAAAGCCTGTGTTTGTGAAACACGAATGCCCCCGGTGGCGTCTTTGTTAGTATAAACACCATTTTCTGTCGAGTACGTGAAAGGTCAAAGTCAAGGTGACGAAGTCAAAACTTTTGCTATCTATGAAATGGTCTTGTCACAAGGAATACACATGTGAAATATGAAAGCCCTATCACTTACTATTCAAAAGTTATGCCCAATGTTAAAGTTTTTGAAAAGTAGGTTAAAGGTCAAGATCACGAGGTCAAAACTTTTGGCATCAATGGAAAGGTCTTGTCACAAGGAATACACATGTGAAATATGAAAGCCCTATCACTTCCCATTCAAAAGTTATGCCCAATGTTAAAGTTTTTGAAAAGTAGGTCAAAGGTCAAGGTCAAGGTCACGAGGTCAAAATTTTTAGTATCAATGGAAAGGTCTTGTCACAAGGAATACACATGTGAAATATGAAAGCCCTATCACCATTCAAAAGTTATGCCCAATGTTAAAGTTTTTGAAAAATAGGTCAAAGGTCACGGGCAAGGTCACGAGGAATAAAATTTTTAGTATCAATGGAAAGGTCTTGTCACAAGGAATACACATGTGAAATATGAAAGCCCTATCACTTACCATTCAAAAGTTATGCCCAATGTTAAAATTTTCAGTTCGGACAAACAGACAAACAGACGGACAGGCTAAAAACTATATGCCCACGAATCTGTTATTCCGGGGTCATAAAAAGTGTTTTCTAATTTGCTATATTTGTAACTATGATCTTAGAATACTGCGATCGGTTATACTATCTGTATTTTCGCTGGAATGCATCATAAGTACCTGTTAGTACACAAGCCATCCAAAGACGATCGAATTCTTAATAATGAGAGGGTTATTCATTGTATTCTACAACTTTTTTTCTGACAATTTCATGAAAAAAAAATGAATCCCCTTTCAGTACGGAACTTCATCAATTTCTACAGTATTCAACGGGCCTAGTGCTCTTAATCCAGGAGGGAGAGCTATGTGGGATATATCATGGTCAGTTGACGCCCCTGTCATGAACTTTACAGTAGATCACGGCGATTCAGGGAACAACTCTATCGAGATTTGTGACGTCCAGATAATCTTAGTTGGTAATAAAATGATATTAATCTATTTTCCATGTTTTCAGATTTGTTTAGGGTATACATCTGTCATATTCTATTCGTGTGTTCTTGTCCACTCTGTGTTATCATATTTGGGTGTCTCGGTGTTTTGCTATGGGTGCTGCAACCGAGTCCTATTGGAGATATCCTCCTTTCTTCTCGTTCATGCTGTCATTGATGGCGTCTTTTTCTTGGTCGTCTTGGTAATAGTGGTGTCTCCGGGTGTTAGTGCGCTTGCCTTGCGTTATGTCACTTATTTGATGTTTGATTTCAAGGAACTCCAGGGTGATTACCAACAAAGCTTTGCATCAGCTATACTGTTAACATCCATTTACTGCATACATACCAAGGAACAATGAAAACCAGAGATGAAAAGACATACGAAAACATTGAACTATCTGAATTTCGCCAAACATGCATTTATTGAGTAACTTTCATTATTCTAATAAACATTGCCCGCTACAACAAAATTTGTATCGCCTCAAAGATATTAAAATCGACTTTAAAATATTTATAAAGATAAAATGTATTAAGCATTCACTTTCTCTATTTTTGTTATGACTAAAACGCGAAAGAAGTACTAGTAATCATTCAACTTATCGGATCTAACGTGTTCGAATTTATTTCTAAATAATAGAAACATGTACATTCAGAGTGAAATGTGAGTTGAACATCATATTGTGTTCAATGGGAAAAATATATACATATAAACTTGTCAACCAATTTGAACTATAGGTTCATCCTACATGTGCTACGATGAAGATCAACTTGTGATACTGAAAGATCCTAACGGTAAGCTTTATATTTAATAGACTGACATACAATCATTTGGCTTTATTGCAATAGAAAAACTACACTAACGGGTAACTATTTTCTAGATGTCTGACGTCCATGATGATTTATAGACTTTCATATGAAGGAATATTTTTGCATTGAAAAAAATCATGAAAACAACTTTTAATAATGTCGATCGAATCTTCAAGTTAAGTCAAACTTTAAAGATTTATGAATATAAAATAATACAATCTAATCTTTAACGATCTCATGTTGCTTTTCAGAGTTGAACGGTGGATTATTCCGTATAACCATCAACCAGTTACTGAACGGAGGTGAGGGATAAAAAATTAAACTTCATATATTTTAAAACGTTTAAGAAACAAGTTACAAACTTATATAAATGTGTCAGATGTTGGCGCGAGGGTGTCCTTGGAGCTGCAGGAAACCGGAGTACCCGTGGAAAATCATCCTAGGTCTGGGTAGGCGTCTGCCATACCCTCCGACATAAGACCCTTTTGCCGAATCTGTGATTCGATCCCTGAACCTTAGAGGTAAGAAGCGAGTGCGCTACCACTGAGCTAACTCGCCCCTGATGGAGTTGAGGAATATTCATTTTTGCTTAAAAATGAACAGTAATCATTCTTTTTACTCCGGCAAGTTGAAATTATAGTAACAAGAAAATTGTAAATACGAGTAAATAGAAACTGCCTTTTCTCATTAAAACAGTTTTATTGATTTGGACACTCGTCCACCAGTATCTGATGGCCAAAATATGTACATGAATAATATTGAAAATGTGCTGCATTTGACCATCATATTCCACGTCTTAGACCTAATGTTTGTTGTTTGCTTTGTGTTTTGTCAATCAGATTTCAAAGTCGATACCTCCGATGATCAAGTTGTGGTGCGTGTTTATGGAGCAATACCTTCTTACGCAGAATCTGGTCAAAACTATACACTTTCTTTGTTAATGAACAATGGGACCCATGTCAGCAATGAGATGAAAACAATCCAAATTGACAGCAGTCCACCTCAACAATCGGTACCTATATACATTTTATCATAATTTTATCAAACCATATGTATGTCATTATTACTTTTAGTATAAATAAATACATGATTTTTATATTGTTTCAAAGTATATCTTCACTGACAAGAAATGTGTTTGTAAGTTATGATTAGTTATTCTCAATCTATTGGGTATCGCTCTTACATGTATGTTAGCTAATTTTAGTCATATTTAGAATTTCGCACTTCTGACATTGAATTGCACTATTTGGATGGCCTCTATGGTCTCATCCATATCTGATTAGACATTTTCATGAAATATACGGAAATCATCATCTGATATATTTCTTTATATGAATTGTTCAAGGATTGTAAAAGAAAAATTGCTATGTTGCTTTCGATTTATTTTGTTTGCAGACTGGAACACCTTCACTTGACATAGGGACACCAAATTCTGCTATTGCACAGTCAAAGGTCCACATTTTGAATATATCTGTATCAACTAATGTAAATGAAACCGATATCTATTCAGTGAAAATTACTCATTCACATCCGACTACGTGCAGAATACATTTTTGTGATGTTCGTTTGCTCAGAACTGGATCCAACTTTGTGTGCGGTCTGCCATCATTTGATATTCATTTCAGAAATACAGTAAGTATTGATCTATAAGATTTATTGCCAAGTTCGTTTTTAAGACTTCTTACGTGTCAGATGACCTTCCTAAGTCAACACCGATTTCCATTTGGGCTCATTGGTCTATAAGTAGTCTTATGCTTTTTCGTGTTCGGATGTCCTATTTTGTGTTCCCTCTTGCGTCTCTTACAGTGCATGTCTACTCTGTGTTCTCATGGTGTATTGCTGTTGGTGCTGCAACAGAGTCTTCTTGAAGATCCCCCCTTTATATACACCGTATCCCTAGCTTTTACTTCAGACAGGGATACACATATGTTCTTAAGATGTCCGTTACAACTACAAGGGAGACAAAAATATTATCTTATGTGTACAAATAGGTGTGTCGCAAATAATCTGAATTCATTGAAAATATATATTAGATTTTCCTATACAGATTTTCAATAATAGTAACGTACCTCCTTTCCCTTCTATTAACATGTATTAGTCTCTTTGTGCGTTTTCTTTTTATTCTCTTGTGCTCATTATAAATACCGTTGTCCATCTGGTCTCTTGCTCTTGGTATCTTATTGGCAGGAATGATTGAGGATGACATCATTGTCACAATTGTCATTTTTGTCATTGATCAAACACGAAACAAATAAAACAGACTGGTTTCTAATGATAATGTTCATTAATGTTTTCTTAGGTTTCCACAGGTTTATGAAAACAGTCAATCACATTTAAGTTAATTTAACAATGTTCTGAAGTGAGGAATATCAGAATATTTGACTTTGAATTCTTGAGGAGCTAAACATATATTTACAATTTCCTTTTCAGAGTCGTATGGGAGTGTTTGATGAAGTCAGTATTGAATTTGGATCACTCTTGAACGTTGATCTTCATTCCGATTCGAATGGAAATGAAATAGAGTTTTCTTTGAGTCTCTGCTATCTAGAATGCGATACCTTAAATGTTGGTGATAGTTTTGATGTGATTGCTACTTTGGCTTACGGTGCTTTAACAGTGTCTGACTCAATTTCTCTTATCATTGAAAATCCGGTTGTAACTTTAAATCAGGTAAGTAACTTTAAAAATACTCAAAAGTGAAAAAAAAAAGAAGATAAAATCATGAAAATTAATTAAAGTACAACTAATTTCGAGACACACATTTCCTTTGAAGTTTCAAATCATTCTTGGCTATTTGCCGTTCATTTTTATTATCATACATGTATTATAATCCTTGACGATTTACTATTTTACCTTTCAAGCCACCAATGATGACTGTTATTCAGAAGAATGGAGCAACTCATATTTACTACGGTGGTCAAGCTTTATACGAAGCTCAGATTGAACTCCCACCATACACAACATATTCAAATGTCTACTTTGAGCTGAAGACTCTTCAAAATATCAGACCCTCGGTATCTATTTGCTCTGTCTACATCAGTGGAGTTGATCCATCTCTGAAATGCTTGGCTTCCTACAATGAACCAGTATATTTTGCAAACACTTTTGATGGATTTCTGAACGAGAAAGCAAGCTTGAACATTGGGACAATACACAATGAGAATCCCTTCTCCATTTTTATCAATGTGACTTTTGTTATTGTCCTACTTGATGGTAACTTCCAAGATGGCGATATCATATCAATAGATGTGACGTTACTTTATAACACAAATAATTTAAACAACCAGATATCTTCTACATATTCTACGTCGTCTTATGGAATTCAAACCGTAAGTCATGATCGTTTATTTTATTCTTTCAACATAACCTTATGTGAAATAATATTGGACTTCATCCTCTTTTATCTGTGAAAAATTGTAAATCATCATCCATAGTTTCTCCATTATACTGATTTCATGGTCTTGTAAAATAGGTGAATAAGTATCTTGTGAAATTGAGGTCAAAACCATAAAATTAAAAAAATCTCCATGTTCTGAATTTGAAACAGATTCTCAGCCCGTTTACCTTAGATCATTTCTTTCTTTCTTATTTGTTCTTTTTTTTTTTGCAGTTTCCAGAATACAACGTCTCTTTGAATTCAGCAATTAACTCATTTAGAATCGGCGAAGCTGCTATATTTGATGCAATAATTTCTCTACCACTGGACTTTGTCTCCAAACTTTTCTTAAAAGCAGAAGCAATAGATACCGAGATTGAAATATGTAGAATATATCTTTCATCTCGGGGATCCAATATACCCTGCCTGGCTGACAATGACATGTACGAGACCAAAACTGCCTACCCTGGTGATGGATACTCAAGCATGCAGTTGGATCTGCATACGGTGACACAGACTGGTAACATCACTTCAATTTATTTTTGCTTTATTTAATAATAAGAAAATATATGTAATAGTTAAACCACTGGATTCGATCAATACGTATGTTAATATCAAAATCATTTTTAATAGGACGCTTCAAAGACGAAACTGCTAATATATTACACATTAGAATAGCCGTGGCATTAAGGAATGGGTTTTCATATGGATCGGCGAAATACCTTTTTCAAGTTCAGCTGTGGGATGAATTCATAGGAACGCCATGGACAGAGACGCATGGTTTATATGTAGATACAAATTCAGCTTACGAGGTTAATAGTCTTCAAACTTTTCTTTTTGCTAGAATTTATCTCGAACTCTAGTGTAAACGTATTTTATCATTCGATATTTCTGTAGATTCTTGCTCTTTATCGAATGATAAAGCGCTCTTCAATTTGTTCATGACAAATTAATGTTCAATGAAATACTTTATGTTGAACGGAAGTATTTGTTATCTCCGAAATGAATATCTTATCCAATTAAAATTGGCTTTGATTTTATAAATGTCTCTTATATCGAGTATCTGCTGTAAACGTGGAAATTTTCGAGTGGTTGTAATTTTCGCGTATTTAACGAAAATCTCCCCATTAGCCTGCTTTCATACAAAGGCAGAGATGCTGTATCGCGAATATTTCACCAAAGCGTAACTAATGCTTGATTTTGTAATCGCAAAATCCCCCAGCGAATATAACCACATTTAAAACATTGATGTGACGTCATTCCTTTGTTCTACCAGTCCAAAATTTACCTATGACTGTCCAATATCAAATCTAGGTCACGTTTATTGAAAAAAATATACGCGACCTAGATTTAATATTGGACAGTCATAGGTAAAATGTAGAATGTACATGTGTCAGGCGAACCGTTACATTCCTTTCTGAAATCATGTGACAAGAAGTACATCAAAGGAGCAGGTTCGGTAAAATGGAAAATCGGCCCTAATTTTAAAATGTTTTAGATTCCGATTGTATTTCGTATCAAGGAAGGTAAATGTATGGTTGTTTGAAATACCAAATAGATATTTTAATTTACGTGCCATACACCGAATGATATGACCTCAAAATCGGCTTTAAAACGTAAAATGCTGAAAAATCGTAAGAAATTGGCGTAATTCTGGTCAAAATTTATGAAAATAAGTAGGACGCCAGCCCTCACCCAAAATAATTTTCACATATAAAGTTAAATTTGCAATTTATCTTTCGATCTACATAAAATCTATGTTGGGTCAGGGTTGGCGCCTATACTAATTTTAAAGATTTATGCCGAAAATATGGCGATTTTCCTTCATTTTCCGTCATAACTAACACACGCGACGTTATGACAATGAAAAATATTTACTTTCTATTTCGGCAGATATTTGAGATAAATATAAGAGATGCTGAATCATAATTTTCATAAAATTATTTTTCGCAAAAATTTAAGGCCGATTTTGGTAGTTAGTGAACCTACCCCTTTTCAGAAAATTCAATTTAATTTATGAATGAAAAATCAAACATACACGAGAAAGTAGAACAAAGTTAACATAGATACAAAAAATTCTCAATTCACTATATAATGTATATTCTGCACTCAGAGAGTATCCAAGTTCTTCAAAATTTAATGTTGATTGAAACCGAATCGCGTGAGGCTTGGACTTTTATTTCACCGCGCGTATGTTTCACATCCTGAATCTGGGTCTCCTCTCTTGAGTCTCCAGCTGCAGAAACATCAGAATATTTCACATTTTTGGACTTAACAATTGAATCAATCATTTCTAATTGTGCATCAGAAGTACGTTTGTATCCTCTAAGAGC
Organism: Pinctada imbricata; assembly: GCA_033119305.1. NCBI lineage: Eukaryota > Metazoa > Mollusca > Bivalvia > Pterioida > Pteriidae > Pinctada > Pinctada imbricata. The sequence goes on along the minus strand of VSWD01000005.1, from coordinate 98,707,943 downwards.
GAGAGAGCGGTGTCCGGTTTTCTCCGAGATCAGTTGTTCGTCGACGCCTGCCGAATATAGCCGTGTAGCAGCGGTAGCTCGCAAAGAGTGGTTGGAATAAAATCCTTCAAATCTGCATAGATCACACAATTTACCCACAGTTTTCTGAAGGGAATGAACTCCTACAGGCACATCATCATACCACTGGGTAGACGTCGGGTACTTTTTAGGCCTTAAATAGAGGGCGTCTGACTTCCCTTTGGCAGGACTAGAAAAAAATTAAATAATAATAAAGATTTTAGCAAGTTGTTTAGGAACTTCAATTCAAATCCAGAACCGATCATAAAAAGCAAAAAGAAGGTCATAAAAGAGAAAAATTATTGTTGAAATGAGATTATCTATTTTTTATCCAATGATTCCATCTACTCTGTACTTCCTTTCTTCCTCCTTCCTTTCTTCGATTAATTCATACATTCGAATTCATTCATTCATTCGAATTCATTCATTCATTCGAATTCATTCATTCATTCGAATTCATTCATTCATTCGAATTCATTCATTCATTCGAATTCATTCATTCAATTTCATTAATTCATTCAATTTCATTAATTCATTCTAATTCATTCATTCATTCATTAGAATTCATTCGTTCATTCATTCATTCATTCATTAGAATTCATTCATTTTATGATAAAAGTTCAATACTTTTTCTATATCCTCCTATATCATATAAAACAAAAAGTTATTGAGTCGATTTAAGAATATAAGATGTAAATTAGGGTTTGTGGTACAGGCATATATCGAACATTTTTCTATGATATTATATTACTAATTTAATTTCATCATCATCATCATCATCATCATCATCATCATCATCATCATCATCATCATCATCATCATCTTTTTTTTTATAGGTTGACCGACACTAAAAGGCTGCCCCCCCCCACCCTTGTAAAAAAAACCTAATATACCAACTTACCGTAATTTGGCATACTTCTCATACATCAAAACGATACATCTGTCTGGATTTACAAGATCTTCATAGGCACGTGTAACTTTAGGGTCTATTTTTCTGCTGTTCAGTCCCCCATTATTGGTTTTGGAAATATCCTCAACGTATTCAAGATAACGTTTTCCATCGTGAGAGGTTTTCAAGGAAATTTGAGACGCTTGTCCAAATCTTCAATTCCTATGTTCTTGTCCAGCACGCAGGGCAAAATGCAGTCCAAAATGATATACAATTGTATCTAAAAGTTTGACCCCGGTGTCGGTTCCCAAAACACCTTTTTCCCACATTTCATTCTCTTGTTTTTCAGTAATAATTTGAGGCTGTTTTTTCATACTGCCTAGTCCAGTTTTCGCAATTTCTTTCATTTTTGCGTCAAGTATTTGTCTGAGTTTGCCGAATTCTGCATCATCCAAAATATTTATGAATCTTCCGTTGTGACGGAAATGATGCTGGATTGACACAACAATTTCATATAAAGTGTTAGGCCGATAGTTTAGTCCGTTTTTTTGTCTTAATTTCTGTAATAAATCTGCCCATAACATCGTTTAGATTTTCATTCGACATTTTCATAACATCTTCTTGTATTTTTCTTTCTTTCAGCCATTCACAAAGTAAATTAAAAGCCCACAGTGATTTCTTTTGAGTATTTTTTGGCACAGCATCGTTAAGCAGATTATGTACAGCCTGTTCGGAAAGCGGCTCAGAAAATCGACGATTTTGAGAAACGCCCTTTTCTTCTATTTCTTGTCTTTGGACTTTCAAAGTGGCTTGAAGTAAATCGTCATCACTTAACGTATTTTCGTCGACTTCTTTCAAAAGATTGCATCCAAGACTGAAATTTGCTTCTGTGTTCTCCATACTCAAAACATCTTCAATTACAGAGTCAGTATCGTATTTTTTCTCTTCTCGAAATGAATTTTGAGTCAGGAAAATGTCATCCCCACTATCCATTTTTGATATACGACTCTCTACTAGTACAATATTATTGAGACGATGTTAGAACCGGTTGTGATTACTTTTCGTTACAGTAATTAAAGACATCATTATGCGAACAAAGTCAAAGTTCAAGCCACTTTGAATAGTGATCAATGTTTTAAGTACGATATACGCCTTGAGCAAACAATTCATTCTGAAAGATATTGGACAGTTTTCGGCCCTGCGGGCCTCAAACTGTCCAATATCTTTAAGAATGAATTGTTTTCGGCGTATATCCAATACATACGGTATTCTACACTCATAATTTTTTTCCCAGACGCCAGCTCCGGAAATTGCATTCAGCTCTTCATCAACATCCATACAGGTTGCAAAAGGATCGACAGAAGTTGTAAAGATAATTGTGTATTCGTCGACAAAATCTAAGAGTTCTTATTCCCTTACCGTCTCTGTAACGACAGGCTGTGCCTCTATATGTAATCTAGTGTTTGTAAGTAGAGGTGAGAACAACCCCTGTATTCAGGACGTCCAGCCTACACAACGAGTCTCAGCCGATGGCAACGTAACGTATAGTTCTGCAACGATTGACATCGGAGAAATTGTCAATATAGGAGATATAGGCTCTCAGACCATACAGACATCTAATGAGGTACTTCCTTTATTATCCTCTTTGTAGAATGGCCTTATTTGAGGGTCTTGAATATATTAGAAATGACGAAATATGCCCCTACTTTCTACCAGAACTTAAAATGTAGGTCAAAACAAAATACATCCTAGAATAAAACACACAGATGAAAAGCAGAGGCCTTTGAAATCGGATAGGATTTTTAGATAAAGGGTTCTGGGGGGTTTCCCTGGATGAAGTCTGGGGTCCTCCTCCAAATGAGTTAAAGAGGATCCTGACGATAATCTCAACAGCACCCACAATAGAGCAGCAAATTGAGCATCGACGGACCCCTAGCAAGCTAGAGGTGGGACCAGGTGCCCAGGAGGAGTACGCATCCCCTGTTGGCTAGCCGCCATCGATGAACATGATCACAATATATAAAATACATGCACTGCCTGAGGTTATGTCTATATAGAAAGTGCTATGGCGACCATGTTAGGGAAAACTATTCAAAACACTTACTGTCAAAAGAAAGGAGGGGATCTCCAACAATACTAGGTTGCAGCACCCAAAGCAAAATTCCAAAACACCCATGAAAAAAAAAACACAGAACAGACACCCACAGAAAGAGACGCAAAAGGGACAAGGAAAACCAACTCACACCATAGAAACATGAAACATAAAAGACTACACATAAACCAACGATACCAATGGGCAACCGGTGCTTAGGACAGCCTTCTGCCATGTAAATAGCAGACGGTGTAGTTATCCTGAATTACGTGCGCACAACCCTTCTACTATTCCGATTTCCCAGTGGTCTCGAAGAACGCACAATTATGGTGTAAAACAACCTCCTCACTGTTAGATGACCACATACAAACAAGACCGTAAAACACAGAACATCAAGAATTAGTACCAAATGAATTCTTCTATCTGACCTTTTTTTCCAATTTTCAAACTCGAAGAAAAATCGAGGACACAACTGTCTACAAAATGAAAAATATTCACATAAAAGTAGTACTTGTTTATAACCCTAGATTGTTAGTTGTAATTTGTTTAGGTATTTTGCTTTGCTGCTGTTTTTTTTTTCACTACAACTTGGTCTTACAATACTCATACTTATATTTTAAAACTGCATTAATGTTGGTATCTTCAAGAAAGTAACGAGTTGGATCACTTCAGTATTTTTAAGTTAGTTTATATTAAAGATAACGCATGGACTCAATAATCGGTATTTTTTAAAATATTATAATAGTTTTTTATTCTTCTTCCGTGTATTTTCATGTCTAATATATAACTCTTCATTACATGTGACATTCTATTAAAATAGATAATTTTCGAGGCTGCCATATACATTCCGTCATCAGTACCATGTGGAGCGGTCGACCTTGAAGCCACTTTGTCATATAACAGTGATGCCGACACCATCACCAATTCTATAAGCATGGATGTCGTCGATGAGGCTACACTGGTAAAGAACATTATATAAAGATAGCGGTGCAGCATATTTCCAACACTTCTTTTAGCTGAAATACTGAAACACTTCTGAACTGAAAATATTTCGGAAAATATCATACATATCTTAAAATATAAATGAAACCTCTTATGAATTTGTTTTATTTACTTATTTTTCAAAGTTTTCTTTCGACAGACTAGCAATGATACAATCTATTTATCATCCGTACCTCCTTATGACACTCCTGTCACAGCTGCCATTGGTGAAGTATTGACGTGGAAAGTGCAGATGCATTTACCGGAGATCATAGACAAATACCAGCTTTCTATAACATTTCCAGTTTCAGAAAATGAAGCTCACCTTACTATTGTTAATTCTTCTATTACGTACGTTGGCGAAAATATCGGCTGCTTTTCAAATGATGGAATACAGACGACATATAATTCATCTCTGAAAAGTACGCAAATGACGGAAATGAACATGAAGTTTGGAGAATATTTGTCCAATACAGGTATTGTCCACAAGTACTATTTATTTGCTGGGTCTCGTTAATTCAGATTCCTATTAACACATCCATTATAGAGGGAAGATACCAAACATATGCATACCTGAATCGGTATGTTTGTATGTTTGTGATAACAGTTTTATTCTTGCTTGTAAACCGTATCATTTTTTGTTTTTCCTAGTTTTTTTTTCAGAAATATGATTTCAAAATCTTTATGTTCTGAAACTTGTGTGATACTTACTTTCCTGAGATAAATAGGATCTCAAATGAAAATTCATTTGAGATTCTTTTTATCACCTGATATTGCCTAAAAATGTGCATTTCTAACGTGAAATCATCAATTTAACAACAACAATTTTAATCATTAATATTGAATCCGCGTCACAATTTAACAACTGACCGATATTTGAAAGGTCGCACTTGTCAAAGTTTACCAAACCTGACCAATCGCATTCAAACAGAGCGATATGTAACGTGTTGTCATATCATATATTTATGAAATGGCTTTATGGAACTGCATAAAGGGTGTATCCTGTGATAAAAGCTTAATATATGATATTTATCCAATCTGACATACAGGAACTGCATCACAGATTTTCATTGTAACATTACAATAATTAATATGTCGACGTATCTAGGCGAAGCAAAACAGTATAGCTTTATCTGAGTATACTGCGGATCCTTCCCTTTTTCTTAGCATCTATACATCTCATACTGAAGAATTATGGATTGTGTTTGTCAATTTCTCTTAAATTAAGGTTTCTATGAAGATATTTTTTACCTTAGGCACTTATAAGATGAGCCAGTTCAGACAACCTATGCTTATGGATGACGTCATTGAAATAGAATTCATGTTTCAAGTTACTGACCATCCTGCAAACATAGAAGGGAGTGTCCAGAATTTTACGGTCACAGTAGCTCATTCAGATGGTCGGACCACAAATATCACCGACGGAGTGACAATTATTGTTGTAGGAGATGAACAGGCAACACTTAAATTTGATGCGTGGGCAGAATTGTTCAATTTTACAGACAAGAATACCGGGTAAATTATTTCAAGTTAATATTACAGAGTTTGAAATGAGATTTCTGTACCGGACATGCTTTGTATTAGTAGAATACAGATAACCCTTAGGTTATGCTTTCTCGCTTATTTTGGCTTCTTGGAGATATGAATGAGTTAAAGAAGATCCTGACGATAATCTCAACAGCACTCACAACAGAAGATGACACTGCCGTGCAAAGTTCAGCCTTCCTCATTGTTATATGTACATTTGAAATGCAATGTTTTATACTTAAAATGCAAAAATTCCTCACTTTCCTCTAGATATTGTACATTCTCAAAACAGTTTGTTGACAATTTTCTTTTACAGTGATATAATTAAGCTTTTCGGTGAAGTTGAGCTCCAGACATCATCCAATGCGCATGCCAGTAACGTTATATTACACTACATCCTGCCACAGTATAGCATCATGACAACCCTTGTTACATTCACAGATATAGAACCGAACATCACTGTAACATCCGATGGGAGCTTGGAAGTAGAGGTATTCACCTTTTTCGATAAAGTTTATGTAAAGGAAGGGTCGGCGCTGTGGTCTGGTGGTTAGAGTGTTGCGCCTGTCATGTTACTCGTTCGAGCCTTACTATAGTACCGCTGGTCGATCGTCATATTTACACTTCTACATAATGTGTTAAATACGGAAACGTCATTGTCTGTGCAATGTTTGTTGTGTTTCCCTTTTGTTTGTTATTGAATACCAGTATATATTGAGGAAGGCAGAAAAATCATTTTGCAATGATAATATTGAAGAATTATCAAACGCTCAAACTTTTGATAAGTAGCATAGTGGACCAGGAGTCCCCGAGGGCACATGTAGCCAGGTTCGATCAATTTCGGTTGATCGTTTCTTCAACGCATTCTAAAATTTCTGCTGTCAAAATTTCTTGAAATGTCTAAAACGTGGGTCCTATAGCATTATATCCGACCCATCCTGCTACGTCCTTCGGAACGCTTTTTCGACATAGTAACTTTCATACTTTTTTGGCAAATTACATTGTTTAGATTTGAGGATCACTGACGAGGGTTAAGTACCCGAAACGTGCATATCTGGTCCATGCTGCCAATTTATCTGTTCTTAAATGATGCTATTCAATTTGAAGACGTTTTACAAAGTCTTTGTTAAAGGAAACCTTTGAAACTCAAAATTTGTAGTAATGATTTCATTTTCAATTATGTTTCAGTATGATTTATTGCGATTCACAGACAACCCAACATTTGAAATAGCAATTGCAATAGACCACAGAGCTGAGTTTGAAGCTGGAACAACCAATATACAAACTGTGATTCCAACTGATGTATCATACACGTCATTACAACGCCCGGATCGATCAGATAACATACTGCATTATACTGATTTGAAGTTACTACAGTTCGGATTCAATGCATTAGGTATTTCCTTGTGTGTATCACGTCCATTTACCTTTGCTGATTCCATGAAATTTCATTAGGGTTTTTTAAGCAATAGGAATCAAATATGTCATATTTTTAGGTAAATGAAACGATAACTTGTGACAGGATCGTTAAATCAATACCGATTTCTTTTGCCTCTTGACCTTGACCTTGACATCAATGTTTGACTTACTATTCAATACCGTTATATGTCAATCGTTTATCTCATGGAATGAAAGTCAAACACAAAACCCGAAATCAGATTCCAAGAATCACAATTAAAAGGCTTACAAACTCTTAAAAGTATATAATTCACGTGAAAAAGAATTGGGACAAACAGGCGAGGATAACAACTCAACCCAAAAGAAATACGAAGGACAATTTAATCATCTCCAGAGTTCAGTGCAAGCACGCAAGGTGTTGTAGGTGGCCCTTTTAACGCGATACCGTGCTAATTAGTACATTTTATTACATAAATCACGCCACACATATGATGCAAGTTAAGAAGCACAAAAATGAAGCTAAAAGCTTATTCAAAATTTTTTCTCTTCTTGTAATTAAAAACAAAGGTTACGTTTCTCTATGTGTGTGTCTTATCGCTTTGAAAAAAGTATACAACAAGATTCTAGAGCAGCAAATTTTCAAAATTTAATAGGCACTTGACAATTTTTATATTCGACGTATGAAATATGTTTCAAAATTATTCTTAATTTTCAGAAATTATGCTACTTAAACGTTCCCTTAAAGGAAAGAAACATGGAGACTAAATTGGAAAGTATATTGTTTATATGTCTACTTATTCTCTTTATCTATAGAATGTGACAAAGTGATAGGCATCGAAACCGACCCTATAGATGAATGTCAAATGTCATCATCATCGGAACAAGGCCTATACCGAGCAATTGACGTACAAAGTGGATCTCTTACTGGATGGTCACCGTCCATCAGAGGTCCACCGTTCTGTGGGCATGAGTATGTGCAGGTAATTTCATAAGCAATATTTTATGCGAATATTTATGTCCACATTTGAAAATTAAGATCTGAGCAGGACAAGGTGACTTACCGATAAAGTACGTTACCAGAGGTATATTGTTACAGGTACACGAATAACTTTGTCTCTGCAAATATTTTTGGACGGTATCATGAAAATATTTTTTTTTGTAAACAAACTTTTTATTTGAATAGCCGTCAAAAGAATTTTATTCAATATTGTATGAGGTAAGGAATTGCACAAAAAAGCTTCTCGAGTGTCGGACATAATAGGTTAGTTCGACCTTTATTCATAATGGGTTCAAAAATAAGATGAAAAAATGAAATCTATAACATTTTCTTGCATGTTCTCAAAATCATTTTTTTTCTTAGGTTAGAACCACACAGAAAATTTTAAAAGTTTATACATTTTGTTCTTGCACCAGCAAAGTGACAGGTGTTGCTACATGAGGCAAACACGAGATGCTCACTCTCTCGGTCAGCTGATATGATATCTTTTATACTGGTTTTGTATGCCTTCTGTTTATGATTTTCTGAATTATCGATTTTGAACTATGTATGGAGATATGATATATGGACATTATTAATATTTGTCACTCTATTTGGGATACATGTTTGTTCCTTTGCATAAAATTTTGTGGTTTTTTTTTGGGGGGGGGGGTGTTTGTATTTGCAAATTTCTTTTAATGAGATAATAATAAACATCAAAGAAGTACCAGTTATTCAGTCTCAAAGTCGAGAAGGCAAGGCCAAATCGTGAGAATTCCCACCAGAACGATTGCGAACCCCGGAATGAACAACATTCCGAAGTGAGACCAGGTGCCGGGGAGGGCCAGCGTCTTCTGATTGCATGCAACCCCCGTCGCAACAGCGCCATAAAAACCTGTCTAATTCGGTGATTGTCTCGATGTACATTTTGATGTACAGATCAGGTTGGTGATAATGACAGCCATGCAATCACAATCACAATTGCAGAATGTCACTGATCATTCCGGAAAGGGGAAGCTGATATGCTTTTATATATCCCCGTAGTGACCGAAGAACTTCCTCAATTATGATTTAATCCGTTGTATGATATAACCCTGAACAAGTTGCTTACTTGCAAGCCGTCTGGCTCTAATGATGAAATCTTCATATTTTGAACATGCCCTAGCATACCGTATCAGCTTAGAAACAAAAACGCCATAAGCAGGAGAAGATCGATGGAATGTTGCTACTCATGAAAGGGAAGTTAGTTATGTTGAAGCTGAAATCGTCACGCTTGTCATACAGTGAGGTGTTCAAATTGCTGTTTGCGTCGAAAAATAGAAGTGTTTTCAAGTATGAAGCGGATCTGTCGCTATCAATTGTTTCCTTGATCTCTAGTTCATGAGAATAGCTTTCATGTAGATGATCCTTAAAGTTCGGATTATTGATGGACAAGACGTCATCTATGTGTCTGAAGGTAAAGTGCTTTCGTCAGCTTCGTATGAATATGAAAATAAGTCCTCAAGAAGTGGGGCGCAATTTGTATCCATGGGGATTCCAACTATTTGCTGGAATACAGTTCCTTCAAACACCATAAAATGTTGTCAATCAAAAACTCAAGCATCCGGATGATATCGTCTTCGGTATACTTTTTGTTTGAATCTGAGTGTTCCTTCACGAAATAAGTATCCTTCCGCCCTATGACGAGGTACCGTATATCGCGTCGGGTAAATTTTGCGAAAATGACCCTAAAAGGTGTGTCGCTAATCTATAAATATCAAAAATAAAATTTGCACTGAGGTTTATTTAATGTGAAATGAAATACGTTATAACTGCGAATGTTTTTTTCTGCTGGATTTACGTATCTACGTATACCTATACAATAAGAATACAAATGTACAAAAATTTACATCATTTACATGTAGATACATCCTTTAAGCATCAACGATGCCGGCTTCTTTAAAGCCATTGCTTATAATTTCTGGTTTCCCATGCAAGTAGTCATATAGTTTTGGTCTTTTATATCTACACTTATTTCGTTTTGCAGTGTTGAGTTGGTAATACAATTCACCGTTACCCGATATTTGAAGTGTTTTAGTTCCATTTCGTTCTCTAAAATTGGAATAGTGGGAGTCGGCACAGGTTGCCCATTGGTCTCGTTGGTTTATGTGTGGTCTGTAATGTTCAATGTTTCTATGGTGTGAGTTGGTGTTCCTTGTCCCTTTTGCGTCTCTTTTTGTGGGTGTCTGCACTATGTTCATCTGTCACGCAAGTAGCTCGGAGATGTGACTATCCGGATTATGTGCGCACAACCCTCTCACTTTTCCGATTACCAAGAGGTCTCGAATAACGCACAATTATGGTGTAAAATAACCTTTTCACTGTACGAGGAACATACAAACAGACAGCATGACGCAGGGGCCAAATATCGCATGAATCATGTTGCATATATATTGCATATATATTAAGTAAGTACAGTTTCTAAGTGAGTACATGTAGAACGAAAAGAAAGCTTAAAGCTTATTTTGATTTCTGCCCATTGGCTCCAGTATAAGAATTTAGACAAGAAAAGTTATGAAAAAATGAAATCTATCCCATAATTCAAAACTGTAATCCCATCGATCCAATTACATTACTTAAGAATCTGCTATCACAAAATAGGATGATTAAATATCTGTCCGGTATTGGTTTGGAATGTTGTTCAAGAAGGTAACGGAATGGAACGCTTCAATATCCTTATTGTACTAATACATATATCAAAAGCAATGAAAGTACATCTAACATTTTGTGCAAGCATAACAGTGAACTGTCTTCATACATTATCTCTATTTCTAAATTTGATCTCCCAACACTATATTTCATACCGAAACTGCACAAGTCTCCTTACAAATTTCGATTTATAGCTAATTCTAGTAACTGCTCCACTAAAATTTTGTCTAGAAATCTGACGTCAGCACTTGCTGCTATTAAAGAACACGTAACTAGATATTGTGAAACGGTTCTAAACAGTAATGATGTAAATCTATTTTGGTCTATTAAGAATTCTAGGGGATGTGATTGAAATCTGGAAATTTCCAAGCCAATACGATTTCTTCATACGACTTCTCTAATATGTACACCACACTTCCTCATGACAAAATTAATGATCGATTATCTAATCTCATTAAATGGTGTTTTGATCGAGAGCGGAAAACTTTCATTTGTACATCTAAATCGAAGGGTTTCTTTTCCTCGACAGACTACAAATCATACAATAATGTCGAAGGGTTCCAACTCTCTACCTTCTTGAAGAAAATTCCAAATCAATTTACATGCACCAGACACGTGTTTCGAATATTAAATTCTCATCAGTGATGCTTTGGGCGGCGCCACCATAAATAGTTTCAGTAGCGCCCTCTTTAATCTTTAGAAGTCAGATTTTTACATTTACATTACAGAGAGCGCGCGGCTCCAAATTTCCTGTAGGGTCGATTCAGTAGCATATCCAAATAAAATCTATGTTCAAAATAGCATTGGGGGGATGGTGCTAAACTCCTTTAATTAGTCCCCTACCGGCAACGCCGAAGGGGACTCTTAGTTTCCTCTCGGTCTGTCTGTCCGTCCGTCCGTCCGTCCGTCAGTCTGTCCGTCTGTCTGTCCGTCTGTCCGAATATCAGTTTTCCGGACTTTTTTCTGCAACGGATGGAGATATTGAGATGAAATTTGATACACAGCTTGGTCTTGGATAGTTACAGAGCAAGTTTGACTTTCGTCACGCTAAACCTATTTTTCGTGGAGTTATGCCCCTTGATGACTTGGAAAATTCAGTTTTTGTCAGTTTTCCGGACTTTTTTCTGCAACGGATGGAGATATTCAGATGAAATTTGATATACAGCTTGGTCTCGGATAGTTACAGAGCAAGTTTGACTTTCGTCACGCTTAATGTTTTTTTTGTGGAGTTATGCCCCTTGATGACTTTAAAAATTCAGTTTTGGTCAGTTTTCCGGACTTTTTTCTGCAACGGATGGAGATATTCAGATGAAATTTGATATACAGCTTGGTCTCGGATAGTTACAGAGCAAGTTTGACTTTCGTCACGCTTGACTTATTCTTTGAGGAGTTATGCCCCTTGATGTCTTGGAAAATTCAGTTTTTGTCAGTTTTCCGGACTTTTTTTCTGCAACGGATGGAGATATTCAGATGAAATTTAATACACAGCTTGGTCTTGGATAGTTACAGAGCAAGTTTGACAGTCGTCACCCTTAACCTTTTTCCGAGGAGTTATGTCCCTTGATGACTTGGAAAATTCAGTGTTTGTCAGTTTTCCGGTTTTTTGTCTGCGACATATAGAAATATTCAGGTGAAAATTTGATACATAGCTTGGTCTTGGATAGTTACAGAGCAAATTTAACTTTCGTCACGCTTGACCTATTTTTCGAGGAGTTATGTCCCTTGATGACTTGGAAAATTCAATTTTGTCAGTTTTCCGGACTTCTTCCTGCAACAAAGATAGATATTCAGGTGAAATTTGATACTCAGCTTAGTCTTGGATAGTTACAGGGCAAGTTCGACTTTTGTCACGCTTGACCTATTTTTCGAGGAGTTATGCCCCTTGATGACTTGCACAATTCAGTTTTGTCAGTTTTCCAGACTTTTTTCTGCAACAAATAGTGATATTCAGGTAAAATTTGATACTCAGCTTAGTCTTGGATAGTTACAGAGCAAGTTCAACTTTCGTCACGCTTGACCTCTTTTTCGAATCGATAAAGCAGATAAAACCTCAGAACTGAGCTGCACAGACAGTTAGTTTAATTAAAACTCATACATGTACATGTTTAATTGAAGAGTAATTCATAGGCAGAGTTGCAGGACATAAATATATGCCGCCGGTAGGGGACTTATATCGCTCAGCGATCATAACATTTTATTTCGATGATATTTATCGGTGAAATGGCTAGTATCCGAAATAGCAAAAAAATATATTTTATGTCTCATTGATAAAAGGCCAAAACAAAGCTTCTTTCAGGTGACAGAGCTGGAAAGAAGTAATGGACATGTAGTGACCTGTGTAATGCCTTGTCCTTCCTCTTGGACAATATTTATGTTAGATTTGGTGAGGATCTATACAAGCAGGTTGTAGGAATCCTATGGGTACTAACTGTGCGCCTCTTGTTGCAGATTTATTTTTATACACGTATGAAAAAGAATTTATCCAAAATCTTTAAACGCAAAGAAAATTTGATGATCTGAAATGTTTCAATGATACTTCTAGGTATCTGGATAATATTCTAACTATTGACAATCCTGCTTTTGAATTATATAAAAATGAAATTTATCCACAAGAATTAACACTTAACAAAACAAACGTTACAAATACAGAAACACCATTTTTTTTACCTTAATATCAAAATTGTAAACGGAAAGATTCATACAAGTGTATATGACAAAAGAGATAATTTTGGATTCAACATTGTAAATTTCCTCTGGCTTTACGGTGATGTTAAAAGATTACCGTCAATCTGCATTTACATATCACAGCTCATCCGGTACTCTAGAGAATGTACTGATATTTTGGATTTTCATAGTAGAAATTTACAAATTACCAAAAAACTTTTAGGTCAAGGTTTCCGCTATCATAGACTAGTTAAGACTTTCTGGAAATTTTACAAAATTACAGTCAACTTCTTTTAAAATTCGGATCTACACATCAACAGAGTACATTGCTTTGGGTATTACATAGCCTGTCTTTTATGGTGACATGATAAACAAAATAAGAAGGATCAAAGGTAGGCAACATAACCATCGAAAATGCGTCAGAATCATCAAACGCCTTTTATACCGTGGATATGATCCTAATGTCACCAGACGGACACTATGCTTGGTACTTGACCAATCCACAGTCTTGCACATCCTTGAGACTTGCACTCTGACTGACTGTGACGACGGGACTCCATGACGGGCCCCGTCCAAACCTCTTTAGAGAGAAGACAGGGCCCCGACCACCTGTCCTCTCTGATTGTCAGTCGGACTCCTCGGGTGATTAAATACATGAGCTCGCTACAACCGGCAGAACACGGACTGTATTACGCAAGCCCTCTTTTTATATCCATTTACATATTCATCTGTGTTGCTTAGGCCCCTACATTTTGCGGTCTTGTTTGTGTGAGGTCATCTAACAGTGAGGAGGTTGTTTTACACCACAAATGTACGTTCTTAGAGACATCTAGGTAATTGGAGGAGTGAGAGGATTGTGCGCACGTAATCCAGGATAACCACACCATTTGCTCCCTGCGTGGCAAATGGCCGTCCAAAGTCGGCACCGGTTGCCCATTGGTCTCGTCGGTTTATGAGTAGCCTTTTGTGTTTGATGTTTATATGTCGTATGTCTCTTTTCCGTCTCATAGTATGCTCGTCTTTCTTGTTTTTGCATCGGGTGTTTTGGTGCTTTGCTGTTGGTGCTGCAACAGGGTCTTGTTGGAGATCTCCTCCCTTCTCTTATTCTGTAAATGCACAATCCTGTTTCGTATTTTCAGTTGGACTTTCTTGCTGAAATGAGAATAGTGGGATTATCGATACTCTCCGCTGGGAACGATAACTTAAACTACATAACTAACTTTACTTTGGAATACAGTAGTAACGCGGTCTTATGGAAAACTATTTTAGATAACATCACATCACAGCCTAAGGTAAGACAATTTCAACATTTATTCTCATTTTAGATAGATAATTTCTTCTTTTTAAGAGCACTCTTAATGGTCACAAACCGGGTCTTATCAATGCATTAGATCTTTAGTATTGCATTGTTATACACTACGACATAACACAAGAGGTAAATGCAAACTTCAACAAAAAAAGTAACATAAAGCATGTACGGAGAGTAGGGCACTCAATTCTTCAGTTTGTATTAGAGCAAGCTAATGGAAAGGATTTTTCATTTCAGATCTTTCTTTCATCCTTCAATGATGCTACAAAGTCGCTTAGTGATGCCATTTATATTGGACTTGAGGCAAACGATATATTCGTTGCGAGCAAATTAAGAATTTATCCTAAAGATTCAAATAATGGATTATCATGCCGGCCATTCCTAAGATTCGATGCAATTGGCTGTCGAGTGCAATTTGATTCTAACATTGGTATTTGTATATTTCTTTCTTCCCTTCTATTTTCAATTACACCTTACAACTACATAAAAAGTTAATACGAAATGTTGTATGCTGTCCGAGGAACGAATATTTGAAGTTCAACAGCATTTTAATGTTCCACAGAGTTTGTTACCTAGGGTGAATCTTCTAAAATCGTCATTGATGTTAACTAAGATTTAATCTTTAAATATTACAAACTTCCAAAAATGTTTATCCTTAATGTTATATAAATATTAATATAAATATATAGGGAGTTGTTCTACACAAGCGTCATCAACATTTCCTTTACGAGAGCGGGAGTATATAGTAGATGACATTCTTGGAAATATTTACGCCTGTATCTTGAGTGAAATAGGGTATGTATGTATAATATGTCATATTGTAAATAATCTAGTAGATTGAAATATTTCTTTCTCTTTCACGCTACAAAGAAGCAATGATCCGATGTATTTTACTTAGCATTATTATAGATCGTCGTTTTTACACTTGATAAAGGCCAAGGGGGCGAATTTTTTTTTTATTTTTAAATTGATTTAGTATAGAAGCTTTTTCTTTGATAAATTTGATTTGATGGAAGAATGGATGTAACGGTTATCAAATAGGACTTATTTTAGGAGGATAAGCATTTACAAATGTATGCTAAAATAATGAAAGGTGTGCAACAAGCACAGTATATGAACAATAAATGTCTACTTTTGACAAATACGTCGAAGACGCAGCAAAAACATTGCAATTATGTAACACGCTGGTTAATAAACATTGTTAGGATTGAGAATCACTGAAGAGTGTTTAGTACCCGAAACAGCATGTTTGGTCAATGCTGCAATTTCATCTGTTTTGAAATGATGCTATGGATTTTAAGACGTTTAACATACTATTATTATATATCATTTTCTGAAAGAAAATATATAGTTTATTGCTCACATTTGCCAGAACGCTGGTAATTCTACATTGTGTCATATAATATAAAAATGAATTCCCACTTATAGTAATAGTGTATAATGCAACCAATCACAATCTTTTCATATTTTATATATAAGCTGCTATAAACCAGAAATTAAATGTTTTTAATATTTATTCCAATTTCAGGGGCGACATTGTGTGTTCCCGCAGTGTTGATAACGGCTCAACTTGGGAAGGTTAGATATAAATATTCTCTATGTCCGATATGATAGAAAGAGTTACACAATGTTTTTTTTTCAACCGACATGGAAAGCATAACGCTATTACTTTTTCATATAACTGTTTGCCAAATAAATACAATTATGTTCTTTCTGAATGTTTCGAATTTTGTATTTCTCTCAACGTATTATCGGTAATTAGCGCAATTCTGTGGCATAGCCCTTTGGTATTTGGTTTCCTTAAATCATATATCTTAACAATTATTTTCTCTATCTATGTATTGCCATTCCCGTTTTTTGCTTTTTCTGCTTTGATTGTTTTTGGACCGTTCTGTATGGAGGAAGGGAGGGAAGTTCATAGTTATTTTGTTTGATAATCGTTGCACCCTGTAGTTGTGTTGTGATGTGATTTGACAGTTCTACCGAATTGAAGCGGCGGGTGTTGCACGCAAGCAGGAGATACTCTTCCTGGGCACCTGGTCTCACTCCCATTTCGGGAGTTCGCTTCTTTTCATATGGTGGAGGTTTTTGTTTGTTTGCTTTGGTTCCTGTTTTGTCCTGATTTTGTATGCCTTCGGTTTCTGATTTTCTGTATTATCGATTTTGTGCTGTATACAGTGATATGGTCATTATACATATTTGTCATTAGTACAGGGTAATCTTGCTAGACATTTCTTCCACTGTATTTAACCATTTTCTGACATTGTGATGAGCAGTTGTGTTTTGTCGACAGGATACAACTTCTAGATTGATTTTACTAGCTGGAATATTTAGATTCGATAGAATGGATACCTTTGTACATTTGAACCATTTTGAATTCCCACGTAGCCACATCAATTCATTTGATTGATATAATCTTCTTTAAAATAAATTTTGTTGTTTACAATTTGGCATTGTGGAAACCATTTACATATATGATGTTGGTCTTTAAGTATCAATGACTTGATGTTATGTTTTATATCTGTTTATTCTCATATTCTCGAAACACTCTTGCGCCAGTATTAAGGCAGATATATCAATCACAACACAAGCAACTGTCCAAACTTTTACTGGAGGAATATATAAACATATGAATAACAACCAAAACCCATAACGGCTAAATGCTACATCCGGATCAATCATATACATATTGGCGCTACCACTTTTTCTTTCTTTTATACATGGCTAGCCACTATCACTGGGTAGACTGCCCTCAAGTGGAAGGGGTTATTCTGCCCTTTTACAATATAATGAAGATTATGTTTCAAAAGAAAAATTTAAACTCAATCTCTTTGACTAACTTATGAATTATGATAAATATGAAAAGATTGCATTCATACATGCCACCTTCACAGGGTAGACTGCCCTCCGGTGTTTATAATGGGATTATTCTGCCCATTTTTACCACATTAATAATAAAAAGAAACAACACCGAAAATGCAACACTTAAAGGTAACAACAATGAGTTCTAACTTCGTGAGGATAATGAACTATAAACTTAAGGTCACTTAATAATCTAACACAAAGTCATTCAACCATCTGGGTGGTTTACGGTTTCGAGTGGACTGTCTAGTTTCCTCACTCTGATCGGGATGATGATCATTGAACGCACACTCACTTTCCGAAAGAGGATTCCCAATGACAGACGGGATCGAAGGCAGAGAAGGTGGAGGTGGCGGAAGTGTTGGCGGATGTGCAGGTGGAAGTGTCGGCAGATGTGCAAGCGGAAGTGTCGGCGGATGTGCAGGCGGAAGTGTCGGCGGATGTGCAGCCGGAAGTGTCGGCGGTTGAGGTATAATGTTCGTAACCTCTTGGTGATCCTCATCACTTTATTCCTCGGACTCCGTAGAATAGGAAGAGATGTATGCAGACGGACGGTCTGGCTTTTCGATATTAGATGGTACAACGTAACACTCAGAGTCCTTCACGCGATATGAGGTGCGACGTAATTGGGACCCAGTAAATTTTCGAATGTCCCTCCAAGGTCCATCACGCGCAACAACTAGATATCGGTCCCTCCCTTTTAACTTATTGCGATCACATTCCAGGTACACTAGGTCACCAACGGAAGTATTCGGTGGTATCGCGACACGGCCATAAGGGTTTTTTGATTTCTCGCTATAAGAGTGATTTATCAACTTCGCGTGATGCTGCTGCAAGATAATTTGTCGATCTTCTAAGGGTAGCTGTTTCTGAGAAAACTGGTCTCTTTGGGTGAACATTTCCCTAGACGATAATCCACGACCTCTTATACGAGAGTTCAAGCGAGCAGTTGCGAGTGCGAGTTCGAGAGCAGTAACGGAGCGGCTTGAGGGGTCGCTGCGCAATATCTCCTCCTCTAACTCCTGTATTGCCCGTTCTGCTAATGGGTTTTTGTTTTTGTTTTTAATTCTGCCAATTTCAATCACGAGGCGTTGTTGCTTCATGAGCTGATCGTCAATTAATGCAGCAAATCCTGGCGCAGGGTCGGTTCTGATAACAGAAAAGGGACCATCCAGGGGTCTCATTTCAATGCACAATTTGATAAGACCTTCTCGGAGTGAGTCATGACGTTCTGATTCGATCAACGTACTAGCAGTGAATGACGTAATGTATTCCCTGACAACAAGTATGAGTTGGCGCTCCCTGCGCACTACATCTGCTGCAAACTGATATCCAACTCCCGCGGGAGGATCAGATGAGCTCTGCGGTTGTAAAACGTGCGGTGCCTTAAGCAACGATGCGCATGTATGACATCCAGCAGTAACTGACTCGATTGCCTTGTCCATGTTTAAGGCATAGAAATATCTGCTGACAACAGACTTAAGTTGGTGAGTAGATGGATGACTGAGCTTTATGTGTAGAGGTTAGAAGGCCTTCTAGCACATTTCTTGGTACAACAATGAGCTCCCGCGACGGCATAAATGGGATGTCGCGTTTCACAATGAGGATACCATCCTTTGCTATTGATGCAACCTGAAGATACCGTTTCACATCCTTCACATCGGTGAATTTTTTTGAAGGGCGAGTCCCTTGCTTAAGGTGTGCGGCAGTACGTCGAAGGTCTGAGCATTCTGTCTGGATAGCATTCCAGGCAGACCTAGTAGTGAATGGAAGTCTTACAGACTCGTTTAGAATATCTTCGACTGATATTTGTTGAACAACGGAGTTTTCGGTAGTGCTTACGAATGTGCATATTTGACAAGATGGATGAGTGCATTCGGGCGCATTACGGCTTGCGAAGTCTGATGGTAATATGGATTGACCTGCAACATGGCGAATTGAGACGCAATACCGACTAGCAGTCGATAAGAAGGTTGTTACGCGCGGACTTGCGGAAAATTCCCCACGACAAAGCTTTTCAAATGCCTGGACACACGGTTTGCTGTCAGTTAATACTGCAGCATTTGAAGAGGCTTGGATTATGTACGGGCTAAAGTGCTTGATAGAGGCCGCTATTGAAAGAGCCTCGATTTCACATGGTAGCCACATGTTTTGGTTCTTTCGTAGCTTCGCACTGAAAAATCCCGCTAACATAATAGTGCCATTCCTGTTGATATACAAAGTGGCTCCAATGCCACTCCGCCTTAAGGCACCATCTGTAACAATCTCTAATTGGTCATCTGGACGAGGGAGCGTTATAGCCTTGTGTGAATTTAACGCCAGTTGTGCTTGTCGAAATGAAGCGGACATCTCATCAGTCCATAGGAGCTTTTCCTTGGAGTCATGACCAGCAGTCATATCATCGAGAGGTGCGAGGAAATGTGAGCAATCTGGTACTACTCTGCTGAGAACTTTATATGCACCAATAAATGAACGTAGTCCAGCTACGGTTGTTGGTATCTGGCAAGACGAAAGAGTTGAAATTCGGTGTTTGCTTGCACAAATTGTTCCTTGGCGCCATACCCATCCTAATATTGTAGCTTCTTTCGGGGCGATTACTGTTTTTGATGCTGATAGATTAAGATCACAGCGGCGAAGTGCTTTTAGAACCCTATCCAAGTTCCGTAGCAGCTCTTCTGGTGTGCTGCCTCCACAGTACAAATCATCAGCAACCTTAGCCACAATGCCTTCTTGAACAAGGTCACCCAGTACGCGACATGTGAGCTCCTCTAATGCTACCTCCGAACCAGGCATGCCCATAGCCGATCGTACATACACACGGACACCTCTGAAAGGGGTGACAACACCACAATACTTCATCGAGTCGTTTGACAAAGGAATCTGATAGAATGACTTTGTAAGATCAGAAATAGCTATGTACTTCCACTGGGCTATTTTCCGCAAAGTTGAGTCCACATCCGGCATTAAAGAAGGTTGCGGCTTTGTATATCTACCAACGTCTGCGAAGGCAGTGACAAGGCGGAAGTCACCAGACGGTTTTTTTACCAAAAACGATGGGTTCACATACTCTACATTTACATTAATGTCCTCGGGCTTACGGAACACTCCCATTGCCTCAAACTCATCAAACTTGTCTTGAAGCAAATCAAGGTTATTTTTGAGTACTGTGGAATTCGACCTCTCCGTTGAGGAGGCTGAACGGGGCCCATGTTCACTCTTGACTTAAATGGTCCATTAGCTCCGTTGTACCCCTTAAATTTTGGGTTAAACACACCATCATGTTCGTGTAAGAGATCATGAAATTTGGATTTCATGTCCTTGGAAAGAACATTGTCAGGATCAACGCGCACATTTTGCGAAAACTTCGTATTCTGGAGTTTCTCGCTAGGATTGGATACTTTGGCAGTGTTATTCACATTGTCTGGTACAAATGTTGCCCTAAGTGTTCCAATATGGGCATTACGTTTGATTGTTTGCGGTTCCGATGAGAAATTGGGTATACGTATACGTCCAGCAATGCTGTTTAGCAATGTGGGAGCTGGCCATGTGTGATTTTGACTGCTATCAGTCTGCTCAAGTGATATGATGTCATCATCTGATACGGAGAAGTCCTCTGGGACTTTAAGCTCTAAGAACTCACCAGGCCAAATGGTGGTTGTTTCGGACACGGATGCCCTGAGAACCTGGGCACGTCGTGCTACGGTTACATGAGAGGCTGCAGAATTAAGACCGTAAGTATAAGTGTATCCTTCACCTATTATAATCTGTTGTTTTGAGGGTCTTATGGAAATGTCATTTCTCTCCATAAACGGTATGCCAGCCAAAACATCACTGTCTAGATTCTCAACGACTAAGCCTTCAAAAACCAAGGTGTGGTTTTCATGAGTGAATATAGTATTAGTCTCGCCAATCACATGTAATGGGGAGGAGCCGTCAGCTTGGTGAGCGGACTGAACAGTACTCTTAATTTGTAATCCAAGCGTCTTAGCTACTGAGGCCTTAATCATATTTCCTGTGGCTCCGCTATCTACGGTCAAACGAACGGTATGATGACGAGAGAAAACATCTAAATAAGGTTATTATCGAATCTGTACTCTGTAGCAGAATTACATGTCAATGGTTCGATACTCTGATCTGCTGTAGTTTGATACTCGTAATCGCTTTCATCCGTGGCCATAATTTGACGAGCTTTTGCAAAGTACATTTTGTCTTGATTAGGTAAGTATAAACATTTACTTAAAAAATGCTGATCTGGTCTCTTGGCTGCCTTGCATAACGGACACGACTTAACTGGACGAGAAGCAGATCTATTGCTGTTCTTAGGCATGTAAGTAATAGCGGTACGCATTGCCTTGGCCTCCTCGCATGATCTGAGTTCGTCGAGTAGAGAAGACATGGCCTGTGGTATTTCAGGCTTGATGGAGGCAAGTGTACGAGATCTAAGCTCAGTGCCGTATCGTTGCTTAACTAGCTGAGGTAATTCTGGATTAATGAGACGCAGCCATGTTAGGACAGCCATATTTTCAAGTGAGGGGGAGAGCTCCTCATCCTCAAGAATGTTTTCACCATGATGTGTTATATTGGCACCTTGTTTTAGCATATTGTCTTCAATAAATGCCATTATTCGCTGAAACAAGTCCTCTGGTCTTTCACTAGGTTCTAATTTAATAGCGGCAAAATCGAGGAAGTGGGCGCCAGTGGTCTGAAAACCAAAATGTAACCTTATTGTTTGCCATATATTTTCCATAGACGTAGAGTTCTTGACTATGGTCGAGCGTGAAATGATCGGGCAGTAATTCGCAATCTGTCCCAGCATTAATTCAAGCCTTTGAACCTTTTGAGCTGCAGTTTGACGCTGCGCCTCTGGTATGCCTTCACCATCATTTGCGAAACTGCGATTTGGATTTGCCCTTGTCTTCTTACCCCACTGGGCTCCCTCTGTTAGGAATTGTGTGAAATTTTGGTCGAGGGACAGTGTGTACACAATGTTTTGCCTCCAGTTTTCAAAAGAATGAATTGTTTCAGTCTTTGATAAACACCACTGTTTCGGTGCTCTATGTGTGTTAGCCATGATGGTTAGTTAGTATTTCGTACGTTTGGCTGTACGAGGATAATTAAAGGATTAGACTATGTGCAATAGTTTGTCATCACAAGTGTTACTTGCGGCCTGGGTCAGATTATCTGACGCTGTGACTCGAAATTTGTTTCGTATCTAGGTTTACCAGCTTGCGGTTGATAATTGTAATCAACGACAGACGTAGGACGAGATCCTGCTGCCACCACGCCAGTATTAAGGCAGATATATTAATCACAACACAAGCAACTGTCCAAACTTTTACTGGAGGAATATATAAACATATGAATAACAACCAAAACCCATAACGGCTAAATGCTACACCCGGATCAATCATATACATATTGGCGTTGTACATGTGTTTCGCTGATGTTACAGAAAAGTTGTCAATTTGGGATTTCCTTCTCATCATACGAAATACAAGATGTATATTTAAAAACTTTTTTTTCAGAAATTCCAGGCATAGGAAACATCCTAGGATTGTGTAATAACGGATCATGTGTTACTGGTATATCACTAGATGGCTCATCGCGCATGTGCAGCTATGACGAAGGAATCACGTGGTCTTCGTGTAATGATGATGAATTTATTGAGAACACTGATGAACTTGACTACATTCAGTCTAAAGCTATACCTTTCAACGATTTTCAAAATGATTCTCCGGCTACAATGTTTCCAACATTTGGTTTTACATCAGTTTTAGGCCAATTTACAGGTACTTCTTATTATAATTTTTTATCTTTCTCAGAAGAAAATTTCAATTTATCTATTCCGGCAAGTTTCCTCAATCATTGATTCTTTGTTGAATTATTGTATCATTGTCACCTATGTGCTCAAAGGTTAAACATTTCCACCTCTTGAGTAAACATGGGGCTTAAACTGAACCCAATATCCTTATAGATTTTATTTTTCAACCGATAATAGAGATTCTTGTTGATTTATAGGAACTATGTCAGGAATTTCCATCCAGGAAACAGGAAGTGGAAGCTGGGTTTCACTCGCCCAATGGGGAGATTCTGATTGGATGGATATTTAAAACTGAATATTTTTTTCAAATACAAACAAGTGCCAAAATAAGAAATTTCAAGGTTTTTAACGCTTCATTTGATCTTCGTTTTCAAGTATCTTTATTTGCATCAATTGAAATAACGTGAATTGATATGTATAAGTAATTCTTAACAATAAATCTTATTTAAACTTATAAAATCAAAAATATCAATTTCCCTTTTTTTTTAGTTTATGTGTAGTCCTCTGTGTTTATATGTCGTATTGGTGTTCCTTTCCAGTCTGCGTCTCTTCGTTGGGGGTCCCCCTCCTTTCTTGTTCAATTAAATAAAAATTGAGACCTCTGCGAGTCCGAATAAGTGAATGTATTGTGCATAAATAATCTGGGTCTGACTATTCCATTTGCTATAGATATATAGAGTATTGTAGTCCAAAGCAGGCATATGTCATATATGTGTTTCAATGTTAAACGTCTTTAAATTCAATAGCATCATATAATTACATATTAATTTGCAGGATGGACCAAACATGCATGTTTCGGGTACATAACCCTCATCAGTGATTCTCAGTCTTAACAATATAATACCGGTATGGAAAAAGGGTGTGGGGGTATTTCGTCCAAAAATACCGAAAGACGCAGCAGAATGGGTTGAATATGTTGCTACAGGACCCACGTTTTAGAAATTTCAAAAATTTCTGATAACAGAAATTTTCGAATTCGTTTAAGAAACGATCAACTGCAGTTGATCGAACTTAGGCTACATGTGGCCGGGGAACTTTTAGTCCACCAACAGTGATACTCACCAAGTGATACAAATGTAAAACGTCTTCAAATTCAATAGCATCATTTAAGATAACATATAAATTTTCAGCATGGACCAGACATGTACGTTTTGTGTACTTCAGTGATCCTCAATCTAAACCGTGTTATATGGACAAAGAGTGTGAACGTTATTTTGTCTAAAAATGTACCGAAAGACGTATCAGGATAATTTGGGATATGATGCTACAGGACCCACGTTTAAGAATTTTCAAGAATTTTTGATAACAAAAATTTGCGAATGTGTTGAAGAAACGATCAACCGCAATTCTAGTTTCAACACGTTTAACTTTCAACGATGTGTTTGTATTATTTCTGGTTGTTTGTTGGTACATGTATTTGTTCTTGACATTCATTGTCATCTTCAATCATGCAATTTTGTTCCGCCGTTATCTTTGTGATCTTTTCATAAACTAGTTAAGGCTTTCTGGAAATTTTACAAAATTTTACAAAAAATTACAGTCACCTTCTTTTAAAATTCGGACCTATACAAGCAACAGAGTATATTACTTTGGATATTACACAGCCTGCCTTTTATGGTGATATGATAACAAAATTAGTCGGAAGAAAGGTAGACAGAATTACTACCGAAAATGCGTCAGAATCATATACCACCATTTATACCGTGGATATGATCCGAATGTTCCCAGACGGACACTATGCTTGATACTTGACCAATCTACAGTCTTGTGCCATCCCATTCTTAAGACTTGTACTCTGACCGACTGTGAAGACGGGACTCTATGACGGGCCCTGTCCAAATCTCTTAGCAGAAGACAGGGCCCCGACCACCTGACCTCTCTGAATGTCAGTCGGACTCCTCGTGTGATATCATGCATGAGCTCGCTACAGCCGGCAGAGCGGACTGTATTATGTGCGCCCTCAACTTGCAACAAGGTCATAGGCGGCACAGGCTTGCAATATAACCTTGCCGTCATCGCTATTTTCCTACGACATTTCACTCAATGATAAAACCCGAGAGGCATCGCAGGTACGGCATGTCGTCACAGTGACGTCATTCGGACTTCTGACGTAAACAGTGCGAAAGATTCAAAGGCAGAGACACATATTTGAGTGTTTAGGGGCGAGTAAATGGGCTATGAAGGAAACGATTCTTTTCTTGATGTAGTAAAATTTATACAAGACTCATGTCTAAAGACGGTAGGTTACGATTTATAGCTAGAATTTGTATTTTTACTTGAGACTTCTCGCTCAGCTGATCGTGTTGACAACGTACGAATAACGAAAGAATCCCTGATACTGCATCGTATTGCATCGAAAGAAAAGCAATACACGTACACTGTATACCTCAGAAATGTAGCCAAACCTGCTGGTATATACTTGTAATACTTAATTTAATATGAAGCCCCAGTTCCAGTCTGCAAGAATCTTGCAGACAAACAATAGGCGATGACGGCAGAGGTAGATTTCAAAGTGAAGAAAAGCGGAACTGAAATCGGACGCATGCGAAGGAGATTGGTGCGCCCTTTTAATATCCATTTACATATTCATCTGTTTTGCTTCGGCCTCTGCGTTTTAACTGTCTTGTTTGGTTTTACATTACAATTTTGCGTTCTTCGTGACCTTCTGGTAACCGGAAAAGTCGGCCCCGGTTTCCTATTAATGTCGTTGGTTTATGTGTAGTATTTTGTGTTTAATGTTTCTTTTTCGTCTTATGCTGAAGGCTCAGTATCAATACCATCTTGAGGGTGGAAAGAAGTGAAAAGAACCTATGACGCTGCATTGCAAGACGTATCAATACACTCAACTTGGTACACCAAGGGTTTTATCGCATTCCGCCAGACGCTTCGTTGCAAAGTACCCTTGGATTCAAGGGTTTCCTGTTGTTGGACAGAATTTCTATCGGTGGCCTTATTATGACGTCACGTCATTGAAGTTTAATGACGTCGCAAACCAAAAAATGCGATTGATTTCAATTTTGGCGCCTTAATGTAGAGCAGTTGTTTCAACTTTATACTCATCTACAATCTTGATTAAATTAATTAATTCGAGAAATGCATGGCTTTGTTTTGACCCTTTATCGATTTGACTTTATAGATATTATTTTGCTATTTCGAAAACTTGTCATTCCATTCAAAACTATCACCGAAATTAAAGGAGGTTAACATATCAGCACCATCCCCCAATGCTAATTTGAACATATATTTTATTTGGATATGCTACTGAATCGACCCCACAGGAAATTTGGAGACGAGCACTCAAAAAATAAAAGAGGGCGCGACTGAAATGAATTTTGGTTGCTCCGCTGGAAGCATCACTGATGATAATTTAATATTCGAAACACGTGTCTGGTGCAGAAAAATTGGTTTGGAATTTTCTTCATGAAGGTATAGAGTTGGAACACTACCGTATTACTAAAGGGTGAAGGCAAAGTCATATTGAGAGTGGGAAGTAGTGGAAGGAACCTATGACGTTGCGTTGAAAGACGTATCAATACACCATTTGTTGTCGTTCTTACTCGGCACCAATCTCTTACGCATCAGTCCGATTTCAGTTCCGATTTTCTTCACTTTGAAATCTGCCTCTACCGTCATCGCCTATTGTTTGTCTGCAAGATTCTTGCAGACGGAAACTGGACCTTCTTATTTGTAAATAAAGCATGGCAAGTATTTATCATTAGGTATTACTACATTTATGAGGTATACAATATATAAGCATTGTCTTTTTTTCAATGCAATACGATGCAGTATCAGGGATTCTTTCTCTACTCGTACGTTGCCAACACGATCAGCTGAGCGAGAAGTCTCCAGTAAAATTATAAATTCTATCTATTAATAAAAACATAGAAACCTACCGTTTTTAGACGCGAGTCTTGTCAAATTTCTACATCAAGATAAGAATAGTTTCCTTCATTGCCATTTTACTCACTCCTAAACACTCAAATATGTACCTCTGCCTTTGAATCTGTCGTACTGTTTACGTCAAAAGTCGTGACGACAGGCCGTACCTGCGATGTCTCTTTGGTTTTATCATTGCGTGAGATGGCGTATGAAAATAGCGATGACGGCAAGATTATATTGGAAACCTGTGCCGCTTATGACCGTGTTGCAAGTTAACTCGGCACTGCTTGCTCATTTGTCTCTAGTATCGACGATATTATATCGGTACTGAGTATCTTTGTTGGTTTGTAGTTCGCGTTTCTTGGATTATCCCTTCAATATTAAGATTTACGGGATTTTTTGTCTGTTTATTTCCAACTAGAGTCTTTCCATGTGTGGTAAAGTTTACGTCAGTATAAAGTACTTTTGCTGAAGAATTCTTCCGTATCTCTACAAATTTTAATGTAGACATTATTTCGACATATGTTCGTTTAAATGTTTACTTATAAGAATCGCAGTCATCTTACATGTTGACTTTACATAAAAAAGAAATGTCGGAATTAAGAAGAATAAACAAGTCATCAAAACCTCCCATTCAGTTACACACAAAAACATTAAAAACAAATAAACACATTTGATATGCATAAAGTATGGTGGTACATAACTCATCTGGAAGTAAAAGATTATAACAAGATAGCATATACAAACCTTTATCACTCTGATATAACAAGCATACATACACATATAAAATTAAGCTATTGGAACAGGTAATATAAATATTTTTTTAAAAATTCATATCTTTGTCAACATATTGCAATTGTATAAAATGATCATTATCTAAACTCAATTATCGATAAATAATGAAACCAGGTGTTAACAAATAGAATGCCGATTCACTTTTTCATTTTTGTCAATATGTTAGATCTCCAAAATCTATCGTAAACTTATCAATTATGTAATTAAATTTAGACTAGACATGGCACACATCATAAGCATGAGTGTATGGTATGGCTAAGCATTCTCTGCTTTGCAAGATCCTCGACAGTTTTTTTCATTTTCACAACTCTCTTATTTAAAATCATTTGAAACATTTTGACTTACAGTACCACTGATTATTAATCAAACGCATCATGCGCTTCTGGTGCACCACATTTAGAAATGTCTGTCAACACGGCTGTTCCCTGTGTGCAGAGTTGAACACTTCTGTAAACTGCAGCTATGTAGTTATATGTACATTACTAATTTCTGAAAGGTATGTCGTGCAAAGTTTCATTTCTTCAGAAAAATGAGAAAATCATTTGTCTGGGTAGAAAAAAGTTTGCGTTCAAATGACTTTCATGTGACCCTATATTTACTATTTTTATATTTGGATGAATTTCTAAGTCTTTCATCCTATCAAAAGATGAACGACTACATGTTGCCTCCAAAAAATAAATGGGTCTTATCGGCCTAATCATCGTCTTTTCAAAATAAAATATCATTTGATGACAGTATATGGATCATATAAAGAGGGCAAAATTCGGCCCTTATCTTATATACTGGTAGTCCTTTCATGTGTATCAATAGGGCGAAAATTCCTTCTTATGAACTTAATGTCATGACTGCTTCCTTAAAGTTTTAGTCTGACATCACAAAGTAAACACTGCATAATGGACAAAAACTTTCCAAATGCAACAGGAAGCAAATATGTGCGTAAACTATTGAATCTTTTGTTATCACGTCGTGGATAACAATGTTACGAAATGAAGAAATATCTCTGATGACTGAATATCATCGATTGATACAAATCATCTTAGTTGACATTTCAATTACAATTTCCTTCTATTTTCATGGTATATATATGTGAGATGAAGTGGCGTATGAAAGCTGCAGTATTTGCTCACAATGTTGTACATCTTATATACAATATGTAAGTTATACATTATTACAAATCGAAATGATATATATTCAATATTGAATTTTAAAAAATGTTCTAGTTTGTTCTGTTAATAAATCAGACAATGTTTCAAATTCTTCATCCTCTCTTTGAATGATGATTAAAGTTATGAACTGGCTTATCATCTAGTAGCATGCTGTGCACAGAAATTGTTTACTTATGCTTTCTTCACAGTTTCAATTTGATTCATACAGAATATTGGAGATAAATATCTTTTTTGCAGATCTGTCTTCCTAACCATCTTACAATTAAGTTTTATCATCGTCCTTTGTCAAAAGTTCTGACGTCTCTTCTTTATCGTCTTCTTTATTAAATTCCCCAGGGCTAGGTGGAGGGGGAAGATTTTCCATATCTAAACTTACATCTTCATTACTAGCCGACTTTTTGGAGTCTGTTTCTTTTTCGCCAGCGTCAACAACTGTTTCTAGCTTTGGAGCACCGTTAGCACTAGCCGGTTGCTTGCTCCCACCAAATGTATTAAGCGGAGTTCCACCATGGTCAGATTCCCCTAGTGATGCTGCACTATATCTACCGTCTGGTCCACTCCCAAGTGCCACGTGGGTGTTCATGTAAGGTTTGTGCCTTGTCTGGAATGGTTATTGCACTTTCTATCAATGCATTACTAGCATTTTTGAAATCGAAACTCTTTAGAAGAAAGAATCTGTTTAAATTCTTATTTCAAAAATCCCCCTGGGAATACGAACCGACTTCCATTAAAATGCTTTTACTAACACATAATTCATAGAGAATTTCTATGTCAGAGGATATTTTAATTCGATGCAAAATTAATAATCTGTACCGCAATTGAATTCAGATTTAGGAAATATAACGTGTAAACTAAATTATGGAAACTCATCTTATTCCCTTTTAAAAAACAAAGGTTTACCTGAACTTCCGTTTTCAGATCATCGTCTGTAGAGAAAATTTCTTTCTGTTTCTGCTGATGTCGCCGCCTGAAATACCCGCAATAAGATGCTTAACATACTAGTACGTAATAATAAAAAGGAAGCGTATTTCGATTTTTTTCCAGATATCAGGACATAATCAATATAAGATATCTACAAATATACTCACAAACTTTCAAATATACAAATGTTTGGTCCCCGGTCTATCTTTATCGAGTGCAAAAGATTAAATGATAAAGGTGGAGGGGCCGAATTGATTTGTGTACTTAAGTTTTGTTGTGTTTTTGATTTGTGTCATTCCTACCCTATGAGAAGCAGATCATTAACTAGTAATATTTTGAATTTATAACAAATGATTCAATCACTCAACTAGTGGTTTATTGTTGAACGACTTTGTCACTGCAATCAAATGAAATTATAAAGCGGTACATCTCATTGTCCTACACAAAACAATTAATTATATGAACGTTTATGTAATACACTTATTTCTAGCAAACACGGGATGCTTACATTATCTCATCTCCATTAGAAATTCACATGTGATTTTCTGTTGAATGTTTTAGTAATCTATTTGGTTTTTGTAATTTTCATGGTGAAATACCCATTGATTTAATTTTTTATCGCAATAAGAATAAAGGAGGATATCTCCAACAATACTCGGTCGCAGCATCCACAGCAACGCATCAAAACAACTCATGCAAAAACACAGTTTGAGACGCAAAAACAACAAGATACCAAAAACATCAAAGAAACATCCAACACAAAAACCACACATAAACAACAGAGTTTTGTATTTTATCCACACCACACACCACATGCTAAAAATCCATAATGGCTGAAAAAAAAATTATGAAAAATGTCCGAGGCAGGCAGCTTTTGCGCACTTTTTCATTGTTACGTCTCAATAGAATTGCGTCTTTTAACAGTGACATCATAATGAAAATGACGCCAAAAGATGTTGACTCGGATATTTTGAGTTCTTAATCAAGACCGGAAAACGGTCTATTGGTCAAGGTCATAATGGCAAAACACATTGAATTTGTTCTCAGTAGCAATGTACATGTAAATTATGGAAGCCATGTTAAAAGTCATTTGAGCTTGTTCATATTTGTATAGAATTTTACATGTCTATGGATTTTTTAAACCTTCAAAAAATATGTATACCTCCTCCAGATGAAATACAGTACGATCGCTAGAATAAGCAGAACAATAATTGTTGAAAGTAACCCAACAGCAACTTTATATTGTGACTGTGTACTTTCTAAATCTGAAATGAAAGTCAGATAGTATGGCCAATGTCAAAAGCATTTTTGTTGAGATTAAGATTAAGATTGTACTGATAATAACTTCTGTTAAACATGTATCTACCTTTAGTACTTCATTATTCTACATACCTTCCATATCAAGTTGAGTTAGAAGATGTTTCACTATTGAATTATCTATTATTTCAACATATTTAACTGTTTAAAGAGTGCAAGATGTATCAAAATAAAAAAAAAAAAACGTCATCATGGTCAAATGGCCCAACTACATTGGATAAACAGGTGTCAAAATGACAAGAAAATATGATTTTAAAATCCAAATATACTGTGACTTATGGCTTTGGTGATATTATTAAAAAAGTAAACACGTTGATAAATTTGAAAATATGTAGTCTATCGGCCAACAGATAAAAAGGGGTCAGTGCATATAGACTAAATGAATCAAAAGCGAGGTATTAAGGCTAGATAATACCATCATTCAAAAGATATTTAAAAATCAAAAATCCCCTACCTTCTTTAAAAGGAAGTTAGTTATCCATGATTGAAAATAGGTCAGGAATTTACACACAACGCAATGCTTCTTCCAAACATATTTATATTTTAAACTTACCATTGAATCTTTGTTGTAGTTCGTCGAATTGACCTTGTAATGGATTGGGGGATGTTGTCCCTGCACTTGTAGATTCCTCCATTTTAGCAGATGATGTGCTCATGAATAACTCACTACTGGACGGTAATATGGAGATATGGGACGTAGGTAAAATAGATGATGATGTACTGCTACCCACATTTTGTGTTCCAGGTGTAGTTATCACATCGGATGACACTACACTTACTAAACTTGATGAAATTTCATATTGCGTAGATGTATAATAACTGGCGCTGGGTTGTATTTCAACAGTGGAAGTCATAGGGCTAGGTAGTAAATCCGATGTTGAAATGAAAGTTTTATCTGACGAGGATTGGAAATAATCGCTAGTGTTTAAAGGTCCCATTTCATTCGTACTGGTCACAATCATTGAAGAAGTACTAGTTTGTATTTGACTCGGACTTAAACTGGTCGAAAATTCGGAGGACTGTAGTACTGAAGATGTCTGCTGATCTGCAGCAGACGACATTTGTAAGCTAGGTTTTTCGGTTGTCATAATGTAAGGTGAGGATATACTTGTGCTGGTTTGTAGGTCAGTTGAGTTTAATGCAGATGAAGACATTTCAAGCGTGGACGACATCGGAATTGAGGAAGTAATAAAGGGGTTAATAGTTGATTGTGAAGTTGTATAGGTAGATAAGTAGGTGGACGTGCTGGAAAGGGTGTCGATAGAAGTGGGACTCGGTGACGTTGGTGATTCTGAGGACAACGAAGTTTGAACTGTTGAGTTGTATGAGATCGAATCTCCGTTTCCCGTAGTGGTGGGGTTTTCTGTCGTAATTGATTCTCCTGCCGTGGTAGGGTCTCCCGTCGTGCTAGGGTCTCTCGTCGTGCTAGTGTCCCCCGTCGTGCTAGGGTCTTCCGTCGTGCTAGGGTCTGCTGTTGTGCTAGAATATTCTGCTTTTGTCGTGAAACTTTCTGTTTGGGACGTTTCTGTTGACGTTGATGTTGTCAAGGCTAAGGTCACATAACCTCGGTGTATTGAAATATGTAGAAAACCTAGAGAATAAGTAAAATGAAATATTGTCTCGCTAATGCAGTGAATTATAATCATAATTAGACCAGCCTGAAGTATTTCACTTTCACCTGGCCGTTCCAATTTCTACCGTGAAGGACTATTAAAATTAAGACGTTACTTCCTGGTTGACAAAGGATTTGATTATGAGATACGTACATGTTTATAGGACATAAATAGCAGAATACGCTTAAGAGCTACAAAAAGAAAACACTGGAATTAAATAAGCCACATGCAGCCTTTCCGTTATTTAAAAACGTACATTGTAAATCATACTCATATGCTGTAAAGCTTTCAAGTGTATGCATTGTTAGTATTTTACCTATCGATCATTTTTGTTTATCAACAATCAATATAATATACCGGTACACCTGACTACATATCAGACTTTCATAACTTTTTTTTTCTTCTTAACTTTTTTCTTCACACATTCAATAAAAATGCATGTATATGACTACCAGTGAAAGACTTGGATAAACTCCTTGTTTGTGTTTGTTTTTGTTCTTGTTTTTTTTTTTTTCTTTCACCTCTTTAATTCATTATTTTTTTTTTTATTTTTTTTTTTTTTTACTTGTCAAGATTTTGCATATTCCATCTGGTCTCATGCCTCCCTTTATGTTAATCGGTAGACAGATGATAGTATCAAATGACAGAAAGAAATATACCTTACCTATAAAGAGCATGCATCTGAAAATCAATCTTCGTACCATCCTCTTTAATATTAACTAAATCTCATTTACGTCCGAATTGGTGGCATGTCACAGCGGAAATAATTACTGAAGTTTAACAATCTAAACACCTATACGATTAATTCTGAAATGAGGAAGAATTCAATATAACACATAATTGTAGATTCTAAAAGGCGACGTTTGACGATGAATTACACACAAATCTTTATGTACAGTACCCGTCCTCTTCGTTTGAATTTAATGTTTCACCGTAGTTCAGTATAGTATGAAAACTTAACTCTAAACAAATACAATGGTACAAACAATCTCAGGTTAAGTAACCTGATCCGAGACCACTATCTTTGTAAGGAAGTAAAATTCATAAAGTTATTTTACAATTTTGTTCCTGTATATCGATGCATGCTTCACATGTCTATTTTTACCTAGTATACCTTTATATTTTTCGGTGATCTTTTATATCCGTGTACATAAGTAAAACGAAAGGACTGTGAACAAATTGAATAATATGCGGAAGGGTTCCAACTCTATACCTTCTTGAAGAAAATTTCAAACCAATTTACATGCACCAGACACGTGTTTCGAATATTAAATTCTCATCAGTATTTTCTTTTTATTAGGAAACTCTATCAAAAATGGAGATTTGTAGTTCTTATTTCCTGTTTTACAATTATCTAAACATAAACAGCAAAACAAGCGATTTAAAGCCAAAAAAGTATTCAATTTGTAAAAATATGAATATATTATAGTAATGCAAATGCATGAACTGAAAGCTGTTTTAAAAGGACACTCATGCAGATTCTGATATAGAATGCAATCAGATAAATATTAAATCACAATCGCATGCCTTTATCTTTGGAATTACTTATTTTATAATTCTGACATCTTGAAACAGGGTTCCTGTAAAGTGCTAAACGAAACAAATCGAAACGAAACGAAACAGATCGAAACGAAACGAAACAAAGCATATATCTTATAGAAATTAGATAAAAAAAAACATATAGAGGGGGAAACCGTCGAGACCTATCACGTAAAGTCAAGATCTGCATGTTATTGCCTTTTGATATTTCGGTTTCTAGATAGTGACTTGAGAATTTCTTTAAAGAGTAAACGTTAACGTTTAAAACATAGGTCATTAATCATAGGCGGATAAAAAGCATTATTTAGCAGGGAGGAGTCTAGTACAGAGGAGACGGGACTGTTCAATTCTGTATTTTTAAAAACTTTATCAAGAAAATGAGGGGAGATGGCATAGTTTGCTTGAAAATGGATTAGATTTTTTTTTCTGAAATGTGCTCCCTCGATATATTTTCTTATTACGGTCTCATAACAAGGCCATTTAGACCCTATGGACAGATATTGTCTTTCAATGTAAACGTCTTCAAATTGAATAGCATCATTTAAGAGCAGATAAATTGGCAACGTGGACCAGACATGCACGTTTCGGGTAATGTTTATTCTCAGTAATGATTCCTCTTCATGTTTTTTTAAGTTCTTTAATAAAAGTTTTGTGTTTTGTTTCCTTACTTTTAGATCTGTCTCGTTTCGTTTTGTTTCGAACTGTTTTGTTTCGTTTCGATCTGTTTCGCTTCGATTTGCTTCGTTTCGTTTTTGTTTCGTTTCATTTCGTACTTTACAGGGACCCTGTTGCAACATTTGGTGTCGCGCTGTCACTTGTGTCCCTTTCGTGGTGTTAAACACTTATAAGCATTTCTTTTTTATACAAATGTACATAAACTACTCTCGAATATATGAAATCTTACCTTTAGTGATGAGATTGAATGCTCGACTGCTGTGACCTTTTCAAATATGATAAAATTTTTCATAGATTGTAACACAATAGGAATGCGATAGCATTGTGTACCCTAATTGTATATACGTAATAACAGATAAAAAAAGGAAACGATAAAATTTTGCATACATCCTTTTCATACATGTAGCTATATGATTCTTCCTGATTCATATAATGTGTAAAGGGTAATCCAGAAAAAAATAATTTCCGACAAGATCAACGATAGCAGTCACACGTTACCAAAATATGATTTATCACAGAGGAGGCAGCCAAAACAAGAGTCGATGTAAAGACTTTAAAACAATATGCACGAACTTTTTAGACCTAGGTTGACCCAATGCAGACTTCTGACAGTCTTTTCTAAGCTTGAAACAAATTTGAACGGATTACGTGCTCTTAACCCTCTTATCCACTAGCCAGGCGATCTTGAAGAGGACGAATAGTCTCATGACGTATACACATGACGCCAAAATAAGCCAATAAAACGTAATGGTCAAAATATAGAGATGTTAAGGAAAAACAGTCCGCATCATATTCAATCGTCCCATTGGCAAAGTCATTGTTACTCTCTAGGAACAGAGTTTTTAACAGTAGACGGAAGCAAAGGAAAATCTTTTTGTACATTCACTCCTATTTACATAATTATTCTCTTTCCTTAGACTCAGATATCCATAGCTGCTCTAGAAGTATTGCTAAATGAAATCACCAATCAAGTGAAGTAGGGAATCGGTGATATTCTAGAATGGGAAGATCTAGGAAGGTAGGGAAACCATCCAGAGAAAGAATAACATAACTTGTACAATTGGCTGATAAATCTAATCGATCTATCTCAAAATACCTTAAAAATAGATTTATGAATAAGATTCCTGATATCACACGTTATGTACACTTTTGAAACGAATACATATACAAGTGTATTTTTGCGTAATCTTTTTATCTCGACTATTTTTTATCATCACAATTTCTATTTATTCATTCAACATACATAAATCTACTTTCGTTGTTTTTTTTTTTTTTTATTATTATATCATAAAATGTATTTCCGAGTTTACTTTTCGAATCGAACGGGAACTACATATTTTCCGTATTCAATTCGAACAATTCTTAAACGCAATAGATCCATCACATTTTGTTCCTGACACTATTAAAACTTGAAACTCGAGTACTGTTGAAAAAAAAAATATTCCATGAAATTATTTTTATGTTTACAGTGGCTGATTCAAGGAGGCGTAGGGGGGCGTACGAAGGTGAAACGATTATTTTCCATATAAAAAAGAGTAAATATTAACTATTTGTTAGGTAATATAATTGTCCAATGCATCAATTTCAATTCATTAATCAATTTCATTCATGAAAATAGGTCCGAAAAGGCTGAAATTCTTTAGCTTCCGGGGGGGCTTTGTCGCCACGACCTAGACTATGTTCGTAGTTTATTACAATTCCGGGTTTTATTACAAATCCGGTTGGGACATGTAACCTAATATGTAATAACCTAATATGTAATAAATCTAGTTTATTACAAATCCGGTCGTTATTACAAATCCGGTTGCGACAGGGCTTCGCTCTAACTCAAAAGCTGTATCCGCAACTGGTTTCCACAATATGATAAACACATACATGTGTTCACTGTTTCGTTTGTGAAGGTTTCTGGAACAATCTTGTACACAAATAACATTTATTATTTTTAACTGGACTTTTCTAACAAATCTATAGCTGCAAGCATACATTCCTGGAATTGCTGTTGACTCATACTGGGATCGCAAATTTAGAAATATGGGGACACACTGGGAACTTTGCTCGTTTGTTTGTTTGTTTGTTTGTTTGTTTTTCCATTAATTATTAATTTCAAATTGAGAGAATCAATAGATTTAAGTTCGGAGTTAACTTCAGAGCTTATTTATTCCCTACATCTATGTATATATATGTTTTTTTTTCAGTTTTATACAAATATACATTTAAAGTCATTTGAAACCATATAGAATATTGCTTTATATTGGAATATTTAGATTTATTTTCTTGAGGGATTATATATATATATATGTTATCACATAATTTTATTCTACGATTGTTTTGCAAACTTTTACATAAATGAAACGCGTTTGACAATCATTTGAAGCTTTTAATGTGATTTGCACATAGGTTCTACTTCAAGACTTGTATATCCGGTGCACAGCATTTAGTCTAAGAAATTCCTGTATAGAAGGCTACTTTACATTTCTTTATTGTTTAATTGCAACGTGAAGCTGGTAATTAAGGTTCCCGCGACTGAGTGTAGAAAGTATTTTTGGATTACCTTCTTTCCAACTCTGGTGCCAGAGAGAATCTTTCCTTTGCGAGAAATTATTGTAACATTATATTTGAAAATCCGTCAATTTAAAAGTGTCATTTCTAAGTCATATTAAAAGATAGAAGGTTTATACTTTGTAATCGTATCCATCAATTCGTTTTTGGCATCATTTTTTATTTGCTTACGCTTCTGGAAAATTGGACCCGTTACTCCTAAAAAAAATAAATACATGTACATGAAACTAAAAAATCAAAAAAAAAAAGGGCGCACCACAAAACAACGGTCCAAAATCAACAGTAAATTAATTACAAAAGCAACAATAAATTACACATGCAGAACAAGTACCTAAAATGTATTTAAAAAAAAAGACTACATGTTTGACAATCAAAGCAAAGATGGAGGGACTTCGAGGATTGATGACTCACTGATTCTACGGAATTAGGTTGTCGAGTTTTCGAAAATTGATATTTTTCATACAAACCATTTCTTGTTACATTTAGTATAGTTAATGACCGTCCAAGGTCGACAACCGGTTCTCATTTATCTTTTTTTTCATGTGTTGTCATTCGTGCTTTATGTTACACGTTGTCAAGTTCATAAAATCATTTAGGAACAGATAAATTTGCAGCATGTACCAGACATGCACGTATCTGGTACTTTACCCTCGTCAATGATCCTCAATCCAAACAATGAAATATAGCCCAAGACTGAAAGTTACTGGTATGTCCCAAAAAATGCCTAAAGGTGTAGCAGGATGGGTGGGATATGAAACGTTTGATCAATATAACTTGATCGGACTCGTCTACATGTGTCTTCGGGGATTCTTGGCCCTCCAATAGTGACACTCGAAAAAGAAGCTGGATCTATGGAGATTCTTCAAATTCATGAACATAGTGTTTTCCTTTATGTTTTAATGGCGTGACGTCATTTGCTCCTGTTGGTTGTGTTCGTCCTTTTTTCCTATCATGCGTGTGTGTCCGCTGTGATTAGTGAATGTTATATAATTGGTCAAAGCATTAGGATTTATTGTTTGGATGATACATGTAATCAAATATACAAAGTGTTTTCACGAATATCAATATGGATGCAATCAATTCTCCTCTCTGTATTTGTGTGGGGTTTTTTTTTGGGGGGGGGGGGGTTGTTTTTGTTTTTGTTTGTTTTTTTTTTTTTGTTTTGTTTTGTTTTGGTTGATTTTTATTTTGTTTTTGTTTTTGTTTTGTTTTGTTTTGTTTTTTTGTTTCTTGTTTGTTTGTTTGGGTTTTTTTTTTTTTTTTGTGGTTTTAGTTTCTTTTTGTGGGTGTGTGTTCTTTTTCATCATTCATTTATCTATTTATCTTTTTTTTTTTTTTTTTTTTTTTTTTTTTTTTTTGCCCAGAACACATATATTCATTGACATGAAAGGCAATTTTGGGGATATTTATTTAAATTACCATATCTAAACCCAATTTCCCATTCCTCTTTTTGTTTACCAAGGTGTTCATATAAATGTCTCGCTATTTATCAGTGTAATTCTTTTATATGATATTGGTAATCAATCCACGCGTCATTGGCCTTTATTCCAATTGTTCTCTAAGGAGATGTATTCATTCCCAGTGATGCCTTAATGTCAATAGGCTTTACATTTTTGAAGCTACGGGAAGCTTACGATCCCGTCAAATGCCTTAGCGTATTACCATAATCGTTCGATAGGAGGCATATCCGAGAAATTTAAGAATCAAAGTTTCAGGCAGAACTGAGATTTCACGGATTTTATATGAATAAAATTGCTTGTGGAATTGATCTTCCAAAAATGAGTGGAAAACACTTGAGGCTAATTTCAGCTGAATTTCTTTCTGTGCTTATGTATATTAAAATGTTTCTGAGTTGTTTTTAATCCATTTTAAAGATCTTCCATCCAATATTATGGCAAGAAAAAAGTTCAATGTACATGTGGATTAATGTTCATTCTTTGTTCATTCTTTATCATTTTTATGCCCCCGGAATCAAAGATTCGGGGGCATATAGTTTTTGGCCTGTCCGTCTGTTTGTCTGTTTGTCTGTCTGTTTGTCCGAAAGACTTTAACATTGGACATAACTTTTGAATGGGAAGTGATAAGGCTTTCATATTTCACATGTGTATTCCTTGTGACAAGACCTTTCCATTGATACCAAAATTTTTGACCTCGTGACCTTGACCTTGACCTTTGACCTACTTTTCAAAAACTTTAACATTGGGCATAACTTTTGAATGGGAAGTGATAGGGCTTTCATATTTCACATGTGTATTCCTTGTGACAAGACCTTTCCATTGATACCAAAATTTTTGACCTCGTGACCTTGACCTTTGACCTACTTTTCAAAAACTTTAACATTGGACATAACTTTTGAATGGGAAGTGATAGGGCTTTCATATTTCACATGTGTATTCCTTGTGACAAGACCTTTCCATTGATACCAAAATTTTGACCTCGTGACCTTGACCTTGACCTTTGACCTACTTTTCAAAAACTTTAACATTGGGCATAACTTTTGAATGGGAAGTGATAGGGCTTTCATATTTCACATGTGTATTCCTTGTGACAAGACCTTTCCATTGATACCAAAATTTTGACCTCGTGACCTTGACCTTTGACCTACTTTTCAAAAACTTTAACATTGGGCATAACTTTTGAATGGGAAGTGATAGGGCTTTCATATTTCACATGTGTATTCCTTGTGACAAGACCTTTCCATTGATACCAAAATTTTTGACCTCGTGACCTTGACCTTTGACCTACTTTTCAAAAACTTTAACATTGGGCATAACTTTTGAATGGGAAGTGATAGGGCTTTCATATTTCACATGTGTATTCCTTGTGACAAGACCTTTCCATTGATACCAAAATTTTTGACCTCGTGACCTTGACCTTTGACCTACTTTTCAAAAACTTAACATTGGGCATAACTTTTGAATGGGAAATGATAGGGCTTTCATATTTCACATGTGTATTCCTTGTGACAAGACCTTTCCATTGATACCAAAATTTTTGACCTCGCAACCTTGACCTTTGACCTTTTAACCCAGTGACCTCACATACATGTACTTAACAGAAAACAGTGTTCATACTAACAAAGATGCCACCGGGGGCATTCGTGTTTCACAAACACAGGCTTTATTCCGTATGCTTTTGTCCTAAAAGTATGAGCGACTTTACATAAACCAAAAGGATAAAGAGCAAATCTCAATTCTATTTTGGAAAAAAAAACAATGTTAAACGTCTTCAAATTCACTAGCATCATTTAAGACCTGATAAATTTACAGCATGGACCAGACATGCACGTTTCGAGTACTAAACCCTCGTCAGTGATCCTCAGTCTTTTTTAGAAATTTCAAGAAATTTTGTAACAGAAAATTTCAAATGCGTTAAAGAGACAGACCATCAACCGAAGTTGATCGAACTTGGCTACATGTGCCCTCGGGGACTCTTGGTCCACCAGCAGTGACACTCACCAAGTTGTTCAAATGTTAAACGTCTTCAAATTCACTAGCATCATTTAAGACCTGATAAATTTACAGCATGGACCAGACATGCACGTTTCGAGTACTAAACCCTCGTCAGTGATCCTCAGTCTAAACAATGTAAAATGGCCAAAAAGTATGAAAAGTATTATGTCCAAAAATGTACCAAAAGACGTAGCAGAATGGGTGGGATATGATGCTACAGGACCGACGTTTTAGAAATTTCAAGAAATTTTGTGACAGAAAATTTCAAATGCGTTAAAGAGACAGACGATCAACCGAAGTTGATCGAACTTGGCTACATGTGCCCTCGGGGACTCTTGGTCCACCAGCAGTGACACTCATCCAAGTTGTTCAAATGTTAAACGTCTTCAAATTCACTAGCATCATTTAAGACCTGATAAATTTACAGCATGGACCAGACATGCACGTTTCGAGTACTAAACCCTCGTCAGTGATCCTCAGTCTAAACAATGTAAAATGGCCAAAAGTATGAAAAGTATTATGTCCAAAAATGTACCAAAAAGACGTAGCAGAATGGGTGGGATATGATGCTACAGGACCGAAGTTTTAGAAATTTCAAGAAATTTTGTAACAGAAAATTTCAAATGCGTTAAAGAGACAGACCATCAACCGAAGTTGATCGAACTTGGCTACATGTGCCCTCGGGGACTCTTGGTCCACCAGCAGTGACAATTACCAAGTTGTTCAAATGTTAAACGTCTTCAAATTCACTAGCATCATTTAAGACCTGATAAATTTACAGCATGGACCAGACATGCACGTTTCGGGTAATAAACCCTCGTCGGTGATCCTCAGTCTAAACAATGTAATATGGTCAAAAAGTATGAAAAGTATCATCCAATTTAATGACAAGCAATTTTATAAATTTTGAATTTTATGTGATCTTTTGCTCGAAAAGTATATTAAGCGAATTCACATCAACCAAAAAGACAAAGTGCAAATCTCGATGTATTCTAGAAAAAAAAATATCACGATTCGATGGACATCATGGTTGTTTTTACTTTTTTCCGTGTATTTTCTCTTCAAATGGTAACATTTTAGGAGGGATTTTTGGTTTACTTTTAATAGGTGCATAACGATTTTTTAAATTTTTTTTCTGCTGCATTTTCCAAGTATAATGTAGAAACTCTGAAAATCCCTTTAACTGATATTTTTTTTGTTTGGACAACTTCTTTTACTTGTACATAATTATTATAAGAAAAAGAGAGAAAATATATGATAACACCTATGTGATGTGTCTCACTAATCAAACGACAAGTTCCATTTCATATTTAGTTTCATACTCATAATTCCATTGTATGTCTTGACATAATGGAATTCTTTTTTTCTTTAAAAAATTAATTGAACCAGCACTTAGAATATTGCTTTTCTTACGTAACCACTTGACTGATTTTAATGAACATATCGTCAATATGACAGAAGCATCATTGAAAAATCTAATCTTTGATCCTTCATATGCGCCTGGGACATTTCAGGCTCTGTCCTGATCGATCAGTTCTCTATCGATCTGCCTATTTACCTGGAATTTTGATTCCGTAATGCAAAGTAGAAAGGTAAGGTATTATAGGAGAATGTGAACGCCCGGGACATATTCCATTACGTTGTGAGAAACTCTCAGATTTCAAGCAGATAGAATGGGCAGAAGATTTCCTAGAATATCACTATGGTTTTGTTTAGTTACTTTGTGCATATTCATAT
This sequence comes from Pinctada imbricata, assembly GCA_033119305.1. Taxonomy (NCBI): domain Eukaryota; kingdom Metazoa; phylum Mollusca; class Bivalvia; order Pterioida; family Pteriidae; genus Pinctada; species Pinctada imbricata. The sequence continues at coordinate 98,665,026 of VSWD01000005.1, read as the reverse complement.
CAAAAGGTACGTAAAATATTTCAATTAATATATAGATTCTGTTCTTGATATAAGAAATGAAAGATTTTCTTGTTTTGTTGTATCAATTGGTTTTTTTTTTTTGTTCCTACATGTATGTGATGTATGGAATTCGTAATTGTAAGATTTATTTATTTATATCATTTTATTTCAAAATGAATATGGTCAATGATCTTCAATAGTCTCAAGTCATATAGACGAAATTAGTATTATACTATATATTCTCAAATGGGATTTTTCTTTTTTTTTTGAATTTCAGTTTATGATAATGGAAATATAGTATGTACATAAATGTGTTTCACAGTAAACCATGTCGCCGACTTTTTAAAAGAAGATTTGTATTTTGATTTCTATGTCGATATCATAAAAAGGTAACGACACTGCAGGACACAAGGATAGGCGTTTTGTTTTGCCAAGTATTGAAAAGAAGACTATTCTCATCTATTATTTTATGATAATTTACACCATACGAGATGAAATAAATATATCTACTAGCCAGTCGTTCAAAAACTATTTCATAAAGGAACGGTCGTATTAAGTGAAGGAACAAATTTACAGTGGAAAAATTGAAACGGGTTCCCTTTATTTCATTTAATCGCTGCCTCGCGTTGCAACATTGCTTCTTCGCTTTTGCATGTAGAATATATTATGAAAAGAAGACTTAGAAAGGAAGCATATATAATTCGAAGATGTATGTATCTTTGTTCCTCGTGAGGAATTCCTTAACATATTTTTGTTTTCCTTTGATGGTATTTAACCACCAAAAAGGACGGAAAACTGCGAATCATACTTCTATTCAACGAAAAACCAATCAAAGTTATTCCCAATTACTTATCCGACGGGATTCAATTTTTCTGCATTAAGAAAAAAATATGTCATCCATGTTGACTTGACAAAGATAAAAAAAAAATGTTGACGTGTAGCTAGTATTCAGTATCCGAGTAAGAAAAAAAAGTTTGACGTCAATACGGACAATATTAGAGAAGCAGTACAAATAACTTTCAGTATAACTGGTGTATATGTAAATGTTTATTTTCCTTAACCATTTAAGTAAAGAACCATTAAAAAAATTTCACTTTTCTCAATTTTTGATCTGAAAATCGATAAAGACAACAAACCTTGCTTTGCCTTTTCACTTATTTCTAAATATATTCTACATGTAATTGCGTGGAATTAACCCAGCGGAAGTATTCCTATGTGATTAAAATAAAAAAAAACTTCTGCATTGCTTGAAAACATTTTAGTACGCTCTTCCAGGGGCTTGAATAAAAAGAGAGAAATTAAAAATAAGACGTTTGTGAAATTTCATGACCTACAATTCAGTCATGATACCAGTTTTATAGATGATTCTTCTCCTTAGATCTCTCTTGTAAAAAGAGAAATTCGAAATTTATTTGATGTTTTTCATTTGTATTTTCTTGATAAATATATGAGCAGAAATAAAAAAAACTTTTAAGCAATGATAACTGCTCTCAGATCCATCAGAGTCCAAGTAAATATTCGTAGAATTGTAGAGTTGATTGTACCTTAACAAGCTGATGGATTATTGTAATCAATATCTACGTGTACTAATATCTTTATGACACGAAACTCTGTTTATATCATTTCCTCTGGGAATGTGTGCCAGAATCATTTTTTGCATATTCCATGTAACTTTAGAACAACGAGGCAACGACTATATCCTTATCTGCTCCGAGCCTACGGTCCTTTCGTTGAGGTTTTTATGATTTCATATCGCTTTTCGTCTTAAGTTTTCTTTCGTTACCTTTTACAACTTTTGACTCTTTCGGACATATTTTTCTGATTATATTTATCGGGAGTGAGTTAAGGTGATACTCTATATGTATCGGGAGTGAGTTTAGGTGATACTCTATATGTATCGGGAGTGAGTTTAAGTGACACTCTATATGTATCAGGAGTGAGTTTAAGTGATACTCTATATGTATCGGGAGTGAGTTTAGGTGATACTCTATATGTATCAGGAGTGAGTTTATGTGACACTCTATATGTATCGGGAGTGAGTTTAAGTGATACTCTATATGTATCGGGAGTGAGTTTAAGTGATACTCTATATGTATCGGGAGTGAGTTTAGGTGATACTCTATATGTATCGGGAGTGAGTTTAAGTGATACTCTATATGTATCGGGAGTGAGTTTAGGTGATACTCTATATGTATCGGGAGTGAGTTTAAGTGATACTCTATATGTATCGGGAGTGAGTTTAGGTGATACTCTATATGTATCGGGAGTGAGTTTAAGTGATACTCTATATGTATCGGGAGTGAGTTTAGGTGATACTCTATATGTATCGGGAGTGAGTTTAAGTGACACTCTATATGTATCGGGAGTGAGTTTAAGTGATACTCTATATGTATCGGGAGTGAGTTTAGGTGATACTCTATATGTATCGGGAGTGAGTTTAAGTGATACTCTGTATGTATCGGGAGTGAGTTTGGGTGATACTCTATATGTATCGTGAGTGAGTTTATGTGACACTCTATATGTATCGGAAGTGAGTTCAAGTGATACTATACATGTATCGGGAGTGGGTTTAAGTGATACTCTATGTGTATCGGGAGTGAGTTCAAGTGAAATCTATATGTATCTGGAGTGAGTTTATGTGACACTCTATATGTATCGGGAGTGAGTTCAAGTGATACTCTATATGTATCGGGAGTGAGTTTATGTGACACTCTATATGTATCGGGAGTGAGTTCAAGTGATACTCTATATGTTTCGGGAGTGAGTTTATGTGACACTCTATATGTATCGGGAGTGAGTTTATGTGACACTCTATATGTATCGGGAGTGAGTTTAAGTGATACTCTATATGTATCGGGAGTGAGTTTAGGTGATACTCTATATGTATCGGGAGTGAGTTTATGTGACACTCTATATGTATCGGGGTGAGTTTACGTTACACTCTATATGTATCGGGAGTGAGTTCAAGTGATACTCTATATGTTTCGGGAGTGAGTTTATGTGACACTCTATATGTATCGGGAGTGAGTTTATGTGACACTCTATATGTATCGGGAGTGAGTTTAAGTGATACTCTATATGTATTGGGAGTGAGTTTAAGTGATACTCTTTATGTATCGGGGATTAGAGTATGAGACACTCTATATGTATCGGGAGTAAGTTTAAGTGATATAATATGTATCGGGAGTGAGTTTATGTGACACTCTTTATGTATCGGGAGTGAGTTTATGTGACACTCTATATGTATCGGGAGTGAGTTCAAGTGATACTCTATATGTATCGGGAGTGAGTTTATGTGACACTCTATATGTATCGGGGATTAGTTTATGTGACACTCTATATGTATTTGGAGTGAGTTTAAGTGATACTCTATATGTATCGGGAGTGAGTTTCGGTGATACTCTATATGTATCGGGAGTGAGTTTATTTGACACTCTATATGTATCGGGGTGAGTTTAAGTGATACTCTATATGTATCGGGAGTGAGTTTAGGTGATACTCTGTATGTATCGGGAGTGAGTTTAAGTGATACTCTATATGTATCGGGAGTGAGTTTAAGTAATACTCTATATGTTTCGGGAGTGAGTTTATGTGACACTCTATTATATCGGGAGTGAGTTTAAGTGACTTTCTTTATGTATCGGGAGTGAATTTAAGTGATACTCTATATGTATCGGGAGTGAGTTTATGTGACACTCTATATGTATCGGGAGTGAGTTAAGTGAAACTCTATATGTATTAAAAATACTCGCGAATGCTAGAAAATTGCTTTAACTTGCGTATATTCAAGTAATGATTGACCAGAGTACCTAACTCCATATACTATATTCAAATCTTTATACATGTAGCAAACCATGGATATATAGGATAAGTTTTAAACTAACAGAAATCAAAATACGTATACGTAAACAAAAGTAAATATAGTTTCTATATTGAAAAAGATATTCGAATCACCCCCCCCCCCCCCCCCTCTCTCTCTCTCTCTTCCCCCTATACATTTAGATTTGAAAACTAATAATAGAATTCATTTTTATGATATTCCATTGCACTAATTTAATATTGATTACATACGCATCAGTATTCAAAGAGAAATAAAACCGCCGACAAAAGAAAGCAGGGTCGGAATCGATTTGAATCCAAATTACAAAGGCCACTTCTTACAGTACATTTAATGCGTTTACGTAGAGCTTATTGATCAATAATTTTACCTTTATGTATTTGAGAAATAAAATTTGATTTCAAGAATCGATTTTCCACGAATATAAGAGGAAAATACAATCGTCGAGTCAATAATCTAATCACGAAGATGGTTCAAAATGTGTAATTTGGGAACGAAATGTAGATTCCAAACTATAAAGATCCATTGATGTCAACATGAATAATAAAAAAAAATTGATCAAAGGCTAGACAATTTAAATGCCTTAAAAGTTGTAATTTGTCTATATCTTCTAATGGATATCTTCTATTATTCATGAAGCTATATTTTTCTTCTTTTTATCTTCCCGATTGGTATAATTCAAATCGGACGAAATTATCTAATTTATATTATTATTACCTTGCTTTTATGCCTTTATATACCCGACAAAAAGAAAAAAAAAAAAGAAATGCACATCATATTATATAGTGATTTTTTTTTTCAATTGATCATAAAAATTTAGTTAGACATTTCATTATAGTTTTCTTTTTCCAGCACTCGATTTACCGAGGATAAAACACGTTTCGATCATTTTTTCGCAACATATCACAATGATAGTGCTGAATAAAGTGCATTAGTTTCTAGCTCCTGTTGCATGGCCGCAGGTTTGGTATCCTTCTGAAATTTTGTTGTTTGACCACTTTCAGCAAATTTTCAATAAAAATATAGATGAATACTGGTTTCTTCATTCAAATGTAGTCAAAATATGCCAATGAATCTGAAAATTAAATGTCTTAGTGGAAACTTCCGTATATTGGGGTATGTTTTACAATAAAGGATATCAATATTTGGCAATTCTGATGCCAAAGGAACACTAATTTTGTCTTCAGTCATTCTCATTTATCTGTTGCAGATTCATCGTTAAGATCACATTGAAATAATTAAATGAAATACTAGAAAAACGTAATACTAGCGTCCAAAACCATTGAAAATGCACGTAAAAATGACCTGTCAATATCGAGGTATTGTTTCTGAAAACTGTACTTGCGAAAAAAGGTCAGATTCTAGCTGTAGTAGGGTAATTTTGTGCTTTGCGACACATTTATAGGAGAAAAATGTCACACCTAGGACTTCATTTTCAAAAGAGTTGATGTTTGGGATGTTTCTCTCAAATTTCGATTTTCTCTTTGATGACGTCATTTGAATCAATTAAATGAATTTGTATTCAGGACAAATTGCTTATCATCATTTAAAAAACAAATCGCAATGCCTGATATATCAGTTTGAATAGGTTAAACAGCTTTAATTATTTCTAAAAAGTGAACGGAATTCTTAAAAGCCATTTTGTGACATTGCATTTTGAACCAAGTGTCTTTATCATTGTGCTGTGTCTGATCATGAAGACGGATTTGTTTGGCGTTTGCTAGAATAAGTCACTCATATACATATGATTTATGATGGAAAAGAATAGAATACCTATAGATTATATAATTCATTTTATAGAATGAAGATTAAGTGGTGCGTTTCTTTTTTTGTTGGGTATATATAGTCTTCAGCACATACATGCTTATAGCACTTGGTCAAACAAATGTGATGTAATAAAATTATACATATTACTAAACATGAGAAAATGGAAAATCATTATCTTCTGTAATCTTAAACAAAACATAATCTCAAGTAATACATAAGTAATATATTGAGGTGAAACAGATATTTTATAATATGTCATGTAGATTAATTATGAAATTCTATGTTATCAATATCATATATATACATGAACATGATATGAAAGTGTTCCAAATTTGTATCTTCTTGAAGAAAATTTCCTAACAAATTTTCATACACCAGACAAGTGTTTCGAATATTCAATTCTCATCAGTGATGCTTCCAGCCAACGTGTTTTTAATAAGTTGCCAAAATTCATTTCAGTAGCCGCCCTCTGGTTTTATTTTTAGAGTAAGAATAAGGGCTTGATTTATCCCTGAAATCATTTGATTATTTCTCGTGTACTTTCTTTCCTTAGAAGGAAAAAAGGTTGTTTCGGATAAAAATGTTATATATTAGAAGATTTTTCATAAGTATTTTATTTAAAAAAGATTGATGTAAGATTTGATAATTGTGACTTGAATAGGTAGCGGGTAACAATGTCTGAAAATGTCAAATAGCGAACGAAAATATACAAAAAATGAACCCCTCTTATTTTCAAAAATGAAAAAATATATATATATCATCGAAACCGGTATATCTTTCTAATTGGTAAAATACGCAATCCAGAAACTGAAAACCGTTATATTTTGTACTAAACAGCCACATACGTTGTACATGTAGTTAGCTTTCAGGCGCGAAATACACACCGTATAGTTCTAAACGTCTTTATATCGCCCATGCTGAAATTTTATCTGATCTAAAATGATGCTGTTGAATTTGAAGACGTTTAACATTATTTCTATATTTCATCGGAATCCACTCAGAATAGATTGTTCCATTGTATGATTAGAGGAAATGGGCAACTTATCTATCTAATCGCTTAAAAGTCAGATACTCAAAAAATAGCCCATCCCCATCAAATAATTTCCAAATAAGTTTGTTTACTCGAATCTTTGCATTTTGATTGGTTAATTGATCGTCAGAAAGTGCCGAAATTATTATATAAACCTTCATACCCACATGAACACCGGAAGAGCCGGAACTACTTCCATCAAAATCATTTATAATGTTGCTAAGATCGGCTTTCGAATGATAATTTAAATAGTGTTGTTAACAGTAGGCCTCAGATATAAATATGATATCAGAATTAATGAAAGTTTCATGACAATTTCGATGATGTACCGTTATACGTGGTTTTTACAGCGTTGTTTCTTAGACCATTTTCTGTCCTAAAATTTTGATGAAAGACAGAAAATGCAGTAAATGACCAGTCAAACAGAAACTCCTAGCTATTTTTTTTCTCAAAATTACTTTCCCGTCGTAACAGTAGCAAGTACCTGCGTTTGAAATTTTCCAATGACTGACGACTGTCAACGACAACGCGAAAAAGTTTTGATTGAAAACTTCAAAAGGACCGAAGATCACTGTTTCAAATTATTTCTATGGGGTACAATCGTTCTGAATCTATGAAGTATTGAAATTAGAAACTTTTTTAATGATATATTTTCGGCGAGATGAAGAATTTAGAAGAAAATATTAACAGCGAAAAGAAAAATAGAGATCAAAAGACGGCGACCTACCTCGGCCTCGATCAGGATACAGTATCGTCATGAATTTTCACAAATTAACTTGTCACTTATGAAATAGATCTAACTAAATCCTAGGAAGGTATTCTGATACTAATAGATCATAATCATGCCGTTTTTGCAAGTATTAGATCTATAAGTACAGAGAATCTGTCTGTATAAACTCCCAGCTCCTGCGTGTACAATATCCAAACACATAAGTGCCATGTCGGCGACCTTGAACTTGAACTGCAGAACGCGTCATCAAAATGCTACGTCATATCATCGAATGATGTAATGAATTGGTAAAATGGGGCTCCAGATGGGGAACGGATATTTTTGACATATTTGCTGCCTTTAACTAGCAACGTATACATTATTTCTGTTTCGTATGGGAACTACTGTCCTATTCACTAATTCCAGAGCACCCTGTTTTCCCGGTTTTCTCTAAAATATGATAAATTAAATGTCATCTTCCAAAAAGATATCAATTTTGTAGTATTCCTTTAGTCGTAACAGAAAATACCATTGTTTTGTTTGTGCGTCAGCTAACTTAGAAATAGGACGGAAAATAAAAAGTCTACGGGGATTTTCTATAGTAAAATCGCTGAAAATGTGTGACGTCGGAGGCTTTGACGTCACTGTTTACTATTGTTGACACGGAGAACAATATGGTGGCGGCTTGAAATTAACATGGGAATTTCCCGTAGACATTTTATTTTTTCATATTGCAATTTGAAGGCAGCTGATAGGGTAAGTTGAAGTTAATTTCCAGTTACGACTGAAGGAGGTCAATTCTTGGAAACAATTATTTATAGCAATTTTTTTTCAGACGACAGAATAAATCGCCCAAACAGGGTGCTCTGGATTTAGTGAACAGGACAGTAGTTCGCCTACGGGCCCTACAGAGAACTTTGATATTTTCATACGCAATTTATTAAATTACTCACTTCTTGAGTATATTTGTGAAATTTGGGATTTTGGGTTAGGAAATTATAAAAATTGACTGTTCAATTTTGACAGTTTATTCGCAACGCTACGCGGTTTTACACAATTTGTGATGCGACAAACCAAACTTCATACTCCAATAAGCTGTCAAAATTGAACAGTCAATTCCTATATGACAGGGAGTTTTAATGAGTATACGCAGAGAAGATTAAAACTTTCTTGCTGTTCATGGTCTACCTGGTTTATGGTCACTTCGTACCATAACCAACTCGTACCTTGGTCACTTCGTACCCAAAATCTACCAACTCGTACCATAACCATTTCGTACCATGACCAACTCGTACCACAATAAAAAGTCAATTCGTACCCATTGCCAATTCATGAGTACAACTCGTACCCAATTTTATTCCAACTCGTACCATAACATACTCGTACCATAACCAACTCGTGCCACACAGAATCTCGTACCCATTGACATTAACTCGTACCATAACCAACTCGTACCCAATCTTATTTCAACTCGTACCATTACATACATGTACTAGTACCATAACCAACTCGTTCCACACATAATCTCGTACCCATTGACATTAATAGCATAACCAACTCGAATCACCTCTTGAGAATCTCATACCCATTGACATTTACTCGAATCATAACCAAAATTGTACCACACATAATTTCGTACCCATTGACATGAACTCTTATCATAACCAACTCGAGTCACCCAGAATATCGTATCAATTAACATTTACTCGAGTCATAGCCAACTCGAATCACCCATCGATGTAGCGTATATATATACATCTTTTGAATAAACTATGAATTGTTTGTTGAACTCTTTACAATGTATGATAAGTTTCCACTAATGCGGATTAGATATTCGAAACATGCATGTCTGGTTACGCTTAATCAGTAAAAATTAATGCAAAAATGTGTCAAGGTCGAAAAAAGTTATTTCAGGTTCGCGTTTACAGAGTACTATTTACCGAGTACCATGGTACGAGTTGGTAGGGGTTTGAATTTATGCATGGTACGAGTTTACGGTACGAGTATTGTTATCATGGTACGAGTTGGTAATGGTACGAGTTTATGTATGGTACGAGTTGGTAGAATTTATGGTACGAGTTGGTCGTGGTACGAAATGGTTTTCGTACGAGTTGGTAGTAAGGTATGGTACGAAGTGGCAGGTACGAGTTGGTTATGGTACGAATTGACCATACCCCGTCTACCTGATGATGGAAACTATATGGCTTCAATTGAGAATAGTCGGTATTTTTCCAAAGAAAAAGTCCTATGCAAAGAGACAAAATGAGAACTACGGAGGTGCAATTCATTTTGCATTAATTCTCATAATATTGTTCGTATTTTTCAACCTTCATGAAAACGGCTTTCATTGTCCGCTGTACCAATTTACATTTTTTACACAAACTGATCTCGTTTCCATTGAATATATACTTTGCTTCTTTGAAGAATGCTTTGAAATTTTATAGGGCTTTCTTTACTTCGTCATGAATATCCATCGACATGGGCTCTCTGATTGAGATGTCTTTGTCCAACCCGGAACAAACGTTGTTAGAAAAGATCCCAATCTGACGCACAAGCGTCTCATTTCAATTCCATCTTTTCAATATTTGAAACTTAAATTAATTTTTATTCTTATGTCCTTGTAAATCTTGATATTTCCAACTGCACAATCGGAATTTGCAACATTAATCTTGGAATTTGCAACATTTATCTTGGAATTTGCATCATTAATCTTGGAATTTGCAACATTGATCTTGGAATTTGCAACATTTATCTTGGAATTTGCATCATTAATCTTGGAATTTTCAACATTAATATTGGAATTTTCAACATTGAAAATGAAAGTAAAAATAAATGTAAATAAAAAATAAAACTATTCTTGTACACGTTAAATGTCACACTGATACTTTTCCTTAGAAAGCATACATGTATCGCAATAAAAAATTGATGAAAAGTGGGAAGAAGTTCTAAAGCAAACATCTTAAAAAATAAAGATTGATTATCTTGAGAATATTTCCGACGGAAAATATGTTGTTGATCGTAAATAGAAGTCATATCACAAACAAACTTCCATGGTTTGCAATGATCGCAATGTCTTTACGTGTATTTACTCAATCAATTACACATAAAATAAAAGAGAATGATACACGTTTTTAAAAAAATAGTTGTTGAACTTTTCCTGCACGTGATCTATTTCCGTTTTGATCGTTCAAAGCCAGAGTTTGAGTAAATTCTTCTCAGTATCTAAATATTTTTTGAGTCGATAACTGTCAATTTTGTACATATTGGGAAAAGCGGTTCTAAAGGAATAGACGATTACTTCAAAACTGGTTTGTTGACAGACAGTCACAATACACAATACGACCTCCTAGCTCTACTACTCATAGAAATCTTCCTAGGAGAGTGGATACGGCTTCTTCAAATACTTATTTTCTCATGTTGATGGGGAAAACAATAATTTGGTAATATTGTAATACATTTCATACGCCCAATGTGTTGTATTACTAATATTACCATACAAAAGGACAAAACTCAACTGTAAGAAATATGACAATAGTAAAACAACATTACAATAACAAAACATTATGACTATTAAGAAATACAAAATGTTATTAGCAAAACAATATGTTGATTTTAACAAATACATGAATGAAAAAACTCAGAGCTTTACAATAATGTTATGCCAAACTGAATATAAAAACCTAGATCTAGTTTAGACTTCGACCTATCGTTTTCGCATTTTTACTGAGTCCATGTGAAAAACAAAACAAAAAGAAACGGAACAAATCGAAACGACACGAAACGAAACAAAGCGAAACAAAACAGAGCGAAACGAAATAAAACATAACACTTAAAAACATGAAAAAAAAAAAAACATAGAGAGGAAAACTACCGGAAATATTTAAAGACCAGTATTTCAGTAATTTAGAGATCAGTATGCATTATTGCCTTTATCCATCAGTTCTAGCGCCGAGAGGGTTTCTTGAAAGAGTCAAATTTGACAAATAAAAAACAAACTTGTTAAATGTCATAAATGTATTTTAGAGGATTAAAGGGGAGGGGATAAATAACCTCACTATGTGCCCCCCTCCTAAAAAAATGTTCTAAATTTACTTGATAAAGTTTTCGAAAATACAGAATGGAACAGTCCCTTCCTCTCTGTACTAGACTCCATCTCTTTAGATAGTATTTTCATACGCCTATGACGAGGTTATTTATCCCCTACCCTCTCCGCAATACTACAGGTTTTTCTCAATGTTTTGTTTCGTTTCGATTTGTTTCGTTTCGTTCGATTTGTTTCGCTTCGTTTCGATTTGTTTCGTTTTGTTTTGTTTAGCATTTGTTTGTTTTCGCATTTTACAGGGACCCATTTTTACAAATAATTTGCCTATTTTGGCACAGATAAATCTTGGATGTTCAAACATAACATTTTTTCTCTTTGTTAAACAGCTGCTGATGAACTTCGCTATTCTTCAAAAGACAGGTAAGTGTACTAATTTTTCACTAATTAATGATTATACATGCGATATCGATATCACCTATATCTGTTCAAAAGTTTTAAAGCTATTTACTTAAATTCAATCCCTATTTTTCAAAAGCATAAAGCGTGCTTTAAGTTAAGGTTGTTTACAAATTGTTATAAGAATCGTATGCCGCAACGTATATTATTTAGCTTCTACAAGAATACTTCGGTACATATCTTCTTAATTTGAGTACAACTGCCGCTAATAAGCAATACTTTGAAAATCGTAAATTAAGCTAACAACGAAAAAATATATATATTAGAAGAAAGACAATCATTTCGAAGAAGCGTTTTGATATCGAAAGAGTTATTCAGCAAGAACCAAGTCTTTCAAAATAGTGTTTCCTTTTCTTGATTAACTTTGATCACATTCTTCACGAATGGGTACTTCAGGTATGCTGCCGTAGAGAAGCTTACATCGTCAACCTTTCAGCAACCCATATAGAATACACATAGAAGCTCTTTACTGAATATAACATTCATAAAAATACATGAGGGTTAACATGTTTGCAACGCCCATCTGATAAGTCTCTCAAACAAGCTTCACTTCAGGCTCCAGACTAGTTTGGATTGTTTACTTGTACAAACTCTTTCATACGCTTCTGAGTATTGCTGTTAAGGAGATATCAGACTGCAGAATGCAAAAACAATGTTTACTTGAACGTGAAAAAAACTAAAGGTTGGGTAGGCAAAACAGCAATTTACACGATTATCGTTATTGTTTATTATTAGCTGTTTGCATGGAGAAATATCACCAAAGGGTAACTGTGCATGTCAACCATGTTGGACGGGAGACAACTGCGATCGACCTAGTAAGTTTATTTTCTTAACGTTACAATATGATTATAATGTGAAATCATCGTCATCATCGAAAATTTGTAGGAAGGAAATAAACTTAGAGATTTATCATTTTAGTTGTCACAGGCTTTTCCATAATAAACGAGTACTTGGTGATGCATATAAAATGGTTTCACTCGCCAAACTAACTTATGTCAATGTTTTCACCAGCCAATAGACATCAACCAGTATTCAAACAAGAGAAACAAGAAGTGGAAGTAGCGACGCCATATGGGAATGGAGAGTACTTCTTCTTTCCGGAGACAACAGATCTTGACTTTGAATCTACTTGCAAGAGATCTGAATACTGCCCATGCGCAGATGTGTCATATTATATCGCTTCCGGAAATGACGAAGGTCTTTTTGCTATAAATCCTGAAAATGGCGCATTGACGGTAAAACAAGGATCTATCTTAAAGAAAAAAATGTATGAAGTTAGCATAGCAGCGAAAAATACATTTCAAGGCTTAGAGGCAACAGAAGATCACAGAACCATTGTTTACGTACATAATCCCGCTGCGGAAGATCCTTTAAACTTTGAATCATTGGACAGAGAAAGAAGGGTAGGTTCTTTTATTTCATTGATAATTTGCATATTTTGCACTTAAACCGAAGTACATTAGCTTATATTTCATACATAGACATTGACTTTCTTTATTAATAGATTCTAGCTTTCTTGTTCGTTATTTTTTAGTCTCCAAGCAGTCCAGTTGATAATGTTACATTTACTTTGACAAAAATGGATCCATATGTCAACACTACGACTATGAGCGTAGGAAGCAGGGTTCGATTCCAGCTGACGATAACCTTCCCAGCTTATGAAACTGATATGCTGGTCGAACTCTTCACCCCTGACAATGAAACAACCGTGATGATTCTTTGCGATGTCAGCGTGACGAGTATAGGGAGCAAATTGGTGTATACTGGTAGTACAAATGCAACAATGGATGCTAGAGAGGCAGGGTCAATCATGGTGGGTATTTGGGTTCAAATGGAAATATTTACCTAAATATTATTCATCTTCGTGTTGTATTTTTGAATAGATGTTTGGTAACATAACTTTTAAAAACATTGAATAATACTCGCATATTGTTTTTTAACAGTATGATCGAGCTATCATAAATCTGGGCAACGTATCCAACACTGGATGCGTAAATGAAGATGAGTGTAGTATTAAGATCGAATACGAGGCTGTCATGGTGGACAATAATGAAACAACTCAAAATGGTGTCTACTGGGTTAGCGCAGGCGCAGAATACAACAATGAGATGGAAGTCTGGGTTGGACAGGCTTCATTTACAGTAGATCCTAGTGACAAGGTAGTGTTACAATCATGTATAAAGTCTTGTATATGACTTCACGTGTCAAGAAAATTATATCTGATACACTCTTGCATAAGGACTATCTTCCACTCCAATATAACTCATATCTAATTTCTCTCTTCAGCTGATCTCGGACATCACATCTTGTTTTTCATATAAAATGAAAGGGAGAAGAAAAGAGAATTAAGAGGAATTCAATTTGGATTAAAATCAATCTCAAAGATAGATCAGTTGTGATTGTCACCTCTACTTCAGAAAGCTTTAGATAATGATAGTTTCCCAATCATTCCAAATGTTTCTATAGAAGTAGAATAGCAACTCGAAAATGAAGGCATTTATTTTTGTTCATAATTGGCACTATTTCATTTTCCATCAACTATCTTTTACATTATAAAGACGGTATCTGATTCACCTACCTTCAACTTCACCGGTCCAAGTGTCCTACCGATTGGTTCTGCTGCTGTGTTTGAAACCGACATGTACCTACCATATCCATCTACGGACATTAACTTTGATGCATTCACTCCACTGAACACATCTTCAGTAATGTCCATCTGCAGTGCCAAGATTAAGTACATGGCAGACAATTTTCAGTGTGGTTTTGATCAAGCAGCCGTATCAACTCAGTATTATCCAGATCCTACAGGAGTAGGCAACTACATGGGCCATCTTGCAATGGGTACCCTCATAAACAAAGGTAAAACAACCTTGTAGCTCAATACTAGACCGCAATTGTTAAGCCATGACATGCAACATTTATACATATATGTATTTAAAATGTAGGACAAAATCATTTCTGTCTTCAGGGATTGATGTTCATTCCTCTCTGATTCAAAATATCATCAGATTGATTTGTCAATTCTGTTTTGGGGTTAAACTTTCACTAACTAGTGCCGAACTGTAATGCATTCAGGTTCTAGAGACGCGAGCACCGTCACAGAAGATAACAGAGTGACTGTCCAGTTTGTGGCACATCTGTATGACAACCCAGCATACATTAATCAACAATACTGGCTAGGTGCTGCATTTGAAATTGGAACAACTCAAATATGGGCGGGACAATTGGAGGTCACTGGTGGGGCTGCAGTTGATCCAACAGGCATGGTAAGAGGACCTCTTCACCAAAATAGATCATATGATTAGACTTTACTCATTATCACGGTTGGTGCTTGAGTACATCGGATTATGAGCGTGTATTGCTTGTCTTGAAGTGATGCTTTTGTTGCCTGTAAACACCCAATATGGAACAACTTTTTCTAATGCCCTGACCATACTCTGCTAAATTCTTTATTCTAGGCTGCACCAGTTGTAGCGTTTGATCCACCAGCTGGCCATCAAGTGGCTATAGGTGATCCCTTGGTACTTACATTAACTGTGGAGATACCAGAGATCACTACTACAAGTTATTCTCTGGAAGTGAAAGCACCATATACAACTGAAGCCATTTTCCAGCTCTGTAACTTACAGATAAAGACCATTGGATCCAACATGCCATGCATCAATACAGCTGACAAAAAGACCGTCTACTCATCAAGGACGGTTGATTCTCATTATTCCGACACCGCTGTATTGTCACTGGGTGGTGTAACTAATTTAAATATAGAAGCCGCTAATGCCTCTGCCGATCTTATAACATTCGAAATTATAGTGAAACCGCTAGATGTCGCCGTTGTAAGCACATCATATAATGTTGATGTGACTCTCACGTATGCGGACACACAAACAGTGACAACGTCTGCATCTGTACAAGTTTCAGGAACCTCGTCTTTGACAGTTCTATCGGTGAGTGTTACATATTCTACCTTTGTTTTCTTTTTTTAATGAAAGGCAAGCATATGAAAGACTGCCATCTCCAGGACAAATTACGGTGTTTTGTACCGTATATATCAAATTTAGTTACTACTCAGTCTGCTGTATGAAATTATAATCAAACTATTTTGTAAGTTCTTCTTGAACGTATTTTCTTTCAGAACACTACCTCTCCGACTTTTAACATGTCCTTTGTCTTTGGTGATGAAAACGTTTTAGTAGGAGCAGCGACCAGGGTCAAGTTAGAAATAACAACAAACAGTAGTGTGATATACCCTCTGATGGACCTGGAATTCATAATGCCCGTCGGTAATTACTCCACAAAATTCTCTGTTTGCAAAGCTAGAGTGGAGTCGGTTGGTCAGAATCTCCCCTGTGTGTCATCAGAGTGGATAAATACCCAGATATCCTATGCTTCTAGGTAGGTTAAAAGTCAAATTGTATCATATTACCGCTATGTTGACTCATTTGAAAAAAAAATATGTAACATTTCTTTTCAATATTCTCCATGTCTGTGCAGTTGTCAGTATTGAAATATGTTCTATTATAAACATTTCAGATTTAATGATGTGATCAACGACCGTGCAATCATGTCGCTCGGTGCTGTTTGTAACGTGGCAAATCTTGCTGACTCTGAGGAAGACAAAATTACAATTACATTTGATGTAAAGGTTGAAGATCATGCAGACCTTACCCACAATACAAAGGAATGGGTCAGTGCGGGGAATATGTATTCAGATACCAAGATATGGGTTGGTCAACTTGCGCTTTACGCACAAAGAACTCCAACCTCTGTAATACCGGTAAGGGACTTATTTAATGTAGTGTTTCGATGTGTTTGACAGCATGCATGAATAATTCCAAAATACACATTCACATTGCTTTGTGTTACAGTTATTCTCCACAGATGTTCTAAGCATGAAGAAAGAGAAATATGAACCAGATATATTGAATTTGCAGACGTATAACATTTGTACTACTTGGTGCTGGTGGACCAGGAGTCCCCGAGGGCACATGTAGCTAAGTTCGATTAACTTCGAAAACTTTTGAAAATTTCTGTTATCAAAATATCTTGAAATTCCTAAAAAGTGGGTCCTGTAGCATCATATTCCACCCATCCTGCTACGCCTTTGGGTACATTTTTGTACAAAACTTTCACTTTCTCACTGTTTGGCCATATTACATTGTTTAGATTGAGGATTACTGACGAGGGTTAAGTACCCGAAACGTGTATGTCTGGTCCATGCTGCAAAAATGATGATATTGAATTTGAAGACGTTTAACATACTCTCGTACATTGTATGCCTTATTAAGACTTATGGTCCTATAGCCACGGTAGTTGCACTACTACATTTGACGCGCGTTCTTTATAATCAATCAACAAAGTACAATGTATTCATGCCCTGACTTTTTTCAGGCCACAACTCCATATATAAATCTCATAAAGAACACAACGTTGACTTCCTCACCGATTGGCTTTCCCACGATCTACTCTGTCCTCATAAAAACAGCACCACAAGAAAGCTCAAAAATAAAAATTACAGCAACCTCCAACAGCATAGGGTTGTTCGTGTGTGGACTTCGTGTCAAGGACGTCGGGGATAACTTACCCTGTGTATCGAAAACAACTACAGCTCAATTTACACAATTCAGTGGTGGCGGTAATAACAATGGAGTCCTAGATCTAGGAATCGTAACAAACACAGGTACATTTTATTAAATTTTCACAAACCTTAGAAATATACACAAGTACTTATATGTCAAAAGTCCTATCAGTCAAATTCGATCTGGCTTGCTTGAGGTTTACCTGCGATTTCAATGCCATATGTCTGTCAATCGAATGAGTTAAAGAAGATCCTGACGATAATCTCAACAGCACTCACAATACAGCACAAAATTTAGCATCGACGGACCCCTAGCAAGCTAGAGGTGGGACCAGGTGCCCGGGAGGAGTAAGCATCCCCTGTTGGCTAGCCACAGCCGCCGTCGATGTTCACGCACGAAAATGAAAACAATATATATGTATATATTTCTTTTTGACTTTTAATTATCTATAAAGAAGGAGACCTTGTATCCATGCATTTGTTCTCTTGTTCATCTTAAATTTCACTGAAGTAATCAGAGATAGATTTATTTAAAGGCACCGACTCGATGATTTCGAACGACTTCTACGATAGCAACACCATATTAGTTGAAGTTCTCATGCAGTTAGCAGACGACACATCTCTTGTGCCCGACAGCAGCAGTCATACATTTGACGTTAGCGTTGAGTACGATACTTCCAATAATAAACGAGATTTCCTAGCTACCCAAATCACTGCCACTCACGATAAAACTACAGCTAACCTGGTAAGATCTGTTATGTATCATGTAATTTCATGTTTCAACTAAACTGACAACGACTTGTTCTTTACTGAAATATATGCTAAGGGACCTCATGTAACTCATTAGGTGAATATATTGACTCAATCGCTGATAATCTTAGGATGATGGTGAATTTATATCTAGGATTGTGTTAGAGATATCTTTTATCCTTTCTTATCTAGACACAATCCCGAGCACAACTTACTATGATGAAGACAAGTTTTGATTTAATTTCAGACTGTCATCAACAGAGCTACTAATTCTTTCTACACAAGTGGACTTGCTGGAAATGATACGAATTCCACAGACATGTATCCAGGCGAAAGTAAAAGATTCAATATCGATATCATTATGCCGGAAGCGGAAACACAGGAAGTAACTGTTAAATTTCTGACTTCAGTCTCGGATCCAAATCAAATGGAAATCTGTTCTGCAGCTGTTACATATGTCGGTGACAATTTTCCTTGTCTTGATAAAACGAAGGTATCACCAACGTTCGAGAAAAGGTTGGTATTAAATAATGTTAGGATTAAAAGAGTTTACAAGACATAATCAAGCATACATGTACAAATGAGGCTGTCTTATATATGAATATAATGAGTTAAAAAAGATCCTGACGATAATCTCAACAGCACTCACAATAGAGTGCCAACTTGAGCATCGACGGACCTTTAGCAAGCTAGAGATGGGACCAGGTACCCGGGAGGAGTAAGCATCCCCTGTTGGCTAGCTGCATCCGCCTTCGATGTTCATGGAAGAAAATGAAAACAATAAATAGAGAATTTATGCACTGTGGTTTCGTCTATATAGAAAGTGCTATGGCGACCATGTATAAGTATTACTCATTCATGAGAAATGAAAGTCTCCTGCTAGCATGCAACAACTGCCCCTTATGCTCGGTAGGAACTAATCACATCCTCTTTATTCACATTTTATATTAATTGTTTATACTATGTTGGATAGTTTAAACGATGTGCTAAAATCAGCTACAAGAGAACACCCTTAATCACAGTTTAGAATTCGACTTCACAGCAGACACATTCATGTATCTTCTTTTCATACAGACCTGGCAGTCATTTTGTTGACATAGCCTCTATGTACCTCGGATTTGTGTGCAGCTCGCCAGTGAAAACAGCCGACAACGAAGCAAATAAAGTAAGTCACTTTTATGTTTGGTCTTGTCTTTGAGTTTAGTGTACATGTATTGATGATTTTAACTTAAGTTAGATTTCCCCTGAAAGAACTATTTACTAGATTTAATAGGATGGATCGGAGTTTACCATGCATGTGTATGGTTATGTTTCAATTCACTATCATCAAAACTATAGAAGGAAATATGTACTTTTACAGATATGCTCTAGAAATCTGTTTCAGTTTAAAATAATTCAAGTAAAAAGTAACTACATGCATCATTAGGTAATACGTCTTTCTATTTTAGTAGCTAAATCATAATTAAAATATCTCAAAAATGTAAAAATAACTATACCAGATCTGATTACATGTAATTAATTCTATCGATCTTTAGAAATAATTTGATGAACTAATTGTTTTTCAGATAACTATAGAAGCTATAGCCCGTCTACTTCCGACAACGACTAAAGCCACGGGAGATACCGTTCCATTCCACGTGGCTGTAAACACTAACGACATGGAAATCTATGTAGCACAAATGGACCTGACAGTCACTGATACTTTCACAGAGGTTGTAGCGGTATGTCACGGTTAAATAGATGCTACATGCACCTTTGATCTTTTAATTACTACTTGAATGTGAAAGCCCTAAATGCAAGGGATGTACATTGATTTCAGTATAAATACCATATTTTTTTTTTAATGTTTTCTATTTCGAACTGTAAGGATCTGAGCCTGGCACAATGATATCACACATACATGTAAGGGAAATAGCTCAGAAATAAATATGAAAAATTTATAGCGTATGAAAAATGTTGGCAAAAGTATAAAACTACATGCAAATGCACTTTGAGACATATCTTGAAACTCATTGTACTTGTCAAATGATGATATCATTCTGAAGTAAAGTTTTCAGCTTGAAAATGATTTCCACAATTTGCGTCTTGGACCTTTGCTTCAAAATCATTCCCTTATATCAAAAACTATGGGACTGCAAAAATGTTGGTATTATTGACAAAATGTGTATCGAGTTAGATTTAGCTCTGTTCAAATTCTAGTATACCTTTGTTACATTTACGAAGATTTTCACCATAGTCAATTTTCAACCCAAACCCTTGAACTTGCATACAATAGGCTGCTATTTCATATCAAGAAACAATACGATAACCAAGTTTGTTTTGAAAATCTATCTCTATGGCATGTATCATTGTATTTTGATCATTACCTCTCTGTGACCTTTATCTGTGAAATTCCGAACCGATTTGGTTTCTCATTATGTCAAGTAAAATACTTTTACACCAACAAATATAAATCACAAGATCAGTAATTGACAAGTGTCCCATTTCTCGTTGGTTTATGTGTAGTCATTTGTGTTTGATGTTTCTATGATGTGATTTGGTGTTTCTTGTCCCTTTTGCGTCTCTTATGTTGGTGTCTACTTTGTGTTTTGTTTTTTGTTTTGCCTTGGTTGTTTTGGGGTTTTGCTGTGGATGCTGCAACCGAGTGTTGTTGGAGATCCTACCAGAGAGATTCAAATAACGAATTCGATGTATCAATCATCAAATCTGTCAGGTTTGATAATTATTTATAACACTTTAATTTCAGTCCAATGACAGCTACAATGGAACAATTATATCTTTAAATGCATCATCGAGTACAATACCCATGAAAATAGGAGAAGTGATGGTATTTCCCATTGTACTAAACGTACCGACAATGAGCATGTCCAAAGTCCTGTTTGACGTTGATCTACCCGTCAATGATTCAACAATAGCCATTGTGAAGGATATAAGAATAGTGAGTAGCGGTGCGAATGTGGGATGTTTTTACCAAAACGATATTATAGGAATAGTATTCACTCCAGCCTACAACTCGTCCCTGGGTACATGTGAAAACAATAAAGCAACGCTTGATCTTGGAATTATCACAAATTCAGGTATGGGATTATACATTCTATTCGAAGCAAAGATTATCAATTAATAAGTAATTTCATGCCCATTTGATATAAATTATCATCAAAGAAGTACGTATCAGTTATTCAGGCTCAAAGTCGAGAAGGCAAGGCAAAATTATAAGAATTTCCATAGGAACAGTTGCGAACCTTGGAATGAATAACATTCCGAAGTGAGACCAGGTGCTCGGGGAAAGTCACCGTCTCCTTATTGCATGCAGCACCCGTCGCAACAGCTCCATGAAAACTTGTGATTGTCTCGATGTACATATTGATGTAAAAGACATTTTAGTTTATGTATAAATCTCATTCCTCTGTCAAAAACACAACATTCCACTTTTGCTTGGTTTTTTTTTTTGGGGGGGGGGGGGGGGTTTCATAATCTCAACTAATTTTGGTAAATAATTAAAATAAAACAGTAAGGAAGCAAAATGGACAGCACACAAAACATAATAATGCAACCGATCAAAAAAAAGGTTAACACTTCAACTAATATGACAAACCGGGTTCACCATGAAAAGTCAAAAGGTAGCAGCAGTTCCTCTTCATATCTTGTCATCATAATCTTGTTGAATACACATTTCACCAGAGCACATCAACTGACAAAAAAAATCCTTCAGCATCACTTTTGATTCATTTCCATAGGAAAATACCTTATTACATGTAGCCTTAGTAAATCAAACGATTGACAGAAATATCACTGACGAAGTAACATCGTCATTTCGAAGAAATTTCAGTAGTATTTCTCGCCGTCCAAATGTTCTTATGCCTATTGCGACCATAGAAAACAACAAATAAAGAGGGCATATCATTTGTTTATAGCTGTGACTATCTACCATAAGTCAGTACTCCTCCTCCTCTCCATCCTGCAATGGCCTATGGTTTCTTTGAATTTCCTTTTGTGATTGTTTTCTACTGTTTTCCACTTTTTTGGTGTCATACTTTGGTTTCTAGAGTCTTACTATCCACCTTCTTTTCGGCCTTTCAAGCGCATACCTTGCCTCATCTGGTTCTCTTTTGTTCAAAGCGAAGATAGCATTGCGTTTTGTCGTGTTTACTTGAATTTGTTTTTCTTTGTGATGTTTCAATTGTTAATTTCACGTGTTATCAGTCTACGAACATTTTATCATGACAGGCAAAATGACACGTAAGAAATATACATAAATGTTCAACAGAATGCCTATTCAAACAGTTTTTGTTATAACATAAATCTCTTCCAAAATAGCAATTTCAAAATCAAACAAAGATGAAATAAGTTAATATGAATATTTCAATATTATCCAGGTATAACACTCAGACAAGGTACATATGCTGATGGTGACGATAGTATACTCATTGACGTCGACATACAACTACAGGATGGCGAAGAAGCGGAACATGGCGCTGAATTCTGGTTCAGTTTTGGCGCCAAAATTTCTAATTATGTTGCTTTATATGACAAAAAGATATCGATATCACGTGACAACACAGAGAGGCCTGTCCTTGAGATGTCTGCTGTCTTCAATTCTTCCCTTTCATCTACGTAAGTTGGTCTAATAATACTTTGATTTCAGAATTGTTTTCATACCTGCTGAATACGTCAAATCGTAATGTTGGACTGGTAAAAATATTTTTGCCGTTTATTCATTTTCATGACATTTAAATTTAATATCACACAACTATGAAACTTCTCATATCAAATTTTGAAGGACCCGATTGATTTGCATTTCTTGTCGATCATTTTTGGAACAAGTCTTTGTTTTAAAGAGACCTTGGGATTGAATCAATCTCTACTCTGAGGTACAATTCTTACAGTTTTTAATATTTCATTATTGATTTCTCATAATTATTAACTAATACATTTTTTGTCATAAAATCTTTGAAACAGATTTCAAAAAATGCTTTCAATTGACTATAGAAGGGAGGAATTGAATCTTTAAATTGTCCGTTAGTAGAATACTCAGATCATGACTAATCATCATAGATTCAATATTTCATAATTTAGCTAGTATGAGCAATCATCACGGCGAAAATTAACACAAGGGAGTCACTGTTCTTAATTGTCAATTTGAAGAATGCTTAAGAATTACAGACTACATAATTCATTTTATTGAATGTATCATTAGGCCATGTCAGCATTCAAAGTTTTCAATTTCTGTCATGAATCTAATTCTGAGACATTGATTTTATTTCCACGCAATTTGATTGAAACTGACGCAAAGTAATTATCAAAGCCTTTGGTTCAGGTCGACTTAGAATTTCACAGCATTTTCTAGATATGAATTCAATTTCTTTGTTGAGATTAATTGATGATCGATTTTGCACAGCTCTAGTTCAGAAATAATCGCAGATTGCCTGAGGTCTATTGAATATCATAGCAAGTTCTATTGTTCTGGATGACGGGACTATCGACCTATGTACATTGTGTTATGTGGTCTAGATTTTCAAATGATTACGTCAACTCAACTCTTATATGTCTATTTTTGTAAATAATATTACGTCAACATTATTCGGGTGTTCACCTGTTACGTTTTTTAAAATAAAAGCTGATGTTCACTTTTAAAAATTAATGATATATTTATAAATAACATTTCTAACTGTAAACTCAGTTGTAATTTTCAAAATAGAACTTTTAAAAAGTGCGATTAGATGTTCAGTCGTATGAGAATCTGAGAATGCTGTACAACAATATAAATAAAACTATAATCTGATATAAATCAAAATTTAATATATTTTTCCATATTTTGTATTCTCAGATCTGAGTACGTGATAGATGTAACCCTGAAGCATAATAATCTGTCTACAGCTGCAGGAGTAAATACGTCCGCCATGTTTTATCTCCCGCCGTATTTGAAATTCCAAAATATGACGTCAAACCTAACAGAAATGTCTGTAACTTTTTCGGAGGGAACAATTAGAATAACAGTAAGTCGATCAACGTCAACGTCAATTTTTTCATCAGTTATAACTTATAATCAACCTTTCATATACATTTATCTTTGCCAAACCCTCCTTGTTTATATTTGACAATTCCGCAAAACTTTCAAGCAAATTTTTTAAATAAAACATTTTGAAAAACGTTTGCATTTTACTCAGTTGGAACGCTATACATGTAGATCTACAATGAAAACATGTATACCGATAAACGAGAAAACCTTTGATTAGATGTCTTTTGTTCTAAAAGAAGGGAAGAAATCTCCAACAAGACCCCGTTGAAGCATCAACAGCAAAACACCAAAACACCCGATGAAAAAACACAAAAGACGAGTACAACACGAGACGGAAAAGAGACACACGACATGAAAACATCAAACACAAAAGACTACACATAAACCGGCGAGACCAATGGGCAACCAGTGCCGACTTTGGACGGCCATTTGTCACGCAAGTAGCAAATGGTGTGGTTATCCTGGATTACGTGCGCACAACCCTCTCACTTCTCCCATTACCCAGAGGTCTCGAAGAACGTACAATTGTGGTGTAAAGCAACCTCCTCACTGTAAGATGACATCACACAAACAAGACCGCGAAACGTAGAGGCTCCAGAAACACAGATGAATGTATAAATGGATATAAAAAGAGGGCATTTAATAGCCATTCTCTGTAAGGACCAAAATCGTTCGGCACGGCATGTCATGGATTTTGATGATTTTCGGTATAATGGGTATATATTAAGTACTGACCATGAAAATAACACTTTTCGGCCAATGTGACCTCTGGTTGCCATGGTAACGAGGTCATTCTATTTATAGCACTTTGGGACCATGAAATAAGCCAGCTCCGAAGACTTCGTTGCCATGGATACCACTGTAACAGCTTGTTCATCTTTATATAATCTATTCTTCCTTACTTCCATTCTTACTTAGTACACTTAGATATGTGATATTAATTACAGGAAGCTTATTGTATTAAGCCAAAATAAGTAAAAATGAAGCGAAAAATAGAGGTGAAAATAAGGGCCAATTTAGTGTGTTTTTGACCATTTTCAATCTTAAATATCACAAAAGGCACCAATAGGAGACTAGTGATTTTCATCAATGGAAATGTATGTTTATTGACAAATAAAATGAACGAAAAATTGGAGTGGGTATTTAAGAGTTTTACCTAAATTCTGTCGTCAAAGACCGTTGCCATGGCAACATTAGATCTTTTTGCTTATTTCATACTGTCTTTGAAATTGATTTTATTCCTCTTTAGAGTTACATAAGATTGTCAAAATGTATGCATGTATAGATGTGACTTATATCTTTAACATAAGAACAATTAAAATGTTCAAGGTCATTGGCTTGATGTTCAAGGTCATTTATACTTTGAGACTCAAATTTTGCATAAAATATTGATTTTTTAATTTTTTTGTTACCGATTTTAGTGATTTTTTTATTTAAATATATTCATAGGTTATATATATTATGAAAGCACATGAATATAAGAAAGACATATCTTAGAATTTATTGAATTGTAGCAATTCATTAGGAAAATATTTTTCCGTCAAAAAACAAGAAAAATACAGATTTCGTCCCTTTTTTATCAAAATATTCACCAAGAATTTAGATATTCGATGATGTGAAAAAACGTAATCAATAGTTCTAAGAAATAAGTGATATATTTATCATTTTATGGAAAATAACTGTTAAGTTCAATAATTCAAGGTTTCTAAAATATTGACACCTTCATTTTATGAAAAATCAGGATTTTTCGTCAAATCTGGTCACTTAAAATTTCATGACCTTGAAAATTCAGTGGGTGACCTTTAAATATTTTCAAGGTCATTTTTATATCAAAACGCCTCTGATAGATGTATACATGAACTTCTGTTCCAATATCATGCGTAGATCGTTTGATAGAGGTTGTGTTTAAATTCATCGTATGAAAACCTTTCAGCCGATTGTTGCCATAGCAACTAAATTTGATGCTGCTTTGCAATACAAGGTCAAATTAGCCCAATTAATTTTTTGTATTAATGTACAGTTCAAAGATGATACTAATTGGATAACTAGAATTTGGACTTCAAAAATTGGTGCTTTTATGAAATTTTCAACCTTGCAAAACAGTAAAAACATGCAAAAAAGGGCCTTTAAGTGCCCAAAACAGAGCCATTTGATACCCTGTTTTGGCCCAACTTTTCATCTTGTATACACAAAGCATCCGAGATGAATGTAAAAAACGTTTACAAATATGCATAATAACAAGGATTAAAAGAAAATAATCAAAGCAATTTCAGATTAAAAAAGTACCTGTTTCCATGGTAACGAAGCCTACAAATATGCCTGGTCCTATAGATTTTCCCGATTTTTGAAACTTCAGACACGGTTACCATGGCAACGACAACCTTTTTGAAAAAACTGGGGTTGATTTACATACAAGTGCTTCATATTGAACTTCCATACCAAAAATCTCAAAAATCCATGACATGCCGTGCCAAAATGTCTTGAAATTCTTTGGTTCTTACAGAGAATTGCTGTTAACATCTCTGAGGGGAGGCTAATTATAGGAGCCCGTTGTGAACCAAAACAAAATCTTAACAGTGAATTAGATGTATTGGCATGACTTCATTTTCATAACTTCAAACTACTATGTCCTAAAAGTATATCAATTAGTTCATGTATCATTTATATCTGCAGTACTCCAAATTTCTTTTGTGTGAAATTGCCATTATTACGCTTACACTGGTACCAAATACGTCAATTGAAGTCCCGGATGAAATAGTTACCGACAACACCATGGTAGCATATGAGGCGGGAACGTTCATGTACGCTAGAGCGGGAAATTCAAACAGTAATGGATACTTCACTACAGATTTACAATACATGAACTTCAGCGCAACTGTTATAAGAGCCGATCGTAAGTCTTTCTCTGGAATAAATTATTTCTACTACATCCGTCTGTACAAAGCTTCTAAATGCATGACAGTGTATTTCACTATAGGCTTTCATACTTTTGATGCATAACAAAATGAACAGAAACATTGCTCAATATGAATGATTTTCATATTTCAGAATGCGGGGGACCTCTAGGTATGGAGACCGGAATTATAGACGACTGTCAGCTAAGTAGTTCAATAGAGTATGACCCGACCAGACGACCATCTCACGGCAGACTGAACGGAAACTCGGGTAATAACTGATAAAACTATATTATATGAATATCTACATTTACATTCTAAATGTAAGGGGAAATTAGTGCATGGGAACGGATGTTGAGTTTGTAGATTATCTCGCAATGACACATTTTCTTCCCCTTGGCATTCATTAATATTAAAAGTTTTATCAGCTGTTTGTACAAGACATGTTTATCAATGCATGTCTGAAAATAGAGCAATTTTAAAATTGCCTAAATGTAACAGAATTATAACTGTTCATTTTGTAGCATGGTGCCCGTTCATACGAGGAGCTTCTTTTGCCAAACAGAGATATTATCAGGTGTTCTTTGGAAATAAAACCTTAGTCAATAAGATAGAGATACAGACTGGGACAGGCTTTACACATCGACCCACAGAGATCACTCTCAAGTATAGTGACAATGGACATGCATGGCAAACAGGGGAATCGGTAATACATTACGTTTGTTTTGATTTCAGTTTTCGTATTGTTAAGAAATTGTTCATTACGACCTTTACTGTATAACTGTGATATAATAAGCTACAAGCTGAGATTTTCGACCAAATCTGTCGACCACAATTGTCGTCGAAGGATATACATTTTGTATAGGTGACCTGTTTTTCGACTGCTTCATAGGATGTCAAAGACCTTTTAAGAAAGGCTTATTTCGTCTCGATCAGTCGAGATGTCTGCAATTTTATGTAATAGGCTGAGATATTTTTATCGCCTTCTTTCTAGATATTCATAATTCTATCAATGGTTATTCCAAGTTTAAGCATGCATAATATAGCCAAGTCTGGTGAACGATGTTGTCCCACTTAGGCCTCCTGTTTATTTGGATATGCTGTATGAGTACTTTTCTCCGTTCAAATTTTAGTAATTTGGTTGTTCTCGTCATAAATAAAGTTGGTCCATTTGCACCAAGCGATGTCATATGCTGTCAATAGGTGTATTAACATAGGGTATATTTTCATAGAGAACAGTAACTTTAATTGCATTAGATAACGGTCTTTAAGTGCGTCCTTGTTATTGAGCAAACAGCCGTCTAATGGCAGAATTTATTCAGTTTGCATGAGCAAATAACTCACAGTCAGAAAAATCAAAAACTACACGGCTATAAATTATAGAGAATTCATATCAGGTAATAAAGGTTGATTGCTTGGTGTACTTTTATTCTCTTTTGATCAATAGAAATGAAAAGAGAAAATAAAGATGTTAATTAATATTTGAATGAAGTCTAAATTCACATGCAACTACAAAAAGACTGAAATCGATTGATAAGACGCAAAAGTGATCACTGCTTTTCAAGAGTAAAACAAGATAAAAGAAAAATGACCATTCCGAAATATTGATTATTCCAGAATAGATACCATATCAAAGACATGCAGGAATAATCTTCATGGTTGTTTCTCAAAGATATTCTCCATAATGCCCATTTAAATATAGATCGAGGCGTTTTTGGCGGCGGAAAGCGTAAAATACGTTTTGACAAAACAAACGATTAGTTTATAGAACATACTAGACAACAGTATTGTTAATAGTATTATTCTATGCTAATTACGTCACTCGGCCTAACAACTACAACGCCATCTAATGTCCTTTCAATGCATGATCGTTTTGCATTGGTGATCGTTCTTTCTGCAGCATTAATCGTTCTTTTTGCAATCTAGTCTGTCTGGTTGTTGTTTTTTTTTTTTCGTCATGGCGACTGTTGGTCGTTACAACGATGACCGTTAGTTCTTCATTTTAGTATGCTCTATAAAATCCTCGTTTGTTTGTTAAAACATATTTTCCGCCGCCCTTGGAAGATATGTACTTGATTGTATTACCTGGCTTGTGTTGCAATCCTGAGGGTGTGTAATGCTGTGATCAGTACAGAGTAGTCTTGCTGGAGGTATCATCTATATCCCTCAATCTACACTAATTCAGATTTGTAGGGTGGAGTCGGTAAAACGAGTCCCCGAGTCATAGTCTTTGAGAAGTTATAATTTTACTTATTTCACATTTCAACATTTGCTATGTTGTATTGCTTTCAGCGCTTAACCTCGTTTACCCTATTTTCGTTACAACTCTTCGTATGTGTTTCGTTGTTGTAAGTAAATAGTTGTCTGGGTGGAGATGAACACCTCACTCTGTGACAAACGTGAGGACTTCAGTTTCAGCATCACAAACTTTCCTTTTCTGAGTAGCAACATACCTTCATCGCCTGCCTATGGCGTTTTCATATCTCAATTGGTACGTCATACCCTAGCAAAGAAGGGAGATCTCCAACAAGACCCCGCTGCAGCATCAACAGCAAAACACCAAAACACCCCGATGCAAAAACACAAAAGACGAGTACAGCACGAGACGGAAGAGACACACGACATGTAAACATCAAACACAAAAGACCACACATAAACCGACGAGACCAATGGGCAACCGGTGCCGACTTTGGACGGCCATTTGTCACGCAAGTAGCAAATGGTGTGGTTATCCTAGCAAGTACCAAATATGCAGATTTTGTTATGAGAGCTAGGCGTCTTTTAAATAAGCTTTCAGTCATGGATACGTTTGTGATCGACGACACCGAGGAAGTTCTACGGTCGATACGGGGAACTCGTCATACTCTATGATGTCCCATTGTCCGGAATGGTGGATGATATTCTGTCTTAGACCATTTGAACCATCCAGTCACAGAATATACTTCGCCATAGCACTTTCTATATAGACATAACCTCAGACAGTGCATGTATTTTATATATTGTTCCATTTTCGTGCGTGGACATCGACGGCGGGTGCGGCTAGCCAACAGGGGTGCTTACTTCTCCCGGGCACCTGGTCCCACCTCTAGTTTGCTAGGGGTCCGTCGGTGTTCAATTTGGTGCTCTATTGTGAGTGCTGTTGAGATTATCGTCAGGATCTTCTTTAACTCATTTGTATCTTCCGACCAAAATGGAAGTAACCAGATGTGTTATTTCAGCGACAGGTGTTGCATGCAAGCAGGAGATGCTGACTCTTCCTGGGCAACTGGTCTCACTTCCATATTGGGAATTCGCTTCTTTTCATGTGTTGGAGGTCTTTGCTTGTTTGCTTTGGTTCCTGTTTTATCCTGATTTTGTATGCCTTCGATTTATGAATTTTTGAATTACCAATTTTGTACTGTGTATTAAGATATGGTCATTATCCCTATTTTTCAATTTTTAAAGTCCTGCCTCCATTCGGGGTTCGTGATTGCGATGTTAATAGAGACTTACACAATTACTCCATATCCCCTTGGAACTTTGACTCCTGAACTGAGATTGTTATTTCTTCCTTGGTATACTTGTGTATTTAAAAATGGATAAAACCATTCCGAGTACATGTACTTCGATGCCATACAATACATCAAAGATACCCTTGCCATAAAACAATTTTTATGTAAACCCATTTTTCAGGTGGTATTGTCACCAAGCTTTGTGACAGAGACTATATACCCAACAAGGCAGGTGGAAGCTAAATATCTACGTGTTTTCATAGACAATGACGATGCTCCGGCTAACACAGCACCAAACATCGGACTGAAGTTTGAGTTCCACGGCTGTTATAAATCCTCTGATTATACACCAACCAGTATGTTTTTCGTGATATTTTCAAAAACACTTACAAGTCGACGTATGTGTATTTGTTTTTCTAAAAGCGCTCGATCGTTGTTCGACAAGGTACTAAATATTAAACTGTTTTAAAAATGCTGATATTAAATAAACCAGATATTTAAAGATAAACCAGCTTCAGGTAAGGGGTATCGTCACATTGGCGATTTAGTAGAAGAAATAAGCATTCGATTTCTTTTTCATATATTTTTTGCAGTGATTCAAATTGCTCTTAAAGAACAGATTCATGAAATATGTAGACACGAAATCTGATTTTAAAGATATAAAATTACTGATAATTTTCTAACAATGAGATTTTATTTTAATATTTCAGCTATTTGCAGTGCTGCCCCAAGTAACTCGTATCCAAATGGTAAGTTATATGTTTGATATTTGGTGATATGTATTCATCATTGTAGTTCATACTCGTAAATTAATCCTATTTTCTATTTAAAACAATATATATTTTCTTCCTTTAACAGATTTCTACTTCAGAAGTTTTCATGTTTTCAACGGGAGAGCGTTTACATGTGATGTTAATCCGAATGATCCGTGAGAACATTCATTATATTTTGTAACGTTGTATTCTTTTTCGAATCTCTTTTTTTTCTAGATCGTTCATTCAAATGAATAGCAGATGAAAGATAAATAAAAATAGATTACAGTCATTTAAATGAATGAAGCATAAGAAATCAAATTTATGTTGGAGTTGTTTATGTGTACATGAAGTTCCTGTAGATAAATAACTCTATTAGTATCATTATAGTACATGTATAATTCAAAAGAAACATATTGCGTTCTTAAATTGCATTTCAGTTAGATTAGTCAAATCGTCAGAAGTGAATAATAAAACCTTATGGTTTCAGATATCTCAAACAGCATTGCTTCTATTCTACTGACGGTGATACCTGGACAGGTAAATACATTATAATCTATGCTCTGAAACCTTCTTAAGGGGGGTTTAAAACAGTATCCGAAAGAAATCTCTAGATCAATTATGTTGTCATAATAGAAACGGCGACATTGGTCCGTTTTTCGTAAGAACTTCAGCATTAGGTAACGTAAAAATAAGGGGGAGGGGGTAACAAAATCACCATAACTTAAAAACTGACGAATAAACTTCAGTAGAAACTTATCGGCGTTTAACTTGACGTATAAAGAAGATAATATTAAGTTTTTACGGAAAATAAATGATAGGGTTTCAGATAAGCGTACTTTTATTATTAAAAATTAACAACTCAAAGATGTTCTGAAAATAGACATAAATTTATCTCCTTCCGACAATTTCTTTTCAAAGTCTTAGTGATAATTTATAATTCTATACATATCCGATTGCCCACATCATATCTAAATGAAAAATACAGAACTTTCAATTAATATTCTGCCTCTACAGAAGATATGTAGCTGTTTTTCATATCCTAAAGTGTGTTAATTTTAACGACGTCTTATTTACGGCCCATTTTGGGGCTTTCAATGGGTATATATGTACGTTCGTAGCTTCAAAACTAACGGTAAAAAATTGATGAAACTTTGCATGTCGAAAAAAGTATGTTTCAATGATTAACATTTGTAATTTTTAGGAAAATTAAATGATAGGATCTTTATTTAAGTCTGGTTGTCCTTGACCTCCTTAAATGTTCATTGTTTGCCATCATTTCATTGTACCAGGTACTCGCACAGGCCTCTTTCTGAGAATGGATTATCGAAGAACTAATTTTTTGAAATATTTAACCCTCTAGTGCCCACAGGTTCTTATACTTGGAGGGAAATCATGATTTTTTTTTCATATGGATAGGTTACTCAAATATAAAAATAAAACATAAGATTTTTTTCAAAAATTCCCTCTTTAACAACTTTTGGGTATACATTGTGTATCATATATGATACACTGGGCATTAGTGGTAGTTATAAGTCTTCAATTTATTTCTATTCCTTTAAGTTATTCTAAAATTGAAACTAATTATAGAGTATCCCATGTGCAAAGAATGAAATATGAACAATATACAAATTATATATAGATAAAATATATTACTGTATAAATTTCATTTTCCAATGATTTTTATGTCTCATCTACCAAATGTATCATATATGATACTGATACAGTCATTTTCAGGGAACAATTTCTTGTAGAAAAACATAAAAGGGAGACAAATCCAGTAGAAATTTAATACCCTGGTGTAAGGCTAAGCGATAAATTTTGGTTTAGTAAATCTTCTTTTCAAAACAATATAAATCTAATGGTTTTAATTAAAAAAATCGAAACTTTACAGAAAATGACTGCCCATGCCGTATAGGACATTTTGATTGATGAGATCATACATTGACATTGCAAATTACTATTACATGTATCTATTGTGAGCCGTTAAGATAAGGTACTGTTTTTAGAACAGTTTTTTAGCACTGCAACCAGGTCTGGTTGGAGATCCCCTCCCTTCCTAGAAAGCAGGATATCTTTATCCTTCCGTGGTAGCTTACTTTCATCATCTTGAAAACAATTTTCTCGTTGATTTTATCAATCAACATGTATAACGCAGTGATCATAAAGTATCTGGTCGTACTTTAAGTGAATTTTCTAACAGTTAGATCTATCTAGTTGAAAAATATGCCACTTATTTTTGCTGTGAGTCCTTCCATTTATCGAAAAGTGCAATTTTCTATGCTTTGATGCAAGATTTTCTTGCTGATTTTTTTGTCAATCTACTTGGATTCACAGAGCATTTTATTGTTTTTATTTAGCAATGGATGAGAAAGTGGCGAGTCTTCTTGGACATGAAAGTGACAAAGGAAAATTATACTCATATGCTAATGATAAAAAGACTAGACTTATAAGTAATGACAACGGACTGACGTGGGAGACGGTACCTGAGAATGATTACTTGGACGATAAAGTGAAACTAACATTTACTCCGGCAAAACAAGTACCATGGCGGACAGATAATTTATACGGACTTACTCAGCCTCACTCTGATTATCAAATGGCAGGATGGGGAGGTAAGTCATGCAAAGTTAAAACCTTACAAAGGCATGTGTCTATCATTGTCCAAGTGGTTTTCAGGAGACTTTTTTTCGGACATTTGATATTAACATGTCACATCCAATAGATGATAATTCAAATTAAATGAAAATCATATTGGACCATGATTTTGTATAGGATAAGTACAAATGCTCAGATATTAAAGAAATTAAGAACTGTCAATAAATAAAGGATTTTATTTTAAAACAAAAAACAAATTATTTCAAAAGTAACTTCTTCGCTAATTTATTTGTGCATCATAAGAGATATCTTTATAATTTGTATTTTTTGCAGCAACATACGATGGTTTATGGAAGAATAATGCGGGCCTGTGGTCTCAGGTCACAAGTTGGGAGATTTGTTGTCCTTGATGTTTATATATTAAAGAAAATGTATGTTGGTATTTTGTGTTCAAAACATTATCTTTACATCTTTAATAAATATTTCATAATGTTTGTTGCTTAGTTAGACTTGAACTGTGGGTTCGTTTATAGCATGACATGAGTGTAAGCAATCTAGAAAGGAAAATCCTTTACGTTTGTTCATGACATTGTTTTCTGAATCAATTCTGTTTATTTATGTTTGTTTTTAACAAATTATTTGAATGTTGCTTTCAGCTGACTGAAATATACACAATGTTAAAATTGATCAAGGAACAGTAATATTTCACTATCAATATTTTGAAAAAAAAACATCTCTCATTTCTTTAGTGTCCATGTCCATGACAATGATAACTATTTAGTTTTCAGCTATTTACATGTTTATTTCTTCGTTTGTTTCAATTTCTTAAACCATTTTAATGATAAATTGTGAAATCTTCCTTCACCATCCTTTGTTGATTATGGAAATCTGCTGACTTTGCCTACTGCTTATATTATATAAATTCTTTATAACATTGTTAACGTTTAGTAATTTAAATTCTAGACATTTGTTATACAAAATAAAGATTACATTATTAGATATCAAATGTTATCTCGATCATTTCTAATTTTGCTTAAGATGCAAGAAAAATTCTTTTAGTGCGACAAATCTATCGAAGGGTAATAAATATGACGCATGAAATAGACTTCTATGAAATTTCAAGACATAACATTAAAACACAAATGCCAAATATACAAATGATTAAACTCCATACAGGCTCGCGATCGACAAAAAGTGAGGGAGCTGCAAAACTCATTGGTTCAAAGCGGTTCGTCCCTGAACAAAACAAATTCATAATTGATTTCTACAATATGAGCAATTGTAAAATATATCAGTGGTTCGATCAGGTATCCTGGAAGGAGTATGCATATCCAGATTACATAATACAATATATACATTCTCACTGCATTTCCCTTATATAAAGATACCAAACCAACCATTGCCCTAATTCTTGATAAACGCAAGATCCTATCACGTTAGTGGGAGGGTTGTGCGTACGTTATCTAGGATAACCACACCGTCTGCTACAAACGTGGCAGATGGCCGTCCTAAGTCGGCACCGTTTGCCCATTGGTCTCGTTGTTTATATGTAGTCATTTGTGTTTTGTTTTTCTGTGATTTGACGTTCCTTGTACCACTGCGTCTCTTTCTGTGCGTGTCTTCTTTGTGTTTTACAGTGGGTGTTTTGGGAGGTTGCTGTTGATGCTGCAACTAGGTGTTGTTGGAGATCCTTCCTTTCTTTTAGAACATACGCGGATTAATTTCTCATGAATTGCCCATTTTATCTATATTTGTTTTAACACAGATTCAAAACATGCATATTCCATCATCTACCCCCAGTGATTAAATGTCTAAATCTAGGTCACCTACTTGTACACTTCCAAGAAGTGTGACGTCGTAAGTCGATCACGCGTCACACCTAAAGAAGTTCAAGGAAGATTTGTATTAAAGATGCCATGATTGGATAAGCGAATTCAGGCTTTAGTGGATCAAAATTCAATACTTATGATGAAGATTTGATACACTTGTGTCATTTATCAACAGTGAATTTATCATACTTCTTATTGAATCTTACGGAGTTGGAACACTTCGGTATTATTATAAACACATATTTCTTGTTGCAATGTGGAGCAGTTAAAATCGTTCCCCGTGACTTGATATTTTAAAGTGTACTTCAGTCGCCTGAAAGAATCTTTCTTTTGACCCTTTATCAATTTGACATCATAAGTATTATACTGCTATTTCGGAAACTTGTCATTTCATCCAAAAATATCATCGAAATTAAAGGAGGCTAACATCTCCAATGCTATATTGAACAGAAATTTTATTTGAATATGCTTATGAATCGAACCTACAAGAAATTTGAAACCGCGCACTCTCATGTAAAATAAATCCACAAATATAAATCAACAAAGTAAAACCAGATGGCGCTTATGAACTGAATTTTGGCGGCTCCTGCAAAATCACTTTGGCTGGAAGCATCACTGATGAGAATTAAATTTTCGATACATGTGTCTGGTGCATGAAAATTAGTTTGAAATTTCTTCAAGAAGGTATTGAGTTGGAACATTTGCGTATTATCATAATATGAGAAATATTGCGAGTTTCAGCGAATCTTCAGCAAGGTTGAGGTAAGTAATAGACGTCATGAAAATATCCATCGACGTTTTCGCGTAGATCTCTTTTTTCCACGACTGTACTCGATTTTTGCATGACTCTAATTACGTCCAGAAGGTAAAAGGTAATTTACTAATTGATTTCATAGGTTTTGACAGTTTAAAAGTGTGTTAAAGTGAGTTTTCAAATATTTTCAATCCATGTTCTGTGACATTTCTCCAGTTTAACCCTCCTCTTGGTCTGAATACTGTTGGACAAAAATCGCAAATTTTCACGATTCAATCTTTTTCAGTTTCAATTGAAATGTTCAAATACAACCGACAGACAAAATTCAGTTCCTCGTTTTTCTAAAAAGTTTCCTTACAGAAGGTACTACTTCGAAGCCAGCAAAACGTTCGTTTGTTGTTACGTCAAATGAGTTAAAGAGGATCCTGACGATAATCTCAACATCACTCAAAATAGAGCACAAAGCTGAGCATCGAAGGACCCCTAGCAAGCTAGAGGTAGGACCAGGTGCCCGGGAGGAGTAAGCAACCCCTGTTGGCTAGCCGCACCCGCCGTCGATGTTCATGTATGAAAATGAAAGCAATGTATAAAATGCATGTGACATTCTCCCACCGAGATGATATTTCAAATATAAAAAAACAGGATGAAAAAGGGACAAAAACAACTTTATTAACACGCAAAATGCAAATATAGGGATTGTTTTTTCAGCTTTTGCGCTGCGCTTCATCGGTGTATATCGG
This sequence comes from Pinctada imbricata, assembly GCA_033119305.1. Lineage (NCBI taxonomy): Eukaryota > Metazoa > Mollusca > Bivalvia > Pterioida > Pteriidae > Pinctada > Pinctada imbricata. Next base: position 98,627,782 of record VSWD01000005.1, on the reverse strand, counting down.
CAGTAGGGAATGAAATATAGATTCATGAAAAGCATTTCGTGTTCGACATATTTTTCCTTTCCCTTCTGCCAATACACACCGATAAAGTGCAAAAGCTAAAAGACAATCCTTAGATTACGCTCTTTAGAAAACAGAAGTGTTAAAACTTTGTGTAGTCTTATGGATAATGATTGAAAAATACTCTATTACATACTTGTTTATGACAAATGGTATTACTGTGAACATGACTAACGTGACGACTTCATCTTCAAGAAAAGAATTTCCCTTTCCTTGGTAGTGACAATCCTTCGTCTTATGCCTATGGTATATTCATATCGCTATTCCAGAGCGAGCTCAAACTACAACGACTTCGTTCTAAGGGCAAGCAAGGATCCATTTTGTGAGTGACTGACTTTGTCACAACCGATACAATGAAAATATTATTACAAAACTCGTTAATCGGTAGACGAATTTTTACTTGAATTCCTCCAACATGTTCTCACAATTCCTTTAAAATTTCCTCGTACTACTTTATCAATTGGTATAAAGTACCGTTATTTTTTTCCTTGCGGTTACAACACTTGACCAGTCATGCGTAGTAATCTGAGTAGTTTCATACATTTCTGTACCGAAAAGCAACGCACAAAAGGAATATGGCTACTTCTATAAGATCAAATAATACATCGCCAAAACAAAGAAAATTATGTTTTAAGCTTATTTCAAGGATTGGGTTTTCGTGTAATTTCATCAAGGACATAATTAAGTCTATGTATATCCTTATCAAAATTCAATTCTTCGGGGATTTTGTTTATTGACAATTAATATACAATGTATATGATTTTCTGTTCGTTAATTTTGAAAAAAAAATCTTTTTATATTTTTCTTGATACTTTCTTGAAACTTAAGTCATTGGCTGTTCAGCCATACATATAATACATATAAATACACGGAGAACGGACATATACAAACATGATAAGCATAGTTTATAGGCACCTGCTAAATATTTTCCTAAATTCCTGAGCATTTTCACATTTGTTGATGAAAGTACTTGAATTAATTCAAAACAAGAAGCTTTCTTCCAAAAATATGGTTTAATAAATTTCTTTCGTAGATCTACAGGACATTGCAAAATAAAGTGAAATTCGTCTTCAACTGTTTCTGAGCAAATAAAACAAATTCTTTCTTTTTCTCTTTATTTCAAAAATCTTCCTATTTAAATGGCTTAGTTTTGCGATGAAAGTCTAAATTTTGAAATATATTTCCTATGAATCTGATCTTATGATTTTCCTTGATAAAACTGCAAATTATAATGATCAGTAAGGTGTTTATGTTTGAATAATTTATAAAATAAAATAAATTAAAATAAACCAGCCCTTAGAAGTCGTTTCAAATAACCCAGATTGAATTCTTGATGCACGAGTAACAAAGTTACTAGCATTCATGTCCGTCCGTCCGTCCGTCTTGTCTAATTTATTTTATTGTTATTGTCATGTGTCTGGCATGGCGCATTTTTGTAAGATTTAGAGCACAGGGATTTATCACGCTTCTCGGTTGCTCTATTATAGATAATCCATAGTAAATTTAGCAACTGGGAAGCGTGATATATCCCTGTGATTTAAAGATTAATCTATTCAATTTTGAAGAATATTCCTTATTAACAAACAAAGATAAACTAAATGACTGATGAAAAATTATGATGAATTTATGCTTTATTTGTACAGCTCGAAAACTCCCCAAGATGCAATTTTTGTATACGTAATCTATTTCGTGCACTTAATTTGTCTCAAGAAGAGATGCCGAAGATGTAAAACAAGAAATCAACAAAGTATTGCCTTATCAATCAGTTGACCGTTCAAGTACATGTTCATTTATAATCCATTCAAAACATGTGAAATGTGAAAATGAAAATTGTGGAAATCGTTAGTCCATTTTCGAAACTTGACGATCAAATTAATTCCCTCCAATCTAATTAAAATTCAACTTTCTTTATTTCGTAAACTACATCTGTATAGTTTACGATTTTTTTATAAGGGAGCTGAATTCCCTTCGCATTCGATCATACTTTATATTTAGATAAATTTATTATCAGATTATAAATAAATATATGAACATGTTATATATCACTACTTCTGTGCTTGAGAATCAATTTCAACAAATAATAAACTTGCATATTAATCAGCTCTTTGCTATTCTTAAATCGAAAGAAAAGAGTTGTATTTATCAATGAAGTAGTAAATCAATGAAGTAGTAAACGTACGATTTGAATACCCGTTATATGTAATGCTTCCACTGCCGTGAGGAATAAGCTACCGGTACTTTTCTTTCAATTGATATAGTTTTACCAGGTAATTATATATAAATTGTGAGAACATGTACGTGGTATTAAGGAACTTTTGCGTCTACCTCTTAACGATTTTTGTCCTCCATGTTGGAAGATATTTTAGTTTAGAGCAATCCAAAACACCGAATTAAACAATTTACCCGATACAAGTTTTTCTGCACTGTCTAAGTGACGGGTGTTGCTAGTAAACAGTAGATGCTTACTTTTCCCTGGCACCTTATTTCATCTCCAGTTTGGAATAACTTTCACTTCTTTGCAGAGTGTTTAATTGTATTATTTGAATCTCCATATAAGTTTAGGTGTGTTTTTTTTTGTAAAATGGAAATCATTATGATGCAGCACACATGTAAGATCTAACTCCCCTCTGATACATTTGAAATTTTTGTATTTAGTTTAAACATGTTTAAAAAACAGAATGTTTAATTTAATTGTATTATTTGTTGTTGAAATATTTCCTAAGTGCCTTATTCTTTGTCGGTGACGTAGTTTTCAGTGTTCGCTTTGTTTCTATTTTGTAAAAACAGATTCCAAAAGAAACAATTTGGAACCTCATTTGTCTATTATAGCGTCTATAACATCTACTTTAGTTATGGTGGCACCGCTTACAGTCATGACAAATATGGATAACGACCATATCCCAATACATAGTACAAAATCGATAATTCAGAAAATCATAAACCGAAGGCATACAAAATCAGGATAAAACAAGAACAAAGGCAAACAAAGAAAATAGCAATCCAAGGAATGCTTGTGTCGCCTGCAAAGCGGTTTGATTATTATTCTAGAAAGTGGATCAAATTATTGGTATCAGTAGAAAACTCTTGTCAAATGAAATTCATTTGAAATATGATCAGACCTCTTAATTACAAATTAAAGTTATGGTCATTCTCAAATTTTCAGAACAGAGTGTCAATCATCTAGGTCAAGGTCACTACGTAAAAAATTGATAACAAAAAGGTCTCATCATAAGAAATATTAAAGACCTATCACCTACCAATTAAAAGATTTATACAACCTTAGAAAAGAAGGTCAAATAGCTAGGTCAAGGTCAAAAGGTAAAAAATTATAGTATGTGTAGAATGGCATTCTTACAAGGAAAATACATGTGAAATATCAAAGCCCTATCACCTACCAATCAAAAGATATAACCAATATTACTTTTCTTGAAAAGAAGATCAAATATCTAGATCAAGGTCAAAAGGTCAAATATTATGGTCTGTGTAGAAAGGTCTTGTCACAAGGAATACACATATGAAATACCAAAGCCCTATCACTTACCAATCAAAAGACATATCCATTCTTAATTTTTTTGAAAAGTAGGTCAAATATGTAGGTCAAGGTCAATAGGTAAAAAATTGTGGTATGTATAGGAAGGTCTTGTCACAAGGAATACACATGTGAAATATCAAAGCCTTATCACTTACCAATCAAAAGATATAGCGAATCTTACCTTTTGTTCAAAAGTAGGTCAAATATGGAGGTCAAGGTCACAAGGTCAAAAATTATGGTATGTGTAGAAAGGTATTGGCACAAGGATTGCACATGTGAAATATCAAAGTCCTAACACTTACCAATCAAAAGATATATTCATTTTTAATTTTTTTTTAAAGTAGGTCAAATATGTAGGTCAAGGTCACTAGGTCAAAAATTATGGTATGTGTAGGAAGGTCTTGTCACAAGGAATGCACATGTGAAATATCAAAGCCCTATCACTTACCAATCAAAAGTTATGGACTGTGACATCCAAAGTGTGACAGACAGACAGACGGACTGACGGACGGACAACGGACAAAGTGATCCCTAAGTGTCGCTATGCTTCGCAGGCGACACAAAAAACCTCCACCATATGAAATGAAGCGAATTCAAAATATGGAGTGAGACCATGCATGTGCCTTTTTGGTTATTTTCTTGTCAGAAAGGTTTTCAACCGGGGCCAATTAGCGAAACTCCAGTCTTGTTTTGAAGGTATCCGTTGTACAAATAGATATGAAGTATATTATATGGTAAGAATTACGGCATATCTTAAATTGGATATACCATAATTCAACATAAAAGTCGGGTTTCATCACCAAAGGTCAACATGCCAACCCATATCTAAGCCACGGAAACTATCGAGACACTGCCGAATATTACCGAGATCATTTTAACACTGTTAAAAATGGACGAGACGTCAGCGAGATCTCCATTTCACGGACAGGAACACGTTACGTCGCCTTACAGTACCGTTGTCAGAAGTATTTAAAGTTCTGCACTTAAAACCGTCCGTTGACATTATACCACAGGTAAGGATATGAAGGAAACCATCCGTTGTCGTGACAATAGGCATGTGTGGAAAGTATGATTTTCTAATAAACGTTGAAATTTTAGAAGTAATACACTCGAAAATTCAATTGGGGGTAGTCATAACACTAAGCTATTGGTTTATATGCTTTTCTGGTACTGATATACAGTTTGAAAAGAGGAGATCGAGTTGGCGTCCTTTGATCACCACGTCCTGCGCATGTGTTATTCTTCCTTTTTCTAGAAATCTTTGAATATTCAGGTTATCTTATTCCAGAAATATACTAATAATAAATATCAAGTCTATATAATGCTCTTCTGGTAGTGTCATGATGACGAATTCAATTTTGGACCACTTTTTTGGGACTTTTCTAAAATTAGTCCGTTGTCAATCCATGTTGCGAAAGTTCTGTCCGTTGTCAGATGTCCGTTGTCTGCTTTCATATTTTAATGGATGGAATGATACTATGATACCTGTACTAATCATTAAAATTCATCAATCAATACGCACAATTTAATTTTCAACCAATTTAGAATGGAGACTGATTTGCCCAGAATTGAATTTGCCGAATCATCCATTTTGTTAAGATATCCTTAACATTAAATTTTATTCGTCCCGTCGTAAAATAATCTTCTGGGCTATGGGTGAAAAGGGTAAAATATAAATGGAGGCGAAAATTGGAATGTATACAGTATCTTACTTTTTAAGTGTATTATAAACCGGTGTAATGCAGCAGTTTTCTCATAGGAAAATTTGCTATATAAGAGGTTTCTTCCCCTTGGAGATATTCCGCTATATATTAAACTTTCCTCATATTAGCATGGATTTTCCCATAGAGAATAAATTTTATATAACCATTTTTCCCCTGTTAAGTCCGTATTTTGTTACCTTCCATTGGCTTCCAATATTGCAAAATACACGATGTTCTTACATTATACAATTATTGACTTTTGATGAGGTCTACTCATGACTATACAGACATGGTCAGGTATTGGTTGACCGAGGCCGAAGGCCGAGGTTAACCAATGCCTGACCAGGTCTGTATAGTCACGAGTAGACCAAAATCAAAAGTCAATAACTGCTTTACTAAATCATCAGGATTTGATTTACATTTGCATTGTAATGATACGCGAAATCAAAGATCTAACACTACAAAAATCAACGCACGCGCTGGTACCGCATGCGCTTATCCCGAACAGACCGCATTGGAGCGTTAGCGGTCAACTCACTCTGAGGTACACTCTATCAAACAGCGTCTCCTCCAATCAGAAATTAGCAAAATCGTCAATAATTCCTGATCATTTAATAAATCTCTTTCTTGACAAAAACCTCTCATCAAGTCAAGCAGATAGACACACATAGTCAAGCACTCACAGAAAAACAGACACAGGGAGAAACAAAAAGAGATTCACACAGACAGACTTTGATCAAAACACAGACATGAACATCCTGAAAGACATACACAGACATGCGCAAAACGACAGACTGACAGACACAGGGTATACACGGACATACACAAAAACAAACGGACAGACAGGCATGTATATAGACAGACACACACACAAAAGACACAGACAGATGCACTCACTCACATACAGACACACATGCTAACAAACGCGGACAAAAGAATTCACTCGCAGGCAGACGGAGACACCGATATCGACGCTGACATAAAAAACACACGAACTTACATACAGACACACACAAATGTAAATAACACATCAACTTCAATTTTCATCATCACCTGAGATATACATGTAAGGTCTATATCATACCCCCATCGAAAATCTCTATTGAATGCAAAATTATGAATTGAATGTATCAAAGAGAAAATCCAAACCATTAATGGTAGGCGAGGGAAATCTGCTTTAGGGGACTTCAAAGACTACAATAAAGTTTTTTTTTTCGCCGGGGGGGGGGTCTCCAGTAAGTGTAGAGCAGTTATAGGGAGCTGCTATGGGCAAAATTATACCGGTAATGGCCATTTATTACAAGTATCTTATTACTTTGTACGTTTATATTCATTTTTGTGCATTTTATATCATTTTGTCCCTTCCATAAAACGGTGCCTAATAACCCTTCTGTAGGTAAGAATCTTATTGTTTCTGGAAAAAAAAGCATGCGAAAATTCTAGATCAAAGAGCGATTTCATGTTAAGAACGTTCGGAACAATTACGTGATAAAGGCTGAGGCTATCAAAATGTCTTCAATGACCGATATTTTATGTCTTTGTTTTTAACGCTATATATGACTTCAAAATCCCTTTAACAATTATTGTTTAATTGGTCAATGTATAAATTCATGAACTCATCCTACACCTCTTCAAATTCATGAATCATATTTTCAATTTTAAATCTATTCTATACGATCTATGTTCACGTAACTTGAAAAGTATATGATATCCTCCTTTACAGCTTTACAAAAAAAAGAGCTGAATACTTTAAGAGTTAACTAAGCTAATTTAATTGCTCAGCCTTAGATTCGAAATAAAGATTCAATTCCCCATTCATGCCCAAATACCGTTAAGAGTCATGACAACGGACCTTATCTTCTTGTCTTGTCATAACAACGGACATTCTTTATCAAATAATCAAAGTATACAATAAATATACAATGTAAAAGACAGTCATTCACATATATTGTTTGTATAATAATGTCGATAATTTTCTACATAAAATTGGTATATAAAATCAAATAATCAAGAGTCAGGATAGTTTTCCTGTTCAAATTTCCGTTTTCGTTGCTAACAGTAGGTCATCGCCAATTAGATCTCCTCATAACATAAAAGGAGTTTTATTCGTTTCATGGTGATAATGTATTACTGAAGCTTGTGGCTATACCCCGTTGGCTTTTTAAACGAAATCACCGGTTACCTTATGATTTATTTGTGATTTTACTGAAATTTTGTAGATAATTTTCATGACAACGGATGATTTCCAACATATCCTCACCTGTTGCATAATGTCAACGGACTGTTTTCAGTGCAGAACTTTAAATACTTCTGACAACGGTACTGTAAGGCGACGTAACGTGTTCCTGCCCGTGCATTTGTACATTGGATACGTTAAGTAAGCGAATCGCGAAATTAAAATAGTTAAGCTTCCTTTCCGGTCCTACTTTATCAACATTTGCATTGTCATGATACATGATTCATGTCATGTCTGCATGAGTTTATTTTAATTTTGCATATTAGCTTCGCTCGATTTAACAGCGCCGCCTACAATATTTTCTGCACTTGCACTGGACTATGGAATTGGTTATAGGATAAAGATGTCCTTTGTATTTCTATAGAGCTGTCTCATTGTCTCCGTCTGTGTGTCCGATTTTTCTTTTCGCGTGAAAAAATTCTTCTTTTATATTTTCTCAAGAATTATAAGCCTTTCAATTGTGATTTTCGGCTTTGTGTTTGACTACTTTCAAACTTGTACAAATCTAAATTCAAAACATTAAAGAGGGCGCTACTGAAATGAATTTTGGTGGCTCTGCTGGAAGCACCACTGACGAGAATTTAATATTCGAAACACGTGTCTGGTGCAGGAAAAATTGGTTTGGAATTTTCTTCATGAAGGTGTAGAGTTGGGACACTTCCGTATTATTATTATTATTATAAACACTTATTTCATGTTGCAGTGTGGAGCAGTTAAATTCGTTCCCCGTGACCTGATGTTTAGAAGTGTATTAATTACTTCTTTCCAGCTCTGTCGCCTTAAAAAGCTTTTCTTTGGCCCTTTATCGATTTGACATCATAGATATTATTTTGCTATTTCGAAAAATTGTCATTCCATTTAAAACTATCACCGAAATTAAAGGAGGTTAACATCTTAGCACCATCCCTCCTATCCTATTAACAAGGATATGCTACTGAATCGACCCTACCGGAAATTTGGAGCCGCGCATTCTCTGTAAAGTAAAAGTACAAATCTAAATTCAAAACATTAAGGAGGGCACTACTTAAATGAGTTTTGATGGAAGCATCACTGATGAGAATTTAATATTCAAAAGTATTGAAAAAATATCACTTTGACAAGAATGTGATGTAGACAACATCACTATCAAAAATGCGTCAGAATCATCAAACGCCTTTTATACCGTGGATATGATCTTAATGTCACCAGACGGACACTAGACTTGGTACTTGACCAATCTACAGTCTTATACAAGCGCATTCTTAAAACTTGCACCGAGCTGACTGACTGTGACGACGGGACTCCATGACGGGCCCTGTCCAAACCTCTTTAGAGAAGACAGGGCCCCGACCTCCTGTCCTCTCTGAATGTCAGTCGGACTCCTCGGGTGATAACATACATGAGCTCGCGGCGGCAGAGCACGGATTGTATTACGTACGCCCTCTTTTTATATCCATTTACATATTCATCTGTGTTGCTTGGGCCCCTGCATTTTGCGGTCTTATTTGTGTGTGGTCATCTGACGGTGAGGAGGTTGTTTTACACCACAATTGTACGTTCTTCGAGACCTCTGGGTGATCGGAAAAGTAGAAGGGATGTGCGCACGTAATCCAGGTTAACCACACCTTCTGCTATTTCCGTGGCAGATGGCCGTGCTAAGTCGGCACCGGTTGCCCATTGGTCTCGTTGGTTTATGTGTAGTCCTTTGTGTTTGATGTTTCTGTGTTGTGCGTTGACGTTCCTTGTCCATTATGCGTCTCTTTCTGTGCTTGTCTGCTTTGTGTTTTTGCATTGAGTGTTTTTGGGTTTTGCTGTGGATGCTGCAACCTGGTATTGTTGGAGATCCCCTCCTATTTCTTCATTTCTACATTCTAGTCAAATGATACTCAAATCGATATTTCAATTTTTTCATTTTCAAGTTTTTATTTACCGTAAGCCTTACAGCTTGTAGGCTAAATAATAAATCATATGGGATTTTGTAAAATGATTTGACATTATACCCAACAACAATGTTGGGTAATCTCGCAACGCAGAACAATCCTGTTACGTCTTTCGATACATTTTTTCGACATAGTAACTTTCATTTTTTTGGCATATTACATTGTTTAGATTAAGGATCACTGAATCACTGATGAGGGTTAAGTACCCAAAACGTGCATGTCTGGTCCACGTTGCCAATTTATCTGTTCTTAAATGATGCTATTCAATTTGAAGACGTTTACATTTATACCACTTGATGAGTGTCACCGCTGGTGGACCAGGAGTCCCCGAGGGCACATGTAGCCAAGTTCGATCAATTTCGGTTGATCGTTTCTTCAACGCATTCAAATTTCTGTTATCAAAATTTCATGAAATTTCTAAAAAGTAGGTCCTGTAGCGTTATATCCCACCCATCCTGCTACGCCTTTCGGTACATTTTTTCGACATAGTAACTTTCATCTTTTTTTGGCATATTATATTGTTTAGATTAAGGATCACTGAATCACTGATGAGGGTTAAGTACCCGAAACGTGCATGTCTGGTCCACGTTGCCAATTTATCTGTTCTTAAATGATGCTATTCAATTTGAAGACGTTTACATTTCTATAATTTCGTGTAATATAGATTATCTATCACAAAAAAGGGAATGTGATGCAGTGTAAGAATGCCTTAGCTATGAGTTTTATCCAAAATAAGAGAATAATATCTTTTTATAAAGCTGAAAAAACGATCGGCGTGATTCATGTAGATGAAATTGAAAGTAGAACGCCGATCGTTTTTATACGCTATTAAAAGATAATATACACTTTATTTTGGATACAACTCATAGCTAAGACATTTTTACACTGCATCACATTCCCCTTTTTGTTATATTTGATCTATATTGAACAAAAATATAGAAAAACCAATTGTTCTGCGTTGCGAGATTACCCACCGTGAAACGATGAAAATATTTGAAAAGCTAATATACAAGGTTTTTAACTGTTCAGTTATTGACGATGATTTTTGGATTTTGAGCTTGGGTTTTGTGCTTGATTTTCATTCACTGATACAGAAAATTTCTCATATGTATTTTACTGTGTTGGTTGATGCACGCACATCTGTTAGTTGTATAGACTTATAAAGATTCTGCAAGATTTTCGTAGATTCTTTGATTTTGAGATTTCAAAAGCTGAAAATTAACAATATTTATAACTGTTTAGAATAATTTATTATTAATACTGTCATATTTGAAATGTACTTTACTCAATTATCTTTGTTTGAAATGGCGCTAACTTAATTTACATTCCAATAATTATAAATGACAAAATAATTAAAATGAGTATACGAGTACAGATTACGGTTTATATTACCATACATATTATGTTTCCCTTCTCTGAGTCAAGAATTGATATTTCCATACCCCCCCCCTCCCCCCCCCCCCAAAAAAAATTACAATATGTTTGTAGTTTATGTCAGGTGAAAAACATGTCAAATATACCAATCTTACGTTTGTTGAAATGGAGTTTCTCATTCATAATATGTAAAATGAAATGTCAATTTCTGCCACTAGAGAGCAACTGATAAAAGAAAAGTGCTCAAAACTCGCGTCGATGATAAAACAATCACATTATAATTCCCTCGGATTCAAATACTTGTTACAACAAGGAGCGGTACCAAAAATGATTACGAAATAGTCACAGAAGATTAGAAAACTTTGCGATGACATAAGGTTAAAATGTCCATGATCTTTTGCATAATGCATCACCACTATTTTGTGTTTCAGCACAAACAATGACGGGAATTTCTTGTAAATGTCAAAACGTGTAAAATAAATTCAGCTTTTAAAAATGCAATGATCGCTGTGCGATATAAGTCCCCTACCGTCGGCATAAATTTATATCCTGCATCACTGTTCATTAGTTCATTATCTGCAACAACAGGCAAGAAAAGTCTGGGAAACCGAATTCACGAAATTTGCCAAGTCCAAGGGCTATAATTCTTGTGAAAAAAAAGTCAATCAAAATTAAACTCGAACTTGATCTACATCAAACTATAATGTTTTCACATACAAAAAATCAGTTCATTATCTGCAATAACAGGCATGAAAAAGTCCGGAAAACTGAAAATTTCATGAAATTTGCTAAGTTCAAGGGCCATAACTCTTGTAAAAATAGGCCAATGGAAACCAAACTCAAACTTGGTCAGTATCACACTAAGATGTATTCATATACCAAAAATCAGTGCATTATTTGCAATAATACCAAAGAAAGGTCCTGAAAACTGAACTTTTCATAACATTTGTCAAGTCCAAGGGCCATACCTTTTGTAATAATAGGTCAATCTCAAACAAAGTCAAACTTGATCTGTACCACATTAAGATATATCCACATACAAAAACTGACTTCAATTTATGCAACAACAGCGAAAAAAGTCCGGAAAACTGAAATTTTCAAAAAATTTGCTAAGTCCAAGGGTCATAATTCTGGTAAAATTAGGTCAATCAAAAGCAAACACATACTTGATCTGTATCACATTGAGATATATCCACATACCAAAAATAAATTCAATATATGCAACAACAGCAAAGAAAAATGTCCGGAAAACTGAAAATGGGACAGACGGACAGACAGACAGACAGACCGAGAGGAAACTAAGAGTCTCCTTCGGCGATGCCGGTAGGGGACTAAAATGGTTAAGAGATATCCGTGGTCGCTCATTATGTAATGACAAATATGGACAATGACTATATCCCAGTACACAATTCGGTAGAGATACCACATCCGGTTACTTCCAATTCGGAAGATCCAAGTATATCTTAACCATTGGATGCTTCAAATGGTCTAAGACAGAATACCATCCACCATTCTGGACAACGGGACATCATAGTGTATGACGAGTTCCCTGTATCGACTGTAGAACTTCCTCAATGACGATGCTAGTCGATTACAAGCGTATTCCTGACTGAGAAGCTTATCTGAAAGACGCCTAGCTCTCAGAGCAAAGTCTGTACATGTACATTTGGTACTTGTTCTGTTCAATGTCGTAGGATAGCATTATGTCCAAATAGGATGCTAATTTTTTTTTTTTTTTGTCTCTGTAGTTTCTTTGACTTCCGCTCCAAGGGATGGATTATGCAAAGGTAATCCGCGAATTTTGGAACGTTGATGGACAGCACAACGTCTCTGTTTCTGTTAGTTAAAGTCAGAAACTGAGTATATTTTCCCTTCAGATACCAAATATTGAATGAATTCAGCTTCGCACGAGAAAACAAAACTGTCGGCAAGGAGTGGGGCACAATTGGTTCCCATTGGAATTCCGACCATTTATTGGAAGACCTTTCCTCCAAAACACCACAGAAAATATTTATGTTGACAATTTTGAACTAGTTATGTCGCCGAATGGCCAATAAATGAAATAACATCATGAAGAATTCCCCCAATTCCAACACTGACATGACACTGGCACCCAAGAACAACCCCATCTGTCCTCCAAGCTTAGCTGAAATATGACGTATATGAAGTGTTAAAACAGAAACAAAAACATACCCCAAAATGTATACCCTGGATAGTTCTTATTCCATTATTATTATGATAACATTATTATTGAATTAAAGAAGATCCTGACGATAATATCAACAGCACCCACAATAGAGCACCAAACTGAGCATCGACGGACCCCAAGCAAGCTAGAGGTGGGACCAGGTGCCCGGGGGGCATAAGTATCCACTGTTGGCTAGCCGCACCCGCCGTCGATGTTCATGCATGAAAAATGAATGAGCAACTGCAATCATTTGTTCATAAAAATCAAAAACTCATCTGCAATCCCGGAAGCAAGTATGATTAACGTGACTTCCCGTTACAATTAGTCTCAAGTATTAATTATATCTGTCAGGCTAGCGAAACGAACTCTCTAAGGAACCTTACATTATTTCCTAACTTATTTGTTTATCAAGTGAACTATACTTATATTCTCTACTTAAATTGAAGAGTCTATCTAAAAAACCTACATCATTTTAAAAATCACCATTTTTTACACCAGAAATACATGGATTCCATCTCCAAACTCAATATTACCTTTTTCACACAGTTTAGAATGTGGTTAAAATATGATTGGTATCATTTGTACCTATTCGTTTTCTAAGTAAAAGAGACAAATACGAACCTAAGACGTCACCAAGATTTTCGTAGACCGGTGTTTGAATAAACTTGTCGATCGAGAGTTCCTTTAGATACACCCGCAGATAAACTCCATCAATTCTGAAACGTATTTAAGGTAGAGTGTCCCTAATTTTTTCCCTGGATACCAATTTTTTTCTTTTCAGAATATTGTTCAGATCATCAAACTAATATGGTTTTGGGAAATTAAAGTATTATAATTACATTTTGTCACCTCTAAAAAGGATTTTTCTTACTTTTCCCATAGGGTCCAAAGTTTACGTTCAAATGGCTATGTTCTCGGTATTATCTTTAACCTCGAATTATATTTTGTTTGTATATAATGTTTAACATAAGCTTTGAAAATATGGAAACGAAAATATTGTAAAAGTTATAATTTTGGAAAAAATGATCATCTGAGACCTGAGGGATGATCTACCTTAACATTAAACATTTAAATTTACATATCTCTGTGAGTAAACAATTATAACAAATTTCAATAATCATGGATACATGTAATTCGTATTCCTCTCTGCTAATACAGATGGCATTTCCTAGTATAAAAACAATGAATTTTAGTAAAAGGCGATAGAAAGAATTCATACTTCATTCGATTGCCTCTTATAGACTGCACGTTTTCAAACTTATCAGCCAAAAATTGAGATGGAAATGTTGCCGTGGTCAGACTGACAACATACTGAGTAAAACGACAAGGTGTTTTGCAGTTACACGTTTGTATTATTGAGTTGTTTCCTTCTATTTCCTCTGTAAAATAAGAGATACAATTGTATTTTTACCATCGATAGTCACTTGTAATACTCACTTTCATTTTCAAAAGAAATTGATTATATTTACTAGCATGTGATAATTCAATTGTTATACAAATGTATTGAGCTATCAATGATTAACCAAAAAGAATGTTGTAGGTGCTGCAGCATAGTTCTGCAGGAGATCACCTCCTTTTAACAAATAGGTACGTAAAATATGTTTTTCAAATATATCTTTAAAAATTGAAATTTACTGTTTATCATTTTTATCAATATCAGAAATCGGCAGAAATAGTTTTGACTTATAATGTATCATACATGTGCATGTTGACAAATACTTTGAATAGAAGTACTTGCATTGTCATTTTTTATCATTGGGGCGGGGTGGTTCGAGATACACAATACGATGAAATAGGTGAAAAATAAAGTTTTCAAAAATACTTACCAAGCGTAGGAAGATAGCATTGTTGATATTGATAGAGAGAACACAAAACCATATCCTCTGAAACGGTAAAAATAGAATATATGTATATAACCAAATATATAACATTCTGATTACGGTGTCCTCTGACCATCACATTTAGGAGATATACGAAATTTAATGATACATTTCAAATTCTGATAATCATACCTATAGAACCCAATAATTTACAACCACAAATCTTGCTGGTAATTCGAGCAAAGCAGAGATGTAAGCAGTACTGACGGGTGTAGGAATATTGGTGTGTAGACGATGACCAATCAGGAAACTCAGTTTCACAATATTTGTCTTGAAAAGCTTTATAGGGTCTCCCCTGATAAATGTACTAGATAAAGAAAAAATACAGACAAACATTCAGTGCATGAAGATACAGATTGAATAACTATCTACATTATTCCATTTTATTTTTAAAAATGGATGGTTCATCGTACATATGTCTTTTTTTCCTTCAATATTTTCTTGTTACTGTTACATATATAACGAAAACAGGAAGTGATGAAGATTATATTTGAAATGTTTTGGTGACGTTACTAGAGCTCTACACGAAGAACATGTTAAAGGAGTTTACATCGTCCTTTTATAATAGTATACCGGACGAATGTCTGAACTATGAATCTATAAAAATGAAAGTAATGTGAATCGAAGGGAATACTTATTTTGAATTAAATTGGGAGAAGACCCTTGGCATCTTTTTTAAAAATGATAATTACCTCTTTCTTTGATATTTCTGCAAACACGGATGAACCGGATTTGGTCCATACGCCATGATCTTTTACATTAGGAAAAGTTCTTGGTTCGTGCACAAGAACCTATTGAAAAAAAAATTGTGTATCCTTGTAATGGACAATTCAAAATGAATATACATGTAGTAAGGGATATTGACGTGGCTGCTACTGACGTGGCAGATGGCTGTCCTAAGTCGGCACCGTTTGCCCATTGGTCTCGTTGGTTTTGTGTAGTCTTTTCTGTTTAATGTTTTTTCTGTGATTTGACGTTCCTTGTACCACTGCGTCTCTTTATGTGCGTGCCTCCTTTGTGTTTTACAAATATACAGTGGGTGTTTTGGGAGGTTGCTGTTGGTGTTGCAACTAGGTGTTGTTGGAGATCCCCTCCTTTCTTTTCTACGTAAAGTTTTATGAACAGAACGAATTATTCTAACACAATGGATAAGCTTGGATTGATTCTGATTTATTAACCGTTTTAAAAACTCGAAACATGTAAAACCTCCATTACATGCCTCATATATAATTGCAAGAATTACAACTACTACGCGATGATGTCAATAAAGTAATATGCCTGGTGTCGAAATCGACGCGCGCAAGGAAATCCGACAGTTCCAATATAGTCTAGGAATAAAGTTGTATCTCATCCACAGAAAACATCATCTAGATTGATTCAACACAACCAGAATCTATTTATTGAGTTTCTTGAATAGGACATAGTACTTAATTATTTATTTGATTATTTGTCTCTATTTTAACTTATGAGACCTAACTTGTTGAAATGCACATATGGTGTAACGAATTTTATAATAGAACAAGTATTTCGATATTTGACTTCATGTATTTCAACCACTAGGTTGGTATCTCTACTGTTGGGCTTTTTTCTCGCTGAGGATATCGCTCGTGTAGTTCCACATTGTTTGGCAATCGACTTGAAATGAATTTGTAAATTCTCCATCACCAAGAATTAATGATATTTTAAACTAAGGGTTAACTCCCTAATTGCATAGCTCTGACCGTAGAAGGTTCTTGGGCAGTTTAAGTGACAAATATGGATAATGACCATATCCCTGTATACAGCACAAAATCGATAATTCAGAAATCAGAAACCGAAGGCATACAAAATCAGGATAAAACAGGAACCAAAGCAAACAAACAAAAATGATCAAGTTTAGATTTGTGGTATTCATAATTTCATATTCAATTGGATTACCTCATTTTCGGCCTCGAGTATCACTGATGAGAGATAACTTGTCGAGATGTGCATACGGGGCAAAGGAAATTTGTAAAAGAACAGTAATTTGAATATTAACAAGTACAGGTCCACGTAAAGATCAGGCAGTTGAAAAACCTTAAATTGTTGCCTCTTGAAATGTGTTCAGATCAGCCTCTATATGAATATTCTGAAGGAATTGTCCTCATACTTTGATGGTGAAGAAGGTTAAAGGGGTAGCAAATTTGGTTAGATTTTTAAGAGGAAATTTTCCCGCCATTTTTTCCTTCATAATGCTTCATAAATTACTATGAGGTGTATATCTCGCTTCACCATCGCTACCTTGAGCAATGAATATCATATGTTTGATTTGTACCACGTATATGTCTCAAAACAGATATGATAAAGCCTGTGTTTGTGAAACACGAATGCCCCCGTTGGTATATTTGTTAGTATAAAATTCTATAAATTATAAATTTCTGTTAAGTATGTGAAAGGTCAAGGTCAACAATTTTGGTTTCTATGGAGAGGTCTTGTCACAAAGAATACACTTGTGAAATATGAAAGCCCTATCACTTACCATTCAAAAGTTATGCCCAATGCTACAGTTTTTGAAAAGTAGGTCAAAGGTCAAGGTCAAGAGGTCAAAAATTTTGGTATCAATGGAACGGTATTGTCACAAGGAACACACATGTGAAATATGAATACCCTATCGCTTACCATTCAAAAGTTATGCCCAATGTTAACGTTTTTGAAAAGCAGGTCAAAGGTCAAGGTCAAGGACATAAGGTCAAAATTTTTAGTATCAATGAAAAGGTCTTATCACAAGAAATACACATGTGAAATATGAAAGCTCTATCACCTTCCAATTAAAAGTAATGGCCACTGTTAAAGTTTTTTTTTCGGACAAACAGACAAACATACAGACAAACAGATGGTGAGGCCAAAAAACTATATTCCCCCGAATCTGTAATTCCGAAAGCATCATTTTATAAATTATAAAAAGTTTAGCAAAAAATGTTGATGTATCATCCCTGCCTGATTCTTACGTGGACCTATACTTTAAAACTACCATGAATTTGTGAAGCACCGTAATGATTATTTTCAGCGACACCATCTATAATGAATAGACCTTTCATGAAAAGGTTCGCTCGGAATACATTTGTCTCTTCGTAAGGTACTTTTTCCACTCAAAACAATGGAATGACGTCATACCTCACTAAACCGTGGCATGCACTGGTGTGCCATGACGTCATTTCATTGTTTTGAATGAAAATAAGAATCATACGAAGAGACAAAAGCGATCCGAAAGAACCTCATCATGAAAGGGTCTATAAGTTTTATATGTTACACTTCTTCAAATTCATAGCATCATTTTTAAAGAACAGATAAGATTTGCCGTATTGACCGGACGTGCACGTTTCGGGTACGTAACCCTCGTCAGTGATCCTCAATCCAAACAATTAATGCCTAAAACGAAATACACAGCAAGATGGATGGGATATGATGCATGTGCGTTCCTCTGTGATCACTGTATTGTTGTCATTTTGGGGGATTTTCTGCATATCTTTCATTCTACGCATAAAACAAAACAAAATTGCAATTTCATGTAAAAAAGACAGTATTTACCTGTATCCCTGACCCAAGAGCCTCACTCCACGTGTATTCATCAGTATGTACATCAGCGTACACTTGAAGATTATATAATGATCCACTAAGACTTGTTTTCCTGGTCCCATCCATATTGAAAGTATAACATAATCCAGATGCAGTTATGACAGGTAGGAAAATGTCATCGCAAGTGACATCATAATCGGTGTCGAACCAACAAATCTGTAGAAATTTGGATAATTCCATGGCTTGATCGTTATAAAAACTTTCATTCAAAGGTTCAAAGAACCCATTATTTCTGTACCAAGGATCACTCCAATTTACGTCTGGAAAAAAGTATCCCATTGGAGTGACAGATCCATAATATATATCAGATTGGGTACTTTTATGCACCTTTGATTTATTTCTCCAACACAAGTTACATATTGTAACGGCGGGGAAATCCATTTCGTTGTAAAATTCCACAGTAGCTTGCGTCATGATTGGATAGCTGTAATACTTCTTTAATTCTTCCACCAATGTATACATCAAATAGGAAAAACAAGCCATGATGATCATTGTCCATGTCACGCTGAAAAATATATATATATAACAACTTTTAAAAATTGGTAAAGCGTGTCAGCACTTTTCTGAAAGCATCACTGACCAAGAGTCCCCGAGGGCACATGTAGCATGGGCACGGTTGATCGTCTGTCTCTTCAACGCATTTGAAATTTTCTGTTACAAAATTGCTTGAAATGTCTAAAACGTGGGTCCTGTAGCATCATATCCCACTCATTCTGCTACGTCTTTTGGTACACTTTTGGACATAATATTTTTCATACTTTTTGGCCATATTACATTGTTTAGACTAAGGATCACTGACTATGGTTTATTACCCGAAACGTGCATGTCTGGTCCATGCTGTAAATTTATCAGGTTTTAAATGATGCTATTGAATTTAAAGACGTTTAACACTGAGGAGGATTTAATAGCCTAAACACGAGTCTGGTGTATTTTAAAAATACCACTTTCTAGCTCTGTCTCCTGAAAGAAGGTTTTTTTGGCACTTTATCAATTTGACATCATAGATATTATTTGGCTATTACGGAAACTTGTCATTTCATTTAAAAATATTATCGAAATTAGAGGAGGTTTACATCTTAGCACCATCTATCCAATGTTATTTTGAACATAGATTTAATTTGGATATGCTAGTGAATCGACCCTACAGGAAATTTGAAGCGGCACACTCTCTGTAAAGTAAATGCACAAATGCAAATTCAAAAAATAAAACAAGAAAGCGCTACTGAAATGAAGAAGGTATATACTATACGCTTCCGTACTATTGTCAATGTATGCTCCTTCGTGTCATATATCGAATGAATTTGTTTTTGTCTTCGTCTGATTGACTGATATTTTCTTTTCTCGTGAGAAAGTTATGATTATGGTGACAAACGTCTGCTCCTTTCATGTGAAACATATTTCGATATGCAAGTTAATTATGATACATGTAATATGCAAGATATGTTAACATGCAACTTAACTTTGTTGCCATACAAAGATACAAATTCAAAAAATTTGTCATTTCCCAATAACTGGACTTCTAGGTCCACATGAGTTAAAGAAGATCCTGACGATAATCTCAACAGCACTTATAAAAGAGCACAAAATTGAGCATTGACGGACCCTAGCAAGCTAGAGGTGGGACCAGGTGCCCGGGAGGAGTAAGCATGTGTCATTCTGCATGCACAATGCAAGATAATCATGTCAACATACCAGAAAATGATGTCGACACACAACTTATTGTATTATATTTTTTAAGAATTTGTTAACTATTTGATTGTGATTTTTGATTTCGGGTTTTTCATTCACTCACCAAGATAAACGAAGTGTCCAACTGCACTGTTAGAGAATAGCCTTCTGTACAAAAATGTCTAAATACTGTACACTAAACAATCATGTTTCGGATAAATAATCCTCATCATCGGTGCTTTTAACCATCCCCTTTCTTTTTAAGTAAAAGGATTTAAATGGGAAAAAGTAATGTTAAACGCCGCATAGTTTTTAAAATTTCAAAATTATATACAATTACATGTAATATGGAAAGCGTGAGCTGTTACAAATTTTGTGTGGGTCTATTTAAATGCGTTAATTCATAAAATGAAACATATGTCAAAATTTATTTGGTAACGATGCAACGCATTTTGAACAAATGTAAATTCGAGAATAAAAGGTTTACATGACAAAAAAAAACTTTTACAATGGCATCCATGGTAACAAAGTCTCTGGAGTTTCATTGTCTCTTTGTCTCAATTGTGATGGTGTGTTTATTCATAAACATGGGAACCTGACCAAACATTCACAAAAAAACTTTTTTTCCATCAGTGAATTACACAAAATCCAATAAAAGGAAAAACAAAATCCATGACATCCCGAGCCACTTGAGATTTGTCCTAACAGAGAACTGTTCTTTAATATTGAATTATATGTGCAACTGCAATCATCTAAATGCAAGATAATTGCATTTCAAAAAGAAAATTATTGGTGATGCCCAAGGCTAAAATAGATGAAATGTAAATTATTAAATGCTGCAAAGTGCTAGCAGGAAGCCTTAGATAACTATACCAAAAAAGATGTCAAGCAGTTCAATTACATGTTCTGAATGACTGGAAATCCTCATTTTAGATACAACTGATATTGGAATAGATACCTTCGTCTTTTTCAAAACGCACGTTCCAAATCTGAAAGGTATTTCAAGTCGAAGTTCAGTAATTTACAGGAAAAATATGTCTTTGCACCTGCAGATAAAACAGCCATCAACACCATAATTATTTGAAAACGTTATTACATTATTACATATCAACTTTAGTTTCGGAACTTTCGTCTACATATACTTATATCAAAATGAATGAAAGTGTATTTTACATTTTAAACAAAAATAACAGCGAACAGTCTTCATTCAACAGCTTTATTTCTAAATTGGATCTCCCTACAATATCTTGCATCTAGCAACTACTCCGATACAATTTTGTCCAGAAATCTGACGCCAGCACAAAAGGAACACGCTGCAAGATATTGTATAACTGTTTTAAAGAGGAATGATATTAATCTCTTTTGATCTATTAAAACCCCAGGTGATGTGATTGACAAAATTTAACTAGGCATTCCCATGCCAATACGATTCGAGAAAACACCATTTAATGAGATTAAGCAATCAATCGTTAATTAAGTCGCGAGGAAGCGCGGTGTACACATACATTTGTAAGAGTATCTTCATAAGACCAATCTTATGTGTACACCGCGCTTCCTCGCGACTGAATTAATGATCGATTGCTTAATCTCATTAAATGGTGTTTTAATCGAGAGGGTAACACTAAAATTCGTAGGGTTTCTTTTCCTCAACAGACTACAAATCCTGGGCATGTAGTGACCTGTGTCCTTCCTCTTGGACAACATTTATGTAAGATTTTGTAAGGATCTCTTCAAGCAGGTTGTAGGGATTCCTATGGATACTAACTGTGCAAATTTGTCTTTGTACATAGAAAAGCATTTATCCAAATCTTCACAATCAAAGAAAACGTGATAATTTGAAATGTTTCAATGATACTTCTAGGAACATGGATGATATCTGAATATTGACAATCCTGTCACAGCAAACCGTACCAATCTGAGTTCTTCGGTTAATATTTGAGTTAATACCTCAACAATTCGTTTTCAGATAATAATATAAAGACTTTACCAAGTCACTCAAGCGGAAAATGTAGGTCAGATGCTGCATCCGATGCATGGGTTCACCTCAGCATCCAAAGTGTTGTAGTAAATAATTATGATGTAAAAATTCACAGGAAATCCAAGTCATTCCTGTCAATACATGCTAAAGTCGTAACTATCCGTAAGTGAGTTATGGCTATCCGTATACGAAACGTGGTTATTCATGCACAAGTTGTGACTATTCATAGCAATCCGTATCTATCCGTATCTATCCGCACCCGTCATAACAATATCCGTAGCAATTCTTAGCAATCCGAAGCTATACGAACTTAATTTGTATAAACCTGTACCAATCATTGACTGTGACTAAGAAAAGACCCTAGTGTCACAGACAGATAGACAGACAGACAGACAAATGGACATGAATACTGAGTGGAAACCTTTAGTCCTCTCCGATATCACATATGAGGTACTTAAAATTAAATGAAAAATAAAAGACTTACATTCTTATTTTCGATCCTGTCAGCTTGCTAAATCCATGAACTGTTGCTTCGGATTTGTAATTTGACCATACTGTCTGAACATCTTTTACCTCTTCCTTTGACATTTCCTCTTTCATTGTATTTCCTTGGATGTTTTTACATTAATTTTATAATTTCCGACAATATCATTCTACTTAAGTGTACATCGATGAAACACACAGCTTTTTATAACTGTAAT
Source organism: Pinctada imbricata (assembly GCA_033119305.1). Taxonomy (NCBI): domain Eukaryota; kingdom Metazoa; phylum Mollusca; class Bivalvia; order Pterioida; family Pteriidae; genus Pinctada; species Pinctada imbricata. Next base: position 98,604,952 of record VSWD01000005.1, on the reverse strand, counting down.
CCTCTTTATAAAATTGCTTTTCTATATTATATCTTTTTTTCTAACCAATCAGATTTCCATTTTGTATCAAATCGGTCTGCGGCATTTTATAAATAATGAAATATTTAGCCTAAAGATAGATCTATTAGAATGATTTACATTGGAATATATATGTATATGGTACATGTAAATTAGAAGTGCAAAATGAAAAGCGAAATGCCATTACATATACTACAACATCGTTTTATAAGCTGATTTATAGTAAAATTTATAATACCCCATAAATAAGTTCTTAGAACATGATAATACATTTGCATGCAAGCTACAAGTACCTTACCATGCCATGTGAAAATGCATGTAGTATTTTGTAGTATTTTCCTAGACATAGGAAAACCCTCGAAACCATTCCTTAAAGTATCTTTGTGAAGGATGTACACAGACGTACATCTAGGATGAGACGTATTTTTCTAACAGTATATTTTGCAAATGCATCGTTTATATGTAAACATACTTTTTTTATCAATTTTACCGTTTACATTTCTTCTCTGTTCAAATTTACGCAAATCAGTTTTCAGAAAAAGACTACATTTCTCTTTTGTAAAGTGTAAAGTTTTGATCATATTGATAAACCATTTAGAAACACATGACAAGGGCAATTTGGTTTTCCGCTTTGTATAAATTCTTCAACGTCTTTCACTTCGATGATTCTTCTTTTATTGACTTTATCACATTAGAATGTCTGCACACCAAGGTCACATATTCCTATTTTAAAACATTAATATGATCTTATGATTCCTAATATCAGTTACGTTCCATTCTTTAGATAAGCTTAAATGCATCAAGAATGCAAAGTGCCGAGTTGCAAAACTGAAATTTAAGTACGAATATGTCGACTCACAATATACATGAATTGAACTGTCTTGACGGATGAGAAACATCTCTGGCACGTTTCAGATTGATAGGTGCAAAACACATCCTTTTTCAAACCATTTTCAATCATCATCGTCCTGTGACCTGACCTATCGACCTCAAAGTAAATAGGGGTCATCCATGACTCATTGGTAGCAAGTTTCATGATAACAGGTGCAATACCGGCGTATAATACCATCCGCAAACTATTTCAATCATCAGAGTCCTATGACCTTGAGCCTTTTACCACAAAATTCATAGGGGTCACCCTTGTCTGATTGGAAATGTACCATGATACATGTAATAGGCGCAATAAAGACTCTAACATGGTCCGGAAACCATTTCAATAATCATGACCATGACATTTTGACCCCAAAATCGATAGGGGTCATCTTTGACTCATAGTGAGTAAGTATATAAAGTTTCATCACACTAGTATCTTTCATACTTGACTACGGTCCGGAAACCATTTTCAATCATCGGAGTCCTGTGACCTTGACCCCAAATCCAATAGGGGTCATCCTTGAATCAAAGTGAATAAGTGTCTTAAGTTTCATTTCAATAACATCTATCATACTTGACTAATAAACCGGAAACAATTTGTTGACGGTCGTCTGCCCGCCCAGACGCCAGCCCGCCCGTCTCACATTAAATTAAGAGCCGAGTTTTACAACTCGACTAAAAATGTACGAATGACATGAACTTCAGTTCATGCATGACATGATTTCTTGAAATGTCCACCATTTTTATTTTGCTTTCTTATATTAAAATAACTCCCATTTGAGACAGTATCTGACGTAAACTGATTGTGATGTCATCAAATTCTATTGAAACAGTCTGGGAAATGACGGTGTAAAATCGACGTTACCATACCATTTTCATGACGTCACAATGGTTTTACGTCAGATACCGTCTATAATGGGAAATAACTCTGTATTCCGCAAAGACTAAATACGACGTCACTTAAGGATGCTTTCTCCTGGCGAGCTGAACAGAAAACGTTCTAGACGACGGGAGATAACTCCTAGTGTCGTAAAAGAAAGATGTACGACATTTGTTTTTTCTGTTCACTGCATCAAATTCAATAGCATGGTTAAATGGAGTTGTTTGAGGATATATTTGTTACTTTCATAAGTATAAACATTTTATGTTATCTTTTTGCTTTAAAACAACCTTGTTCAAATAACATTACGTCACTGCGAGAATCTTTGACGTCACGCAGCAAAAATGACGTTCGTCTTCCCGCCATGAATAAAACAGATATATAACGCTGCAGGAAAGGGATGTAATGTTTAATTACTTATATCTGCCTTTAAATTACATCAGTTGAGAAGATTAATTCAATAAAAGGAATACTTTTAAGAAATAGATTTGTATTTTCAGTGTGAAACAAATCAGAGACACAACAAAAGCAAGTAAAATACACCGAAACACGGAAAATAGAACTTTACCACTAATTGAACTCTGTACTGTCAATGTGTCAAAGAAACGTGTATTAATGGCGATTCGTCTCTGGATTTCTATTTATCAAAAAATATATAATAATAATAAATCGCCACGTACTTTTTTTATTCCTCCCGCTTTATCTTTATTCTTTTTTCTAATCTATTTCCTTTATTTCTTTTAGCAGCATTATGTCCGCAAAAATTTGAAATTTTGAACTCTGTCAGACAATTCTAAAGGAGTAGGTTCAGAAACTACCGATATTGGCCCTGTTCAAACCTAGATTCTAAAATTGTTTTATTTCATGTTATTTCTTTATGAAAGTAATGACAAACTTTGATAGTTCAGAAAAATACGACGTTCGGGAATTTGCACGTGCTGTGACGTCATCTATGACGTTGTTAATCCATGACGGTATGCCGATTTCCGTGTTTTTAACATGTTTTAGTGTCTTTATCCTGAAAATTTACCCATAGCACACGTTGTCACAGAAATTGAATTGGTATTAAATTGAAGATTATACTCAAATCTTGCTATATAGAGAATTTCGTTTCTGTGACGCACTGTGCTGTGCATCTATTTTAAAGTTTTCTGTGTTGTACTTCTACCACTCTGAGAGAGATTTAGCATGTACAGCTCTCTTTAGAAATAAGACAATCGAGAATTTTTTTTCAGTTTCTACAGATTTTGAGAATAATTTTTATACAGTTTGATTGTTCTTGAATTCTGGTAACTACTAATATAACAAGTGCTACTATAACATATTTACCAGGACCAGAAACTATGTTTGATAGGGCGATTTTATAAGATATATTTTAGGCTCAGTACGTCGTGTACGTTAAAGTAAAAGAAGATTTCTGAAGTGTGCTGCGCGGACGATAGCAACAAAAAAGATGGACGATATATAGACCTTTATACGTAAATTACAAAAAATAAAAATAATAATAAGTTGAATGAAAAATGTATTTAAGTAAGTGTAATGGAAGGTTAATATATATTGAATAACACTAAAATGAAGAAATATTCGCTCATTATCCAACATTATTATTTTCAAACACTAAACAGAAATAGTAATAACTCTGACTACAGTTCATACCTTCTCAAATTCAAAACGACAAATAGAAAAACTAAATTTCTATTCAGAAAAGGAGAGAGAGATAGTATCGGAAAATGTTATTATTATTGGTATGACTTATAAATTCCAATTTAGATTATGCAAATATGATGAACGATACTCTAGCTTATTACTTAGCTTGTGTTCATGTTTGATACAAAATGTACCCGAGATCTGAGTTCGTAATGCATCAAGAGGAAGGAAATAAAACCCTTACAACAAATCGATTCGTTGTAAGGTTTTCTTTAAAATGTTCAGAACCATGTTTAGGGTGGCGGACGGACGGACGGACACACACACACGGGTAGACCGATTTAATCCAGAAATCTATTACCGGCATGAATAACCTATTAGGTAGTCCGACTTGCAGACCTACGACGGTGTTATCTGTTTTTTCGTCTTCGGTCTGACTGCTATGCATAGGCAAAACTTGAGAATTTCTGTGCCAAAAAATTTGGCAAATCTTTTTTTGTTTTGGACAAATTCCGGTCTCTTCAACCAAAAAATAACTCACCCTGTCCTCCTGCCCCTAAATAATCCCCTCTAAGCCTGGTTTCATCTCTTCTCCTCTTCCGATTTTCCTCTGATCAACAATATTTTGTCATGCGCACAGAGGTGAAACCAGGTCTAGAGGGGATTTTTAGGGGCAGGAGGACTGGATGACTTATTTTTTGGTTGGAGAGACTGGAATTTGTCAAAAAAGGGATCACTTGCCGAAATTTTTCTCGCACCGAAATTCTCAAGTTTTGCCTATGCATAGCAGTCAGACCGAAGACGAAAAAACAGATAACACCGTCGTAGGTCTGCAAGTCGGACTACCTATTAGGAAGCTCGACTAGGAAGTTTGATGGACGGACATGTTCATCGCTCAATAGCCCCCATGGGCGGATCCAGGAATTTTTTCAGGCGGGGGTTCTAAAGTCCGAACTTTTTTAAGAGCAAAAAAAAAAAAAAAAAAGATCCCAAATCAAGAAAATAGTTATTGATTGATGATTGTCCAAAACAAAAAAAAAAAAAAAAAAAGGAACGCAAACGCAAGAAAATAGTTATTATACAAATATGGACTTGGTCGAGGTCATTATGTCATTATAATGACCCGATGATATTTGTAATATTGACCGAGGCCGAAAGCCGAGGTCGATATTACAAATATCATCGGGTCATTATAATGACATAATGACCGAGGCCAAGTCCTTATTTGTTACATTATACATGTATAAGTAATAGTTAGACTACATGTACATGTATATATGATTAAAATAATGATTCAAAACAATATATACACATAATCTTTCATCAAGAATTCAACAATTGATTGCACTTTTTTGTGAAAAATACATCTAAACTTTTAATATTTAACAAAATAACTAAAAATTTTTTTTTCGAAAATACTGAAATCAGGACAAATACCACACCGTCAGCGGTCATTATCGGAAAATAATGACTCGCGCGTCAGCCAATCAGAATCGACGTTACATCCTAGTTATATAATATTGATTGATGATTGTCAGTTCTGTATCTTATTATCATTATTAAAACAGGTGACTGGAAAGTAACGGCGAGCAGAAAGCTTAAAATCTTGAATTTTCACATCATAGTACTTGATTATTGATTGTCAGTTCTATTATGTGATTACGACAACTGGCGAGCAATAGCGAGCCAGCGAATTTTTTTTTTCGGAGAATTGGAATAAAATCCACTATTCGTGTCTTTTTCAGTTTCTTTTCGTCTTCTTAGTGCCCTTGTTTATAGGAAAGCGCAGCATCATTTGAAAAACAATGTACATGTACATTGTATACATGTAATAAACTCTGGCGAGCGGTAGCGAGAAAATTTTTTTTTTAATGCTGACGGAAAAACATTATCAAAATGAAAGATTTCTAATAGAAATTCATGATACAGTTTTCAAATATTATGACAACAAAAGGGGAATTGGGACTTGATCTTATGAAATTTGTATATTAATAAAAAAGGTATGTATTGAAAATTCCAGGGGGGGGGGGTCCGGAATCCCCCCCCCCCTTCGGATCCGCGCTTGGCCCCGAAATCTTGACAGGATGTTAACATAATGAGACAAACTTTTTAAAAATTTGCTTATGTTCATGTATCATGATCCAATCGTAGCCTAGGTATAACACACAATTCTTTGTTTTTGTGTTTTTATCTATTTCATTTTTTCAATCAATTTGTAATATGCAGCTTCCGGCTTGAAATTCGATCTTTTTTTCAAATTTTTACGCAGATCTACATTTTTTCTAGTATATGCTAAATGCTGATATTGAATTTGAAGACGTTAAACATTAAAAAAAGATGAAATATTACCGCATCGGATGTGCACTGTTCAACTATACTTCGCAAACGATTACATAAATTGACGATGCGATAATCTGAATGTTATGATTTGTTAATTTTCAAATCTAGTAAAAATACACAATAACTGGAAATGAAACACAATCTAAGTTCTGTAGAATGTAAAAGATACATTTACCAGGCACTGAAATGGATTATTATGAGCTAAAGACAACGGGCCCCGTTGAAATTAAGAAACTGTCCTGGAAGCAAGTGTTTTTTTTTTTTTTTTCAGGTGTTAATACGTTATCTATTCAGAGATCTTAATTAAAATGAAACATTTCATTCGTGCACAACAGGGGCCGTAGCCAGATTTTCTTTTTTTTTATTCTGCATATATCAAAAATCCATCCCCCTTCCCTCCTTCCATTTAATTAGCTACGTACAGCTATTTCATAGGAATAAGAAAAAAATCTGGCTACGGTCCCTGCGTGCGCATTGTGAAATAGCTTCCGTATGTCGTCTGTCCCACACATTGCTTATGTGTCTGGGATATTTTAAGATTAGAAACGACATCTATGATGCAACAGTTACATTTACACTGGTAAAAAGATTCATCGAAGTAAGTTGTAATTTAAGAAGACCGAAAGATGACAAGAAAATTTATTTCGCATGTCACTTAAATTGTACCGGTCGACACCCACAACAATAACACCGCCAACCTTCCTTGATCCCGCATAACACATGCACTATCTACATGTAAGGTAAGTTTGAACACAATTCGATGGTCATTTGATAAATAAAATATACTTATATGGATACCTTGAATGCACAAGCGTATATATATATAAAAAAAAGAAGAAAGAAAAAAGAAGAAAAATAACAGAACCAAAATCGAAACGGATACTAGTATACCAATTAGAAAACTATTCAATTGTCATGGTTTTGCGTGTATACTAGTAAAACAATTTTATGCGATTTTTTTTTTAAAGGTAAGATCTTTTGACCTGATAACTGTTATATAACGAAATTAACTTCTGCAGAAAAAAATCCAATATGTGAAAAATACGCTCCCGACTGCGTGTGCACGGGCAGTTTTCAGGACATGGATCTCGAGTTTTCGATGAAAATACGCCACGCATCTTCTCTACCTTGAGGCTATTCCAGCTCATATCTTTTCAAATCGTCTAATTAAACCGTAAATGTAAATACTTTCTTTTCTTCTTGTTTTTTTTTTTTTAATTTATTGTTTCCGTTACAACTAGTGTTCATAAATTTCTTATGGCAACGCAACGTCGTGACGGCGTCATGTGACGACGTCATTGACGTCGCTCAATACGCTATACCATGCCTCAAACGATTCCACATATTTTCGTCAATTTTAAAGATATTTGAAAAAAGAAAACAGTTTTAGAAACTGCAGACATCAGTTATTTAACATACAAAATTTCATTCAAAAGTACGACAGGGCCGAATTCCAAGGTTACCGAACCTACTCCTTTCCTGTTTACATGATCCAATTTCATCAATTCTGTCATTTATTTGAAAAATGGATACATACAGGGACTTTACATTAGTAAGGGTACATATCGATAACAAAATCATCAGCTACCATCTGATTTCATACATTTTTTCCGACAAATAATTAATCTTTTAAAGGAAAACTTAAAAAGGCCCTTTCACATCAGCCTTGCCGCAGCAATACGGTCTCTGCGATCCTGCACGCCGTACGGCTGCACCATAACTGTTCGAGACCACCGTAAGACTGCGGCACGAAATATTTTAAAAGAGTTCGTAGTGTTAGATAACAGACTTTTTTTGTGCGACTGTCGCATTGAAGACGTACGGGCATTTCACGGCTGACATGCGTCATAAGAGAGGAAGACTTTATAAAAGAAAAGATAAGGCACGCATTTTTCATCAAAAAAAAAAAAATCCGAATCATGTAACCCCATGGACTGAAACAAAAATATTGATAATACGGTTGGTGGGGGCGGGGGGCTCCGCAAATTAAAGGAAAAAAATGCTATGAAAGATAAAAATAAACTTGCACGGCGTACAGCGTCTTCCGACAAATTAAACGTGTGTCATGGGGTGTGTGAGAGAAAGAGAGAGAGTATATTACATCTACATGTTCTTTAGACATATTTATCGATAACGTTGAATGTGGATTTAAAACTTCAGAAACAATCACACTTTTTATATTGTCTTAGGTTATCGAATATATTCTGCGGTCGGAGAGTTCCCTCGTCTACATACGTATCCTTGTTCTTTATTTGCTGTTGACATTGTACATTAAACACAGGAAAGAACAAAACAGACAAAGAAAAAAAAAGAAAAAGAAAAATAGTCAGAAGACAGAGCCTCGCGCTGTGTATAGGTTTTTGTAGAAAAAGTGAAGGTTTATACAGTAGCGAGATATTGTTGCCGGGTTTGTTAAAAAAGGTCAATCTCAAAGGTCAAGGTCACTACATCAAAAGTCAAGGTCCATAATGAAAGGTCTGTTAACGATTAATTTACGTGTGAAATATCTGCCATGTTTGTGGAATTTTAAAACATATTTGAGTCAATATCAAAAATTGCAGCCTTTTCTGTCAGTAGACAATTGCCATATTTCTATATAAGTTATATGACCAAAATTTTATCCTATAGTATTGTTCACAATGGAATCTATCTTATGGGCACACTTTCTTTGTTCAATAATGAGGAAATCATTTCATTCTGTCTTATAGAAGGTCCATTTTATGGCAAATATTGCTGTCAACTGGCTTCAGAATTTTCTGAATGACTTCTTTGCGATAAAGTATTGTCAAAACAGTTAACTGCAATTGTGATATTATGAGTCTATTATAATAAACATGAAAAAGATTGAACAAATACGTAGGAAATATTATAAATATTAGTTGCCTTATCTTAAATTTCCTCGAAATAACCTGGACTGTACACAAAGAAAAAATATTTGTCAATGGTGTAACAAACGCCTTTTTAGTCATATATTTTTGCTTTCTGCTTTTTCAAAGTATTCAAAGACCTACTCCTTATCTACTTTTATATCTTGTCATTTATTTTCTCATGTCCACCTTTTTCAAAATAATTTGAAACAAAGATTATACGGTTCCATTAAGGGTTAGCTGAACCGTACATTTGTTTCACGTCAGTAGTGTTACGTTTATTTTTATCAATTGTATAATACTTAGCATGATGTACTTTTTCCTTGCAAATTTTGATACAACATAATGTTTATGGAAAGTATTACAAAGTCCAGGGACAACACTTTATCGAAGTTATTGTAAATTAATGATGAATACATCATTGGTGAAACGGTCAGTGGTGTTATAATTACACCATTTACAATTTTCGTTACACCAGTGACAAATACAGTCTAAATGTGATTGCATCTTCATTGTGTTTTGGAAATGAAGTATTCAAACCTAATATTGTGTTTAGCATTAAACGTATGTAGGTTATATCTATTTAAAGAGAGCCAATTATACGATAATGCTAGTTGTGTTACACCACCGACATACCGAGTAACACCATTGACATATTGCTATTTTTTCTGGATTTTGTCTTCTATGTCATAAATGAAAATTATGATTTTTAAGTGAAATACGATCAGTAGTATGTAATGTGCTCATCAAAGTATCAATACCAAAGTTTTCGAGAATTTAACTTCTAAAAAGCATTATGTTTTGAATCCTGTTACACCAATGACCATCACATCATGCGAGAACCAGAAATGATTGTGAGATTGATGGGATGCAATCACGGAGAGAATAGATATTACGGTTGAAGGTGATCTTCACAAAGACCCTTTGTAACATCCACAAAAAATAAATACATTAACACTTAAATTTGATGGCACACAAGGGACAAACACCCACAAAAAAATATGAAAATTGAAGGAAAAGAAAAACAAATAATCCATGAACCTTAACATCAATAAAATAAAGAGATTTCATGTTTACTTAGGTGGCAATATCACACATATCAAACATACATGTAAATGACCGTGGTGGACACCAAAAGCATGTTCCAGTTAATAGGGTGGCACTGGTGTTATACACGTGAAGTGGTCTTATACGAATAAAGATTGTTGTTACGTGTGGTTTACAAGTATACCTAAAGCCCCTGTCACACTGTGGCGAGTTCGACCTACGAGTTGTGGCGAGTTGCAACTCGCCACAACTCGTCATTTGTCGCATGGAAGTCGTACAGATGTCTTCACATGTCGAAGAAATGTCGCCTGATGTCGCCAGAACTCGGCGTGAGACGGCGAGAATTTTAAACGGTTTAAAATTATCGTGCGAGTTTTCATGTCGTGCGCATGTCGAGGAGATATCGAACAGAGGTCGAACAGATGTCGCATAAACTCGTACAGGCATCGTGTGCATGTCTCCACTTCTCGTCGCTTCTCGCCATGAATCAAACTCGTGCGAGAAGGGCTGAATTTATATACGAGTTAAAACGACATGAGTACGATGTCTGCACGACATCATGCGAGATGTACCGACCTCTTCTCGACACCTGCACGACTTTGTACGAGTTCTGCTCGACACTGTCTCGACATTTTCTCGAGTTCTGCCGAGTTGAGTACTTAAATCCAGTCTTCCTCTGCAGCATTCATAAATGTTTTCACTGTCATGGTATAGCAATGATAGAGAACAAAAATAAAAGAGGCCCAGGTGGGCTGACATGTTCAAGGCGTACACGAGCTTAATACACATACTAACTCCCTAACTCCAGAAGAATCCAATTAATCGTGATAAGTTTGTAAATGTTTACAACCTCTTACATCATTTTATCCTAATACACAAAAAACAAGGAAACAGTCCCATCTTTCATCTATGGCAGATTTATCTTCAAGTTGGTATAAGACATTGAGCACCTACTATACCCGTATACGATCTTGTAAGTCCATTTTATTGCATTTAAAAAAGATTAAAACGATAAATTTATCAATTATAATTTTTCAAGCTGACAGGATTATAAAAAATAGATAACTGTAGATACAAAAAGTTTTTCTATTCATATTCTGGTTGTATTGAAAAAAGATAATGGAAAAGAACAAGACACCCCCCCCCCCTTCCCTTGGCAGAATAGTTAGTACTTTATGGTACATTGTACGTATTATAATTTTTAGCTTAAATAATGTTGATAGTTATTAAAAAAGGAAAGAAGAAGACCTCAATTTTAGCATGTACATGATCAAATTCAAAAGAGTCCATAATTGGCTCTTGAATATAACAATCTTGAATCTGCATCCATCTTGGACTCTCAGATTCGTTACTTTTACTAATAGATCCCTTCTGCGATTGTAGAAGATATTTTTTCAACAGATTTTGCATCGTCCAGATGAAGATGATTAAGAAATGAAGATGTATCGTGTTATTTACATTTTAAAGCTTGTACAGACCAATTCATTCAAATTTTTCAGCAGTCTTGAGGAAGAAAACGTGAGTCGATACACGTAAATCATACAAAAGGAAGACATCTTGTCGACGGTCAAAATGCTACAATAATGACAATACCAATCCCTGTCTAGGGCTTTCAGATCGGGTGAGCTAAAAAAGACTTTAACACAAATTTACACCAAATTCATAATGTGTTGACATAACTCGTACACTTCTCGTACTCAGCTCGTCATAACTCGTACTTATCTCGTGCTTAACTCGTAGGCATGTCGCCACATCTCGTATCAACTCGTACAAAACTCGTACTTAACTCGTATCTTCTCGTACCAAAGTCTTCGTTTGTCGAGAAGATGTCGTGTACAAATCGTAGAGTGTCGCCGAATGTCGTACTGTTCTCGTAGAGATATCGAGCGAATGTCGAGCCCATGTCGTAATCACAAAAAATCAAGACTAACTCGGGGAAATTTCGGCGAGTTATAACTCGCCAGCACTCGTACAAAACTCGTAGCTCCAATTCGCCACAGTGTGACAGGGGCTTTAGTAATTTAAATTCAACGAAATTAATATGACAGAATAGGTATGAGAGCACCGAACAGAACGGTTATAAATAATCTACACAACAAAAATACCTTATTTTCACTGTATAAAACTATTATTGTGTTAGCCATTTTGACTCTTTGGAACTTTCTTACTGTTTACAGAAGAAAAAAATAAAAGACCAGATATTAACTTCTATGACCTCAGTAATCAAATTTAGTGCAAAATACGTGCACACCCAGAATATCAAATTCTTGTCAAGGTTGATCAATTCAAATAATTCCAGACAGATTTTGTTTCGGTTATTTTGAAGATAATTCTATGTTCTCAAACGAAGTAAATAAATGACATAAATATGCAAAAAAAAACCAACCCCAAAACAAATAAACAAACATTATATTCTATATTGCAAAAATACTTTGTATTGGGGTAATTACTTTTCCAAAAGTGGTGGCCGACACTTGTGACCCTACTGAAACTTCAAGTGTACCTACCAAAAACGAAAACAGGTACATTGTTTTATATTTTTGCTCGCTATCTTAGTCCATTGCAGAAAAAAAGTATTGAAAACTTGGCTAAAATGATGGACAGACGGACATACAGACTGATATACAGAGAGTAAGCTAATAGTCCCTCTCGGGTTTGTCAGTAGGAGGCTTATGAATTAGAACTGTTTTCTAATTGGAATTGTTACATTTTAAATTTACAATTCAAAATATCAGGAGAACAATGTTGGTAATAAGAACGCCTATACATAAGTCAATGGTGTTACAACTTGAATCATTGGTGTCACAAATTTTAGTATTTGAAAATTTATAGTCTCATGTAGACATTACTTAGGGTTTAAAAAATACAACAATTGAATTGTTTCTTTTTCCTCATACCAACACTTTTATTTTGTCATTTTCTTTCTTTAACTCGAATATATTTCATCTTTGATATGACTTTGTCAGTGGTGTTATATTTCTTGTAATTGGTGTTACACTGCTTACAGAAAATAGAAAAAATAGCTTAATACAGATCACTTTCATCCATTTTACTGCACATAATCTTAAAAATGGACATTTTGTACGTTATGAACAAGTGTGGTATGTCCCTTTTGTATTTAAGGGCATGAAAAACATATGATAAATTTCGATGTCAGTGGAGTAACAAAATTATCATTGGTGTAATCGTCAAAATCACTGGTGTAACGAGGGTTATATTTTGAATAACTTCCGTAAAAATTATGACATCTGATCTAATTTTATTGTTGAGAAAAGAATTTAATTCATTTTATACAAAATGAGGAACACTAATTCTAAGGAATATATCGGCTCCAATTTAAACTCATTAAATATCTTGTAGCTTCATGCATTTGTCCATATTTAGAGTTTGTATGCGCATAGAAATTTAAACTGATCATGAAAAACTAGCAGGAATAAAAGAAATAGATAGATTTATAAGCCGTTCACTTGATTACAAAGTTCCTTTTGTGCTGTTTGCATCAGAAGTCGAAATAATGGTTTAAAACATACGTTACACTACTGACACGTTTTTCTTAGTTGACATACTTTACGATTCTTAAAACTCTATTTGTCATGCTTATTTGTTTGCAAATTATATTGATTTGAAGTTGTGGTTACTTGTTTTTCTTGTCATCGAAAAATTATTTGAAAATCAGACGATATTTTTCTGATTTTTCATGCTTCAGATTTGGCTGCAATTTTTGATAATGACCCATTTATCAATTAATATGCAAAAAAAAATGTTTCGGTGAGTTCAAGAGGGGGGGGGGTTGACCCCCCCCCTTTCCCCTAGCTATGCAAAAAAAATATCTTTAATGTCAAATTATTAGAATGTATATAAATATTCACATGAAATTACATGGATCAGCTGTATAAAACCAAACATAATCAATAAAACCTGTACGTACTTTTGGCAATATGGTGTTTTTTCTATTTCCTGTATCATTTTTTCCCAATGCATAACACCCCCTACTTTTTCTTTCATAAAAACATGCTATAATGTCCCTAGATACACTATGTGAAGTTTTAAAAAAAGTTTGATGGAATTACATTTTTTATCAGCATTTTAGTGCCAAAAATCTGTTTCTTACGTTACTTTAAAAATTGCCATATGAGGTAAGAATTTGCAAAAAATTTCATCCCGTTACATCTAATGTCATAAAAATTGTATTCAACGGTAGTAAAGTAATGTATTCTAATATATTTGAGTAATCCAATTCAACAATTCCGCAAGAATATATATATTTTAGATTTTATGAGTATTATTTCGCCAATTTTCAATTTCACCACAATATTCTGAGATGGTTGAAGATGGGTATCTTTGATGGCAAATATCTGGCATAAAGTCCATATCTTGGTATCCTTTTCTGTTTGTTTTATTACTTATCGGGTCAAGTACTATTGAAATATCATGGTAAGAAAAAAAGTTTGATGCTTTTGAATTCGAGATCTCAGAAGATTTTTAATATAAGCAGAACTTAACTTGTGGTCTACGGATGCATCAAGACGCAAGTTGCAAGTACGTTGGAAGTACGTACAACGCACTTTCCGCGTAAGAAAGTGAAGACCCCGTGCGTAAACAGTACGTGTAATTGTTACATCCTAACGATAACGCGGAAGACGGACGGGGAAAGTACGTTGTCAGCAAGTTGCACGCACGTTGTAAGTACGTACAGCGCACTTACTACGTGCGCAGCATATGATGCATGCAACTTCTCCATAATCGTACGTGCAACGTGTGTTGAAGCACTCCCTCCGTACTCCCGCCACTTCCTTCGATCCCTACGTCTTCAGAAAAACGTAGTGCACGTAGCCTCCCAAAACCACCACGTCCAAAAAGCACGCATGGCGGGTTGTGACCTTAATAGTGCATGAATTTAAAATAAAATGATCTTTTTATGTGATCTTACTTTAAATGCTATTCAGACTGAAGTCATATAATGCTCGAAATCTATTCATGTCCGTATGTGTGGGTACTAATCTGTACCAGTGTTGCCTGGTATTATTGCTTCAAAAGCAACACTATGCGAGGTCCGCGAATTTCAAATGGGTAATTATTAAGCGTTTTAATAAATCATGTTTTAAAAAAAGTTAGAGGAAAACGAGATAAGTCCTAAAAGTAAAGGCCACTGATAAAAAAATCTACAACTTTGCGTCTGAAAGCATGCTTCTATGAAAAATATTTCTACATCGACAATGTATGATTTTTTGTTTCAATGGCAGTTTTTTGATAATTTATACTTCGTACATATGTCAATCATGAAGATATATATATCAGCATACTTGAGGACAATTTTGGTTCAGGATTCCCCCAACAAGGCATATACTTGTACTAAATAAATACCCATTATTTCGTCACTAAGCCTAATTGCACAATGATTTCTACAATGTTTACCTGTAATCAAAAGGGTTTCATTCTATTTGAGAAAAAATGTTCGATGATTGATGCAATTTAATCTTGGATGGTGTAATGGATACATCTCTTCACCAAATAGAGCGAAAATATTGGTATCCAACACTTGATGGTTTATAACAATTGGTTAATTTCTACCTTTCCAGTTAATTGCTGGGCCCGCTAATCATTATTCTGTCTAAAAAGATGTGAAGAATTTAATATTGCAAACTGATAAGAATGATCGAGTTACATTTAATGAGAGCTACGGACCATATAGTCAGGTTAGATAATAACAAAAATCTCTTTTGGAAAATATTGATAGAATTCCCATCAAGGAAACTCTAATTTCAACTGAAAATATCCAAAAGGTCGCTATAAACATCAGACAAAACAACTCCAACAAAACACCGAGACCCGCCGAACGGTCAAACAAACATTTTCAGCAGAAAACCCAAATTATAAAACATTGATGCCAATACATGTCTTGCTTGAAGTTATAATAACGATAAAAAAAAACTCTCCAACGGAATCACATCACAGTGACCACATCGCAAAACACAGCATGCATGCATTAGCAATGGATAAAAAATTAACTTCAAAAACAAACAACAGGAAAAATGAATGATAAACAATGAAACAAAAGCAAGGATACTATTTTTCAAAGCACAAAGGATTAAAAAGCCGACTTTGGACCGTGGTCTGCTTTGTTTAAAGCATATGATGAGTTCATCAATACCTCAATATACATGTACGGTTACAAGGTCTGGTAAGACGCACAGCTGCTATTTTATGAATAAACATATTTTCACTATAAGATAAATTTACATGCCAGAAAGTAGACAAAAAGGAACCAAGGTTACCTCTGTAAATGGATTCGGGATCAAAATTGTTCCGGAAAGCCGGACTGACACAACAACATGGGCTTACTGTATATCATGCGCTTAAAGGCCGACGTTGGGAACCACCCGGTCGTAAATAGTTATACCCGAGTGACATACGCTTGATAAGCGTAGTATACCGTCTTTGAAGAAAACGCCGTCTGCGAGCGGCGTATTACATCAAAGACAAACCGACAGGTAATCCTTTATTATGCTAATGAGATACCCCGAGTCTCATCTGTTTTAAGCTGTCAATCAAAAATTGATAGGGGTAAAAGGATTAAAGGGAACCAATCAGATACCAATAAGAGATGTTAACCCTATAGCGGTCAGTGAGGTAATGACAGAAAATTTATCTGTCCCCTTATACAACCTTATAGTCCCCCGTTGGCCTTTAAGGTTGTGGTATTCTCTGGTAGATATCTTTAAGTTTTAATTTTCTATCCTTCGTTTCTGTGTTTTTCTCTTTTCTTTTTGGTATGATCGACTGAAGTCGACGTAAGCTAAAAAATAAATCGTAATTAATGTATATCATAGAAGTTTTCATATCAAATTTAAGCAATTTTGGGATTGTTTAAATTTAATGTTAAGTTCAATTTTAATGTGCATTATCTAATAAAACAAAGTGCCTTTCAAATATGCCTCGAGAGATCATTTATATTAGAGGTTAAAGGCCGACATTGAGAACCACCCGGTCGTTAATAGGTATACCTGAATGACTTAAGCTTGATAGGCGTGGCATACCGCCTTTGAAGACAACGCCGTCTGCGAGCGGCGTGTTACATCAAAGACAAACCGACAGGTAATCCTTTATTATGCTAATGAGATACCCGAGTCTCATCTGTTTTAAGCTGCCAATCAAAAATTGATAGGGGTAAAAGGATTAAAAGGAACCAATCAGTTCCAATAAGAGATGTTAACCCTATAGCGGTCAGTGAAGAAATGACAGAAAATGTACCTGTCCCCTTATATAGTCCCCCGTCGGCCTTTAAAATTAAACAAATGTAAAATTCACAAAACTCACAAGTGTAATTTAAGTTCTTTAAAAAGATGTCGGTATAAATAATGATTATTTGACAGTGCGTGCGTACAAATGTACATGACTATATTTACTTTGCAATTATCAGTATGCAGTCTGGGCTTCTTTCCGAATTTATTGTGTCATCTCTCATTTTCATCTCACGTGAAATTAATATCTACGAAAGTTACCTCAACAATTTCTCAAAAACGTTTATTTCATGATACATTCTAAAGCATTTAGAGATCTTGATCTAATTAACTTTCACACTGTATATTCTCCTTGTAAAATAGAAGACTTTGTATATTATTTTGTACTGGTTCTGTTCTGTCTACGAATCGCCAATAAATGAAATAACATCATAAAGAATTCGCCCAATTCTAACACTGACATGACACTGGCACCCAGGAACAATCCCATCTGTCCTCCAAGCTTAGCTGAAATATAAATAGCCCTGTATAAATATATTCTAGATAATAAAAATCAGTTTTAAAGGAAATTCGGCTACGATAATAAGTTCCAAAATATTCAATCCTACTTTATTCCTGTTTTTCATTGTTTTAACTTTATAATAATAAAAATCTGATCAACTGCAATCACCTGTATCTCAAAGACCTATCCAGGAATAAAGTATTATTTAATCAACTAGACGTATCCTTTTTACCTGTATTTTCATATAATATTAGAAGACCGGAGACACTCATTTCCTCGGATATAAAGCATTTATACCTCAACTTCTTTCATTTGTTCCACGGATGGATTTGAATATGAATCTTTTACAATCGAATTTAAGCTTCCACACTTCTGGTTTATGACATGTTTAAACCATATTGAATATTGAATCATAATAATAAAATTCCAGACTATTCCTAAAGAAGATTGATGTGTAGGAAGTAAAAAACTCAGGATTCTGCTTTCCTTGAATTCATGGATGTCATCTACAATTTTTATGTGAACAAGATCTTTCAAAATGTGAAAGATAAGAATTGGCATAATTTTTTGTAGGAAGCTTTTATAGAGAATGATATATATAATATACAAACCGAAGACATCACCAAGATTTTCGTAGACTGGCGTTTGAGTAAGTTTGTTAATCAAGAGCTCCTTCAGATATACCCGCAGATAGATGGCATCTATTCTTGAAATGATATCAAAGTATCGAGATATTGAAATTACTGCGATTCTGAAGTTAACAATATCACCATAATATATCCAAGCTTACTCACATGTTTCTGTCATTAAAGACTTTTGTTCATCTCAATCATCTAAATTTTGTTTGAAGGTGTGTAATGATTTCTTGAACCAAAATAGAAAACAGAAACAAAAAAAAAGACATGGTGAATTTTATTCTAAATTGAAGAAATAAGTACATACTTCATACGATTGCCTCTTATAGATGGCAGATTTTCAAACTTATCAGCCATGAAATCAGATGGGAATGTTGCTGTGGTCAGACTGACAGCATACTGAGTAAACTGACAAGGCTTTTTACAGTCACATCTTTGTGCCAGAGTAGTGTTCCCACGTACCTCTTCTGTAAAATAATGGTTTTCAAATGTATAGTTTCCAGACAGCTAACATTAGCTAGTATTTTCAAAATAAATTTAATCGAATTTCAAATTTTTAATTTAATATAAGACAATAATATTCATTAAGAGTACGTGCCATGGACGCTATCAATATATATTTGTCGTATTACAGTCTGTTTCTGATTGCAATAAATAACAAGTAATAATGATAGTTGTCTCATCAAATCTAATTGCCGGCTCATAGTTCTATAGGTCAAGATGTACCATTTCTTTGTACTAGAAAGTTAGAAAATAAAGTTAAATAAAGTTAATCGTACTACTTACCAAGAGTAGGAAGATAGCATTTTTGATACTGATAGAGTGAACATGTGACCAGATCCTCTGTAATTATAGAAATTTGCGTTGTATTACATGGAAACTCCAATGATTCAGAATTTTGAATATTCGATCAAAGTGAAATATCGATTTTAAAGATGATTCTTCAAAATGGCAGCTTCTATATTTTGCTACCTTTGTGTAGTTACAAATGTATTGAAAACAATGTTGTATTATTGATATGATGTAAACATACCTTGGGAATCCAATAATTTGCAACCACAAATTTCACTGATAATCCGAGCAAAGCAGAGATGTAGGCAGTACTGACGGGTGTAGGAATATCGATGTTTAGATGATGACCATTCAGGAAACTCAGTTTCACAATATTTGTCTCCAAAAGTCTTATATGGCTGCTTCTGATATTGGTACTAGGTAAGACAAAATATGAGAACAAAACTTTGGTACAGATCACGAGAGTCTTTTACATTAGAACAGTTCTTTCCCTTTTCGTAACGTAATGTATTTGACACCATGTGCATTTGAACATGTACTGAAGATTTAGCGCGTTGATGCAAAAGTTTTCTGTTCAATGTTTCGGGTGATACCTGCATCAACAGAAAAAAATATATAATTTATTTCTTATCATTTAATTGTGGAAAACAGACTGTTTTCTTGGATCTAAAAACAATCAATCACCGCACTATATTTCGTAAGTCGGAAGGTTTCGCAGTGATACGTCTGCCAAAACAAGTTATGGCAGCCACCATGATTCAAACAGCGAACGATCGTCCCTCTATATCTTTGGAATAAGGACCAGTTTGAGCAAATTCTACATGCTCTGTAAACTTTTGAGTAAGTAGAAAAGAAATAGTACCCTTGAAATCATAAGCAAACATCAACAAATTGTATTTTCAGGAACGAGTTCATTCGTGTTTGAGGGAACCCCCAGTTCTAAAAATAGTGCTATAAATAGACGTCCGTGAAAAATTGTGTTGATCGATGTATCAACAAATTTTCTCAGCCAATCAGAATCTTCGTTTCTTAATTGAAAATGACAATGGAAATTAAATGATTGATATTTCTTTCATATCTTATAATATAAAAGTATATGAGATCCCTCTTATTAGAATAATCATTGACATTCTGGATTGCGACTGCATGAATGACTGTCAACAAAGACAAGACAAACATTTACAAGATACATGTATGAGCGTCATTATTTACATCGAGGCAATCACCGGATTTAACAAGTTTTCATGAAAATTTTGCGTCGGGTGTTGAATGCAAACAGGAGACGCCGACTCTCCCCGGGCACCTGGCCTCACCTCGGAATATTGTTTATTCCAGGGTTCTCAACTGTTCCAATGGAAATTCTAATGATTTTGCCTTACCTTCTCTACTCTGAGACTGAATAACTGATGGGTACTTCTTCAATGTTTATTTAAATGAATTCTGTTATGTTACTGTCAAACGACAGAAAGTGTGAATGATAGTCATTGCATTGTTTCTTGTATTCTTTACTTGAAGTGGTTAGTTCCTTTCCAGTGTTGGGAAGACAATTTTGTATTTTAAATCTGATATTCGAAGCAAGCTTGAAAAAATGGTACATCAGAATCTGCATAAGTAAACACATCAAAATCTACCTCCTTCTTTGTTATCTCTGCATACACAGCGGATCCTGGTTTGGTCCATACACCATGATATTTTATATCAGGAAAGGTTCCTGGTTCGTGCACAAGAATCTATAAAAAGAACGTGTGTACTTATAGATAATCTTATTGCATTTCCTTATAATAAAACATAGGGAAATGATTTTAAATGGAGTATAAAACATATCCTAGAAAGTTGAAATTGGTCTGAAGTTATGAACGTCAATGAAATTGTCTTATGAAAATTATGGAAATCATCAGAATAAGGACACATAAACCGCTTGATCAAATACATCATTTGGCAAAATTTCGAATTGTGACGTTATATTTGATGATCGCACTGACTTTTTTTAATATGGCGTAACAATGAAAATATCGCAAAATTTTGTGTCTGTCCGCCCAATGAATATACAGGAAAATCAGCTATTTCAAAACCTTTTAAAACGGTGTTGTCTGCGATTTTTTTTTTCTTTGACAAAGCTCATTATTCAATAGATTATAAAGTATACCTGTATCCCTGATCCAATATCCTCACTCCACGTATATTCATCCGTGTGCACATCCACATATACTTGTAGATTGAAGTCTGATCCACTAAAACTTGTTTTCCAGGCCCCATTTATATTGAAAGTATAACATAATCCAGAGGCAGTTATTACAGGTGTGAAGACCTCCTCGCAAGTAACGTTATAACCAGTGTCGAACCAACACATCTGAAGAAATTTTGACAACTCCATGGCTTGATCGTTCATATAACTTTCATTTAAAGGTTCAAAGAATCCATTATTTCTGTACCAAGGGTCACTCCAATTTACTTTGGGAAGAGAATGTCCTATTGGCGTGACGGATCCATAGTAAATATCGGATTGCGTACTGTTATTTATTTTTGATTTATTTCTCCAACATAAGTTACATATCGTTACGGCGGGAAAATCCATTTCGTTGTAAAATTCAACAGTAACTTGCGTCATTATTGGATAGCTGTAATATTTCTTTAATTCTTGCACCAATATATACACAAGGTAGGCAAAACTAGCAAGGATAATCACTGACCATATTACACTGAAATGAACATTTTAAAATTTGAAAATAATATAAATCAGAAACAACACTTCAAAAGTTTAAAAGATTTACTGTACGTGTCCTTATTTTAGCGCAACCAAATTTTAGCGAAAACAGAGCAGAATTTGGTAAATTGACATATTAGCGTAATCATGAATTAGCGCTCTGACTAATTTTTCACATTCACCTATAGGAGATTCATGATTTAGCGTATTCTCGAATTGGCGCAGTCTTACATAGCAGCGCTAACTCTGCTAAAATATGAATCCCGCTAAAATAAGTACACATACAGTATTATAAGGAAGCACTGCAAATTAGTGGTAAAACTTATTTTACCAAAAATAATATGGAAGTTTTCCAAATTTTCATATTTAGGAACATAAACTTATAATCTGATATACATGTAGATAAAAGTGGCTCAAAGTAACGACAATGAGTAAGCATCACCTACTTGCTATATAAACAATCAAACGTATTCATGGAAGTTAACATGTGACTTCGATACAACGTTTTGGAACCTCGATATTAAACTCAACAGTGAAGAAATTCACAACACAGGTAAATGACAAAATAAGTTTGGCTAAAGATAGTCAACATTTCTTGTTCGCAAATTTTCATCATAATGTATTTCAACTCATCAGATACACAAGAGCTTAAACTTTTATTTCTGTCTTGAACAACTTATTAGACATCAGAATGCAAAGAGTTCTGATATCATAAAAATGCTTACACCTTCTAGAAATTTCAAAGGAATTATTCTGCACTTCTTTTGAAATTAGGAACAGTTTCAGCATCAGAGTTATGTATCGTTTGGAATTCCTATGCCTTTATGTTGCGGTTTCTTATTAAACAGTGTTCGTCGAAGTATGAAATCAGTGACTGAAAGTCTAACGCAGATCGAAATTAATTCGAAACATTGAAAAAGAACAATAAATCACCTTCTTAAGTGAGCATTTGATCCCGAAGCTACTAAATCAAAATGTAACATTCTTCATGTCAAGAATGAAAGTCAAAGACAAAAACAGACCCATCTACAGCTTTTTGATACAACAATGTATGTACTACTCTTTTCCGAGTTATAAACGGGCCAACTGTGATGTCAAACGCAGTCCATTTAGTAAATGAAAGTCAACATCAAACCCGAAATCAGATTACAGAAATCACTATCAAAAGGCTTAAAAATTCTTGAAAAAATATTTTTAAAAAATTACAGGAAAAGAAAGATCGGACAAACAGACGTAGACAATAACACAGCTCAATAGAAACAATAGTGATCGACAAATATCTCCAGAATCCAGTGGAAGTACGGAATGCACTGTAGGTGGCGCTGGTAAAAACGCGCCGTGCTCATTTGTAAAGTTTAATCATCACATGCAGAAAATGGAAGCAAAGTATCACAGAAGGAAGGACCACAAAGGAATCGTAATGCTTGTTTTACTTTCTCTCTGTATTACATGTATTTAAAAAAAACTAGGTGGAATTTCACTCACTGGACCCTGTATACATGTATAAAACAAAGTACCATAATCATTATAAGTGGTGCCGCCTTAAATTAATTGAATGAAGATATAAGATGAACACTACAATTCAAAAATACTATTCTTTTTATCCCAAAGTCTGCCAAACATTATAAAAAACTTCTTGTTAAGCGGAGTAAACCCAGATTTCTTGCTTTATTTGAAAATTGGGTCAACAGCTAATGGCCAGAAAATGGACCGTTTTCCTCATGCGTAATACCAAGTTAACCATTTACGTATTTTTGTGTCAATTAGAGCCAACGTGTTTTATTTGTGATGTCGCTTTACAATTGGAAAGTCTTTTGCTTATACGACATCTCTGCGTCTCGGGAGACTTCTATGTATTCTGATAGCCAGAAAGGTATTGTACATGTGTACACTTAATCCGGGAGCTTATGTAGGCTTCACACTGTCCCGATTATGATATCCGGAGGCCACACGAATATGAAATTTTCAAATTCATGCAAAGTTACTCCCGAATATGGTCAAGATCCGCTCAGCAACCGATGATTTTACGATGCTAAAAGATGATTACATGATGCTAAAAGATGACTACATGATTGTATCCGAACCGCTCCCGATGACAACACGACGGGACGAATTTTATCTTAAAACATATCCGAAGGTCATACGAAGGCTTACGATGTATTAACGAAGGCTTTCAGATTGCTTCACGATGTCGTATCTAGAATGCGATGCATCGGATTATAACCAGGAATGCATCACGTTTTGGATGTTTAAACATTCTTGTTTAATCAGTACCACAGTATCAATGGTTTCTTCCTCCACTTTTTATTATTTCTGTCTCAGAAAAATACAAAAAATACCTAAAAGTTAGCAACCTAAATATATGTTATCGAATAATTGAATCGCATGTACTGTTTATGTAGCATGGTTAGCCAAGATATATGAATGTTGATTATTATCATGGTCGACCATCTTTGAAAGTTTGATTCTACAAGGCATATCATTACAGTTCTTTATGTGAAAGTGTGACTACCAGATGGACAAATAGAAAACGGGTTCAGTTATCAGTGACCTTTGCGCAGCACTTGACATGTATTACTGTCAACCAAAAATCGTCTTAAAATATCACGAAATTCATTTATAAACATCAGTGGTGGAAACAAGTTGAAGACGTGATGATTTAATGTAAGAAAAATGAAAATGGATATATGTCACAACAAGATACTAGTATTACCAGTAATTATAGAAAATACTGAGTCTGTACATACTCTCTTAGATGCATTTAAAGAAGCAATGCTTCTGCCTTCTTTTTTCTTATCGTAACATGATCAAGGCACGCCATTTCGCTTTATAAGGCATTGATTGTGAATTTGCAAATTTGAAGGAGATAAAAAAGTTTTTATTTTGATAAATTTTGATTAACTTAGAAAATACTTTAAAAAATGTCTTTGAATATTGTTTTGTTTAATATTTGTGTCTGTCATCTTTTCCATCGGGATCCCATCTTAACGTCATCGTACTACAGTACGATGACATTACGATGTCATTTCGATGGAATTACGAGGTTGTCACGAAGTCGTATACCCTTCCTGACTCCATCGGGAGGTTCTTGACACGTTCGCAATGCCTTCGTATGACAAAATGTCCCCGATGGTCCCGATGGTAATTCGAAGGAGAAACGTAGATGTTACGAATACACAAGATGCCTTCTCGATGGTCTTACGAAGGACAAGATGATTACACGAAGCTATTTCGAAGATGGTCCTTCGGGAGTGCCATCGGGAATTTTTTGGAATGCCAAAGATTTTGACAGCACTCCCGAAGTTGTTCCCGAAATTTGACAAATTAAGCCGGCGGTCATACGATGATTCAAGATGGCCTTACGAATAGCCCGATGATATCACGATCACACCCGAATTTGAAAAAAATCCTTTATCGTGTGGCCATCGGCTGCTTAAATCGGGACAGTGTGACGCCAGCATTACAAAAGTACCTATTACATACAGAACGATGTCCGTTTCACATGGGTCTGACTCATTCTATTTGTTTTCATGCATATTTTAAAATTCCGATATATCTTTGAATGTTCATTGGTCCATTTCGTGATTATTTTGTGTTGTGTTTCTTTGTCCCCCTTTTATCGTTTTAGATTGTTTTCTCGCGTCCATTGTTTGTTACAATCCTGTTGAAGGTATGTTCCACTGTGATCACTGCAAGATTATCTCATTTGACATCTTCTCAATATTCTGACGTCTATGCTTCCTCACATCAGAGAGACAAATAATTAATCAGAACTTAGATGGACATGAAAGTCTGTTCTGTTTTTGAATAGACTTATCAATGTCTAGTATGTTTGTTATTGTTTTAGCATAATGGTTCATTATCTTTTAAAAAGACCACTAGGAGGTCACGTCAAAATAACCTATCATATAATGAATATTTATAATTAATATTCCATTACAAACATGAAAAATGTGGTATATTGGAACCATTGTGTCGTGCAGCGCTTTTAATGTTACCAGGTGTTCGCTAATGGTAAATCACACAAGGATACAAACGTACACCAGCAGCAGTCCAAAGAGGACCGTCATGACAATACAAGCAAATTTCTCCTGGGATACAGTATCTTTCTTAATTTCTGTATTAAAGATAACCAGAAAAGGATCGCCATGCCATAACAGGCGAAGTATATATTTCATTGAAAAATAGTTCTTTTTTTTCACCACTTTTCGAAAAGTTTGCATTGACTACGATTTAAATAAATGATCGTGGTCTTCGATACCAAAACTTTAATTGAACAAACAAAGGAATTTAGAAGGAAAGAAACAGTAATTCTACTTAGAAGATAAAATTAAGCCCGCTATGGACTGAAGCTTGGTGTATCAGATTCACTCGTATAAATCACCAGTCACGTACGTCTTTCTATCAGACACCAACGAAGCTGGTAGATTTCAATAACAACATCAAGTTATTATTTGTCATAATGTATTCAATATCCTACTGTGTTTGCCAGTATGATTACTATGTAAATCTTTACCTATTAACGAAATTTCATCCAGAGTAAACTAGTCACACTGAGCCGACTTGGCTCCCCGACTCGGCCCGACTTGAAATTTAGATAAAAGTCCTAGAGGCCGGCGTTGAGATGTTTCCGATTTGTCATTCCGAACAATGACGACATAGTCCCGCCTTCACGCCGACGGACCACTGCTTTGGATCTTTTTAATACATGTAATAATAATATTTGTTTTAGTTCTATTTTGGAGTATCGATACGGGGACCATATGAGGACAGCATTTATTTTACTTGTTTGAATGATTTTGAATTTGTTGAGCACCATAGCAATTCAGTGGTGTCACCTACAATGGATCTTTGTAATAGTAGAACTCTGTGACGATTATTCATATAAACAGTAATGTCTCACTCCCATATCGGGGGTTCGCTTCTTTTCATGTAGTGGAGGTTTTTGTTTGTTTGCTTTGGTTCCTGCTTTATCCTGATTTAGTATGCCTTCGGTTTCTGATTTTCTGAATTATCGATTTTGTGCTGTATACAGGGATATGATCCATATTTGTCATGTTTCTATAACGTGATATACTATTCTCATTGTCTCCGTCTTGTTGTTCCCTTTTTTGCGTCTCATACGTGTGTGATCCGCTGTGAGTACTCTAACGGCGTCATGTTGGGGATCTCCTTGTTTCCACATGTTTGATTTGAATACTCATCTCTGGAATGTGTTTTAACACGTGCCTCGTGCATAAAAAATTGGTTTGAAATTTTCTTCGGAAAGGTATAAAGTTGGAACACTTCCGTATTATCACTATTAACTAATCGTTAAATTACATAATGAACTTTATCCTATATTTGAAATATAAAATACGTCAGAATGAAATACTTACATTCGAATTTTTGAGCCCGTCAACTTGACTAGACCATGAACTGTAGCTTCAGATTTGAAATTGGACCACACTGTTTGCACATTTCGTATGTCTTCCTTTGGTTTATCATCTTTGAAAATGTTATCATTAGTAAAAACACGATCTCCGTTTGTTTTCTTCTCGTTTGTTATTTCCGTCAACATCATTCCACTTTGGTGTCTTTCAATGGTACAAACAAATTTTTCACAGCTGCAAAATTATCTTAGTTGATTGGTTTTCCGTAACATGATTATTGTGTTACTGAAACCGATCGTAATTCCAATTTGTATCATAGTTATCAAGATTTCATTTGAAATGAAACATATTACCTAAAGATAGATCTATTGGAAACTGATCTTCGATTGAATCAAATAATCCCAAATTATGTTGATTTTAGTCTCATTTGGGACTGAAAATCAATGACACGTTTACAGTATGTTCTCGGTTAATTAATTAGAGTGAACCTTGATTTCAATTTACATATGTACAGAAAGTACACCAATCATAAATGAAAAATGAAAAGCAAACGTCATTACGAAATTACAAATATTATTTGTTTTTATAAACTCGGACTGATTGGTAATAAATCGATATAATTATTCTTCATATTTCAAACAAATTTCTTAATTCTTACAACATCATGTACATATTGGTACCTTCGTCTTTTTTCTAGAAGTACATCGTAGTATCATCCATTTTGTTGTTGAAACATTCAAAGCCTTTTTTTCTCGAGATTCCATTAACTCTATTATTATTTTCGAAATGATTGTCCTTTTTATCCAATTCACCTTTTACCCAGTTGTAATTGAGTAAACAGCTCATAGCAATTATTCCTTTCTATTCAAACCGATTTTCATTATTCGATCTGTTTCAAATTAACAAGTGAAGTGGGGTTTTTTTCCAATAGATAACCTTGATGAGGTAACTCTGAATATCAGTTAGCTAAAACCATTAAAACACAACGATCTAAAACAAATTTTATCCTGAAGTTGTTTTAGACATTTTTAACACTAAGTTATTATGCTTTAACTAACAATTGTATGTATAAAGATCACTTTATAAGAATGACTTTTTTCAACAAAATTCATAAAGGAAATACGAATTCAGCAATTCAAATTCTTTTAAATTTATTCATTTTCTTTTTCGTTCAAGATGTTTGCATGTAGTATGATAAAAAGAAAGAGCTTCGAAGTGTCCAAGAGAAATCAACAAGGAGATCTGGTACTACTTTACAAAAAAATAATTTTAAGGCCGTAGAGATAGTGTGCTTTTCTATTTACTTTTTAGATAAGAAAATTCGAAGAAAAGGGGATTGACCAAAAAAAAAGCAAATTTTCTATCGGAGTTATCAAGTTACATGTAGGAGGGTTTCTAAACAAATTAAATTATTGAATGATTTGTTTTAATCAAATGTTCCCAATTCTGAACTTGACTCTTGATACTGCTTTTTAATTTCGGATCCGTATTTCACAATGAAAATATATTTTAGATGAAACCATAAGGGATATGATCTATAGACTGGCGGGTATTTACATAAGCGATTGCAGATGGCAATTTGTGAAAAAAAAAGTGTGAATAAAAATGTTCATGATTGCGTAAATTTGATTGTGTTCGAAATAGAGCATATCTTAGATATTTAATGTACACAAGACTCATGATGTTATTACAATCTCATACGCATGCGTCCTATTTCAGTTCCGCTTTTCTTCACTTTGAAATATAATTCTAATGCACTCCGTTTGTAACGCGCATTTTGATTGGTCGAGCGATTAAAAAACTGCAAGGGGATTCACGTTTCACTGCAGTTTTTGCTATGACGTCATGCGTTGCTATGGCGACGTCGCTAAAAGCAGACGTTTTCTAGCTTCTTACGGACCAAAGCATTAGAATAGTGTTACCATACTGATGTTTTACAAAAATAGCAATCCAAGGAATGCTTGTGTCGCCTGCGAAGCGGTTTGATTGTTATTCTAGAAAGTGGATCAAAATTATTGGTATCAGTAGAAAAGTCTTGTCAAATGAAATTCATTTGAATAAGAGTCCCCTTCGGCGTTGCCGGTAGGGGACTAAATATCAGACCTCTTAATTACAAATTAAAAGATATGGTCATTCTCAAATTTTCAGAAAAGAGTGTCAATCATCTAGGTCAAGGTCACTACGTAAAAATTGGCAACAAAAAGGTCTCATCATAAGAAATATTAAACACCTATCACCAACCAATTAAAAGATATATACAACCTTAATTTCTTAGAAAAGAAGGTCAAATAGCTAGGTCAAGGTCAAAAGGTAAGAAATTACGGTATGTGTAGAATGGCATTGTTACAAGGAAAATACATGTGAAATATCAAAGCCCTATCACCTACCAATTAAAAGATATAGCCAATTTTACTTTTCTTGAAAAGTAGGTCAAATATCTAGGTCAAGGTTACAAGGTCAAATATTATGGTCTCTGTAGAAAGGTCTTGTCACAAGGAATACAGATGTGGAATACCAAAGCCCTATCACTTACCAATCAATAGATATATACAATCTTAATTTTTTTGAAAAGTAGGTCAAATATGAAGGTCAAGGTCAATAGGTAAAAAAATTATGGTAAGTGTACAAAGGCGTTGTCACAAGGAATAAACATGTGAAATATCAAAGCCCTATCACTTACCAATCAAAAGATATAGCGAATCTTATCTTTTTTTCAAAAGTAGGTCAAATATCTAGGTCAAGGTAACAAGGTCAAAATTATGGTATGTGTAGAAAGGTCTTGCAACAAGGATTGCATGTGTGAAATATCAAAGTCCTAACACTTACCAATCAAAAGATATATCCATTCTTAATTTTTTTTAAAAGTAGGTCAAATATGTAGGTCAAGGTCACTAGGTCAAACATTATGGTATGTATAGGAAGGTCTTGTCACAAGGAATACACATGTGAAATATCAAAGCCCTATCACTTACCAATCAAAAGTGATGGGCTGTGACAACCAAAGTGTGACAGACAGACAGACGGACGGACTGACAGACGGACGGACGGACGGACGGACGGACGGACGGACAGACGGACAACGGACAAAGTGATCCCTAAGTGTCGCTATGCTTCGCAGGCGACACAAAAACTGACAGGGTATCGGCGAATCCCCTGTCAGAAATATCCGTTTTGCCGCTCGGCTGACGCCTCGCGGTAAAACTCAATTTCTGACGGGGGATTCGCCGATACCCTGTCAGTTTTTGTAAAACACACGCATGGTAACCCCTAAATATTAACCTCTGCCCTCATCGCCTATCGTTTGTCTGCAAGATTCTTGCAGACTGAAACTACGGCTTAATAATTTGTAAATAAATTATTGAAGGTATATACATGTACCATCAGGTTTGACTACATACATGAGGTATACAATGTCCAATTTATTTGTTTCAATGCAATACGATCACGGCTCCGAACCTTATTATGCAAATTATATGCATACAATCGGAAGAATCTCGAGTCAAGATTTTACCTTACACACGACGGAAAAGAAAGTCCGTTCCTATTCTAATTTTATAGTAGTCTCGTCTAAAACATTCTCTCGTGGACTTCCGTTCGAAATTTGAACACGTAGAAATGCTTCTTTCAGTAAATAAACCAACTGTTCAAGAATACAGACACATGGCTCATCTTAAGGTATGTTTTTAAATTGATTTATGTATCACGTGGAACACATATGATGGGATTTAAAATTATTCTTCTTATCAGAAATTCTCGACCTGGGAGTGCTCCATGTTTTCGTGTGAATGAGTTTCATGATTATTTATCGGTGTAAGCTAATAGCGAGCGAAGCTCGCCCTTATGGTAACGCGTATACACATATCTTATTGAGAAAATATGCTGAATCAAAGAATAAGAATGTACTACTATGCTTTCAAAATTTTTCGTCCCCTCGCAGACAGAGTTGCTGCGGAGATGCTGGATATTGCCATTTAAATTTTTTTTCGACTCAAAGTAGACGTATATGTTATACTCAATTTTTGTTTATAAGTTCAATTTATTGAAAATATTTTTCGTAAATCAGGTAACGATAAAGCATCAACAAAGCGGCGTAACCACGGGAAATCAGACATTTCCGGTTTTAAACGAGACGTTTCGTTCTGATTGCTTTTCTCGTCTCGGGTGGTTTCGTACTGTCAGAAGTCGGAATTTGTTTGTTTTTTCTTTTGCTCTTCAGTAATTTATTTTCATCTAAACATTATTCTTACAAAATAAAAATGAATTATAAAGAACCATATTTAAAAAGAACCGTATTTTAACCCCCCCCCCCCCCCTTAAAATGTTCATCTGCTGGTCTAGATCAATTTTACAAATGCTTCCGTGTTTCCACTCGCCTTATATACTACCTTTTTTGGCAATCATCAAACACAAAGTTTTGTCAGATAAGATAAATCTTCATAGTCAAGAAAGATCTTTTTTTATTTTATATAATCATATCTATTTTCTCTCCGCTCGCACAAAAAAAGGCTTTGCCTTGATTCATATTATCTCACAAATATTTGTTCTTTAAGGCCATTCCTGTCTTTCATTACATCTTCATGAACATCTAAATATAAGTACACACCATGAATTTGAATAAATTTGATGTCAGTGTTAGTTATAATCAGTATCAAATATCAGTTCTGTAGCCTGGTGCTGTAGTGTTGGTGGAAACAGTATTTGAATGGTTTTAAAATTATTTAAAGGGGATAAATTTCAAATCAATTGAATATTTCATTTATTCTTTACAGTAACAACCATAACTGCCAGACAAAAGAAGGAATATACTCTGAGAAAAGTCTTCATGCGCATGTGTGCATCAGATCCAATGAAAGAAAGTGCATCAGAATAGTGGAATGCTTATAGTGCTACTAGTACCATACTTGTAAAGTTGAAGAAATACTGTGGAATATAATATTACAATTGTACTACCATATATGATGTTGGCCACCATGGTGTGAAAATAATTCACTTGTGAAAGGAGAATGAAGAAAATTGTTCAAGTGCATATTTCTACACGAAAAACATATTCAATGTGTACATCGACAACATTTTACTTGTGAAACTGTGGTCCAGTATGAAATGAGATTTTGTGTTATAATGTAGAGGAATTCATCATCAATAGAATAGTGAGATCGACAGATGAAACTGTATCACAGCCTCTTGCAGTGAACATGCTGATATAGCACTGAAGGGTAAGTTGTACATATAAATGTATACTACATGTAATATACATGTTCTAATAATTTTGTAAATCTAATAATACAAGTACAAATAACATTGTATTTATTTCATATTTTATACGTGTATCCCTTGTGATTCACCTTAAATGGTTAGTTACATGCTTTCATATTTCATGTGTACATGTACAGTGTATTGTTTGAAACAAGACCTTCTCATGCATACAAAATTTGTGACCTTGACCTTGGAAAATGACCAACTTTTTAAAATCTTACACCATGGCCAGAACTTTTGAATGGTGAGTGATATATAGACATGTGCTTTTGCTGTGTAAATTTCCATGGATACCAAATTGTTGTCTTTGTGACCTTGAACTTGAAGATTGACCTACTTCCCTATTATTTTCTAAAGTAATATTATGCTTTTAATATGGATTCTCTGTAAAAACCTAAAACAGCTGGCCACGGCATGTCATGGATTTTGATGAAACTTTCTGTAATAATCATACTTAATGTAAAAACAATGAAAACAAACCATATTGTTATATTTGAACAACGGTTGCCATGGTAACGGGGTCAATCTATTTGACACCCCCATAAATATGAGAGATAAGACATATTGTGGCATTCTGTTGCCATGGAAACCATGGTCAAAATTTACTTTATGAACACAAAAACTTTTCTTTGTAAGTTTAACTCTGACAAGAATAACTTTTTCGGGGGAGGGGTTTATCAGGTAGTTGTCGATATTCAGTCAAATTTTGAAAATTTAGCAAAAATAAGGTCTAATTTTAGGGTCATTTTTGGCCTGTTTTTGATTATTTTGAAGGTTGAAAACCATTATTCGGTGAATGTTATGGGTATTTAACATCACCTTGCCAAAATAAATGTTTATAGCTGGAAAAAATCAAGAAATAAAATCTATGGTGAAACTCACCATTTTGTCATGAATGTCAATCAAAATCTGTTGCTATAGCAACTTGGAATCCATATTACCATATACCGCATATTTAAAAACATTGTTTTTCCTCATGTTTGAGTCCTATGATTATGAAATAGCATACCAGTATACAAGTTATATTTATCATTATCAATTGACCTTCAAATCATTTCAAGGTCATCTGTCCAAATGTCAAGGTCATTTCTAACTTTAGACTAAAATTAAGACAAAAATCAGGATTTCCAATTAATTTAAATTGATTTCTCTAACTTATTTCATTAGATATTTTGAATTTTAAATATTTACAGTTGAACAACAGATCAAAAGAAGTAGAATTCATCACAATTTTGTTAAATTGTATTTCACTTCTATGTATGACATACTTTCAAAAGAGCATAAAATTGCGATTTTCTAAAATTTTCTCGTAAAATATGTGACATTTTTTGGGGTCTTCATTGGACTCTGATAAATGTGATACTCATCCCAACAAATAATACATTAATCATACTTTTACTGATAATTGATTGTTTTGCCAAGGTTCCATACTGTTTACTCTTAATCATGTCGCTTTTTAGTGAAAAACCACAAAATTTGGCCTGAAAATAGCATATATTTTTAAATGACCTTGAAAATTGAGCAAATGACCTTGACATTTTCTCAAGGTCATGATAGCATTAAATGGTCTTTAATACATCTACTTACCAAGTTTTGTAACAATAGCAGGCATACATCTGTAGAAATTAGCTTTTTACTTATGACAGGTATTTACACCTTCGTACCAAATGTTGCCATGGTAACCTATTTTAAGGCATGTAAACAGAAAAATCTCACTTCTAGATAAATTTCCTTCGATTCCCATGAAGTCCTAGGATAATACTCTTCAGGAAATAGTCAACTGTATTTCAAATCTTGTGCAATTGCATTATTACTCTTGTCAAAAGTAAGTAAAATATAGGTAAAATAAGGCCTAAATTGGCCGAAAATGGCTCATTTTTAATAAGCAATTTTTCTTGAAATTGAAGCTAATTTACATGACACACAGAAAGAAGGAACATGGAAAAATCAAATTGTATCAACTTAAGAGGATTTAAATAATCTTTTCGGAAAATTACATATACATTCAACATTTGTTTCCATGGTAACGGGATGCATAAAAATGCCTTGTTTAAAGGTGTTTTTATACAAAACCTTGGTTACCATGGCAACGGAACGTCGGAGAAAAAAATAGAAGGTCAATTCGTTCTGAGGACATCATATTTACCTTATACACAAAAGATATCCAAAATCTGAGACATGTCGTGGCCAAACATGTCTGATTTTTTAGGTTTTTACATAGAATCCATATTAAGTGATAGGGCTTTCATATTCTTATATATATTCCTTGTGACAAGGTCTTCGTATTAATACCAAAATGTTGACATTGTGACCTTGACCTTGAATAATGATCAATTTTTGAATAACTTTAACCATGTTACCTGTAACCTTGCCCTTGGTCATAACATGAATTGCAAGTGATAGTGCTATCATATCTTACATGTATATCCCTAGTGGTAAGGCCTTCACATTAATACCTGAATTTTTACATAGAGACCTTGACCTTGGAATGTGAAATACTTTTCTACAATATATCTGACAACAAGGGCATTCATGTTCCACAAAATAAAACATGGGTTTAATTTTTCTTTGTCCTAAGCGGGCTCTTACACATGACACCCGTTTTTAGCTCTACTAGTTATAGTCGAGCTTATGCGGTACCCCCTTGTCCGGCGTCCGTCCGTAAACAATTCTTGTGCTCGCAACTCCTGAAAGTATAAGAGACAGAAATGTAACTCTTTTTGCATAAGACTTGGTCTGTGGTCTAGTTGTGCACATGACATCTTGTTTGAGCCCCTGACTCCCAGGGTCTTAGAAAATGTGTGTGGTCATTTTCTTCTGTATGACTCTATGTAATCTTGTACTCGCAATTTCTCTGACACTAAATGATGGAGACTTTATCCTTCTTGCAATACGATGAGTCTGTATTCAAGTAGTGCACCTGATATTTTGTTTGAGTTCCTGGCCCCCAGTGACTAAGAAAATGGATGTGGCCATATTAGAATTTACTTGTCATTAAGTGAATTAAAAAACAACCAGGAGAGCTACATTCTCGTCAGAGACATCTGGTTGGGATTGGATCGGGCCTTTCAAATTGGGAAAATTGGCAATACATGTATTTTCTTCAAAATTGAATATGATAGATTTGGTCAATGGATTTAGGATTTTTTACTTTCTCTTTTTTTAGAATTTTCTATGAGGTACATGTACAGTATGTATCAAATTGGGAAAATTGGTCAATAAATAGGGAAAATGATACTATTTTGCATAATTTGAGAATGGCCGATCGAAAGCCCTGTAATTATATTTGTATGTTAGTACTACTACTGAACCTTTACAATTACATGTCATGTAATTTATATACATGTACATCATTATGATATATACTACTGCTGCATGTTCTGGTAAATGTATGCAAAATTCATTCATTTTAGAGCTTATTATTTAATAATATTAAAATGAAGTTACTAGTATTCAATTTAATTCATTATCTTCTGTACATACATGATGGCTGGACAATAAATTCCTCATTTCTGGGTATCAGATTGAACATCTACCTCATCCTTAAGTTTTACTATAGACACTGGAGAAATCACTGTACTAGTATTTGAATATTGAACATGTTTTGTGCTTACTTTCATGTGCTTACAGGTACATGTACATGTATGTACTAAATGTAGGTTAAATTGCCTCTAAATGCATTGAAAACTTTTTACTTGAGAATAGACCTGCACCTGTTGAATGGGGAAAAAAGATTTATTTATTTCATTGTTTTCATAGCAACAATTTATGACTTTAAATTCTAGGTACATATAGACTAGACATGTAAATTCATATAAAATATTAATTTCAAAAAGAAATAAGCACATGCTAAATTATAGAGAAAGAAAAATATCCTTTCGCAAGTACAAAAGTATTATGTTGTAAATTGATGATACTATTACACACATATATATATACATATTGCAGTGATAATGATTCTTCTTTAGTGATTTTCAGAGTTTTGTATAAAATTTACAATTAAACTTAATAAATCTTAAAAAAAAACATTGATATTTTAAGTTCATTACTCTTCTACACAGTATACATTTGTGTAAGAATATCTAGTAGCCTTGACCTACTTTCCTAATATTTAGGATTTGCTACAACACTGGTCTGGCAAATGATAGATGATATGGTATATGTATGCATTGTGTCCGGAAATTACTTAAGATAGATTTAGATTCAATATGTGACCTTGAACTACACGTTTGACCTTTTCTTGGAATTAAAGAATCTGAACTTGGAGAGTGATGTATATATTGAAGAATTTGAAACATTTAGTATCAGAGAATCCTGACCAAACTGAATCATTGACAGTTGTGAAATGTCTGAGAGTCTATTAGCACGTCTAATGCTGAAGATGCTGGAGAAAGATGTTTTTCCTTTCATTCCTCAGTGAATGCTTGATTTTTCCGCCAGTCATGCAGAAAAATATTTTTGCAAAATATTCCGAGCTGGATTTACAACCCCCCCCCCCTTAAAAACCAAATGGTTGTACATGTTTACAAATGCCTATTGGCATATGGACAAGAGAGAAAATCATGCGCATAACCAGGCGTACCATTAGAACGCAGTTGCTCCCACGTCGTTTTGCAAAAAAAAAAGAATGAAAGAAACATTAACGTAGAAAACTGCCCTGTACATGAGCAAAATTGAATAGATTCTGAGACTTTGCCCCTTGAATATCCACAAGGGCTTCTACCTGGACCAGTACGCTGGCTAAGCGCCTGAAGATGAATGCATATACATAAAATGTATACACTTCGTACGAGTGAGAGGGAAAAGATTCCCGTATATTGTACATGCATGTATCTGTTAAAACGGCCAGAAACTATTGAAATTACATTTATTTATATATCGTATTGTGATTCTATGAGAT
The DNA here is from genome assembly GCA_033119305.1 of Pinctada imbricata. NCBI lineage: Eukaryota > Metazoa > Mollusca > Bivalvia > Pterioida > Pteriidae > Pinctada > Pinctada imbricata. Next base: position 98,567,881 of record VSWD01000005.1, on the reverse strand, counting down.
GAAAAAAAAAATATGTTAGTTTGCTGTGGTTGGGGGATTCATTTAATATATTGAAATTTATCAAAATTTTGATAAAAATTCAGAATATAATTACGGGGGACAGGTTTGAGTTAAGAGGGGGCGTGGAATACCTCAAAGCCCTGTAGCAGGTTCTTGGGGGAACCCCACTCCCCAGCGGAAAATTATCTCGCATGATATATAATGTATATAGCGAGCCAGCGAAATTTTTCAATTATCAATTACTTATAGTATATACATGTATCAGAAACAGACCGGTAAAAAAAAACATAAAAATAAAGGTTGAGTCGTGGAAGGGGAAACATTGCTTCATTGGCTATTGAGCATGGAATGGACATATTTCTGTATCCCCCCTGTAAAACACTGTATAACTAATAATATCATGCTTATACCTTCGGAATTTTATTTCAAACCATGATATCGGTTAATATTCTAAATAAAGAAACATGGCGAGCGGCAGGGAGCCAGCGAAAACTTCTAAAATTCGATTTCAAACTAACAGAAATTATGTTTACACATACTTGTTTGAGCCCAAGTAATTCCTTATTTTTACGACTTTAGGGGAGTGGGGGGGCGTGCCAATGGATTGGTAGGGAAAAATCAGGATAGAAAGAGTAAACTTGTTAGAGAATTTTAGATGTAGGTGCCACCGTGTGCACCCCCCCCCCCCCCCCACACACACACACACACCCCGCGCTATTGAATCGGATGGGGGCTAATACACGAGAAATTATCATTGTTTTCCTGCTGTTATCGAGAAATATAAAATTAAAATCTTATGGGTACAAATGTATGCAAAATTGATAATGTATAGAATCGCTCAGTATTCAATCGAAGCGGGGTAAATGAACCGCAACGATAAACTTTGAAACGAACTATAAAAAGTGAAATTCGTGATTCTTCAGTGCAGTAACGAATTATCCATGGCTTGAATATTTAAATAGCAAAGTTCAAAAAAATTTGAATGACAATAACATTGGGAGCCGTGACGATGAAAGATAGGATATGCCTTCTCCATTCGTTCGTTGCGAGCTGAATGAGAAGTCTCCAGTAAAAATAAAATAAAATCAAGCTTTTATAATAAATCGAAACCTATCGTCTTTAGACGTCAGTCTTGTGAATTTTGCTACATCGAGATAAGAATCGTTTCCCTCACTTCCTATGTGCTCGCCCCTAAACACTCAAAGGAGTAATCTGTGTGCAACCGCCTTGAATCTTTTGTACTATTTACGTCAGAAATGCGAATGACGTAGATGTGACGACACACTGCAATCTCTAATGCAGATTTACGTTCCTTGACTGACAAGAAGTATATAAATCTCTATGTGAAAGGGAGTGGACATGCAGTACTTGCGAGACTCTTGGGCGTTCGGATTAGCCTCTACCTTTTTCTTCGAATAAACACCAAAGAAGTACCTATCAGTTATTCAGTCTCAAAGTCGAGAAGGCAATGCTACATCATGAGAATTCCCCTTGGAACGGTCGTGAATAAAGACTCGGACGTCAGACGGCGCCCTTTTAAAAATAGTTCCCCGTTGATCTATTAGTTTTGTTATAATGACAAATACGGACGATGACCATGTCCCAATACACAGGTACAAAATCGATAATTCAGGAAATAACAAACCAAAGGCATACGAAATCAGGATAAAACAGGAACCAAAGCAAACAAACTAAAACCTCCACCACATGAAAAGAAGCTAACTCCAAATTAGGAGTGAGACCAGGTGCCCAGGAAGAGTCGGCATCTCCTGCTTGCATGCAACACCCATCGCTTCAATTCGGCAGAAATATCACATCTGGTTACTTCCATTTCGGAAGATATAAGAATAGTCTGTGGTTTGATGGTTCAAATAGTCTAAGACAGAATATCATCCACCATTCTGGACAATGGGACATTATAGTGTATAACGAGTTCCCCATATCGTACACTGGACAACTATGACAACTGACAAATATGGTACTCACAACATTACTCAAATAAGTTGGAGAATTTTGAATGTTGAAATAGTGCTTTCTTTCTTTAACATCGATTTGAAGTAACACCTTCCACCATTGGCGTCCGAGTCTTTTTATGCCGTTGCAAATAAAGAGCGAGTGGATCCGAATGATTCTTGGGCTTTATCATTGGCGTAGGAAAATAGCGATGACGGCAATGTTATGTAGCAAGCCTGTGCTGCTAATGAAATTGTGTAATATGTCGGGTTTATTAGACCTTTCGAAATACATTCTAATAAAACATTTTAACCAAAAAACAGAAGCTGATCAAATTTGACATGGACTGTTTATGTTTTAATTTTCTGGTACTATGTGTTTCGCTTTTGTCTTTATTCTTTCGTGTGTGTGTGTTTTCATAACTTGACTGTTCAAGATGTTGCTGACTTCCTGTGCTTGTTGCAACAGTAGCCTTCTTTTTGTCCATATTTGGCCGTTGTACGATATCCGCGCCAAAGTGTAATTCATCATGCACTCTTGTTCAAAAAGTATGTCATATCTGCTCATTAATTTGCAATAGCATCCCGGCCCGTTATGTAGGATTTTCCTAATCATTTGCAATATAATTATGATTTATGTCATAATGTTTACTCATTGAATATTACAACAAAATAACATATATTTTATCTCCTCCATGACAGACCCTGTCCAAACCTCTTTAGGGAAGACAGGGCCCCGACCACCTGTACTGTCTAAATGTCAAGATTTCGTGCGCACAACCCTCCCACTTATACGGATACACAGAGGTCTCCATAGACGCACAATTGTTGTATAAACATTAAACTTCTCACTGTAGGTGACATCACAAATAAGACAGTTAAACGCAGCGGCCTCTTATAACACAAACTCTATGTAAATGGATCTAAAAAATTCTACGGCATGCATAAAACAGTCTGTGCTCTGCTGGCTGAAGCGAGCTCAAGATCAATCACCCGAGAAGTCTGACAAACTTTCAGATAGGACAGAGAATCATGACCCAGTCATCTCTGACGAGATTTAAACAATGCCCATCACGCAGTCCCGTCGTCACGGTTGGCCAGTGTGCAACGTTGGGAATGACACTGATATAAAACTGTAGTCCAGTACCATGCCCAGTGTTCGTCTGATGACGTTGGGATCATCTCCTCTGTTAAGCAGGCGACCGACTATTTTCTACATTTGTGGTTGAAGTTTGATCTATCTTTGTCCCAACAGGGGATGCCTTACTCCTGCCAGGGCACCTGGTCCCACCTCTAGCTTGCTAGGGGTCCGTCGATGCTCAAGTTGGTGCTCTATTGTGAGTGCTTTGGGATTATCGTCAGGATCTTCTTTAACTCATTTATGTCACACTTATGTCCTTTGCCGTGTGGAACTCGTAAAAAAGTTCCCCGCGAGGGGTTTGACAGTAAGTGTTTTGAATATTTTCCCTGACAGGGTCACCATAGCACTTTCTATATAGGCGAAACCACAGACAGTGCATGCATTCTATATATTGTTTTCATTTCCCTACATGATCATCGACGGTGGGTGCGGCTAGCCAACAGGGGATGATTACTCCTCCCGGGCATCTGGTCCAACCTCTAGCTTGCTAGGTGTCCGTCGATGCTCAAGTTGGTGCTCTATTCTGAGTGCTGTTGAGATTATCGTCAGGATCTGCTTAAACTCATTTCTGACTTTGTTTACAACATGTGTTAAACGTCTTCAAATTCAATAGCATAATTTAAGACCTGATAAATGTACAGCATGGACCAGACATGCACGTTTCGGATACTAAACCCTCGTCAGTGATCCTCAGTCTAAACAATGTAAAATGGCCAAAAAGTTTGAAAATTATAATATCCAAAAATTTACCAAAGACATAGCAGAATGGGTGGGATATGATGCTTTAGGACCCACATTTTTGAAATTTCAAGAAATTTTGTCACAGAAACTTTCAAATGCGTTAAAGAGACAGACGATCAACCGAAGTTGATCAAACTTGGCTACATGTGCCCTCGGGGACTCTTGTTCCACCAGCAGTGACACTCACCTAGTAGTTTAAATGTTAAACGTCTTCAAATTCAATAGCATCATTTAAGACCTGATAAATTTACAGCATGGACCAGACATGCACGTTTCGGGTAATAAACCCTCGTCAGTGATCCTCAGTCTAAATAAAGCCTGTGTTTGTGAAACACAAATGCCCCCGGTGGCATCTTTGTTAGTATGAACACTATTTTCTGTTGAGTACATGTATGTGAGGTCACTGGGTTAAAAGGTCAAAGGTCAAGGTCACGAGGTCAAAAATTTTGGTATCAATGGAAAGGTCTTGTCACAAGGAATACACATGTGAAATATGAAAGCCCTATCACTTCCCATACAAAAGTTATGCCCAATGTTAAAGTTTTTGAAAAGTAGGTCGAAGGTCAAGGTCACAAGGTCAAAAATTTTGGTATCAATGGAAAGGTCTTGTCACAAGGAATACACATGTGAAATATGAAAGCCCTATCACTTCCCATTCAAAAGTTATGACCAATGTTAAAGTTTTTGAAAAGTAGGTCAAAGGTCAAGAGGTCAAAAATTTTGGTATCAATGGTAAGGTCTTGTCACAAGGAATACACATGTGAAATATGAAAGCCCTATCACTTCCCATTCAAAAGTTATGCCAAATGTTAAAGTTTTTGAAAAGTAGGTCAAAGGTCAAAGTCAAGGTCACGAGGTCAAAAATTTTGGTATCAATGGAAAGGTCTTGTCACAAGGAATACACATGTGAAATATGAAAGCCCTATCACTTCCCATTCAAAAGTTATGCCCAATGTTAAAGTTTTTGAAAAGTAGGTCAAAGGTCAAGGTCAAGGTCACGAGGTCAAAAATTTTGGAATCAATGGAAAGGTCTTGTCACACGGAATACACATGTGAAATATGAAAGCCATATCACTTCCCATTCAAAAGTTATGCCCAATGTTAAAGTTTTTGAAAAGTAGGTCAAAGGTCAAGGTCAAGGTCTCGAGGTCAAAAATTTTGGTATCAATGGAAAGGTCTTGTCACACGGAATACACATGTGAAATATGAAAGCCATATCACTTCCCATTCAAAAGTTATGCCCAATGTTAAAGTTTTTGAAAAGTAGGTCAAAGGTCAAGGTCAAGGTCACGAGGTCAAAAATTTTGGTATCAATGGAAAGGTCTTGTCACAAGGAATACACATGTGATATATGAAAGCCCTATCACTTCCCATTCAAAAGTTATGCCCAATGTTAAAGTTTTTGAAAAGTAGGTCAAAGGTCAAGGTCAAGGGCACGAGGTCAAAAATTTTGGTATCAATGGAAAGGTCTTGTCACAAGAAATACACATGTGAAATATGAAAGCCCTATCTATTCCCATTCGAAAGTTATGCCCAATGTTAAAGTTTTTGAAAAGTAGGTCAAAGGTCAAGGTCAAGGTCTCGAGGTCAAAAATTTTGGTATCAATGGAAAGGTCTTGTCACAAGGAATACACATGTGAAATATGAAAGCCCTATCACTTCCCATTCAAAAGTTATGCCCAATGTTAAAGTTTTTGAAAAGTAGGTCAAAGGTAAAGGTCAAGGTCACGAGGTCAAAAATTTTGGTATCAATGGAAAGGTCTTGTCACAAGGAATACACATGTGAAATGTGAAAGCCCTATCACTTCCCATTTAAAAGTTATGCCTAATGTTAAAGTTTTTCGGACAAACAGACAGACAAACAGGCAAACAGACAAACAGACAAACAGATAAACAGACAAACAGACAAACAGACGGACAGGCCAAAAACTATATGCCCCCGAATCTTTGATTCCGGGGGCATAAAAATGTAAAATGGCCAAAAAGTTTGAAAATTATTATATCCAAAAATGTACCAAAGACATAGCTGAATGGGTGGGATATGATGCTACAGGACCCACATTTTAGAAATTTCAAGAAATTTTGTCACAGAAACTTTCAAATGCGTTAAAGAGACAGACGATCAACCGAAGTTGATCGAACTTGGCTACATGTGCCCTGTGTAAGTCACCGTAAAATGACGGTAATGAAATTGCCAATGATAAATACTCTGATGCTGGAGTCGTGCCAAATTTTGAAAGAAGATCAGAATAGTTTTTGTTATATTTCCAAAAAGATTTTACAAGTTTATGATATCTAAATCCTTGACTGATCAGTTTCATTGTAATTTGTTTATTGTTAATAGCATGAAAGTCCGAAACATTGGAGCAAGCTCTAGCGTATCTGGTGAGATGAGAGATGTAAATGCCGTACGATGGCAATCTTGAAACATCGCCATCAAGCCAGGGAAAATTAACTATGTTGAAGCCAAAGTCTTCTCTTTTGTCGTATATCTTTGTCTGAATTTCTCCGTTATTGATTTTGATATCAAGATCCAAAAATGATGTAGCTTTATCATCCGTGTTTGCTTTATTCAATGTTAACTCTGGTGGATAAATTTGATTTTTGTAATTTTCGAAAAATAGGTTATCAATATTCAATATATCAACAAGATAACTAGAGGTACCGTTGAAACATTTCAAGTTGTCAAATTTCTTGAGTTTTTTTTTTTTCAAAATGCAGAAAATTTTCAAGTCTCCCACATCACATGAAGATTATTTCTCGAAAAACATGATATAAAATCTTATTTCTTATATCTCAGAATGAAAAAAAAAACACTTCGCAAGATGCTTAATTGTCAGCGCATAAAGTGTCTCAGGACTTTATTTCAGTTCTTTTCTTTCGATGTTTTGCCAATATGTGAATAAGAATCATCACAAATTCACCAAGTTCCAGAACTGACATGACACTGGCACCCAAGAATAGCCCCATTTGTCCACCAATCTTCGCTGAAATATAATTCACCGATTTTGAGAAGTGTTATCGTTAAAATTATATACAAATGATTGAGTAAATAAATGTATTACCTCATGATTCACCGAAGATGACTTCGGGTACATATCTTTCTATTAATTTGTTTTGTGCATTACATTATTCATTGCTATCTCTACTGTACTGGATTTCTTTGCTGATCAACTTTGTGAATATGTTCTCTTTTGTTTTTGTTTTTTCTTCTGAAAAACGGAAAATTTTTCTGTTGCGTGTGCTCTAGAATGATCAATACGGCGAATTCTTAATGCGAATATTTTCCTCAATTAATTATTTCTATAGTCTTTCAAACCTGTTCGCATTAAAGAATATTACTGAAAACAATTTGCCAAATAAGAAAGACGTGTTTCCGTTCAGTATCTCTAGAATGGATTGAAATATTCGATTAATATTTTGCTTAAAATACATAAAATGAAAATCTATGTCAAGTTCGTATTTGGTTCCGATTGAAAAGTTTTTAACAGAGTTATGCCCCTTGGACTTGGAAAATCTAGCTTAAGTTCATATATGGATCCGATCAAAAAAAGTGACAGAGTTATGCCCCTTGGACTAAGAAAAATGCCAAAATTTTAGTGTTTCAGTTGAATATCTCTAGAATAGATGCATATATTTAAATGAAATTTTGAAAACAGATACATCAAATGAAAATCTAGGTCAAGTATGAGTTTTGGTCCGATCAAAAACGTTTGTCTCAGTTGTGTCCCGTTCAATATCTCTGGAATTGATTCACATATTGAAATGATAATTTGAAAACGGTTGCATCAAATGAAAATGTAGGTCAAATTCAAAATTGAGTCCAGTGAGAGAATAATGCCTGGTCACAGAGTTATGCCTCTTGAACTAAGAAAAAATATAAGAATGTATGGGTTTCCGTTCATTATCTCTGTAATGTGTAATGGATTCGCATTTTGAATTAAGATTTAGTTGAAAGATACATCATGAGAAAATTCAGATCAACTTCTTACACAGGTCCCCAAAAAATTAACAAAGTTATGCCCCTTGAAAAGTCCCGAAAATTAAAGGTTTCCGTTCATTATTTCTGCCATGGATGCATATATTGAAATAAAATTAAGTATACAGATATCTAGGTCAATAACATGATAGATTCATTTATCCAAATATAAAAACTGTTGCTTTCATAATCAAAGAAAGAGTAGGGGGACATTAAAAATTTATAAACATGACTCTTAACTTGTTGCCATAAATCAGACCAAAACGCCGTCAAATCAGATTACCTGAAGCATATTTGACCTCTCCACTCACCCGCTATAAAAAATTTAAGAAATTAACAGGATATGTAAGTGATCTCATTACTGCAGTAGAACAAATGACGAACACCAGACAAAATAACTTCGATAAACAACTTTCGGGGACAAAGATACACAGAATCAGGCTATGAGACCGTATAATAAAAAAGGGACCGTATAATAATGTTTTTCTAACTCATCGGTCAAACGAAATGTACACATACGTATGAATTGCATCCGTTTTATATGTCAAACGCACATTTATAATATCAAATGACATGGACCTTGCTATTTTCAGTTGCAATGGAAGATTCAACAAATCTCTCATTTTAGTTGAACAATGACGAAATGGACAATAACCATATCCCAATACACAGTAAAAAATCGATCATTCCTGAAATCACAAACCGAAGGCATACGAAATCAGGATAAAACAGGAACCTAAGCAAACAAACAGAAACATCCATCACATGAAAAGAAGCGAACTCCCATTTAGGAGTGAGAACTCCCAATTAGGAATAAACTCAGCAATCCTTATTACCCTTTCTTCCTCCCCCTACACTGCGTAAAGGAAGACAAACGTATAAATCGGTATGCCATGGCACCAGGTCAGAATATCATTTATGACTTTGGTAATAGTTTAAGTGTCTTCATGAGATAGTGGAATGTAGATATGAGGATTCATAAATAGTAATTTACCCAAACATAGAGGGGACAAACACAACAAGAAAGACACAAAAGACATATCAAAAACATAATCAATGTGAAACTGATGACGCCTTCGGATGGTAATCTGCCAAGTAAGTATCAACCACAAATGTAGTATACATCCAGATAAAAACCCCAGACTACGTCCCATTTGAAAGGGAGCAGAGGTGTCTCTGACGTATCTAAGGTATGGATACAGATAGACGATGTATGTCAGTCCATGTTGCCTACTCTTCTGTTGCAACTTTATCAAGGCGCTCAAGTATCTCACTCCCTATTCTTGTTTATATTCATTACCATAATTTCACGTAAAATTATCATTGATAAAGTTTGGAAGGTGTCAAAGGAATAATTGTTTTCATATAGGAATACAAACCGAAAACGTCTCCGATGTTAACGTAGACTGGATATTGCACCAGATTTTCTGCTGTCAACTCCTTTAGATAGACCCGTAGAAAAATGGCATCGATGCTAGCAAAGAAAAGTTTATCCAATCTATATTCTTTAAAATGCAAATGCATATGTTGATAAGAGGGTCAGTCATAAAGTAACGATAATTACTAAGCCAAAAAATATTTATGATAAATAGACATTAAGCTAATATTACAATTCTTCAAAATACAGTCACTTCTGTTCTATGACCGTATTCCGCCGTTTTGGGAGATCCGAAATTCTCGTTACTAGGCAACCAAACGTGATGTGAAGAAGATCTACCGTCACGGCATCTTTAAGATCATTTAACTGATCAAATCGCACTCCTCGAAGTTCTATTTTGAGTAATAAGTCATAGTCACAAGAGTTCAAATCAGGAGAATATTGAGGGTACTTCAATATTTCCTAGTTATTACGGTCAATAACTCTCGCGACGGGGGTAATTGTATGTGGCGTGAATAAGCACAACTCTTGCCTATAATAGCGAGGGTCGCTTCTTTTGTATGGTTGGACGCTATTTTGCATTTCATTACCAGTATGTCCAACAGGAACAAAATCTGTCTATAACACTCTATTATCATAGGCTGCAATCGCAAGCCGTTTCAAATTTCCTTGTTTTCTTCGAATTTTGCCAGTCTGGGCAAGTCTGGGTATGCCATTCTGAGGATTGTGATTTCACTTTGGGTTCATAGCTGAACAGCGACGTCTCATCTATTGCTACGATACGATTAGAAACTCATCAGCTTCATTTTCATATTTTTTAAGATGTGCTTTTATTGTTTCCACCCTTTTACTCATTTAGTCGGGAAATATGGCACCCATCTAGCGGATACCCTTCGAATTTTCAAATGTATTGTCAAAATTGAAACAGATCCATGGCTTATACCGACACTATCTGCTACATGTAGCTCATCACAGGTATATATCCTGTTTTCGTCCAAAAGTTCATTATTTTGTCAATATGAAAACGGTTAGTTTATGCTTTCCACTTCGTTTTTCATCAGGAGTGTTCAATTTTCCAGTCGAAAAACGCTTAATCCATCTATAAACTGTATTAAGTGAAACAGCAGATCCACCACATGCTTCACTCAAATTTTCATGGATTTCCTTTCTCGTTTACCCTCTTAAATAATCAATTTTATATAAGTTCACTGTTCTTCTGGCGTAGCGCGGCCATGACAATATACCAACGTCGTGATTACGTCATGTCGTGATGACATCATAGCGTGAATTCGATTTTCTGTTATGTGCATAAATTCGTTACTTCATTATGAATATTCATGCACATTTTTAGAAGGATATTCAGTAATTAATTTGTTATACTGTCATTATCATTACTTTTTGACTGACCCTCGTATTTTAAAACTCAGATTATATTAAATAGTTTTAGAAATACATGCATATAATCGAAAAGTTAAATGAATGTATTGTCTTCAATTAATTGTAATGAAATATGTTACTTTACCGCTGCCCTCTGATTGAGTTGAGCCCTGCTAGTTTATCAGCTGCGAAATCAGATGGAAATTTGGCCGTTGTCATGGTGACGTCATAGAGTGTGAAATGACAAGGTTGATGACAGCCACAATTTTTGGTAATTGAACTGTTGCCTTGAACGTTTTCTGTAAGGTTAAATGAATCTTATTAGTACAACCGAGTTTTTGATAGTTACATCTTTTATTATGTATTGTCTGTATTGTTTCTATGGTGGGATTGCTTTGTTAGTTAGGTTTTTGTATGTAATTTTTGATGTAAGTGATCGTCTTGTTTGTGGTCGTTTGTTGATGCAATTGTTTCTTGGTGAAATTATTAATGTTCTTTTGTTTACTCATTTAGGCGTGCGCTCTCTATTATTATGCAGTGTGGTCTTGATAGAGATATCTTCTGTACCGTTAGTGTAGACTGACATGCACGATTATTATACATGTGAAGTTTCGGTCTATTTCCACTCTCATTCGCTGAAAACAGTCACGTAATGAGTCATTATAACATCATATTGATCCGTGAGGGGCATATTCATTAACATCACTACTGCGAAAACTTTTGCCTCCGGTTTACAGTGAAATATCGAAAACGCGCGAAATTTATATCTGTGACGTTATTAACGTCATTTCATTATAGCGTCAAGTACGCTAAAGCTGAGCTATAAAACCCTTCAATTTTGAACTAATCTTAGAATTTGGATTTTGACACTGAAATCATCTTCATCAGACTCAAATAATGATTGTTATTACTTTCAGAGTGATTTAACAACAGACTATGCTTATATTAAGTTTCGATATATTTTTCAAAGAAAAGTGCATACCAGCCATTTTCGAAAATGTCATTTTTAGGATACTTCCTTTCAGGAAGTCTCCTTATGTTATCGTAACATTTGAGACATTGCCGATTTGCAACATATCCATACACCTCAAAATATAGTGCTTTTTCTAATTTAGGAATTGCTGTCTGACACATGCAAGATCAAGATTATCCTCCTTCTTGAAAAAAGTTTCAATTGCATATAAAGTAAATGCATCACAAAAAATCAACTTTTCATTTCTTGCTTTCACTGCTCGCTGGTGGCGTAGTAATATAGTACTTCTTTTAACTTATACAATGTAGGAGTTGTCTTCCCTATGTACATGATGTATATACCGATGAGAAACGAAAGTAGAAACGAAGCATGATCTTGTTGAAAGAAATAGGAAATTCTGGTAATTTAAACGATAATTTTTGGAAATCATTAGTGATGATAAAGTTAAAGTTACGCTGGAACTACATGTAACCGCTCTTTTATCAGACATATTGTAGATTGTAAGTAATTTTTAACATGCATGCATGGTCTTAACGTCTTTCTAGCTTCTATTTTAAACATGCATGCATGGTCTTAACGTCTTTCTAGTTTCCAAATGGGTTAATTTTAAGACACTGCCCCGGGTTCAAGTCGTCAGAATAAAATGTTATTTAAAGTATACCACTTATAGTGAATATAAACAGTTTATAAATTATACTGTTTATAGAACACGATGAGCTCATAGAAATGAAAATTATTAGCTTCACATGCATATGCATCCTATGTATAAAAAATCATCATCAATTCATCATTACATAAACAATAAAATTACTCAACATTCATCTGCTGACTATAAATTTTGAATAGAAGTATCGTTCAGGACCTTCAGTCCTTTAATCAAAATATGGATTTAATAATATGTAAATGGTGAAATTTTCACTCTGTGATTTTCTTCATTTGGAATTTTGACCTCAACTGTGGCCTCGGTCAACATTTTCAAATTAAGCAAATATTACACCGTATTCACCTCGTTAAAAGTCCATAATTGTATAGTGTTCTGCATTTTAAAAAATAAATCTTGAAATCAACAGATTGTATTTTGCTAGTGAATCTTTAAAGAAAATTTTTCCAAGATAAGGTTGAGTTAATCTAATTTTTTTTAAAATCTTGTTTATTTTGTATGAATGATTGAGAATATCATGACACTTAGAAAGATGTACGAAAGTGACATCCAACATCATAATATTATGAACTATCTGAAGTTATGTCTATTGCATATGTAATTGCAATCACGAAATGCAGTATACAGATAAAAAGACCGGCTGTGCTCTTTGAAATAGATACCGTACATGTAAGAGCACAGATAGGAAAAGAAAATGGCGAGATAGCACAATTAAATTTAAGAGATACCACTGTTAATAATGTTGACAATCCTCAATACTCACGTAGTGTAGGGAAATAGCATGTTTGGTACAAATAATTGGAGCATATCTCCATTTCATCTGAAATATCGTATTCAAGAATAAATCCATACATTATTATAACCTGAATCAAATCATTGATTTTTCAATAACTGATGTTCCTTTAAAGAGAATAATTTCCTTTCTTGGAGACCTCTGGGTTATTGGAAAAGTGAGAGGGTTGTGCGCACGTAATCCGGATAACTTCACAGTCTGCTACTTGCGTGACAGATTGCCGTCCGAAGTCGGCACTGATCGCCCATTGTTCTAACTGGTTTATGTGTGGTCCTTTGTGTTTGATGTTTCTGTGTTGTGCGTTGGTGTTCCTAGTCCCTTTTGCGTCTCTTCCTGTGTGTCTGCGCTGTGTTTTTGCATTGGGTGTTTTGGGGTTTTGCTACGGGTGCTGGAACTTTGTGCTGTTGGAGATCCCCTTCTTCAATTTAATTTGTGTTTTGTTACTGGTATACAATGCACAACAACGTGTCTGATGCATAATAAATTGGTTTGAAATGTTCTTCAAAAAGGTAAAGAGTGGGAACACTCTCGTATTATTATCAATTGAATGCGCAACTAAAGACTATTTTTGATTATCATCATGCTTATTTCATCAGTTCACCAATATCAATTCGTTCGAAAAAAGAATACAAACCATTTGCTTGGCATATTATTGTCATATGAATGAGATAAAGAAGATCCTGACGACAATCTCAACAGCACTCACAACAGAGCACCAAGTTGAACATCGACGGACCACTAGCAAGCTAGAGGTTGGACCAGGTGCCCGGGAGGAGTAAGCATCCCTTGTGTGGCTAGCCGCACCCGCCGTCGATGACCACGCATGAAAATTGAAATAATATCTGAAGAAATATTCACTGTCCGAGGTTATATAGAAAGTTATATGGCGACCATGTCAGGGAAAGAGCCTTTAAAACACTTCCTGTCAAATACATACATGATTATTCGTCATCCGAAACATTCATGTTTGAGAAAAGTGTGATGAAAGTTGAGTCATAAAGGCTGATTTCTTGCCAAAAGAATCCGTCTATCTGTATCATCTGAACTAATTCTTAGTGCAATGTGGAGCTAGTAGCATTTAAAAAAGAATTTTTAAATGTAGTTTAAGTTCTTTAAGAAGATAACAAAATTCCGGTATGAAAATTTTCGAGATTGCCAACTTGAGAAGATTCGACTCATTACGACTGCCACAATAATGACGGCGATCTTGTTAGAAATTGAGGTATAGAGTAGGAATGCTGGCCCACAGACCTGATTAACGAGTCTGCGTTTTGTTTATTGCTTCATTGTTCTGAAAATCGTAAAAACAAAGAAAATATCGTACAAACAAGACAATCGTACGGCTGATTAGAATAAATCTTTTAGGAAATAACATAACATGCTTTTGGAAATTATTCAAACTTACCAAGAGAATCTACAAGTTTACATTGACATATTACGCTGGTAATCTGATTAAAGCAGAGATGTAAGCAGTATGTACGTGTGTAGGAATATCGATGTTCATTTGATTCAGACCATCCAGGGAACGATGTTTTGCAATATTTGTCTCCGAAGGCCTTGTATGGACTTTCCAGATATGAATACTTCAAATAGATAAATGCATTGTTTTAAAGAGGGGAAAATTATGAAGCTTTGGAAGGTTTTTCATATTATCTGATAGCTATTTTATTCAGATATATGTAACAATAATATCAGTTTTCTTTGGATTTATTATGAAGTTTCACTTTTCGATCATTTGTCATGTATTTTCTCTATTAATACTGATTTTTATATACTCCGTAACTCGTACCTTTCTTTTCGTGATCTCAGCGTATACTGACGAGCCAGGTTTGCTCCATGTACCGTGACGTCTGACCGGGGGGAAAGTCCCTGCTTCATGCACTAAAATCTTATTCAAAAATAAAGGATCACGACTTTTGTCATTTGATAATAAATAATGTCCGCCGCGCAGTTCACTTCGGAATCTGGATAATGCTATTATGAAAACTTTACTATGTAAACATTTTAATGACATTGTTACCGTTCACTAGATCTCGCTTATTCGTAAATTTCGTCATAAGTTATACGATAGCCAGTAAACGCAATCAAATTAGACAAAATTTGACAAAAGAAGTTTCAGATACTTACTTTTCCTGTAACGTCATGACGATGTCCATAGTCTCAATGATAAAGTCGGTAACGACAATTTTGAAACATTTGAAAAAACATTGACGTAACATTTAAAACATTCAAACTAAAATATTTACATAACTAGTAGATTCCCCATATTGAACGCCCTTTAGGCAACTAGAATTATATTCCAATAACATGGGTTGCTATTGTGACGTCACGTTCAAGTTTTGCATGTAGACAGAATTTACCAAAGTTAAGATACATTTGACGCTGGTACAGGGAAAATGTGCGATGTTCATGGAAATAGAAATGACCAATAATTAGAATAAATGTAAATATAAGTAATGACTGTCTTACTTTTGTTGTTCATGGGTGTATAATTCTGGTTGGACACAGGCAAATTTTCCAAGAATAGCTTCGCGGTTCTCGGAATTTGCACGTGACCAACCAGAATTATACACCCATGAACACCAAAAGTAAAACAGTCATTCCTTAAATGTATGATCCGATTCCATAAGACCTCGACCATATAACATATACCATTATTGACGACTGAGATTTTATTTAACTATGTTACTGAACCTACCCTACATGAAATTTGGATCTGCACACTCTTTGGTATGTAGATACACAAAATTCAAAACGTATACAATTTTTATATACCTGTATCCCTGATCCAAAGTCTGTACTCCACGTGTAGTAATCAGTACTCACGTCTACATACACCTGAAGGTTAAAGTCTGATCCACTAAAACTAGTTTTGAAGGTTCCTTTGCCATTGAAAATAAAGCATACTCCGGCAGGTGTGAATATAGGCTCGAACACTTCCTCGCAGGTTATATTATATCCAGTATCGAACCAGCATAATCGTAACAATTTTGCAAGATCCATAGCTTGGTCTTTCATCAAAGTCATATTCATAGGATCAAAGTATCCATTATCTCTGTACCAAGGATCACTCCAGTTGACAGCCGGAAGAGAGTGTCCGATTGGGGTCATAGAACCATAATAAGTATCAGCCTGAGTACTATTCTCTATCTTGGATTTATTTCTCCAGCATAAATTACATATCGTAACGGCAGGGAAATCCATTTGGTCGTAAAACTCTACATTTACTTTTGTCATTATTGGGTAACTGTAATACTTCTTTAATTCGGTAACCAATGTAAATAGCAGGTATGAAAAACTTCCAAGAATAAGTAATGACCAAAGCACACTGAAATAGAAATATATAATTTATTTAGTTCTGTAATGAATTCAAACAGATAAATTCAAAAAATCACTACCAAGTTATTATAGAAAATTTTGGACCAAAGTATACCTAGGGGAATAGTTATAGGACAGATCTTCAACGATAATCCTAATTCAGAATATTAAACGAATGGATCATGGAATGTTAATATTCTTTCACAGATTTCAAAACACCGAAAATTTAAAGAAAGAAAGAAAAGTTATCTCCAACAAGACTCGGTTGCAGCACCCAGAGCAAAACAACAATAAAATAAAGAAGATCCTGACGACAATCTCAACAGCACTCACAACAGAACAACAACTGGAGCATCGACGGACCCCTAGCAAGCTAGAGGTGAGAAACATAGAGTAGACGATCACATCATTAGATACGACATAGCATTTTCGAATGAGACCAAAGAAATGACGTTCTACATGTTTATGACTGACAGTGTAGTGTGCCTGCAGCAACTATCCTATGCACAACTTTTTCATACTGATTGTCTGTCGAGGTATATGTTTCAGATATGTATTGTTACGCAACGAATGCAATGAATAAATTCATTCATTTAGCTTGCTTTTCCATTTATGTATTGTCATGTCTCCTAACTTACCTATATCCACCATATGATTGCAAAACTATCACGAATGAAATTTTTTTTATTCATTTAAGAGTATCTCTCGGTGAGCAAAAAATTGTCAAATGCCGTACGTGAGACACGAAATATTGAAATGGCAGATGTTGAATTGGTGGGTGTCGCATGCAAGCAGGAGATGTCACCCTTCCTGGGCACCAGATCTCACTCTTTCGCAGGGAGTTCACTTCTCTTCATATGGAAGATTTTTTTTATTTCTGTTCCTTTGCTTTAGTTCTGGTTTTATGCTGGTTTTGCATGCCCTTGGTTGGATAATTTTTCGATTAACAATTTTGAACGTCTTGATAGGAATATGTTTTTTTTCATATTTTTCATTCAGAGAATCCATGATAATCCAGTTAAATACCAACATTCTATCTCCAGAATAATTTCAAATTATGATAATCAAATTATGTTTATAGATAATTATTAGCATAATGATTCACAAATATGTGGAATTAACGTTGTATAATCTGAATGGAAAGGGAAAGAAAAAAAGGACCAAAAGACCATACAGCAAATAAACAGTAACAAGACCAAACGCTCAAGCAACAACATTCTCCAAACCTCTTTCGAGAAGACAGGGCCCTGACCACCTGTCCTCTCTGAGTGTCAGTCGGACTCCTTGGGTGATTACATACATGAGCTCGCTACAGCCGGCAGAGCACGGACTGTATTACGCACGCTCTCTTTTTATATCCATTTACATATTCATCTGTGTTGCTGGGGCCCCTACGTTTTGTGGTCTTGTTTGTGTGAGGTTATCTAACAGTGAGGAGGTTGTTTTACACCACAATTGTACGTTCTTCGAGACCTCTGAGTAATTGGAGAAGTGACAAGGTTGTGCACACGTAATCCAGGAAAACCCCACCATTTGCTACTTGCATGGCAAATGGCCGTTTAAAGTCGGCACCGTTTACCAATTGGTCTCATCGGTTTATGTGTAATCTTTTGTGTTTGATGTTTACATGTCGTATGTCTCTTTTCCATGTCATAGTATGCTCATCTTTTGTGTTTTGGCATCGGGTGTTTTGGTATTTTGCTGTTGGTGCTGCAGGGTCTTGGAAGAGATACCCTCCCTTCTTCTAGTTAAGTAGGATATAAGCGAAAACCTCTTACATTCGGATCTTTGCACCTTTCAGCTTACTGAATCCGTGCACTGTTGCCTCAGATATAAAGTCTGACCACAACTCTCGCACAATGTGCACTCCTCCTACTGTTTCCCTTCTAGTACAACTTTCATCTGATCTGAAAAGCTCCTTTTCACTCATTATCTTGTTGTCTTTTATCACCGACAGCATCTTTTGTTTCTATATTCCAGTAACAAGCGTAAATCACTTAAAAAGATGACAATATCATTGAAGAATTCAAAACAACAATATGGTTCACTTTTCGTTTCCTATTTCTATTTACTTATATACTCTATATTTTACGGCACACTCTAAGCAGAGTTAATTCGGCAATATTTTTCCTTACGTTGTTGTTTATGTTTGTTCTCCTGTTTTAACAACAGAGTTGTCTTGTTGAATGCATTTTATTCATTCCTTATTGGTTACTCATAAAATAATTACAAATCGTTTGTAAACCACTAATTCTTGGATACCCATCCCTTATGAAGACGTTTAACATTGATTTGTTGTAGATGTGTGTTGCCTAGAGTGATATGGAATTGTTGTACATGTGTGCAGCCTAGAGTTGTATGGACTTGTTGTAGATGTGTGTTACCTAGAGTGATATGGAATTGTTGTACATGTGTGCTGCCTAGAGTTGTATGGACTTTTTGTAGATGTGGGCTGCCTAGTAATAGGTTTAAGGACACATAGATGTGTTTCGTTGTCGTTGATGTTGTTTTGAATCATCTAAGCGTGCCGTATTTGGAGTTTTTATATAAAGCTTTGTCGAATACATTCGTCCTTGTTGTAATTGTAAGTCGTATAATGCAAGAGCTTACCTGATTGCCATAACCTACTAACATTGCATTATGATAGTGTCAGTGCCATAATTTGAACCCACATTCCTGTGTCTATATAAAAAAATTACAATTTAAGATTTTGGCATGAAATATTTATCACAGCGTTAGGTGCTTCTGTTCTGACGAAGAAGTTTGCTAAAGGAGGGTAACCTGCTGTTACCTACTTTTGCTTGTGGTGGCGCCACCTGTTGACAGAAAAAGACAAAAAATAACAACACTTGCAGAGGACTAGTTTCATTAAAATCCCTTCAGTGGTTCACGAAAATAAAATTTTCAACTATAATCAATAAAAAAAGGTGAATCACTTAAATATGACAAATATGCAGACATTGAGGACATACTGATAAAACCACATCATTTAAGAGTTATTCAAAGAAACATTTAGAAAATGAGCAAGGCCAAAAAAGACGTCAAAAACGCGTCAAAAGAATTAAAGAAGATCCTGACCATAATTTCAACAGTACTCACAATAGAGCACCAAAATGAGCACCGACGGACACCTAGCAAGCTGGAGATTGGACAAGGTGCCCGGGAGGAGTAAGTGTCCCCTGTTGACTCCACACGGCAAAGGGCTTGTTAATCTTGACATCCTTTTAGATCATCCAGATGCTTTCAGTTTGTCGATATGTGCTTCGGTTCTGAAGGAGTCTGTCAAAGGGCCTGGGGTGTCCTCTCTGATCTACTTTTGCATGTGGTGGCGACACCTATTGACAGATCATTCATACAAAGTGTCACCAATATTCCTTTGGTGGTTCTTGAGAAGATGTCGAAGATGTAAAAAGTTTACGACGGAAAGACTCGGACGCAACGCTATGACAATAGCTCACTTGAGCAACGATTGCCCATTGATCGTTAAGTTAGTTTATGTGTAGTCTTTTATGTTCAATTTTTTTTTTTTTTTTTTTTTTTTTTTTTTTTTTTTGGTCGTATGTCTCTTTTACGTCACTTGCTGTGCTTGTCGACTCTGTGTTTTCGCATGAGGTGTCTCGTTTCTCTTTGATACGGGTGCTGCAACTGAACTGAGTCTAATTTGAGTAGTTTGAGAACCCCAACTTTTTGTCTTCGTATTCATGAAGACTTGTTGTAGATCTCTCTTTCTTCTTTTTTTTTTTTTCTTTTTTTTTTTTTTTTTTTTTTTTTTTTTTTTTTTTTTTTTTTCTTTTTTTTTTTTTTTTTTTGCTTCATTATTTTATTACAAAAAAATTATCATTGATGTTAATTTTACATTTAACTTTCTTTAAAATATCAAACATTGAACTTGCCTTTTCAAATTGCTTCTACTTCGAAAAATTATATCCTTTTCTTTTTTCCTGTTGTAAAACTCTAGGAATATATCGAATGCATGTTGAAAAAATATCCTGGCATTGATAAGGACGGTAAATTAACACCAGTTTGAACTGTCCAGATGTAATACACAAAACGTCGAATCCAAATAAATGAATCAATGCCAGCAAATAATGATCAATTAGCGTTAAGTATTCCTTTTCAACTGTCAATTGATTTTCGTCATTTTGATGGAGTTTTTAACGTTTTTATATTGAACAGAATTAGAATGTTCTCAAAACAACTTTTTACATCATACAATTCCAACCATTATAGGTATAACGTTAAATTACATTCGCTAATTACACTAAGCGCTCAAATTCAAGTGCACTAATGTAAAATTCCATCAAAAATAAATATTAATTACATTATTAATATGAATCATTGCGCAATTAGAAATTGTTTTAATGTGTCTCTTAGTTAACTGGTTAATGTAGATTATTTCAAAGCCAGTAAGATAGAGGTCACATGGATTCTATTGTCAATGGTGTCATTATGTATGAGGTTTTTGTTTGTTTGCTTTTGTTCCTGTTTTATCCTGATTTTGTATGCGTTCCGTTTCTGATTTTCTGAGTTATCGATTTTGTGCTGTATATAGGGATATGGTCATTATCCATATTTGTCATGTAAAAAGATTTGCAACGTTTGCCCTCACCATGATGTCTAAAAATGGTAATAAGAAAACAAGACACCATTTACTTCACTTAAGATTTAACAAAACTAGTGAATGACCTCACCTTATTTTGGTAAATTTCATGGACTGTGGAGGTGTATCCTGTAAACTAAGAAGATATTTTGAAATGGCTAGCAAGAAATTAAAAAACGAAATGTCCAACTTTGCGGGAACTCTTTTGCAATGACCACAGCGAAACTTATTATGCTAATGCAGCTATGCCATACTCTTCGGTGTATAAAAGGTCACTTAAACATGCAACTTAGGACAAAGCCATGCGTACTGCTTATAATGTGTGGTCACAATGGTAGCATTTGAAGCCACTTTTCGAAAACTTTTATTCCACATATTATTTCCGACAAGTCGATTTCTTACTTTTATCATTTAGAATGAATTTGCGGAGGATCAGCTCAATCTATGATTTGTCTTCTTTATTGAATTGAACAAATACAACGATGCTGGCTTGCAAATAGCGAGGGATGGCGATTTCTCAACCCTCGTGTAAAAATTTTGCTTGTCCATGACTCGGTCAGCCTCGTCATGGACTTTCAAAATTTGTACATTCGGGTTGAGAAATCGCCATCCCTCTCTCATGGTGGTGTAAGATTATATTATTCTCCCTCTGTGGACTGGGATATCCATGGAAACGCTGGGAAAAGATATCCTTGTCTTACCCCTATGGGGTAAGATAACATTTTCACGTGCCTTTTGACTGTAACGTCAATTGTGACGTCATACATGAGTGATGCCTTTGTAAATTAAATTATGAACAGAATACATAAAATCTCCTTTTTGATCGCTTTTAGACAGGGAATCCAACCCTCGTGTCCAGGATTTGCTTTTGTCCTCGACTCGGCAAGCCTCGTCGTGGTACATGTACAAGCAAATCCTGGACACTCGGGTTGGATTCCCTTGACCCTGATCACATCTGGGGATAGATTCTATTATTCTGTTAGCCTAAGATGGACTCTATGCAATTGTTGATGAGTTTAGGGTAGAAATAATTTCTCTGTCTTTGTCCTTGCATGCAATATTGTTTTCAAACTTTGTAAAATATTTGATTATCCTGGAACTTTTTAAAGCTTCATTACTTGCGAAAGTCTGAGGATGACATGTCCTTTCATTATTATACGGAGAAAAAAGTACCCATTTTTTCGTATATTTTCTATAAAACAAAGGAGGGGATCTCCAACAGCACCAGGTTGCAGCACCCACAGCAACACCCAAAAACACCCAATGCAAAAACACAGAGCAGACACGCACAGAAAGATACACAAAAGGGACAAGGAACACCAACGCACAACACAGAAACGTTTAACAAAAAGGACCACACATAAACAACAAGACCAATGGGCAACCGGTGCCAACTTAGGACGGCCATCTGCCACGAAAATAGCAGATGTTGTGATTATCCTGGATTACGTGCGCACAACCCTCCCTCTTTTCCGATTACCCAGAGGTCTCGAAGAACGTACAACTGTGTGTAAA
This sequence comes from Pinctada imbricata, assembly GCA_033119305.1. Taxonomy (NCBI): domain Eukaryota; kingdom Metazoa; phylum Mollusca; class Bivalvia; order Pterioida; family Pteriidae; genus Pinctada; species Pinctada imbricata. The sequence goes on along the minus strand of VSWD01000005.1, from coordinate 98,545,453 downwards.
ATAACCTCATCACTGTTAGATGACCACACACAAACAAGACCGCAAAACACAGGGCCCAAGCAACACAGATGAATGTGTAAATGGATATAAAAAGAGGGCATACGTAATACAATCCGTGCTCTGCTGGCTGCAGCGAGCTCATGCATATTATCACCCGAGGAGTCCGACTGATATTCAGAGAGGACATATGGTCGGGGCCCTGTCCTATAAAATCTATTGAATTCTAGGTGTCCCTGAAACACTTCGTTTTGAAATCAGAGGTAAACTGTATGTTCTTCCAGTTTTCGATTTTGTCAAGTTTCTGATAAACTGACGTACATGTGACGTCATAATGAATGGTTGAAATCAACGGGATTATGCCTATTTGACCTCCTCTAGTTCCAATATTTCTTGTTTACTTTGTTCGAGTAAGACTTTTAGATTCGTCCATGTACCGTCTCAGGTATCCTTAAAACGTGGTATGGATCGTCGGTATCGCTCATGACCTTCTTATGACTTCTGGTGTATTTTAAACTTGATTTTCCTGATTTTTGCGGCATTCTACTGATTTCTACGCTATATGTTTCTGACTCTTTTGATGGATTTTACTGTCAGGAAGTCTCTCTATTTTTTTATAGACACTTTCCTATCGGCAGCAACTAGCCGGTACATAGAATTACAGCCTTTTCTGTTTCAAGGTAAAAACTCTCTACTTCGACAAGCATCAATGCATTCAATGTCAAAGTAATAAAACGAAAGTGTCTTTGTCCTTATTGAATGAAATTAACTAATTCGAGGAGTTTTACTTTTCATCTGTATATTCTGTAGCCTGTCAAAATATGGAAACTTACTTGTTTTGTACAATATGCATTGATTAAAGATAGCTCATTGAGAAATCTTTACAATTTAATTAAAACAATATCATGTCCGATCTTGAAAATGATTTGTGTTCATTTGTTTATGTTCATGATATTCTATCCTAGGGATTTCTATTTCTGTGCCTTCTTCTTATGACAGATATCAACATCACTCCAAGTTCTCCTATTTCCAGTATGGACATGATACTGGCACCAAGAAATAGACCCATTTGTCCTCCTATTTTCGCTGAAACGATACAACGAAAATATCGTAAATAACGTTTGATTGTCATATTTTCTTTTTATTTACCTTATTCTGTAAAGTTATGCCATTCAATCTTAATTAGATTTATAATATTTCTTTTTTTAATCTTTCAAGTAAAATAATTGATCAAAAGTCAAAAGCGTTTTTGTTATACTATTTATTAAAAATCTACTATAACCTATGATTCTAATGGAGCAGAGGAACGAATCATAATACAAGTGTCATAAAAAGTATACAAAATATACCAAATACATCTCCAAGGTTTTCATAAACAGCTACTTGCGTCAGTTTCTCAATCATAAGTTCCTTGAAGAAAACACGAAGATAAATGCCGTTGGACCTGTAAATAATATTTCATAAAATTTCGTTTGTAGTCGTATACGAGGGATGTCCATAAAGTTCGTGGACAAGTCTTGAATTCAGGAAAATTAGCGTCAAAGATATTAATTTTTAGTATATTTATTATCATATACTATTTGCGAATTACGAAATGTAAATTATTATCATATTTTGATTTTACTATTACAACTATGACTTCGTCATTAGACATAGGATGGTGACCCGGAGCACAGAAAAAAATTACCGAAATATGTTGTTTATCATTTTACTCATTTCATTTACATTTTGTAAAATTCTGCGGATAAAACGATGATTTTTACATTGTCATGTTGACAATAGTGATGACATCACACATGCAAAATTTGAACGTTCAAAGTTTCAAGATGACAGAGAAAACCGGATTTGAAGGAAAAAGGATGTGATCGTCATTGGTTAAAAAAATGACGTTTTCTCGAGAGGCGGAGCAGAGAGAAGTGATAAGATTTTGCATAGACTTCAGAAAAACACCGACAGAGACTCATAGATTCCTTAAACAGTCGGAAAAAATGATAAAACTTGTTGTTCGCAAGTCTTCAAGTGGCAAAGAGGACGTTAGGGACAGTTTGCAGGACGGTATGCGCTTGAGAGGATTTTCTACAAAAGAAAGAAGTGCTTTTAATAAAGGAAAAGCATGACGTGATTCATAGTTATCGGCGACTAACAATTCAGGAAATTGCAGTTAATTTTAAAATTAAAAACAAATCGTGCATAAGAAATTATCCCATGATCCTACAACAAACAAAGGAGGGGATCTCCAGCAACACCAGGCTGCAGCACCCACAGCAAAACCCCAAAACACCCAATGCAAAAACACAAATCAGACAAGCACAGAAAGAGACGCGCAAGGGACAAGGAACGTCAACGCACAACACAGAAACATCAAACACAAAGGACTACACATAAACCAACGAGACCAATGGGCAACCGGTGCCGACTTAGGACGGCCATCTGCCACGGAAATAGCAGAAGGTATGGTTATCCTTGATTACGTGCGCACAACCCTCCCATTTTCCGATTACCCAGAGGTCTCGAAGAACGTACAAGTGTGGTGTAAAACAACAAGTCATGCCTGTGCTGGGTGGGTTCCGAAACTTTTTTTAGAAATCTAAATTTAGCGAGGAGAGTGGAACTGTCAAAAAAGTTTGTAACGGATAACGTCAAGGATTCTCATGCTAGTGCTCCGGGTATGAGGAAGTGTCCTTTTTATATTGTAGAGAAATATAACTATTTGTGCTTTGTGATGAAATTTGGCATATTATTGATATGAAACTTGAATTTGATAAAAAGGATACTTGCATTTATTTTACCATTGCTTGCTAGCTTTTATCAAGGCAGTCCATGAACTTTGCGAACAACCCTCGTATTTTTTCCGTTATGTATACTCTCATACAACTCGCGGACAACTTGTCTGACTTACAGAAATTGAAAGTAGAGGGATTCCGGGTGGTCCTAATTATATGGATTGTAGGATTGGCAGGGAAGTTGTCCGCGAGATGTTGCGTTTGACTTCTTATACAGCAAAAACTTTTTAATAACATATTATACTGGAAAATGCATAAAATAAGGAAATAAAAAAGTCCGTATTATATATAATTCTCTTTATCCTTTGGCGACAATTGGTAAGCTAAATAATTTAATGTTGAAGTTGACAGGTGACTTTTCAATTATCAAAGACAGGCAGCTCCGTGGTCTTCTCAAGAAAGGACCTAAGTATAGAATCCCATCCAAGATAGATTTTATTAAATGTCGCGAAGTGCTAAATGAAGCTTTAAATAACTATACCAAACGATGGTGTAAATCGGAATGAGTCGAATCGCATGCTCTGAATGACTGGAACAACCTCATTTTAGATATTACAGATATTCGAATAGATAACTACCACAAAAATCCTCATCTTTTTGAAAATCCAAGTTCTAAGTCTGAAAGATATTTCAATCCAAGTTACGTAATTTACATGAAAAATATGTCTTCGCACCTGCACACCATAATTATTTGAAAACGCTACTACATATCAACTTTCCTCTACTACAACTTATATCGAAAGGAATGAAAGTGTTCCCAATATTTTGAACATACATAACAGTGAAATTTCTGCTTTTAACATCCCTATTCTAAATTGGATCTCCCTACAATATACTGTATACCAAAACTTCACAAGTCTCCTTACAAGTTTTGATACATTGCTAATTCTAGGACCTGCTCAACTACAATTTTGTCTAGAAATCTGGCGTTAGCACTCACGGCTATAAATGAACACGTGGTAAAATACTGTGAAACTGTCATGAACAGGAATGGTGTAAACTTCTTTTAGTCTATTAAAAATTCAGGGAATGTGATTGACAAAATGAAATCAAGAAATTTTGAAGCAAATACGATATTTTCATACGACTTTTCTAATATGTACACCACGCTTCCTCACGACAAACTCATTAAATGGTGTTTTGATCGAGAGGGTAAAATTTATATTTGTACATCTGAATCGAAGGGTTTCTTTTCCGCCACAGATTACAAATCATACAAATCATGGACATGTGGTGACCTGTGTATTGCCTTGTCCTTCCTTTTGGACAATATTTATGTAAGATTTGGTGAGAAACTCTACAAGCAGGTTGTAGGGATTCCTATGGGTACTAATTGTGCGCCTCTTGTTGCAGATTTATTTTTATACACGCATGAAAATCTTCAAAAAGAAAGAAAAAATGATGATGTGAAATGTTTCATTGGTACTTCTAGGTACCTGGATGATATTCTTTCTATCGACAATCCTGTTTTTGAAAAGTATAAAAATGTCATTTATCTACAAGAATTAACACTTAACAAGGCAAACGTTACAAATACAGAAACACCATTTTTGGACCTAAATATCAAAATCGTTAACGGAAAGATTCATACAAGTGTATATGACAAAAGGGATGAGTTTGTAATCAACATAGTAAATTTCCCCTGGCTTGACGGTGATGTTCCAAGATTACCGTCATACGGTATTTACATATCACAGCTCATCCGGTACTCTAGAGCATGTACTGATATTTTGGATTTTCACATTAGAAATTTCAAATTACAAAAATAAGTTTCAGGTCAAGGTTTCCGCTTTCATAAACTCGTTAAGACTGTCTGGAAAGTTTACAAAAATTACAGTCAACTTCTTTTTAAATTCGGATATATACACGCAACAGAGTACATTACTTTGGGTATTACACAACCTGTCTTTTATGATGATATGATAAACAAAATTAGAAGGATCGAAGGTAGGCAGCATAACCATCGAAAATGCGTCAGAGTCATCAAACGCCTTTTATACCATGTGTATGATCCTAATGTCACCAGATGGACAATAGGCTTGGTACTTGACCAATCTACAGTCTTGTACCAGCGCATCCTTGATCCTTGAGACTTGCACTCTGACTGACTGTGACGACGGGACTCCATGACGGACCCTGTCCAAACCTCTTTAGAGAAGACAGGGCCCCGATCACCTGTCCTCTCTGAATGTCAGTCGGACTCCTCGAGTGATTACATACATGAGCTCGCTACAGCCGGCAGAGCACGGACTGTATTACGCACGTCCTCTTTTTATATACATTTACATATTCATCTGTGTTGATGGGGCCTCTACGATTTGCGGTCTTGTTTGTGTTATGTCATCTTACAGTGAGGAGTTTGTTTTGCACCACAATTGTACGTTCTTCGAGATTTCTGGGTAACTGGAGAAGTAAGAGGGTTGTGCGCATGTAATCCGTATAACCTCACCATTTGCTACTTGCGTGGCAAGTGGCCGTCCAAAGTCGGCACCGGTTGCCCATTGGTCTTGTCGGCTTATGTGTAGTCTTTTGTGTTTGATGTTTACATGTCGTATGTCTCTTTTTCGTCTCAAACTGTACTCGTCTTCTGTGTTTTTGCATCGGGTGTTTTGGTGTTGGTGCTGCAACGGGGTCTTGTTGGAGATCCCCTCTCTTCTTCTGCATCAATAACAACAACAATATCAAGGACCTTGTGTGAAACAAAATGGATCTAGCATTTAGTTGAGCGATTACACATACGTAGATATAACATATTTATGCATGACAACAGGATGGTTAGTTTTTCCCTTCGATCCTTAATGATGGACATCTATGAATGCTGAAAAAAGTTACCTCATTCGAGCTGCTGCATATCCACCATCGATACTTGTTACTTTTTCCAAGAATGAGGAAGGGAATTTCGCAGTTGTCAAGAATGTGTCATAATGAGAGAAATGACAGGGCTGTTTACAATCACATTTCTTTGTTAGTGATTCTGTGCCGCGGACGTACTCTGTCAAAAGTCCATATGGAACCATTAAGATGGTTAGACTTGCTTTAAAATAACATGCATGTATTCAAATAACCCTCAGCATACTGTCATTTTCTCTCTTCCGGGCTTGATAATATATAAATAAATTCATGTTAAAGGAAATTTCGCATTTATACAATAGACGGACTGTCTTACAATGTGTATTTACATCCATATTTCTTGCGTGGAAGAAACAATCGACTGAAATTGATCGAACTTGGCTACATGGCCCTCGGGGACTCCTTTCTACCAGTAGTGCCACTCACCAAATGTTAAACTTCTTCCAATTCATTCGCATCATTTGCAGTATGGACCAGACATACACGCTTCGGTGACTTAACCCTTGTTTGACAGTGATCCTTAATCCAAGCAATATAATATGGCCAAAAAATGTGAAAGTTATTATGTTAAAACTATATCCCGATTATCCTGTTTTGTCTTTCTGTACATTTTTGACATGAAAAGTTCACTTTTTGGCAACATTATATTGTTTCTCATAATCGTCCTAGAAAAGACAAATAATCTACTTACTGAAAGTTGGATAGTAACATCTCTGGTATTGGTATAGTGAACACGCAGGGAGATGGGCTATGAATAAAAGAAGTTACAACTGAATTATTACATTGAATAAAAAATTGCACGCAGGGAGATGGGCTATGAATAAAAGAAGTTACAACTGAATTATTACATTTAGTAAGAAATTGCAAGTATTTGCATTCAATTCCTTACTGACTATTACAAAGATGGTAGTGTTCAACTCGTTACATTCTTGAGGAAAATTTCTTCCAATTTCAATGTACCTACACATGTTTCGGTCAAACACAAACAAATTCATTTTAATAGCGCCATCTAGTTAGATTCTTTTATGTACATTTAATTTGCAAAGGATGCACGTCATCAAATTTATTGTAGGATCACTTTAGTAGCATATTTACGAGTACAAAAAATGTACATAAAATCGATTAGGGTATCACAGCCCATAAAATTTAATTGGTAAGTGATAGGGCTTTGATATTCCTTGTGACAAGACCTTTCTACACATACAATAATCAGTGAAAGCATCACTGATGAGAATTTAATATTCGAAACATGTGTCTGGTGCATGTAAATTGGTTTGGAATTTTCTTCAAGAAGGTAGAGAGTTGGAACCCTTCGACATTATTAATATTAACACTTATTTCACGTTGCAGTGTGAAGCAGTTAAAATTGTTCCCCGTGACTTGATGTTTGTTAAGTGTATTAATTACTTCTTTCCAGCTCTGTCACCTGAAAGAATCTTTGTTTTTGGCCTTTTATCAATGTGAAATCATATATATTTTTTGCTATTTCGGAAACTCGCCATTTCACCGATAAATATCATCGAAATTAAAGGAGTTTAACATCTTAGCACCATCCCTCCAATGCTATTTTGAACATAGATTTTATTTGGATATGCTTCTGAATCGAACCTACAGGAAATTTGGAGCCACGCACTCTCTGTAATGTAAAAATCTAACTTCAAAAAATTAAAGAGGGCGCTACTGAAATATTTTTGGTGGCTCCGCTGAAAGCATCACTGATGAGAATTTAATATTCGAAACACGTGTCTGGTGCATGTAAATTGGTTTGGAATTTTCTTCAAGAAGATAGAGTTGGAACCCTTCGACATTATTGACATAGTAACTTAGACCTAGATATTTTACCTACCTTTTCTAAAAATTAAGATTGGATATATCTTTTGATTGGTAAGTGATAGGGATTTGATATTTTACATGTTTATTCCTTGTTACTAGACCTTTCAAAACGTACCACAATTCTTAAAATCGTGATCTTCACCTAGATATTTGTCCCACTTAAAAAAAAGATTGCCTTTGCACATGTGTACTCCTTGTGACAAGACCATTCTACACATACAATAATTTTTGAAATAATAACCTTGATCTAGATATTTGACCTACTTTTTCTAAAAATTAAGATTGCCTTTATCTTTTGATTGGTAAGTGATAGGGTTTGATATTTCACATGTTCATTTCTTGTGACTAGACCTATGAAAACCTTGCTCAAAATTTATTATTTTTGACTAAGTGACCTTGACCTAGACATTTGACCTTCATTTCAAAGAATTAAAGACTGGCTAAATGTTTTGATTTGTGAGTGATACGTCTTTGATATTTCACATATGTATTTCTTATTATGAGACCTTTCTGTTGTTACCGAAATTTCTACGTAGTGACCTTGACCTGGATGATTGACCCTCTTTCTGAAAATTTGAGATTCATCTTTTTTAATCGTAAGAGGTATGATATTTCACATGTGAATTTCATTTGACAAGACATTCCTACTGATACCAATAATTTTAACCAAGTGACCTTGACCTACATATTGGATCCACTTTTGAAAAATAAGCCGCCTCGCAGGCGACACAAGCATTCTTTGGATTGCTATTTTTCCAAAAGAAGATTAAGAAATCGGTGAGCGCGTTAAAGATATATGATTAGTCTTAAGAGAGCTACTATCAGATTCTGTAGCCGAGAAGTATGTACATGATGTATATTCTAAGATCTCAAATAGGTGACGAGATTTTCGTATTGATCTTTCAACGATGCTACTTTTTTTATTTCGACTTAAGTACCACCTGTTAGAATTAGATGTCGTTTTAGCACGCATATCTTCTATATCGAATCTAACATTTCTAGGTGGAACCAATGTTTGTAACACTTGTTAGTATTGGATTGACTTCTCTTTTATTTATTTATCTTTTTCCTGTTTTTACATAAACAGCATTTTTTGCATGTATACCTGTAAGTAATTATGTACTTACTTATGTTCAAGTCACTACGTACATGACATCTGCATAACTCCTGTGCAATATCAGTATAACATAGATGTAGACAATACTTTTTGGTATAAGAAAAATGCTTGCTAGGATCTGACCAGTTAGGAAAGGCCTCTTCACAATATTCATCTGGAAATGCCATAAATGGTCGCTGAAGAAACAAGAGCTGCAAGAATATGCATAATTGTTTATATACTTACAACACGAACGGAGCAGTGTTCAATACCCGTCGTAGTGACAAGCTGTAGCAGTTTTATTAATTATAAACATTAAAGAAGTACCTATCACTTATTCAGTCTCAAAGTCGAGAAGACACGGCAACATCATCAGAATTTTCATAGGAACGGTTGCGAACCTCGGAATAAATAACATTCAGACCATGTGCCCGAGGAGAAACAGCGTCTCCTGATTGCATGCAACACCCGTCGCAACAGCTCCATGGAATCTTGTCAAATTTGGGGATTTCTTAATGTCATATTGATGTACACATTAGGTAGTATTTCTTGTTCGGTGATGATGACAGCCATTTAATCACAATCCAGATTTTCTAGAAAGGGGGATCTGATATGCCTTTATTGTATACCCGTATCGACAGAAAATGAAACGTCTTCAAATTTATTAGAAGAACTTCCTCAAATCTCAGTTCAATTTTACCTTCAGATACCTAGATGATGTGTTGTTCATCAATAATTCGAACTTTGAGGATCATCTACATGAAATCTATCCTCATGAACTAGAGATCAAGGAAACAACAGAGAGTGACAGATCCGCTTCGTACTTGAATATACTACTATCTTTCGACGCAAACGGCCATTTGAACACCTCACTGTATGCCAATCGTGACGATTTCAACTTCCACATAACTAACTTCCCTTTCATGAGTAGCAACACTCCGTTTTATCCTGCTTATCATGTTTTGTTTCTCAACTGATACGGTACGCCAGGGCATCTTCCTAATATGAAGATTTCATCATTAGAGCCAGACGGCTTGCAAGTAAGCTACTTGTTCAGGGTTATGTTACACAACGGCTGAAATCATCATTGAGGAAGTTCTTCTGTCGCTACGGGATGTAATAAAAGCATATGAGATCCACCTTTCCAGAATGATCAGTGACATCTTACATTGTGATTGAATGGCTGTCAGCATCACCAAACAAGACATACTTACCTGATATGTACATCAAAATGTACATCGAGACAATCACAGAATTTGACATGTTTCCATGGAGCTGTTGCGACGGGTGTTGCATGCAATCAGGTTACGCTGACTCTCCCCGGACACCTGGTCTCACTTCGGAATTTTGTTCATTCCGAGGTTCGCAACCGTTCCTGTGGAAAATCTAATGATTTTGCCTTGCCTTCTCGACTATGAGACTGAATAACTGATGGGTACTTCTGTAATGTTTATCAAAGATGATTTCAGCCGTTGTGAATATAAACCTGAACAAGTAGCTTACTTGAAGAACTCAAGTTTTTAGTCATTCGTTCTACATGCGGTCTACGAATGAATTAAGCAAGAAATACTCAGGCACGTCGAAATTTATTGCACTCAGAGATTTCCGCTCCTTTAATGGAAAAGAAAAGAATTTTTTGCGTACTACGATTTTCAACAGCATTAGATGAAGATATAATTTTCTGTTTTTTACCTTTATAAGGATTTATTACTAAACACATACTGTTCTATTGTCAATCAGGGGACAGTGGCTAAATTTAGGGGGACCGAACATGCTTGAATGTTTAGCTTTATATGTTACAAAGTAAGATGTAAAGTAAAAGTCAAGGGCTGATTTGAACCTAATTTCTATTATGTATTTGTTGTTCCTTTTTTTCGCGGACAGGACAATGGAACCATATTGACTTTTCATTCATCCTTTTGAATTAAAACATGAAGAGGGTGCCCAAAATTAGCCTAAGTTGGAATGATTTCTTATTAGGCTTACAAGATCGCAAATTTACTAGGAATTCCCCTTTTCAGTATATCCCACCTCTTTCTTCCTTATCTCAGCGTATGCAGATGTCCCTGGTTGTATTCGTACTCCTTCATTTATTATATCTGGAAAAGTACCTGGTTCGTGGACTAAAACCTGAAATAAACATCAAAGAAGTACCTAACCGTTATTCAGTCTCAAAGTCGAGATGGCAAAGCAAAATCGTGAGAATTCCCATCGAAACGGTTGCGAACCCCGGAATGAACAACATTCAGAAGTGCGACCAGGTGCCTGGGGAGGGTCAGCGTCTCCTAATTGCATATGAAAACATATTCAAGAAGATAATGTGTTTGTCCATTTTTTCATTGCGTCGCTATGTTTTCCTATTTGCTGCCTTGGTGTTTGGTATTAGTTTTAGCTCACCAAAAAGGCAGTGTAAAAGTGAGAAATTTTCAAAACGCATGAAGTACTTGTTGCATTTGCGACCTTTGTGCGGCTTATAAAAAACACATCACTGATAAGAATTTAATATTCGAAACACGTGTCTGGTGCATGAAAATTGGTTTGAAATTTTCTTCAGGAGGGTATAGGGTTGGAACACTTCCGTATTATTACAAGAATAGCAAAAATACGGAAATCAAGAATGTAAGTCCCAATAGGTGATTTTCACATTACCGCAGTTGACCTGTATTTTTTACATCCTTAGACTCGAAATCACAACAATTGACGTAACTTTTAACTGTGATGTCATCTCTGATTTATGACGTCACAATTAGAAATAACACCCAAAAGTAGTGATGTCGGGTCTTGGAGTGTCTAAAATGCAAGTAAAACGATAATATGAAGAAGGTCTATTCGATCCTAGAATCGTCAACAATCGAGATAGCCTTGCGATTTTATCAAAATTATTTGGTAGTACATCGGTAGTTGGGCTATTGTAACTTTGATATAAGTTATGTGGATGTTAAAATTGGTACATATAGACAGTGTCTTTCAAGAGAGGCTTTTCATGCTAATTCGTGTAAGAGGTTTCATGTGGAAAGCTGTTGGTGAAGTAACGGTAAATTTGTGTAAAAACGGTCCATCTAAACCATTTTGTCGGTAAAATCTGTTGTATTTACGAACTTATGAATTGAAGCGTAACCTATTCAATGGTACCAGTATTACATAATGTTGGACAAGATAGAGTTAGAACCCTTCGACATTATCTGATAGCTGCTTTTGATTTTTGAAATTCAAGTAAATAAAGATTTTCAGAAATATGTAAAATAGAGTATTTCCGTTAAAAGCAATACAATATGGTTATAATGTCTTGATAATATGAATATCAAGAAGATGGTTCAATGATTCGTATAAATATGTAGCTTTTGCTTCGCAAATAAGAAAAAGGTCATTTTTTATAAAAGAAACAATTTGATACACTGATTTGGAAAGAGCAACAGATTATACCTGAATTCCATCACCCAGTGCAGAACTCCAAGTATGCTCATCGGTGTTGATGTCTACATAAAGATGTAAGTTATAGTTAGATCCACCGAATGTTGTTTTCCTCTTTCCATTCCCATTAAAGGTGTAACAAATGCCTTCATGAGTGATCATAGGAACAAAGATCTTCTTGCAGTCGAGTGAAAAATCGTTGTCAAAAACACAATGGAAGAAAAATTTAGATACATCCATTGCTTGGTTTAGAACAATCTCTCTCATATTTGTCTCGTTGAAAAACCCTTTTTCTTCATACCACGGATCAGACCAATTTGGTCTTCTACCATGAAAACTGTAATCATCCAAGGAGCTCAAGTAATCCCTATATTGAGTGGAATTTCCTATTTTAGTCCCATTTCTCCAACACAGATTACATATAGTAACTGCAGGGAACTGAACGATTGTTGGATAGGTAACAACAACTTGAGTCCGTACGGGGTAACTGTAATACTTCTCCAACTCTAAAACCAAGGTGTAGACAAGGTAGGAGAAGCTCACCAGTATAATAAAACTCCAGATGCAACTGAAACGGTTGTTAAAACAAATCAAATCAGAGGAGATATTATTATTCCTACTACAATGAGTTAAAGAAAGATTCTGACGATAATCTCAATAGCACAATATATACAATTCATGCAATGTCTGAAGTAATGTCCAAATAGAAAGTGCTATGACGACTTCATCAGGGAAAAGTATTCAAAACACTTACTGCCCTCGCGGGGAATTTTTTTACGAGCTCCACACGGCAAAGGGCATATGTGTGACACAAATGAGTTAAAGAAGATCCTGACAATAATCTCAACCACTCACAATAAAGCACCGAATTGAGCATCGACGAACTACTAGCACTTCATGCACTTAAAGCACTATGAAATCATGATGAAAGAATTAGTTCAGATAAGTAAATGAATAAACTTTTCAGATGTCATGGTTGTTACTCCAGTAGAACACACAAATCGGTCATTATATTTCAAAATACCCCAAACAGATAAGATGATGCCCTTTCTTTACACTCGATTTTCCGATCAAAGCAAGGTATAATTTAAGATAATTAATGTAACATAAAATATGTAATGAAATTTTGAATGATCTGTTTGCCAACGACTGACTTCGACACCGTAAACAGTTTCAGGACGATTCAATGACTCATAAAGACTATTACATGTAAATGTCCTCATGTATTTTTTTTTTCATTTTTGTGCGTGAGCATCGACGGCGGGTGCGGTTAGCCAAACAGGGAATGCTTAATCCCCCCGAACACCTGGTCCCACCTCTAACTTGCTGAGGGTTCGTCGATGCTCAATTTTGTGGTCCATTATAACTGCTATTGAGATTATCGTTGTCAGGATCTTCTGTATCATTTTTCTGTATCTATAGATGTTATATATTAAACAAATAACAAACATATAACCCAATATATCCATCGGTTATGATTTTGAGTATTGCTACAAGCAATTAATATACATGTATATAATATTGTGATTAATATTTACTTTATTTATTGATTTTTTTTGTGCAAATTGATTAAAAGTTTTGTATCCTAACTTGGAGTTTTGTGTTTGATTATCGCTAACTTCTTTTCTCGGTTTCCTTGACACAAAAGATATATTTTTGATATCTTCCAATTAAATAGAATTGGAGCAGCCTTGATGAGACAACATATATCAACATGGCTTTTGTTAAACTTCGTTGACAGGAACTTACACGTAAACACCATGTCTGGACCTCATCATATAATTGCTGGCATCGACATTTTAAACGGAGAAATTCCTACGAGGAAGTATGACAAAAGAGATATTTTTGGATCAGTAATGCTCCTTTACTTCTGAAACGGTATTTACCTATATAAACAGGGCATGTGCTAATATTATGAATGTTCACAAATACATTACTAAAATGAGTAACCGGTTTCAGTTGTAATTCTAATGATTTGTAAAGGTTAACCTACATTTTCACTTTCTGTCCTGTCAACTTGCTGAATCCATGAACGGTTGCTCCGGAAACAAAGTCATTCCACAATGTTTGGAAGTCGTTTTTCCTCTCATCATTTGCATTTCCTTTCAAATTATCTAGTTGCATTTTTCATCTAAAAAGAAATAACGCTCTAACATAGATTCATTGGGTCTTTTTTATCACTTTTAATACTTTTCAAACAAACAAACAGAAATTGTGTCTGCATTCTCACGTAAAATACTTAGATTATTTAATTTACTGTCAACCTATTAAGTCCCAGCATATATTCATAAGTCTTAGACCACTACACCAAACAAGACATCTTTACCTGCTATGTATATATATATATGTAAATCGAGACAATCACTGAATTGACAAGTTTTCACGGAACTTTGCGATGGGTGTCGCATGCAAACAGAAGACGCTGGCTCTCCCCGGGAACCTGGTCTCACTAAGGAATCGGGTTTATTTTTGGGTTCGCAACTGTTCCAATAGAAAATTTCTCTCACCCTCTCCACTTTTAGACTGAATAACTAATTGTTAATACTTTTGTGTTTATCTATACTAAAGATTGATATTTATTTGGAAATATTAGAGATACATTATTAAAGGTATGATATCTTATTAAGTGATAATTGATATGTACTTTTAAAAACTTAGAGATTTGCATTATTAAGGTAAAAAATGACTTAGAATTTCAATTTTTTGAAATTTTGAATAATTCTCATCAACAGAAATATGACAATACAAAAAGAAATAAAAGATAAAAAAAAACCTCTCACAAACAAAGATAACATACGTATATGAATGCGATAAATCTTACCTCACTCTAGAGTTCTCAAATGAGAAAAAAGTTTACACAAAAGTTTACAATTATCTATAGTTGTTTTTGTGGAATGACAATATCTCAATACATAATGCAAATAATAGGACAGTAGCTACAGTATGATAGATATACTTTACTTAATTTTACAACGGAATTTGTATCTCAGTATCTGTTGAAAAGAAAATGTCCATCAATTACGGCAGCACTTTGATTTGAAAGAGTGTGTTTACCTTGATGTAGAAACTACATTTTCAATGTTTGTTTTAAACTTATATAACGTCATAGTTGGTCAGTTTTACTGGTAAGTTATTGACACATTGAACAATACTCAATAATTGTCTTGTTGACAGATAACGAACGGTGAAATAAGTGCGGATAATAGGTAATCAGTCAAATTCTGGCAGGAAGTATTCCAACGAAAAGTAACGATTGTAATTCAGAAATCAAAGATCCAGGGGAATATGGCAAAATTTTGTAAGGTTCCTTTAACAATTAAGGCAATCGCGATCCTCCGAAGAAGCCCGGAAACAGTGAGTGTACATGCAACACCCACCGCGAATGCCAAGTGTCAAATCCGGTGATGTCCAAATAGGTAAAAGATGGTCAATTGGAAAAGTCATACTTAAGTTCTTAAAAGACAAATGTCATTGTGCGCATTTCAGATTTGCGGTGGGCAATGAAACGGAGTCATAATGAAAATTGTCGATTTGAATAGAAAATTATATTTTTATTGTTATTCTTTCCTTTCCTTCATAACCTTTTCATCGGGGGAATGATCTTTAACAAAACTTTGTTTCAACAACATGAACGTGAAACATAACATAATACAGGATCATCCCTTTGTAATGAATTAAAATTCACCAACAGATTTGTCGGTAAGAGAATAAGAACAGACATTATAATAAATCTGATGAATAAATTTGCATCGAATAGTATCATAATTCTTCTTTTAAGAATCAATCTGAAGAGAAAATTCCCTACCATCTTAAGTGAGATGTGATGACAGTAAATTAATAGAAACAAAGCAGTAGGTGCTTATTCTTCCAGGCATCAAATCTTATCTCCATGGGGTTTCAATTTCGATCCTCTAAAGAATCAATTCGGTTGTTTTATAATACTTACTTATATGTACATAATCATCTTCATATCTATAAACTTTTGCCACCGGTGTTTAAGGGCCTCAATGCCACTTTGAAAGAACTCCTTATCTTGACTGGTCAGAAAACCATTCACAGCAAGTATGACGTCATCGTCGGACTGAAAGTGGGTGCCAGCAATAGCTGCTTTCAGTTTTGGGAATAGATGAAAGTCTGATGGAGCAAAATCATGTGAATTAGGCGTTTGCACAAATCAAATTGAAGCCACAATGATGAATGGCAGCCACGGCAGTAATGTTTCTATATTGTACGTTGGTGTTCCTTGTGCCTTATGTGTTTCTTTCTGTGTGTGTCTGCTCTGTGTTTTTGAATTGGGCATTTTGGAGTATCGCTTTGGATGCTGCAATCTGGTGTTGTTTGAGATCCCCTCCTTGGTTTTGTGAACAGATGATGGAACAACATACCTTAAACTAGTCAGCTTTCCGCGGCGCTTAAGCTTGGCTGCAAACATTACCTGTCAGTTATTCAGTCTCAAAGTCGAGAAGGCACGGCAAAATCATTAGAATTTCCATAGGAACGGTTGCGAACCTCGGAATAAATATCATTGAAACCATGTGTCTGAGGAGAGTCAGCATCTCCTGATTGCATTCAACACACGTCGCAACAACTCCATGAAAACTTGTCAAATTCGAAGATTCTCCCGATGTACATATTGATGTACATATTAGTAAGTTTTTCTTGTTTGGTGATGATGACAGCCATTCAATCACAATTCAGAATGTCAATTATTTTTCTGGAAAGGGAGATCTGATATGCATTTAGCACTTTCTATATATGCATAACCTCAGCAAGAGCATGTTTTGTGAATATTGTTTTCAACATCGACGGCGGGTGCGGCTAGCTAAACAGGGGGTCCCATCTCCATCTTGAAGGGGTCTGTCGATATTCAATTTTGTGTTCTATTGTTGAGATTGTTGTCAGGATCATCTTTAACTCAACTTTAACTGGGACGCTCTATATTATTGTATTTATATTTAGATATTGATAAATTGGTTACTTTGGTTTTTCTTTGCTATATTCTTTTTTGTCACATTATTGTGAAGTGTAAAGCAGTTGTTACAATACGCAAATAAAGAGAAGAAGCCTTTAGTTTATGGTTATCCATATCATATGACACTAGCATTAATTAGCAAAGTATAAAATAGCCGCCCTAAGTCGATAACGGTTGACTGTTAGTCTCTTTTGTATAAATTCTATGTTTGTGCGTCTTTGATTATCCTAGCGTTCTATGTGTTTTAATCGTTCACAAGATATGGTTGCTGTAGTGTCTTTTTGCAGAATAAGTTCGTCCCTTCAATCTCATTTGTATTATTGACTGTTGTTTTCAGTGTCCGGATAACCAGATGGTCGTTAAAAGTCAGTACATTTTTCTCTCTAATCTTGTGTTGCCATACATGATTCAATAGTACATTTGCTTCGTTTATCTGCTTATCTTGGTATTGGAGTTGTTTTTTGTGTCATTGTTTTGGTTGCTTTTAAGAGAAGGACTATTTTACGTTAATTGTATATTCCAATTTTGCGCGTGATTACTGAAATCGTCTCTTTTGTATAAATACAAAAGAGACTAATTTATTCCAATTTTGCGCATGATGACTGAAATCATCATTAAGGAATTTCTTCGGTCGCTACGGGAATATTATAAAAGCATATGAGATCCCCCTTTCCAGAATGATCAGTGACATTCTACATTATGATTGAATGGCTTTCATCATCACCAAACAAGACATACTTACCTGATATGTACATCAAAATGTACATAGAGACAATCACCGAATTTGACAGGTTTCCATGGAGCTGTTGCGACGGGTGTTTCATGCAATCAGGAGACTCTGACTCTCCCCGGGCACCTGGTTTCACTTCGGAATGTTGTTCATTCCGGGTTTCGCAACCGTTTCCATGGAAATTCTCACGATTTTGCCTTGCCTTCTCGACTTTGAGACTGAATAACGGATAGGTACTTCTTTGATGTTTATTCAAGTATGGACACTCCAGTGTAGTTTTTTTTCTGATTCTTCATTACGTGCTAAATAAGCTTAATTTATGTATCAGACTATGATATTTGAATCTATGTTCACCGCGCACTCTCCCGATGAAGTACGGGAAATGGATGGAGATGGTAAGTGGTATGTTAAAGCTAGCCAACAGGGGATGCTTACTCCTCCCGGGCACCTGGTCCCACCTCTAGCTTGCTAGGGTCCGTCGATGCTTAATTTCGTGCTCTATTGTGAGTGTTGTTGAGATTATCGTCAGGATCTTCTTTAACTCATTTGTGTCACACTTATGCCCTTTGCCGTGTGGAGCTCGTAAAAAAGATGCTTACTCCTCCCGGGCACCTGGTCCCACCTCTAGCTTGCTAGGGGTCCGTCGATGCTTAATTTCGTGCTCTATTGTGAGTGTTGTTGAGATTAGGCCATATATAAAAAAAAATCCTGGTTCTCAGACACCGCCGCGCGCTTTAAATTCCTCCCGATGAGACGTTTTTATCGTGGGAAGGGAAAAAAATAGCCGCCGCCCGCCAGATTTCTCATGCTGATAAATATAATTTTCTATTAATAGATCAGGGATTTCTGTACAAACGAAAAGTAGAAATGTCTGTTTCAGTACAGCGCTTTACGTTTTAACGGCGCTTGTCGGTTTTGTTAAGACTTTACACGACCAAGACGCTTAGGTGCCCTGACTTCTGTGGAGGGAAATACTGTACTTTGTTATTGTACACAAGATGCAAAATGGCGACCGGGGGGGGGGAGGAACGAGTTATTGTCTACTTGAAGGTGAATTTTAAAGGCAACACAGTCGTGCCGTGGATTATATTGCCATTGGAATCGAACTATTCAGTGACACAGTTATGTGAGAAACTATTGTGCTAAAGTAGAAAAATTGTGCTTAAGTAGTTTTCGGAAAATAAAAACAAAAAAATAAAAACCCTACCTACCTACCCATATTTTTTAGATCAATTATCTGAGAACCAGAAAATTTTTTTGCATGGCCTTATCGTCAGGATCTTCTTTAACTCATTTGTGTCACACTTATGCCCTTTGCCGTGTGGAGCTCGTAAAAAAGTTCCCCGCGAGGGGTTTGACAGTAAGTGTTTTGAATATACTTCCCTGATATTGTCGCCATAGCACTTTCTATATAGACATAGCGTCAGACAGTGCATAAATTATATACATTTTCATTTCCATGCTTCATTAACATCGACGGCGGGTGCGGCTAGCCAACAGGGGATGCTTACTCCTCCCGGGCACCTGGTCCCACCTCTAGCTTGCTAGGGGTCCGTCGATGCTTAATTTCGTGCTCTATTGTGAGTGTTGTTGAGATTATCGTCACGATCTTCTTTAACTCATTATAATTGCGTCTTACACAAGAGATTTGCACTTTAGCAGATATCTATATCTAATTCTGGATTTTAACAACTAAAGAGGTATATCAAACGGTTATAAAGTGAAGCAATTTATCATCAAATAATATCAAATTGTAAAAGAGAATCATAACAAGTCGATCTTGTCGTGTCATGGCGATGTTTCTTTTGAATATTCCTGATCATACAAAATTGGTTTACAAATTGGAATGACAGAACATCCGTACTTCCATTTGCATATTTGAAAAATATGATGAATGAAAGAATAAGGTTACCAGAATTCGAATGAAAAACATAATTATACTTTGAAAATGAAACATATATTGCTCAAACAAATTCATCTGAAAATAAAACACACAACCAAATTCACTCTATACTGGCTACCAAAATAGCTTGGTCGATATCAACATTTAATCTCGCAGTATTTTTTTTTTTCGTCGAAATAGGTTAAAAAAATGACTCTTAGAATAAAGAGTAAAAATACTAGTAAATGACAAATATGACCATATCCCTGTATACAGCACAAAATCGATAATTCAGAAAATCAGAAACCGAAGGCATACAAAATCAGGATAAAACAGGAACCAAAGCAAACAAACAAAAACCTCCACCATATGAAAAGAAGCGAAACTCCCGATATTGGAGTGAGACCAGGTGCCCAGGAAGAGTAAGCATCTCCTGCTTGTATGCAACATCCTCCGTTTCAATATGGCAGAACTGTCAAATCCGGTAACTTCCATTTCGGAAGACATAGAGTACAATCTTTGGTCTATGACAGAATATCATCCACCATTCTGGACAGTGGGACATCATAGTGTATGACGAGTTCCCCATATTGACCGTAGAACTTCCTCAGTGATGATGTTAGTCGGTCACAAACATATCCCTGACTGAAAAGCTTATCTGAAAGACGCCTAGCTCTCAGAACAAAATCCGTATATTTTTATACTTCGTACTTGCTCTGGCATAGCATATCAACTGAGATATGAACACGCCATAAGCTCTAAAGCTCTGCATGAAATTCATAAAAAAATGGATACACAATAGAAACTTATGTGTTGGTCATTATGAAAAGTCCGAAAATGGGTACATTTAAACTAGACAACTCAAGATGCAATGCTGATCATAGTCATTAATTAATTCCTTGACCTGGGCCGTAGGAAAATTCCATTATAACACAAATTAACTTGACCAATCAAAAGCGTTTCTGTATGTATTCGCAGAAAAAGTAAAATGAGAATTTTGGGGGGAAATTAGGGGAAACTTCTAAAAAGTTCATATTAAATTTTGTGACTACGCACAGGCTGCTTATCGATTTTTGTTACTGCTCATTAATTTCTTTGTGGTACTTTTTATCAATTTGTCTTTGGTAAGAAGAAACAAAATGGTAAATCTTCAACGGAACAGCTTAGCTCGGCTGGAAACTTTTAGCCCATTGGCACCTTAATTCAGAATTGCCATACCAAAGCGATGTCATGACGGCATGACCTACTTTTGTAAAGTGGATAAAGTACGAGAACATCGATCGGAATACTTGTCTCTGTTCACGTGTTTTCACTACAATGTAGTCACAAAAATGTTTTTTTTTTCTATCGGATGATTGCCCCTATTGCAATGTTGAATGAATTTGAACAGCCTATACAAATCTAGATGATATTGACCAATAATAATGAATTTTACCAATGAGAAATTGTTAATGTCGTGTGATATCCATGCACGAATTTAATCAGAACCCTGTAGTATTAGCTAAGCTTCGAAAATATTTGAATAGATGGTTTTTGTAATCTATATGAATCTAAAATATAAAAGTCAAATTATTTATATATTTGTATGTGGTAAATGGCCGTCCTTAGTATGCAACGATTGCACATTGATCTCATTGGTTGATGTGTAGGCATTGATGTGTACACGTAGTGTTCTAATGAGCAAAATATCCTTTCATAATTCTTTTCCTTTGTAAAATTCATGTCAGAACGACATTAATAATTTCTTCAGTGTATCAAAAGATTTCCTTACTGAGATTTCATACTAACAAGATACAATTTGAGCTAAAATGATATGATTTTAATAAAAACATAATATACGTATTTGACGATATTTAGCAATTTGTTGTCCAGGAATTATGGTAATATTGTATTCTTG
Organism: Pinctada imbricata; assembly: GCA_033119305.1. Lineage (NCBI taxonomy): Eukaryota > Metazoa > Mollusca > Bivalvia > Pterioida > Pteriidae > Pinctada > Pinctada imbricata. The sequence goes on along the minus strand of VSWD01000005.1, from coordinate 98,524,002 downwards.
ATTCTTGATAAGACAAACCTCGACCCTATCTAATCTTGGGATTGAATACATATTCAACTATATATGTACTGAGCCTACGTAGAAATGCTTACCTTCATTAACACATTGGCGGTTTCGGTTTTGTATTGTTATTACTAGGATTTATTTCACCACTGTGAACAACATTCAATAAAGTGTTTTATATCTCCATCTTCAATTTGTAGTGACATAGTCATTCCCCCAAAGTTTTCAGTCGACACCGATTTCACATTGATCTCCTTGTTTGACTTGTAGTCCTTGGTATTTAGTATTTCGATGTCTTTGATATTTTTATTCCCTGTCCCTACTTCGTGTTTTGTTGTGTTTGTGTTTCTGATTGTTCTAAAAGGGGTACTTCGTTATTTCGTTGTGGGTGCTGCAACCCAATTCTGTTTGAGACACCCTCCTTTCTCTCGTAATATTGATGTATAGCTTATAAAATGAGGGAAATTGTTATTCTTGTAATACATTTATTATGTAATCAAAATGTTGAACTTTCTTATCGCTAGCATATTGGTAGCGTTATCAGTAATTGTTTTTTAGCAATTTTGATGGCTTTCAAACGGGAAACAACTGTGTTTATATTTCTTCAAACATATGACGAAGGCATCTTCTGCTGTTTTATGCTCATTGATTTATTCATTATGGTTTTTGAATATGCAGTTCGTGAAGATGAGGTTTTCCTTTCCACTGAGTAAAATTTATCATTCTGAATATTCTATATTCGTATGGTGGCTTTATACATAAATTTGAAGAAGAAAACACGGAAGCCAAATAAGTTGCTAGAAAACAAGTTTTCTAAAAGTAGTAAATTACCCATTGTTAGAGGTTCTGAAAGTCCTATATGGTTTTTCCATATTTGTCATTCTTGATAGGAATGTTGCTTTTTCCATATTTGTCATACTAAACAAAGTTACTAATTGAAAAGCTTATCATTGATGCAAGCGATGAAATAAAGTACTTGATAGCTATCTCGACAAGTCATATCTAGTCTATGCTGTTGAGATTATCGTCAGGATCTTATTTACGTTTTTCGGTATATTTTAGACATAATAATTTTCACACTCTTTGGCTATATTACATGTACATTGTTAAGATTAAGGATCACTGACGATGGTTAAGTACCCGAAACGTGCATATCTGTTCCATGCTGCAAATTTGTTCTTAAATGATGTTATTGAAGACGTTTTACATTAACTCATCTGGTCTATGCTGCAAATTTATCTGTCCTTAAATAATGCTATGAATTTGAAGACGTTTACATCTGAAATGATTTTCGAGGTACGGAAATTACAAAATTTATACTATACATCTAAAATTACCCTAAATCAGCGTCTGGGGTGGTGCCCTGAGTCTTAAGGATGTTTCCAGTCATCATTTCCAGGAGTTTCAGAGATTCTTATTGTGCAGCAATGATTAGATAAACGATTGAAGTAATGATCATGATAATTGAGTGACTGACTGAAGAGTTGACTGACTTCCGTGATTGGTTTTCTTAACTAGCAATGAAGAAATTGTTTGATTGTCTTACAAATGCCGTGCAACAAGTGATGTATAAAAAATAATCCTAAATTTTTCATTTTTATGGCCGAAAGATTATGGATAATTTTTATACGAATAAATATTGAATACCGAAAATCGGCAAGGGACCCAAAAAATCAAAGACGTAAATTTGATACATGTCGGGCAATGAAAAAATTTCTTTGTGTGAGAGAATAGGAAGTAGAATTTTTTCAAAATTAATATGGAGACAATGTCGTGGGATCTTTTACATCTACATGATGGAGCATTTCAATGCAGTAGTCAAAGTCAAATGAAATCTATCTCAAAACTGAACTCTCATATCGGGAGTTCGCTTCTTTTCATATGGTGGAGGTTTTTGTTTTTGTTTGCTTTGGTTCCTGTTTTTATCCTGATTTTGTATGCCTTCGGTTTCTGATTTTCTGAATTATAGATTTTGTACTGTAGACAGGGATATGGTCATTATCCATATTTGTCATTGTAGGGTGTCCCCTAAAAATATGAAAGAACACACATAAATTCATTTTACATCAAAGTATTTAAAACAAAAGCTAGACCAAACGGCATCTCTGGGTACAACCAGCAGATATGCATGTATATATGAATAACACAATGAATGGCGGAACGCATAATTCCATTACATGTACTAATGGCTGTTCTTTGATACCACCATTTCCTTGCATAAGGGAAGAGAGTCTCTATGCTGATAAAGTATATATGTAACCTAGTACGGTTTTTTGGGGTTAATGTGTTATTGAACAGATATTGCTTTTTTGAATGTATATTGTATCGTGTACAAAATTTCCGGTCAAGATGATATTTATATCATGATGACGTACTGTTCTAATTGAATTGATGTGTATTCTCATATTATCATAATTAAGAAATGTGAAATTGATATCTTGATACATAGAATCTTGATTAAGAAATATGAAATTGATATGTTGTCTTGTACCACCTGAAAATGAGATTACTTATTTTATTCATCAAAAATTGAAATGGAAGAAGGGAAATATTACCCTCAATAGATACAGAAAATGAAATGGATTATCAGTTTACAAAACTGATTATTTTGGCGAAACTTGATAATGTTTTCACAAATGTACATGAAATTTTCTACTATTATCAAAGTATATGCGTAGATACAGAAGAATTTTGGTGTTTATTATGCCCCTTTATGCCTACTTCACAATGACCCGATTCTGATATCCGATGGACAAATGAATATGAAGTTTTCAATTTCGTGCGAAGTTACTCCCGAGTATGTTTAAGAGCCACTCAAAAACCGAATTTTAGATGATTGTATTCGAACCACTGCCAATGGCAAAACGAAAGAACGATTTTTATCATAAAGACAAGGCCCGTCATAGCTCGGTTTTTTTTTTTCGTGTTTCAATATTCATTGTCCAGCTGTTGTTTCTTAACGGAAGCGTATAAGTGCCAAATATATATATATATATTTTTCCTACTTTTAATCTTGGAATTTTCAACTTTAATCTTGGAATTTCCAATTTTAATCTTGGAATTATCAACTTTAATTTTGGAATTTCCAACTTTAATTTTGGAACTTCCAATTTTAATATTGCAATTTCCAACTTAAATCTTGGAATTTCCGACATTAATCTTGGAATTTCCAACTTTAATCTTGGAATTTCCATCTTTAATCTTGGAATTTCCAGCATTTAAGTCGAAATTCCAACTTTAATCTTTATATTTCCATTTTGATATCAGTTTTCCACTTGAATCTCGGAATTTCCAACTTGAATCTCGGAATTTCTAACATTAAGGTCGGAATTTCCAACTTTAAAGTCGGAATTGCCAACTTTGAAGTCGGAATTTCCAACTTTAATCATTTGAAAATTAATGGAAAAAACATGACGAAAATGATCATCATAGCTCAAGTTGGAAATTCCAAGATTAAAGTTGGAAAATTCCAAGATTAAAGATGGAAATTCCAAGATTTAAGTTGGAAATTTCGAGATTAAAGTGGGAAATTCCAGATTAAAATTGGAAATTCCAAGATTAAAGTTGGAAATTTCGACATTAAAGTTGGAAATTCAAAGATTAAAGTTAGAAATTCCAAGATTAAATTTGGAAATTCCAAACTAAAAGTTCGAAATTCCAAGATTTAAAGTCGGAAAATCAAAAAATAAAAGAAGAAATTTGGTACTTATACGCTTCCGTAGTTTTCTACTAATGTAAATTATATAGTGTACTTCCATTTCCGTTCAAGATGTTATTTATATCATGATGACGCAGTGATGTGTGGTCTCATTCAATATTAATTAAGAAATATGAAATAGATATGTTGTCTTATGCCACCTGAAAGTAAGATTATTAATCATGTTCGTCAAACATGGAAATGGTAGAAGAAAATATGACATTTAGTGCAGATAAAGGAAATGAAATTGATAATTAGTTTACAAAACAGATTATCTTTGTCGAAACTTTAGAATGTTTCCTGCCGATGCGTGAGTTTGGTGTTAAACAAAGGTACATTATATGTAAATTTCTATTATTATCAAAGAATATGTGCAAGTGCAGAGACATAGGGATTTTCATCATGCCCCTTCTAGCAAAACTGCTGATTTTTACAGCTTTTTATACTTGTTAATTGCTGATTTCTTCAATATATTTTGCAAAAAAAAATTTTTCACAATTACAGATTCCAAGTACAGAATGGGCCTCCACCTCGGTATGTTACAGATTGGAACATGTCTTTCACAATACATGAAACACAAGTCAAACCTTCTATTCACTCATAATCAAAATCCTATCTCCAGATCCACACTTGTATTTACAATGATCTCAACTTTATAAGACCACACCTAATGCAGTGGACATGTTGTCGTATAATGAAGGTGGTCTTTCTTGGGGAGACATTGAGTATGAGCAGCATATCTGATTGGTACAAGTTGTTAAAAAGTATCTATTCTTTTCAATATGTACAAAAAATAAATATCTACTACTAACTTGCTAATACTGATAGTTGAAGATGTTAGTTGGAGATCCCCTTCTTTGTTTTGAATCTATTAAATTGACTATCTGCACATGACATTCAGAATGAATTAATTTGAAACATTAATCTATGGCATTCAGCAAATGGACCATTTTCCGATCTTGTTAGAAAGCACAAAATGTCCGAGTCAATATCTTTTGGCGTTGTTTTACAATATGACGTAACAATGAAAAGTGCGAGAAACCTGCCTACCTCGGACATTTTTCGTCATTTTGTCAGCCATTATTTACTTTGGCAAGTGGCCTATTGAATGGTAAAAGAATCTTCATTGTTCATCATAAACAATGCTTACTGCAGAGAGATCAGACTACAGCTTGGAGTCAAATAAACTTTAAGATATGCCACCCATCGGTACATTTTGGACTTCATACCTTTCGCACTCTTTGGCCATATTACATCGTTTAGATTAAGGATCAATGACGAGGGTCAAGTACCCGAAACGTGCATGTCTGGTCCATGCTGAAAATTTATGTTCTTAAATGATTCTATTGAATTTGAAGCAGCCGTATGACATTGACAGAAACTACATGTATGACTGAAAATTTTGCAATGTGCATTCTTACCAAGTAATTACTACTACAAGCTAATTTAGTCAATTTACCTGGAGTAATTCAAATTGGAGGATTAATTTCAAATTCATAATCGAATTAAAGAGATGTTAATTAAATCATGTGAACATACATGCTTGGTTGCTCATAAAGGGGAATTTTCTCATATTTTGATACGATTAGAAAAAAAAGGTCTTTGTTCGGGTAAGGGGAGTTATCTCTAAAAGGGGTAGTTTTGTCATTGAAAAAATAGCGACGCCAACGCTGCAAGATACACCCGTCAGGGAAATTATTTTTATTTCTTAATAATGGGCCTCCACCTGGGTATTTAAAACGTTGGAACATGACGTTCACAACAGATAAACCACATATATGTATACCTCCCATTCACTCATAATCGAAATATCATCTCCAGATCCACACTTGTATTTACAGTGGTCCTGCCTTTATAAGACTACCCCTAATGCGGTGGACATGTGGTCGTATAACGGAGGTGGTCTGTCTTGGAGAGACATTGAGTATGAGCAACATATCTGATGAGTACAAGTTGTTTCAATCTATTTACATGTATTCTTTTCAATATGTACGAAAATAAATATATACGACTAACTTGCATATACTGATAGTTAAATCTATTGATTGACTATCTGTGCATGAAATTCAGAACGTTAAAAAACACAGTAACTCCATTTTTGGACTTAAATATACACGTGTGTATGACAAATGAGATGATTTTGGATTTACCATAGTCAATTTTCCCTGGCTTGACGGTGGTGTTCCTAGATTACTATCATACGGTATCTACATTTACAGCTCACCTGCTATGCTAGAGTATGTACTGATGATTTGGATTTTCATAGTAGAAATGTACAAATTACGAAGAAACTTTTAGGTCAAGGTTTTCGCTTTCACAAACTAGTAAAGACTTTCTGGAAATGTTACAAAATTTATGGTCAACTTCTTCAAATTCGGACCCATACAAGCAACGGAGTACTTTGGGTATTTCACAACCTGCATTTTATGGTGACATAATTAACAAAATAAGAAGATAGACAGCATAACCATCGAAAATGCCTCAGAATCATCAAACGCCTTTATACCGAGGATATGATCCTCATGTCACCAGACGGACACTAGGCTTGGTACTAGACCAATCTACAGTCTTGTACGAGCACATTCTTAAGACTTGCACTCTGACTGACTGTGACGACAGGACTCCATGACGGGCCCTGTCCAATCCTCTTTAGAGATGAGAGGGCCCCGACCACCTGTCCTCTCTGAATGTCAGTCAAACTCCTCGGGTGATAACATATATGAGCTTGCTACAGCCGTCAGAGCACGGACTGTATCACGAACGTCCTCTTTTTATATCCATTTACATATTCATCTGTGTTGCCGAGGCCTCTGCGTTTTACGGTTTTGTTTGTATGTGGTCATCTAACAGTGAGTATGTTGTTTTACACCATAATTGTACGTTCTTCGAGACCTCTGGGTAATTGGAAAAGTGGGAGGGTTGTGTGCACGTAATCAAGGATAACCACACAGTCTGCTACTTAAGTGGCAGATGGCCGTCCTAAGTCGGCAGCGGTTGCCCATTGGTCTCGTTGGTTTATGTGTGGTCTTTTATGTTTCATGTTTCTATGGTGTGTGTTGGTGTTCCTTGTCCCTTTTGCGTCTATTTCTGTGGATGTCTGCTCTATGTTTGTTTTTGTATTGGGTGTTTTGAAGTTTTGCTGTGGGTGCTGCAACCAAGTATAGTTGGACCCACATTTTGACCATTACAAAAATCACAATCCAACAGAGATAACATTAAATAAAGCAAACATAGATGATTAAGATATACCATTTTTGGATCTTGAAATCAAAATCAATAACAGAGAAATTCAGACAATGATATACAACAAAAGAGAAGACTTAGGCTTCAACATAGTTAATTTTCCCTGGATTGTTGGCGATGTTCCAAGGTTGCCATCCTACGGCATTTACATCTCTCAACTCATCAGATACGCTAGAGCTTGCTCCCATGTTTCGGACTTCAATGACAAAAATAGACAAATAACAAAGAAACTTGTCAAGCAAGGATTTAGATACCATAAACTTGAAAAATCTATTTGGAAATTTAACAATAACTATTCTGAACTTCTTTCAAAATTTCGTACAACTCCAGCATCAGAGTATATATCATTGACAATTTCGTTGCCTTCATTTTACGGTGACTTAGTAAACAAATTCAGGAGGATCGAAGGCAGATCGAACTTCAAGCACAAATGTAAGAAAATTGTCGGTCGACTGCTTTACAGAGGATATGATCCCAACGTCATCTAAAAAACACTGGGCATGGTACTTGACCAATTTACAGTTTTGTAACAGTGTATTTCCCAACGTTGCACAATAGCCAACCGTGACAACAGGACTCCATAACGGGCCTTGTTTAAATCTCGCCAGAGAAGACTGGGTTCTGATCCTCTGTCCTATCTGAAAGTTGGTCAGACTTCTCGGGTGATTGATCTAGAGCTCGCTGCAGTCAGCAGAGCACAGACTGTTATACGCATGCCATAGAATTTTTTTTAGATCCTTTTACATAGAATGTGTGTTACAAAAGGCCGCTGCGTTTAACTGTCTTGTTTGTGACGTCACCTTACAATGAGAAGTTTTACGTTTATACAATTATTGTGCGTCTATAGAGACCTCTGTGTATCCCGATAAGTGGCAGGGTTGTGCACACGTAATCCGGATAACCACACAATTTGCATGTAGCAGATGGCCGTTCAAAGTCGGCGCCGGGTGCACATTAGTCTTTTTTGCCTTGTTAGAGTCAACCCACAAGGTAAATTTTGAAGGCTCTGGGGCTTAGAGCCATTCGAAGTTCAAGGTACATGACTCTGCAAACTTTGAGTCAATTAATCGCAAACTAAACCTGGATCTGTAAGGAGCTGTTACATGTAAGATAAGGCGTAAAATCTGCCTTGAAAAGTCGAAATTTCAAAATGCAAAATTGGATGGATGACTATTTTTAAATTTGTCTCTAGAGCGAAAAAGTATGTTATCACTGACGAGGGTTAAGTACCCGAAACGTACATGTCTGGTCCATGCTGCCAATTAATCTGTTCTTAAATGATGCTATTCAATTTGAAGACGTTTAACATTTATACCACTTGGTGAGTGTCACTGCTGATGGACCAAGAGTCCCCGAGGGCACATGTAGCCAAGTTCGATCGATTTCGGTTGATCGTTTCTTTAACGCATTCTAAAATTTCTGGTATCAAAATTTCTTGAAATTTCTAAAACGTCGGTCCATCGTAGCATCATATCCCATCCATCCTGCTACGTCTTGCGGTACGCTTTTTCGACATAGTAACTTTCATACTTTTTTTGGCATATTACATTGTTTAGATTTGAGGATCACTGACGAGGGTTAAGTACCCGAAACATGCATGTCTGGCCCATACTGCCAATTTATCTGTTCTTAAATGATGCTATTCCATTTGAAGACATTTAACATAGTGCCATCTTTTTCTTTTATATCACAGAACAATCTATTCAGAGTGTGTTACGATCAAATATTTAACCGTTTGGAAGTAAATAAACGAGAATGTTGTCTATTTCCACACTGTGTATTTCGCGCGAGAAAGCTACATAAGTGGCTGAGATGAACGAAATAAAACCGTTTTTCAATTTCCGGATTGCATAATTTGCCTACTATATTGATAAAATAACCTCACAGTTAATTTCTCTTATCCAATTTTGACGTGAAAAGGTAACAGAAGCATTATAAACGTAAAAATGTGTAAAATAATGCATTTTTGTGCATTTTCGATCGATATTCAATGTTTTCCGTCATCTGAAGCCATACCTTTTCAACCCGTAATCATACATCTTTCACCTAATTTATTTAAATAATATACCTACTATGAATCTTTTAATACTTCATATTTTTATCCTGACCATTTTATCTAAATTGGTAGGACAGCGCACGAGAAATAATGGTGTGATTTCTGGGCTAAATCCGGCTCCTTTATTATTATGAAGGTGTATACCAAGTTTCAATTCAATGGCTGGAAAAGATGCGAAAAAAGGGCCAGAAAACTGTTAATGTGTTGAAATTTTCTATCTTCAAGGGCAAAACCTCACCTGAAAATAGTCAACTGTTCCGACACTCGAATTGTCTCTGTAAAAGCTTAAAAGGAAGGCATATATCAAGTTTGAATGTCTGCAAAGGTTGCGGAAAAAGTCCGGAAAACTGTAAATTGTTGAAAATTTCTATGTTCAAGGGCCATAACTCTGCTAAATAAAAAGTCAAATCTTCCAACACTGGAACTAGATCTGAAATTATTTATTATGAAGGCATATACATGTATCATGTTTCAATTCAATAACTGCAACGGCTGTTGGGGCAAACGAAAAACTGTAACATAACATAATACGTCCCGTCGTACGCCTTCGGCTCGGAAAATATAAATTACGGACCAAATTACCTGTCTGAAACCGTAATAAAGTATATGCTAATGCTAAAGAAGGTTAGTCACGTAAAGGGAGTATCTCTTTGTTGGGATTGGTTAAAGTTTTGTCCATGCAATATTACGGATCGATAAAAGAGAACATCAAAATACAAAGGAGCTGATAAGATAAGGGCCGTTTTAGCCCTAAATTTCGTGCCGTATTTCTTCCACATGACGGTACATATGCAGGCAAAAGATAATCATTTTATAAATAAAATGTATTTGAAGACTGTTTGTATGTTTACTTTTCGATGAAATACTCATAAGATTCTAAAATGATGGTCCAAAGAGGTAGGGGGTACTCGAGTAATAAAACTGATGATATCGACCAAAAACGCAGAAATTTTAGAATATTTTGCCTGAAATGGATAAATATTAACTAAAAGATATCAAATCCATCTACACTGTATATCAGAAATACATTTCGAAAGTTCTATTTCCTCTAATCGGTAAACAATGAAATCCGGAACTCAAAATACGGTCTTATTTTGTATGTAATGGCTATAATAGAAGCTTTTAGCGCGAAATACACATTAGCGGAGAAATCAACATCGCTCCTGCTTATTTCGTTCCTAATTGTTGTACATTTCATTCGATCGTACTTAGAGCAATTTTTTTTTATGGATTAAGGGGAAAAAATAATCAAATTTTTCGATCGATTCTTTAACAAATGTACCCCCCTTCCTTTTTTGGTTTTGTCTCTGGGGTAGTGTTCCCCCCGGAGATACAGAACCTCACTTTTCCAGAAAATTTGTATCATGGATATACACCTCCAGTAAAAGTGGCGTTCTGTCTCTCCGGGGGGAACAATATTCAGAAAAATTTTTCGTTTTCTATTGATTTCTATGGGAAAAAGACAAGTTTTGACCCAAAAATTAGCAATATTATGCATAATAGATCTAAAATAACTTCAGAGTTTGATGGGATACCGTATTTGTATTACATTAACGAACGATTTTTCTTAAAATTTCCATTTTCAAAATTCGACTTTTTAGGGCAGATTTTACGTCTTATCTTATCAGCTCCTTTGACTTAACATATATTTCAGATACAAACGACATTAAAATATTTAAATAAAAATAATGATAACATAAATAAAACATACAACCTAAACGAAGACCTAAAAATTAATCTTGATACCCGAGAGGAGGGCAATGAACAAAGCATGCATTACTCGAGCCATCGTGAAAAGTCGATGAATTTTTTTGAATAATTTTAATCAATAGGGTATACGAAGTAATTAAGGATTCCGACTATTCCGTCGGAATCCTTTCTGTTATTGTATTGTCTTTTCTTTATTCTTATTATTATTCTTATTATTATTAAGGATTCCGACTATTCCGTCGGAATCCTTTCTGTTATTGTATTGTCTTTTCTTTATTCTTATTATTATTCTTATGATTATTAAGGATTCCGACTTCCGTCGGAATCCTTTCTGTTATTGTATTGTCTTTTCTTTATTCTTATTATTATTCTTATTATTATTATTATTCTTACCCCCAAACCGTTCCGGTCACTTTACAAAAAAGTACAGCATCGTATGAAAAAACGGAAAGTACCATGTGAAAGAGCATATGAAGATCTTGAATGAAAATCTTTTTCTTGTCAAATGGTTCACATATGCCCCCGCTGGAGGTCATCAAAGGTCAAATCTTCAAACTCTTATAACTTCTTAACTAACCGTCGGATTTGAACAAAATTTGTTTTATATTGTTCTTTGCATTTTTCTTAGCATTTTTCCATCTTCTTTATTCGGATTTTAACATGACATTGGTTAAAGGCCAAATAATCATTCTCAAGGTCTTAACAATCATTTCCTCTTGTAGAATTTACACTTTTTGTCCTATACTATTTATTCTTCACACAAGTAGTCCTTCTTATTTAAACTTAACATAGTATAAGAAAGATAACTCTTTTATTCTTGTTCTCTGTTCTCTTGCTTTTTTTTTCTTAGTAGCATTTTTCCATCTTCTTTATTCGGATTTTAACACTTCAGTTCCAAGGAAGGTCTAATAAAGGAGGAATCCGTCTGTTGCTTGCAACAGTAGCCATCTAGTTATTATTATTAAGGATTCCGACTATTCCGTCGGAATCCTTTCTGTTATTGTATTGTCTTTTCTTTATTCTTATTATTATTCTTATTATTATTATTATTATTATTATTCTTACCCCCAGATCGTTCCAGTGACTGTACAAAAAAGTACACCTTCTTATGATAAAACGAAAAGGATCATGTGAAAGAGCATATAAAGATCTTGAGGTAAAAAAATTTTGTCGTCGAAAAGTTCACATATGCCCCCGCTAGAGGTCATCAAAGTTCAAATCTTTAAACTCTTATAACTCCTAAACTAACCGTTCGATTTGAACGAAATTTGTTTTAAAATGTTCTTTGGGAAATTGCTCGATAAAATATTTACGGTTTTCGCGCTATTACGAGTTCAAAATGGAACTTTAAATTGGCACAGTGCCAATTTCTACAGTTTTTGAGATTTTGAGTTGAAACTTGGAAACTAGATTACTTATAGGTAGTCATTTAATGTTGACCTACTTTCAAGGTCAAATTTTCATTCTCAAGGTCACAACAAACTTTTACCTGTAGAACAAAGACTATTTGACCTTCACAGTTCAAATCTTTAAACTCTTATAACTCCTAAACTAACCGTTCGATTTGAACGAAATTTGTTTTAAAATGTTCTTTGGGAAATTGCTCGATAAAATATTTACGGTTTTCGCGCTATTACGAGTTCAAAATGGAACTTTAAATTGGCACAGTGCCAATTTCTACAGTTTTTGAGATTTTGAGTTGAAACTTGGAAACTAGATTACTTATAGGTAGTCATTTAATGTTGACCTACTTTCAAGGTCAAATTTTCATTCTCAAGGTCACAACAAACTTTTACCTGTAGAACAAAGACTATTTGACCTTCACAGTTCAAACTTCATACATACTATCGTTAAACCAAGCTCCTTCACACTGACCTTGACCCAAGGTCAAATTTTGATTCTCAAGGTCACAACAAACTTTTGCCTATAGAACAAAGACTATTAGACCTGCAGAGTTCAAACTTCATACATAATATCATTAAACCACGCTCTTTCACCTTGACCTTGACCCAAGGTCAAATTCTGATTCTCAAGGTCACAACAAACTTTTGCCTATAGAACAAAGACTATTTGACCTTCAGAGTTTAAACTTCATACAAATAATTGTTCCGTCATGCTCTTTCACTTTGACCTTGACCCAAGGTCAAAATCTCATTTTCAAGGTCACAACAAACTTTTCCCTACAAAACAAAGACTATTTGACCTTCAGAGTTCATACTTTATACATATCATGCTTGGGCCCAGCTCTTTCACCTTGACCTTGACCCAAGGTCAAATTCTGATTTTCAAGGTCACAACAAACTTAAGTCTATAAAACAAAGACTGTTTGACCTTGAGAGTTCAAACTTTACACACATATTCCTTGCATCAAACTCCTTCATCATGACCATGACTCACGGTCATTAGTTTGATTTCAAGGTCACAACTGACTTTGGTTGATTAGATATTGAACTTTGCTCAGATTAAGATCAATCGTGATGAGAATAATCACAGTACTTAGCGTTCATTCATGACATTGGTTAAAGGCCAAATAATCATTCTCAAGGTCTTAACAATCATTTCCTCTTGTAGAATTTACACTTTTTGTCCTATACTATTTATTCTTCACACAAGTAGTCCTTCTTATTTAAACTTAACATAGTATAAGAAAGATAACTCTTTTATTCTTGTTCTCTGTTCTCTTGCTTTTTTTTTCTTAGTAGCATTACAGATCTGTCCTTTCATGTTGTTGTCATTTTCTATTAATAGAAATTATCTCATTGTAAAATCATTGTGCAATTCTGTTTTGAGAAAGTAATTGTAAAGGATTTGATATCCATAGAGCATGGAGTTTAAATCTTTCGAAAACATGAAAGGTATTTATCATCTTTTTCTTCTTTTTTGCCAATAAATAGATAAGAGTCCCAAGTTAGACATAAGCTCTTTTGACTCATTTGCTGAAGTGAATAAAGTACTAAAGCAACTATTCTTTTTTCATCTTCTTTATTCGAATTTTAACACTTCAGTTCCGAGGAAGGTCTAATAAAGGAGGAATCCGTCTGTTGCTTGCAACAGTAGTTCACATATGCCCCCGCTGGAGGTCATCAAAGGTAAAATCTTCAAAACCTTATAACTCCTAAACTAACGAAATTTATTTTATATTGGTCTTTGGGAAATTTGCAAACTTTTATACGCTTACATGCTCGATAAAATATTTACGGTTTTCGCGCTATTTTGAGTTGAAAATGGAACTTTAAATTGGCACAGTGCCAATTTCTACATTTTTTGAGATTTTAAGTTGAAACTTGGATGGTAGGTTACTTATAGGTAGTCATTGATGATGACCTAGTTTCAAGGTCAAATTATGATTCTCAAGGTCACAACAAACTTTTGCCTATAGAACAAAGACTATTTGATCTTTACAGTTCAAACTTCAAAATTACAATCATTGATCCAAGCCCTTTCATCTTGACCTTGACCCAAGGTCAAATTTTCATTCTCAAGGTCACAACAAACTTTTTCCTATAGAACAAAGACCATTTGACCTTGAGAGTTCAAACTTGACGCAAATATTCCTTGCATCAAGTCCTTTCACCTTGACCTTTACCCAAGGTCATTTGTTCGATTTCAAGGTCACAACAGACTTCTGTTGATAAAATATTGAGCTTTGAATAGATGAAAAGTAATCTTGATAAGAATAAACTAAAATGCTAATTTTTCATCCATGACCTTGGTTCAAGGCCAAATAAACTTTTTCAAGGTCATAACAAACATTTACTCTTATAGGATTGATAGGATTTTGTTCTTAAATATTTATTCTTCACACAAGTAGTACTTTTTATTTGAACTTTACATAGTAAGATAGATAACTCTTTTATTCTTGTTCTCTGTTTCTTTCTTTTTTATTATTAGTAGCTTTACATATCATTAGTTTCATGTTGTTGTCATTTTCTATTAATAGAAATTATCTCATTGCAAAATCATTGTGCAATTCTGTTTTTGAGAAAGTCATTGTAAAGGATTAGATATTGATTGAGCATGGAGTTTAAAGCTTTCGTAAACATGAAAGGTATTTAATATTTTTTTCTTCTATTTTGTTGATAAATAAATAAGAGTCCCAAATTAGACATAAGCTCTTTTGACTCATTTGCTGAAGTTAATATGGTACTGATGCAACTATTCTTTTTATATCTTTTTTATTTGGATTTTAGCAATTCAGTTCCGAGGAAGGTCTAATAAAGGAGGAATCCGTCTGTTGCTTGCAACAGTAGCCATCTAGTTATTATTATTATTCTTACCCCCAGATCGTTCCAGTCACTGTACAAAAAAGTACAACTTCGTATGATAAAACGAAAAGGATCATGTGAAAGAGCATATAAAGATCTTGAGGTAAAAAAATTTTGTCGTCGAAAAGTTCACATATGCCCCCGCTGGAGGTCATCAAAGTTCAAATTTTTAAACTCTTATAACTCCTAAACTAACCGTACGATTTGAACGAAATTTGTTTTAAAATGTTCTTTGGGAAATTTGTAAACTTTTATACGCTTACATGCTCGATAAAATATTTACGGTTTTCGCGCTATTCCGAGTTGAAAATGGAACTTTAAATTGGCACAGTGCCAATTTCTACAGTTTTTGAGATATTGAGTTGAAACTTGGATACTAGGTTACTTATAGGTAGTCATTTAATGTTGACCTACTTTCAAGGTCAAATTTTCATTCTCAAGGTCACAACAAACTTTTACCTGTAGAACAAAGACTATATGACCTTCAGAGTTCAAACTTCATACATACTATCGTTAAACGAAGCTCTTTCACATTGACCTTGAACCAAGGTCAAATTTTGATTCTCAAGGTCACAACAAACTTTTGCCTATAGAACAAAGACTATTAGACGTGCAGAGTTCAAACTTCATACATAATATCATTAAACCAACCTCTTTCACCTTGACCTTGACCCAAGGTCAAATTCTGATTCTCAAGGTCACAACAAACTTTTACCTATAGAACAAAGACTATTTGACCTTCAGAGTTTAAACTTCATACAAATAATTGTTCAGTCATGCTCTTTCACTTTGACCTTGACCCAAGGTCAAATTCTCATTCTCAAGGTCAAAGCAACTTTTCGCTACAAAACAAAGACTATTTGACCTTCAGAGTTCATAATTTATACATATTATGCTTGGGCCCAGCTCTTTCACCTTGACCTTGACCCAAGGTCAAATTCTGATTTCAAGGTCACAACAAACTTAAGTCTATAAAACAAAGACTGTTTGACCTTGAGAGTTCAAACTTTACACAAATATTCCTTGCATCAAACTCTTTCATCATGACCTTGACCAACGGTCATTTGTTTGATTTCAAGGTCACAACTGACTTTGGTTGATTAGATATTTAGCTTTGCTCAGATTAAGATCAATCGTGATGAGAATAATAACAGTACTTAGCTTTCATCCATGACATTGGTTAAAGGCCAAATAATCATTCTCAAGGTCTTAACAATCATTTTCTCTTGTAGAATTTACACTTTTTGTCCTATACTATTTATTTTTCACACAAGTTGTCCTTCTTATTTGAACTTAACATAGTATAAGAAAGATAACTCTTTTATTCTTGTTCTCTGTTCTGTTTCTTTTTTTTTTTTCTTAGTAGCATTACATATCTGTACTTTCATGTTGTTGTCATTTTCTAATAATAAAAATTATCTCATTGCAAAATCATTGTGCAATTCTGTTTTGAGAAAGTAATTGTAAAGGATTTGATATCCATAGAGCATGGAGTTTAAAGCTTTCGCAAAGATGAAAGGTACTAAATTTTTTTTTCTTCTATTTTGTCGATAAATAAATAAGAGTCCCAAATTAGACATAAGCTCTTTTGACCCATTTACTGAAGTGAAAAAGGTTCTTAAGCAACTATTCTTTTTTCCATCTTCTTTATTCGGATTTTAACACTTCAGTTCCGAGGAAGGTCTAAGAAAGGAGGAATCCGTCTGTTGCTTGCAACAGTAGCCATCTAGTTAAGGATTCCGACTTCCGTCGGAATCCTTTCTGTTATTGTATTGTCTTTTCTTTATTCTTATTATTCTTATTATTATTATTATTCTTACCCCCAAGCCATTCCAGAGACGTTACAACAAAGTACCGCATCATAGGATAAAATGGAAAGTGTCATGAGAAAGAGCAAATAAAGATCTTCATTTAAATTTTTTTTCTTGTCGAAAAGTTCATATATGCCCCCGCTAGAGGTCATCAAAGGCAAAATCTTTAAAACCTTATAACTCCTAAACTAACCGTACGATTTTAACGAAATTTGTTTTATATTGATCTTTGGGAAATTTGCAAACTTTTATACGCTTACATGCTCGATAAAATATTTACGGTTTTCGTGCTATTTTGAGTTGAAAATGGAAATTTAAATTGGCACAGTGCCAATTTCTACAGTTTTTGAGATTTTGAGTTGAAACTTGGATGGTAGGCTACTAATAGGTAGTAATTGATGATGACCTAGTTTCAAGGTCAAATTATGATTCTCAAGGTCACAACAAGCTTTTGCCTATAGAACAAAGACTATTTGACCTTGACAGTTCAAACTTCATAAATACAATCATTGAGCCAAGCCCTTTCACCCTGACCTTGGCCCAAGGTCAAATTTTGATTCTCAAGGTCACAACAAACTTTTGCCTATAGAACAAAGACCATTTGACCTTGAGAGTTCAAACTTGGCGCAAATATTCCTTGCATCAAAGCCTTTCACCTTGACCTTGACCCAAGGTCATTTGTTTGATTTCAAGGTCACAACAGACTTTTATCGTTAAAATATTGAGCTTTGATTAGATTAAGAGGACTCTTGATGAGAATAAATTCAAATGCTTATCTTTTATCCATGACCTTGGTTAAAGGTCAAATTAACTTTTTCAAGGTCATAACAAACATTTACTCTTGTAGACTTCACAGGATTTTGTCCGAAACTATTTATTCTTCACTCAAGTAGTACTTCTTATTTGAACTTTATATAGTAAGATAGATAACTCTTTTATTCTTGTTCTCTGTTTCTTTCTTTTTTATTCTTAGTAGCATTACATATCAGTAGTTTCATGTTGTTGTCATTTTCTATTAATAGAAATTATCTCATTACTAAATCATTGTGCAATTCTTTTTTGAGAAAGTCATTGTAAAGGATTAGATATTGATTGAGCATGGAGTTTAAAGCTTTCGTAAACATGAAAGGTATTTATTATCTTTTTCTTCTATTTTGTTGATAAATAATTAAGAGTCCCAAATTAGACATAAGCTCTTTTGACTCATTTGCTGAAGTTTATATGGTACTAAAGCAACTATTCTTTTTTCCATCTTCTTTATTTGGATTTTTAGCACTTCAGTTCCGAGGAAGGTCTAATAAAGGAGGAATCCGTCTGTTGCTTGCAACAGTAGCCATCTAGTTATTATTATTATTATTATTATTCTTACCCCCAGATCGTTCCAGTCACTGTACAAAAAAGTAACACTTCTTATGATAAAACGAAAAGTATCATGTGAAAGAGCCTATAAAGATCTTGAGGTAAAAAAATGTTGTCGTTGAAAAGTTCATATATGCCCCCGCTAGAGGTCATCGAAGTTCAAATCTTTAAACTCTTATAACTCCTAAACTAACCGTACGATTTGAACGAAAGTTGTTTTAAAATGTTCTTTTGGAAATTTGTAAACTTTTATACGCTTACATGCTCGATAAAATATTTACGGTTTTCGCGCTATTCCGAGTTGAAAATGGAACTTTAAATTGGCACAGTGCCAATTTCTACAGTTTTTGAGATTTTGAGTTGAAACTTGGATACTAGGTTACTTATAGGTAGTCATTTAATGTTGACCTACTTTCAAGGTCAAATTTTCATTCTCAAGGTCACAACAAACTTTTGCCTGTAGAACAAAGACTATTTGACCTTCAGAGTTCAAACTTCAAACATAATATCGTTAAAGCAAGCTCTTTCACACTGACCTTGACCCAAGGTCAAATTTTGATTCCCAAGGTCACAACAAACTTTTGCCTATAGAACAAAGACTATTAGACCTGCAGAGTTCAAACTTCATACATAATACAAGTAAGCAAAGCTCTTTCACCTTGACCTCGACCCAAGGTCAAATTTTGACTCTGAAGGTCACAACAAACTTTTACCTATAGATCAAAGACTAAAAGACATTCAAAGTTCAAACTTCATATATAATATCATTAAAGCAAGTTCTTTCACCTTGACCTTGACCCAAGGTCAAATTCTGATTCTCAAGGTCACAAAAAACTCTTGCCTATAGAACAAAGACTATTTGACCTTAAGAGTTCAAACTTCATACAAATAATTGTTCAGTCATGCTCTTTCACTTTGACCTTGACCCAAGGTCAAATTCTCATTCCCAAGGTCACAGCAACTTTTCCCTACAAAACAAAGACTATTTGACCTTCAGAGTTCATAATTTATACATATAATGCTTGGGCCCAGCTCTTTCACCTTGACCTTGACCTAATGTCAAATTATGATTTTCAAGGTCACAATAAACTTTAGTCTATAAAACATAGACTGTTTGACCTTGAGAGTTCAAACTTTACACAAATATTCCTTGCATCAAACTCTTTCATCATGACCTTGACCCAAGGTCATTTGTTTGATTTCAAGGTCACAACTGACTTTGGTTGATTAGATTTTGAGCTTTGCTCAGATTAAGATCAATCGTGATGAGAATAATTACAATACTTAGCTTTCATCCATGACATTGGTTAAAGGCCAAATAATCATTCTCAAGGTCTTAACAATCATTTACTCTTGTAGAATTTACGCTTTTTGTCCTATACTATTTATTCTTTACACAAGTAGTCCTTCTTATTTGAACTTAACATAGTATAAGAAAGATAACTCTTTTATTCTTGTTCTCTGTTTCTTTTCTTTTTTTTTCTTAGTAGCATTATATATCTGTACTTTCATGTTGTTGTCATTTTCTATCAAAAGAAATTATCTCATTGCAAAATCATTGTGCAATTCTGTTTTGAGAAAGTTATTGTAAAGGATTTGATATTCATAGAGCATGGAGTTTAAAGCGTTCGTAAAGAAGAAAGGTACTTAATTTTTTTTTCTTCTATTTTGTTGAGAAATAAATAAGAGTCCCAAATTAGACATTAGCTCTTTTGTCCCATTTGCTGAAGTGAATAAGGTACTAAAGCAACTATTCTTTTTTCATCTTCTTTATTCGAATTTTAACACTTCACTTCCGAGGAAGGTCTAATAAAGGAGGAATCCGTCTGTTGCTTGCAACAGTAGCCATCTAGTTATATACAATTATTGCACAGTGATGAGGTCGATATGATGGTCAGTGGCGGATTTAGGGGGCCCAGGGAGGCCGAGCCCCCCTTTTTCACCCAAAGTTATTGATTCAGAATACTCTTTTTATGCTTAATCTCTTAACTTATGGGGAAATTTTCGGCTCGCTTCGCTCGCCACACTTAATTTTTCATTAGCTGTCTATTTTTTCGTCTTCAACTTTCTTTGTCATCGTGTTTTAACGGATTCATATGTCAAAAACATGTACAAATTTCAAAATCAAATGAACACTTGAATAAATACCAAATGCTTCGTTTTCATGGGCCGATCTAACCATGTTGGACAGGTTGATAGTGGGGCTGCAATGTCCTAATCTTCCCAAACTTCCCCAATTGGTCAAACAAAAAAGAGCATGGAAAGTGAGAGAGAGATTGTATTCTTATGACAAAACGTAACGATCCATTCCAAAAATTTTCCGGCTCGCACCGCTCGCCAATATAGAATAAATTTGTATATACATGTATGGATGGTGACTGAATTAAAAAAAATGAAACCTTCATATCTTAAAATTTTGTACTAAAGTAAATGTATCAAGAAACACTATATCTTGTATATGCAAATGGAATGAACTGAAACCCCCCCCCCCCAAACTTCTTAATAGGAACATCAGTCTTGAGATTCACGTTTAACGTCTTCGACCTTCTTCTTTTTTTTTTTTTTTTTTTTTTTTTTTTTTTTCTTTTTTTTTTTTTTTTTTTTTTTGCTTGTCAGTTTTTCTGTGAACAATTTTCTTCGAGCTGAAACCTTGTGGGCCCCCCTTTTCTTAATTCGCCATTGATGATTTATGGAGTGATAAAACCTTTATCGACCGAGGCCGAATTATCTGTGCTATAACTGTTTTATCATATACATAAAGAAAGGAAAAGAAAATGGTAATTATAATGTTCTGCTTCCCTAAAGCACTGCTCACTTTCTCATTTCTTTTTTTTTTCAGATCTAGTAAAATGGTTTACCCTTCATTTTTTTTTCATTGAAAATTACTGCCAAATATCATGCTCAGTCATGTCAGAAACACACAGTTTGTTGCCTACTACCATTTTATGCACAAATCGTAAACGCGTCCATATGACCAGTTTACGATGATTAATAATCGCTTTGCACGTGACCACGTTTTGCCAATGGGAAAGCTTATAAACGGTCACCTTAATTAGAGTGTATGATAACAGGTAATCTTTTTTTTTTCAATATAATGTTTTATTAATCTAATCAAAGGTGTTCCTTTGTGTTTCACATCTATTCATGCAATATGAGGCAGAGGTAAATACTGATCAATACCTCGCCTTCTCTTATTATATCCAAATATCTGAAAATCATGAGTAAAAAAACGAATAAAGTGATTTGTGGCAAGTATAATTGTCGTTTTGCTATGAAAAGAGGCACCCTTTGCGTTATCAATATGTCATTACAATAGAATAAATCCTAGAAAACGCCTACACGGTCGATTAAAACCGTCTCAAATAATATCAAGAATACATTACAGCAACAAGTTAGAGATAAATGAAGAACATGAGAAGACAAATCTAATACCTACCATACATCATCAGTATTGAAATATGTGTTCTATGCTAAAAACTTCGGTGCACCATATGCACATTTCAACAAATTATGTTTCATCAGTGCTGCTCGAGACCGAAACAGAGGAAATCCAAATAATGATTATATGAAAAGCATTTCTGTCCAATTTCTGTTTAATTCTGTTCTCTGGCCGCAGAGTTGGACTTTTGGTTTATGTTTATAATCATTCAAATTGATGATAATCGATGGAAAAGAATTAAAAACTACATTGATGTTTTAAGATAAGGGATTTGTTCTTAATGAAACTTTTCATTGCTTGGAAAAACCTAGATCTTGGAATAACCTAGATCTTACTTCATCCTCATGTGTTTGCATAGCCATGCCTGATAAAATTATATTCTAGCGTATTATAGAAGAAAGTTTGTGTTAGGTGGTACATGTATTTGGGTTAAAACTTTTTTGTGTGTTTGCTGTACATACGTCGTTAAGAAAAAAAATTGCACATACATAAAATCGTAAGTTGAAGTTAGGCCAATATTAGTAACTCTAATCATTGAATGAAAGTCATGCAAAATCCTTATTCAAAATTCAAAATCTAGAATCAATGGACATAGAAATTCTTGAAAAATACATGAAAAAAATAAGATAGGAGGGATCCTCAGAATCGTTGGGGGTGGGGGGGGGTGGCAAACAGACGGAGACAGTAACACAGCACCATGAGAACACGAAGGACTACACTATATTATGCACAATCTCAAGATTACAGTGAAAGAACGGAATTGATTATTGATTCATGCATATTCGGATATCCTAAAAGTAAATTTTAAAGATTATTTCTTGCAACCATCTTGTATCAAGTTGCAAAATCAGAATAATTTCAGAAAAGGGTCTTTTTTTAAATGGTGTATTACTTTACATTTTCTGCAGTTTACTACCAGAAAATATCATATTTGTCATAATCAAAATGTACGAATGCTACAGAAGACATTGGTAAAACTTATTTTCATTGTTAAGCCCTTCGTTACTTTTTTTCAAAACTAACCAAATCAGCATCGTGTCTTCTCTAAATGTTTGTCTTCCATCGAGGTAAGCAAAAATAACATTGTGCGATTTTGTTTTATTTATTAGAATACCAAAGACAGATGAAACTAATTACTGTAAACAGATCTCCAGGAATAATATTACGGACAGGTAACTCAGCACTACCTGTCAAATGGTATATAAAAGATTACCATTCTATATCAAACTGATTCATTCTAGTGACTTCAGAATGTCTACGCTCAATAGCTCTAATGATTTTGTGACAGGTATTTTCCAAGATGCCAACTCACCACAGAGGATGACCGTTCTGATCGCACTTGGGGTACCAGTTTTTCTGGTTAATGCTTTTGCTATATTTGTCCTTTTAAGATGTGAAAAGTTGCCGATACAAGTCAAGAGGCTATCAATGAATTTGGCGTTTGCAGACTGCCTGCTCGGAATCGCTCTATCAGTACCCGATGAAGCATTTACATCTTTTTTCTCATGCTCGATCAAAGGGTTTCTAATCTTTTTGACTATTTCATCGTCGGTATTTTCATCTACAATGATAAACATGGACAGGTTTCTCTCCATTTACAAGTGCATGAGCTATGTTCAGGTTCTGACGAAGACAAGACTCAACGTCATCTGTTCCGGAATTTGGATTTTTTCATTTTGTTATTCTCTTAATTATCTAAGCTACTCGAGAAGAGAAGTTGAATGTAAAATTGATGTCATAGCAGAGGAGCACCTTAAAACCATAACCACCATAATTTGGGCCATACCGATCACGACCAATATCCTGATCTATATCTATATTCTACGTTTTCTTCTCAAAATGCCTACACTGAAAAGGAAGGGAGCAGATACTTTGAGGATAGATTTAGAAGTATACAAAGCTGTACGGAAAGTAACATATATCTCAGGACTTGTTTTTGTGTGTACTGTTCCATCTATCATATGCTCTACAGCTGAAAAATATATGCCTTCACCAGGCAATATCGGGACTGAGTTACATCACACGTATGCTTACAGTGGCCAACAGTTTCTTCAACCCTTTCCTGTATGTCCTCGTTTTTTACGAAGCTCGATACCAATTTCTGAAAACAGTGTTCTTTTGGAATATCCCAAAGTTGGAAAAGCTTCGACAAGATCGGCGACAGTATTTTGCCACATACGTTATAGAAAGTGTGAGAAATGACAGGGTGAGTCCAATCAATGCATGATGTCGAATAATGAGACATATGAAGACTCGTTACCTTGATCAGTCGTAAAGCAATTTGTAAAGTTTTTGAATTTATCAAACCTAATCATAGAACCAAAAAATCATACTATACACAAATGGTAAGAGATTTGACTTTCGATTTAATTATGCCTTTCTTTTGTGTATTCACTGTTTTGGGTAGTTCGAAATGGTATTTGCAAAGATTTTTTATTTCATCTTGCTGAAAATTATAATATATTATGAATATTTAGATATCAGATCAGTTGAGTTTGTCGGAATATTAATAAGAGTAAAGCTACAGATCAATTCGATAATTCAGAGATTAATGGGGGAATTTCAAGAATTTAAAGTCACTGATTAAGAATTTATTAACGTGGGTCAGGATATAGATTCTGCATAAATTTTGAATGTAATTGTTGTTTATTTTATATATACGTCTAACTATTGTTTTGAAAGATATATAACAAAACACATTTTCTGATAACGGAAGCATTTATTCACTAATTATGCTAGATAGGTAACATGTATGTTTTGTAACTTCAATAAAATTTGAAATCATACAAATGGTTGGTAATTTTTACAATGCTTTACTTAACTTTTATATAGAACTGTGATTGTTAATTTAAAATCAGGCCAAACTTTAAAGTTTATCTTTATTAATAAGTTACTTTTTGCGTAAACATTGTATGTAATTGCTATTTATTTTATACATAATTTTAACTAGTGTGCTGATAACGGAAGCATTTACTGACTTTTTTTGTTTTTATAGGTAACATGTATGTTTCATAACTTCAATAAAATTTGAAATCATACAAATGGTTGGTAATTCTTACAATGCTTTAAAATCGAAGTAATACTAATAATGGGGATGAATGAATTTTTCAGGGATTCATGCTTAGGTATAAAGACTCACAGACTATCAATTTGCTGAGGGTCCGTGTAATATAATTCTTACATGTGTGCCTTCGTCAATTTTGAGAAGGTCTTCGACACTGAGATATGGCCTTAGGAATAAATGAATACATAGTAATGTTGATGAGAAATATTTTCGTATTAAGGGGGATCAATAATCGTTTGACGTCATCATATTCCCGGCGTCAATACAGGTTCAAATAGTACCGGTTTCGGTCTTCAAACTCCTCTAATTCGTTTGTTTCTTGACGGATTTCGACAGTTTGGTATCGAAAGAACCAGAAAATTATCATCTACAATCTGAGTGTAATAAATATATTGTCAAACGTATAAATAAATCTATATATACAAAAATATCCCGTAAGTGAGACACCCTGGCTACCGCCGTAAATGTATTGTTTTTATAACGTCATCATCGGAAATTCAACCGCTTGTCGCTTGGGAACAATATGAAGTAGGTGAATTTAAGTCAATGATCAAACAGGATATTTCTTGGAGATTTTAGTGATATCATAGATAAGATATTTTAAGTTTAGTTTCTCTTAAAAATGTTTGTTAAAAGAATTTTTCTTCAATTTTGTCAACTTTCGTACTTTGCAGCGAGATGTTATCGAATAAAGTTTCCCTATTTAAAATCTTTGAGCGAGCGAATTTAAGTTTTAACCCTGCTTTGTTCAAAGATATATCCATTTTACAGATAAGTGCACGCATTGTCGAGAACGAGGGAGGTTAGTGACGTCCACTTATTGGCCTTGCACGTCAAAATGTTTAAAAAACGCTTCCGATTACTTTTTTTTGTATTTCTCTTATTCATATTTCCGTATCTCCGACATCCGGCGATTTGTCACCACTTTCGTTGTACGTTGAAAAACCGCTTATTTTAAATTGTTAACGCCTTTTAAATATAAATATATCTTGAAATTTCATTCTTCTGTGTTACTTATTTCAGAATCGCCCCCTTCTTTAAATATTATAGAAAACCCCAACCACCCCCTTAAAATCGTTACTATGACAACCAAGTATTTCGAATCAGGATGAACGAAAACATGTACTTTTTTTTATAATTTGTTTGTCGTTGAGAAATATGTAAATGAAAATAACTTCTGACAAAGACTTCTTACCACTTTGATGACAAATAAGGGTACTGGGCATTTTCTTTTTTAAGATTTTCATTTTGGGTGGAAGGGTGTACAAAATGTATTTTTCGGGAACAGTTTTAGATATTTCACTCTTTGAAAGCATTATCTATAAAGAAATAGACATATTTGATTATATCATGGTGAAGATAAGAAGAAGAATGGTTTCAAAGTGGAATTATTATCCCTATACCCTGTATTTGTCTATCAAAATTCATTGTTTTGCGACATATCTCGGAATTGGTTTACACATGTATATTCAGAGGACCACTAGTCAACAAATTAACGATAATATGATATCTTAATTACAAATATAAATCATCTGATATGAATGTCAAATAAACAGAATAAATTTTTTTATCCGAAAAAGGATTCTTGGATTATTCAGCCACCTAATAGAAGATTGCAAAATGGAATTTTTGTATCATCATATGAATTAAAGAGGATCCTCAACAACACTCACAAAAGAGCGCCAAATTGAGCATCGACGGACCCCTAGCAAGCCAGAGGTGGGATCATGTGCCAGGGAGGAGTAAGCAATCCCTGTTTGGCTAGCCGCACCTGCATAGTTCAGTTTGTTCATACATTATAAACGCTTGTATCGTAAACTATATTATATACCATATTTTCTCAATGTAGTGTAATATCCTCATTCAGTGTGAACAAACTTCATCGTCATTGACAGAGAAGGCGTTCAGGGAACACACTCTTATGGTATATCTGAGATTAAAGGTGTGAAAACACGTATATGTAAGGGTTATAGTACTGTCTAGCAGTTGTATATCCCACTTGTTGCACAGCAATTGTTAGGCTATCAATCAATTATCACCAATGATAGAATAATTCTTCATTGCTAGTTGAAGAAAACTATTCATGATAGTCACTCAAGGACTAAGTTTTAAAATTATTCAATCAGTCTTTCAATCATTAAGGTGGGTCCCTACTCGCGAATTTAACAGATGAATTTTGTATTTTAAGGTTATTTTCTATACATAATAGTCAAAATGACATAATGAACACAGACATAGATAGGTAATTTAGTTTTCATTAAATATACAGTACATTAAAGAAAGGTACCCTAACACTTAAAATTGAGAAATATCAAATATCCATCATTTAAGAAATGAATCTTATATTTTTTCTGTTGATGCAGGTATCACCCGAAAATTGGACAGAAAACTGCATCAATGCGCGTAGCGCGTTGATGCAAAAGTTTTCTGTCCAATTTTTCGGGTGATACCTGCATCAACAGAAAAAATATAAGATTCATTTCTTATCATTTAATTTTGAAAAGCAGACTGTTTTCTTGGATCTAAAAACAATCAAACACCGCACTATATTTCGTAAGTCGGAAGGTTTCGCAGTGATACGTCTACTAAAACAAGTTATGACAGCCGTCAGGATTCAAACAGCGAACGATCGTCTCTCTACATCTTTGGAATAAGGACTAGTTTGAGCAAATTCTACATGCACTGTTAATTTTTGAGTAAGTAGAAAAGAAATGGTACCCTTGAAATGATAAGCAAACATCTACAAATTGTATTTTCAGCAACGAGTTCATTCGTGTTTGAGGGAACCCCCAGTTCTAAAAATAGTGCTATAGACTTCCTTAAAAAAATTATCTTGATCGATGTATCAACAAAATTTCTCAGCCAATCAGAATCTTCGTTTCTTGAAAATGACAATGGGAATTAAATGATATGCTTTTGAACCCTCCAAATTCAGTGATGATACGAATATGTTTATTTGTTTTCTTTTATTCTATCATAACAAGTCATAGAAGAAATACAACACATAAAATGATATTGTAACATAAATCTTAGTATGATATATCTCCAAACATTAGGGTAATCCCTTATAATTTCATAACATTTTTTACCAAGAATATGTACTAAATCAAACTTTTTGCATAAAAAAAAACAGACGATTTTTTTTTTATTTTGTGATATTTCATAAAATTATGTATGTAGATGAAAAAAAAATCACATAGAGGTACACAGTTTTTGAAATCATTAAGGTATGGCTCCAAACATAGGGGTACCCCCTTATAATGTTATCCTATTTTCGACAAATAAAATATAGAATATCACATTGTGGCGCAAAAAACAACAGATGGAATTTCTTCAAATTGGATCATTTTATACGATAATGTATATAGATGGTGAAAAATCGCATTTAGATATGATCAAGATATGGCTACAAACATAAGGGTACCCCCTTGTAATTTCATCACAGTTTCAACTAAGAAATTATACTGTATGATTGGTGTGGACATTGATAGATTGCACTATCTGTCTGTGTTTTTCAATGCACTGGCTCGTCCCTCACCAGCCATTGTAAAACGTTATACGCAGACTGCTGCATATAAGGAAAAACCTATAGCGGTTCGAGTAGGGAGCCACCTTAATATAATCATTGCTACACACTGAATATTATCGCACCGTCTGAAAAGGTGTAAATAACTATCTACAACGTAGACCGTGCAACAAGTTGTGATGGTCATTACTCTTAATAGACATTTTTCACCGTACTTCGAACTTTAATTATGATAGAAGGTTCTATCAGCTGGTTGACAGAAGAACAGATGGTCCAATATACCAATTCCATTGAGTATACTAATCAAAATGTAGATGACTCCGCTTAAGAGTTTATACGTGAATGGCAGCTACGCCACTGATTCTTCAATGTTGGAAGTGTGAAGTTCGAAGTACCAAGTCCGTCACGGTAAAAAAGAGTCTATTTGGCTTACACGTTTATATTTTATCGTATGAGTAGAATGACAAATATGGATAATGACCATATCCCTATACACAGCACAAAATCGATAGTTCAGAAAATCATAAACCGAAGGCATGCAAATGTTGAAAGTCTTCAAATTCATTAGCAGCATTTTAGAACAGATATTTACAGCATGGACCAGACATGCACGTTTCGGATATTTAACCCTCGTCAGTGATCCTCAATCTAAACAATGTAATATGGCCAAAATCTGTGAAAACTATGTCCTACATATACCAAAAGACGTAGCAAGATGGCTGGGATATGATGCTACAGGACCCAGGTTTTAAAAATTTGAGAATATTTTGAAAACAGAAATTTTCAAATGTGCTTGGATGCTTACTCCTCCCGGGCACCTGGTCCCACCTCTAGCTTGCTAGGGGTCCGTCGATGTTCAATTTTGCGCTCTATTGTGAGTGCTGTTGAGATTATCGTCAGGATTTTGTGTCACACTTATGCCCTTTGCCGTGTGGAGCTCGTAAAAAAGTTCCCCGCGAGGGGTTTGACAGAAAGTGTTTTGAATATACTTCCCTGACATTGTCGCCATAGTACTTTCTATATAGACATAACGTCAGACAGTGCATGAATTTTATATATTTTCATTTTCATGCTTCGTGAACATCGACGGCGGGTGCGGCTAGCCAACAGGTGATGCTTACTCCTCCCGGGCACCTGGTCACACCTCTAGCTTGCTAGGGGTCCGCCGATGTTTAATTTTATGCTCTATTGTGAGTGCTGTTGAGATTATCGTCAGGATCTTCTTTAACTCATTGAAGAAACTACCAACCGAAATTGATCGCATTTGGCTGGCACCATGTGCCCTCGGGGACTCCTGGTCCACCAGCAGTGACACTCACCAAGTGGTACAAATGTTTAACGTCTTCAAAATCATTAGCATCATTTTAGAACAGATATTTACAGAATGGACCAGACATGCACGTTTCGGGTATTTAATCCACGTAAGTGATTCTCAATCACTACAATGCCAAAATCTGTGTAATTATGTCCTAAATATACCGAAAGACGTACATATAGAAAGATGGCTGGAATATGATGCTACAGGACCACAAATCAGGATAAAACAGGAACAAAAGCAAACAAAAACCTCCACCACATGAAAATAAGCGAACTCCCGAAATGGGAGTGAGACAAGGTGCCCAGGAAGAATCAGCATCTCCTGCTTGCATGCAACACCCGTCGCTTCAATTCGGTAGAATTGTCACATTGGAGGATATAAAGTATAATCTTTGGTTGGACGGTACAAATGGTCTATGACAGTATATCATCCACCATTCTGGAGAGTGGGACATCATAGTGTATGACGAGTTCCCCATATCGACCGTGGAATTTCCTCAGAGACGATGTTAGTCGGTCACAAACGTATCCCTGAGTGAGAAACTTATCTGAAAGATGCCAAGCTCTCAGAATAAAATCTGTATATTTGGTACTTGCTCTGGCATAGCGTATCAACTGAGATATGAACACGCCATAAGCAGGCGATGAAGGGATGTTGCTACTCAGAAAAGGAAAGTTTGTGATGCTGAAATTGAAGTCGTCACGTTTGTCATAGAGTGAGGTGTTCATGTGACCATCAGTGTCGTAGGACAACATAATGTCCAAATAGAATGCTGAATTATATGTCTCTGTAGTTTCTTTGATTTCAAGCTCCGAAGGATAGATTCTGATGCGGTAATCCGCGAATTTTGGATTATTGATGGACAACACATCGTCTTTGTATCTGTAAGTGAAGTTGAAGTCAGAAGCTAAGTACTTTTCCCTTCAGAGACCAAAGATTGAATGAATTCAGCTTCGTACGAGTAAAGAAAAATGTCGGAAAGGAGTGGGGCACGATTGGTCCCCATTAGAATTCCGACAATTTGCTGGAAGAACTTTCCTCCGAACACCAAAAAAATGTTGTCGATGAGAAGTTTAACATCTGAATAATATCTATTTCAGTGTACTTATTTTCAGAATTGGACATAGTTTTGGTTTTGTCATAGTTAACAACAATAAATTTGTATTTGCGATTGCCGTTCTTACTTGCAAACGCATTACTTCAAATTTTTGTGAGTCTTTCCTTCAATTTAGAATGTGGGATTGTAGTGTAATGTGTGTCGAAAAATCAAAGGCTTTAATCGAATGGCTCTACTAAAATGAGTTGATTTCAGATGTTCTAACAGTTCCTTCGAATTCTTTTAAATCCACATCTGGTTAATACCGCTACGGGAATATACTGTCGAACAATATTTTTGTCCAGATTTGATTCCAGATAAAACTTTGGTGAGTAAGATCGATACAGATTTGGTAGAACATTTCGAGGAAGAGCTGATTTGTGGTTATCTATTATTTGAGACGCAGAAAAGTTTATTCGGGTTAAAGATGGATTTCTAGGTGTCGATCTTTAACAAGACTGTCGAAATATAACTTTTTGCAAGTTAATGTGTAATTATTTGAGGCTTTGTCTGCTGGTGTGATAACAAAATGTTCTCGGAGGTAGGTAAGCTCTGTAATTATCTCAGGGTCTTTAAAGATAGACTCGAATCTGGTGTTCACCGTTGATTTTAATCGGTAATTCTAGATAAAAGTAATCCTCTGATGGATTTTATCCATTCAGAAAGGGTGTCGATCCGTACATCATCTTTCTTTGCCCAACGTCTTGCATATTATATATTCCTCAAAAGAGTCCATGACAATTTTGAAATTTTGCTTCAATGTAAAGGATTTACTTTCTCTGTATTTGGGACTCTTTTTTTAACAATTCTCTCATCTAAGTTGTCGTTCTTGACTAAGGTCACCAGTAATAATGAGTCCACAAGGAGAATAGTTAAAATCCGATGAAGAACATTCGCAAGGAAGAGGATGAAGTGAGGGATTACTTAAATCAATACACTACAGGAATCGTTCATAATTGTAAATTTTAGATGTAACTGTTGGTGTGTAGCTATAGGAAATACAAGGAGTTTCTTTTCTTTTGAAATGTGGAGGGATTTGTTCCGTGACAGTTTTGTGATTCAAAATTTGACTAAGATTCAATTTATCAATACCTTTGTTTGCAAATCTTAATTTAATGAAAGGGCGGTTAGTTTTCTCTTCTGATTTATCTTATCTTACTGCTTGAAATAAACGAAAAGTAGAAATATCCAATAATGTACTGAAAGGTGTAGCAGAATGGGTGGGATATGATGCTAAGGGATCCGCGTTTTAGAATTTTCAAGAAAGGATCCCAAACAAAAAAAAAGTGGGTAAACGGGATACTCTAACATGATTCTTATGTGATATAGTATCAAAATTCACATGCAAATGAGGTTAACAAGATACCTATGAGATACCAATGGGATACTACGATGTGATGCTACTGGGAAACCCAATGTGATACCAATGGGATATTACGATGTGATACTAATGGGATACCAAATGGGATAGTATAATGTGATACTAATGGGATACTTCTCACCTGGCATTGCCTTTGAAACAAAATACCAACATGATACCAAAATGTGATATCAATGAGATACTTCCTTTGTTACCATAAAACAGTAATAAAATACTAATGTGATACTGCAATATATTTTGACCCCGATAAATCAAAGATGGAGTACGTGAGGATTTGAATTTGTTTATACCTCACTCATGGATTTGAATTATTACAGAAGTTCAAAGGAAAAAAATATAAGTCATTATGCTTGAAATATACTCCCATATCGGGAGTTCGCTTCTTTTCATGTGGTGGAGGTTTTTGTTTGTTTGCTTTGGTTCCTGTTTTATCCTGATTGTGTATGCCTTCGGTTTCTGATTTTCTGAATTATCGATTTTGTGCTTTATACAGGGATATGGTCATTATCCATATTTGTCATAATTGAATTCATTTATATCAAAATAATTTGTAAAACATTTTTGGGTGAATATGAGTAATCCAAAACATAAACTTTACATTTATAACAAACTTTGACACTTAAAACAAAAAGTGTCATTTAAAATATATTTATTTTTTAAATACATGCATTATTATACAGTTCGTAGCAAAGAAACTTACTAGTCATGATACTTTCTAAGCAGACGGAGCACTGTTAATGCAATTCATCCATACATATGCACAATCTGGCATCCAATATGTATACATATTATATTGTCCTTGCTATTGTGTCCGTTGGTATGGTATTAATATCAGTCTTTGAAAATAACTTTAACTTAATTTCGTATTCAAACTATATTTTAACATATCCTCACTAATCTCAAACTCCATGTGCTTGCATGTGTGTATCAGCCAGATTTGAAATGTGTGATGTCACTGATGACTCATTGATGACATCACACAGGATGTAGTTAAGCAGGGCAGTATCATATTAGTATTTTGTTGAGCTTCCACTACTGGCAGGTCAGAACAAATTTCAAAGTGAAACAAAATACCAACAAGATATTAACAAAGGGAGTTTAAGTTTAATGTGATACCAATGCAATACCCAGTCTTAATGAGATACTAACAGGATGTATTCATCCCTAATAGGACTGGAGTATTTTGTTAGTATCACATTAAGAGCTGATATCAACAAGATAATGTAACGTGATATTAAAGTGTATCTCATTAGTATCATTTCGGTATCATGTCGATATTTTCTTAAAAATGATTTTTGTTTGGGGAGCTGTTAAGATAAGGGCCGGATTAAGCCCTGAAGTTACTCGATTATTTCTCGTGCGTTGTCCTTCCAACTTAGATAAAAGTTGGTCAGGATAAAAATATAAAGTATTATAAGATTCCTAGTAGGTATTTTATGTAAATAAATTTGGTGAAAGATGTTATGATTACATTATGAAGAGGTAGGGGTACAGATGACGGAAAACGTCGAAAATCGAACGAAAATGCACCAAAAAAAAGCATTATTTTACACATTTTTATGGTTATTATGCTTCTGTAAGCTTTTCAAGCCTACATTCGATAAGATAAATTACCTTTGATGTTATTGTATCAATATAATCGGCAAACTCTGCAATCCGGAAACTGAAAAAACGGTTTTATTTCGTTCTTCTCAGCCACTTATGTAGCTCTCGAAATACACACGGTGTAGAAATAGACAACTTTTCTCGTTTATTTCTTTCTAAACGGTTAAATATTTGATCGGAACACACTCTGAATATACTGTTCCATGATATAAAATGAAAGAATGGCAACTATAAACCTACTTTATCGGTCTAGAGACACATTTAAAAATAGTCATCCATTCCCCCTTTTATTCGATTTTCGCCTATTGGACATTGCCCCCCCCCTCACTTCAGAACCCCACTTGGCCAGAAAATGTGTTTTATTGATATACACTTTTTGTGAAAGTGGCATTGTAAAGCGATGGGGGAACAATGTTGTATAAAACTTATCCGTTTTCCATTGATTTCTGTGTGAATAACGCTTATTTTGACCTAAATATCAGTCTTATTTTGAATAAATTATCCCATCTAATAGCAGATTCATATGTAGACCAAGTTACTTGACATTTCTACCGAAAAAAATCCTTAAATTTTGCATTTTGAAATTCCGTCTTTTCAGGGCAGATTTTACGCCTTATCTTAACAGCTCCTTTTGTAACAGAAAATTTCAAATGCGTTTAAGAGACAAACGATCAACCGAAGTTGACTTTTAAATAACTTTTATTGTGACCAACAACAATGTACTTGTAAATCGAAATTAAAGTAGATTAACATCTGAGCACCATCACTCCAATGTTATTTGGTCAATACATATGTTTTATTAAATTAAGCTATTGGATCGACCCTACAGGAGATATGAGGCCGCACACTCTACACAAATTTAAATTCAAACAATAAAATCATACGGCGCTTCTAGTATGAACTTAGGCTGAGTCTGAATATCATTTTGGCTGGAAGAATCACTGATTAGGATTACTATTTGAAACACTTGTCTGGAGCATTAAAATTGGCTTGAAATTTTCTTCAAGAAGGTAAAGAGTTGGAACGCTTCCGTATTATTTTATTTGTCATTATTGCTGGTGAAGGCATTTTTAATTTGAGATATAATTTCTTTTAATTTACAGGTAGTATGAGAAATCGATGCATAAAGAGTCGAAAAATCTAATGATTTGATCGAACTTATATCTTTTGAAATTTGCAGAACTCAGATGCTCTCAAAGTTCTTGTTTTTTAATCATTTTTTTAATTATTCACATTTTGGTTTATATAGCTTCTAGAGTAAATTGTTTCACGGTACTTTTGAAGACCGCATTTGATTTCTAAAAGAATTTTAGTTAAAATGATCGATACAGATTTAGGGGAACATTTTGACGATGCAGCTTTAAAGCGGTTTCTGTATAACACACACGGACGTTAGCCCCTTATCTTTTCTGATGACGATGTTGACGATACAAAATTTTTTCGACAGCCTTTCCTCATCAAAGGAATCAACATTATCCCAAGTTCTCCGAACTCTAAAATCGACATTACACTGGCGCCCAAAAATAAACCCATCTGACCTCCCACTTTGGCTGAAAAAAAGAAAAGGGAAAATAATGAAGTTTTAACGTAATTGTTCTACTATTCTTGTGAATAACAATGATTTCTCGAGCGACTCTAACAAAGATATGTGGTGTATTTTGACTCACCTAGAACATCTCCAATATCATTATAAACTGGAACTTGTACGATCTTTTCAGATACCAGTTCTTTGAAATAGACATGCAGGAAAATACCGTTGTCTCTTTGAAAGTAAAAAATTATTAGTACATATATGAGTGGATAATCTAAAGTACAATAACAAGCGACATTCAAAACATTCAAACTTCGTGACACAATCTTGACGGATCATCCGGACACACAAACACAACAGTGAACATGATTGTACAATTCAACCATACTTTGAAATTATGTATCACAATGGAAGCTTATAAAGAAGAGGGGAAAGATCAGTTGAAAACGGGACAATCATGAAGCGAAAACAGCAATATATAAAGACCAGACAAACAAACGGAAATCACGCAAATTTCACAAATATCAGAAAACAACTAGATCAGTATAACAATAGTAAATAACAACACATGAAAGGAAAGAAACCAGAGACGACCCCAGATAGATAGTGAATCAGGACTACATGCACATCTCCTTATCCAAGCTCACAGAGGTCTCACAAAACACACGGAACTTTGCTGTGTATGTATAGACAAAAAAAACATTTTCATTGCAAGGCGAGGTTCAATAAAAAAAAAAACAAGTAAGTACAAGGAGTACACACAATACCAAGAGCTGACCATAAAAGACATTAAATTGTCTATATACTGAAATTTACATTACTATAGTGGATTCCCTATGTTTAACGCCAAATGTTAGGCAACTAGAATAATATTCCAATAACTTGAGTTGCTATTGTGACCTCACGTTCAAGTTTTGAATGTAGGGAGAATTTATAAACGTTAAAATGCCTTTGACGTTGTTACAGGCTAAATGTGGAATGTGTATTCAAATAAAAATGAACGATAATTAGAACAAATGTAAATATAAGTATTGACGTTACGATTCACGAAATTTGCACGTGACCAAACGGAATTATACACCAATGAACACCAAAAGTAATTAAAAGACGGAGTATATGGCAAAGGAATCAGGAAAACGTGGGCAAACTCTCTAAAGTAACCATATACTTATTTGTCAAACAAGTTATCAGCATCATTAAAGAATTCTTCAGTACCTGTGTATGAAGTTAATTAATGAACACTATAATACATTAGGACAAAAAACAAATAACCATGGCAATGTCAAATCAAAGAAACGATATGACAGTCACAAATTACTTCAAATGGCTAGGACATAGGTCATTTCTCATCATGATTGTACATTGTATTTCTACGCCATTCTCATTTCCGGCTTTTTCTTGAGTATAGAAATTGTGTTTTGCTAATTAGAAGAAATTGAAGGATCTCCAACACTCGGTTGTAGTTCCCCCAGCAACTCACCAAAACATCCGATGCGAAAACACAAAGAAGACAAGCACAGCAACAGACATAAAAGAGACGACATAGAAACCTGAAACACAAAAGACTACGACCAAGGAGACAAATAGGCAACCCGTACCGACTTAGGACGGTCATGTGACACGCAGGTAGCAAAAGGTGAACTTTTCCGGATTACATCCCCACGACCCTCCCACTTTTACGGTTACCCAAAGGTATCGATCGAAGAACCCGCAAATAACCTTCTCACTGTAAGATAACCATATAAACAAGGCAGCAAAACGCAGGGGTCCAAGCAACACAGATGAATACCGGTATGCAAATGGATATAAAAAGGGGGCCCACGAACTACAATTCGTGCTCTGCTGGCTGTAGCGAGTACATGCATGTTATGACCCAATGATTCCGACCGACATTCAGAGAGGACAGGTGGTTGGGGCCCTTCTCTAAAGAGGTTTGGATATGCGAATATTAATACATTGCACGGTAAATTACTAAATGAGGTTATTGTTTTATGTGTACATGGCTTACACACTTTTATTTGTCAGCGCAAAAATAATCAGAATATTGCTAAGAGAGTCTCTGAATTTGCACGCGCAACAACCAGAGTGTATTTAGCTATAAACACACCAAAAAAGAGCTTCGTTTAAAAAAAATAGTAAAAACAAATCTAATTCTGTTTCACGTAGGAATGAGAAAGAAATTTTCTCATCATAAGACAGGAACTATTTCTTTCAAATTTAAAATCACGAGTCCCGGTGCCATAAAAGCATATTGACACAAACAATTAAACATAACATACAAGTAATTGTTTTTCACTCTTATAAGTTGGTTCGCAAAATCAGATCTTAAATCATGTTTGATTAGCATATAGCTTACTGCTTGTTAAAGTCACTTACTTCATAGTGCTTGCTCGAGGTAAGCTCTTCTTAGTTAACTGCTCCTTCATGAAAGTAGACGGGAATTCTGCTGTAGAAAGTGAAATGTCGTAGTGGTTAAAGCGACATGGCAGCTTGCAAGAGCAACTTTCCGAGATTGTTATGTTTCCAATAACCGATCCTAAAAGAAAAGTAAAATACCATCAAGAATATTATAAACTGAGAACACAGGATTTTGATTTTTTTTATTATCAAACATAATTTCGAAATGTACAAAATAACATCTTTAATGTCCCTACCTAGAGTTGGAAGGTAGCAGCTCTGGTATTGATATGGGGAACATAGCGGCCCGGGACCTGCAAATCAGTTATACACTTAAAATGAACTTCATTGATTCAGATCTGATCAACGTTCAAAAATGACAGGTGACCAGGATCCCATTCTCTCTTGCCAGGAAATTATGGGAACTGTTTCTTTGGGTTTTTAGTTACGACCTTTAGTATTGAGAGTGAGCAATTATATGAGAAAAACGAAAATGCACAATTCTGCTGTCAGAAAGCAGCCTTCTAGACAGAATTTTCTAAAGTACGTGCAACAAGCATGCATGCTTCGTATCATGAAACCTCATCAGTAGTCAGCCAAAATTATTCAAATTTGAAAAAAAAAGTTTAGAGTAGCGCCCTCTTGTTTAATTTCGAAATCTCAGACACTATTTTGTCAAACTCCCCGATCGACCTGGTATTCAATCGCTGGGAGAAGTTTTGACTATATTTGTTACGAGTAAATGAGACAAAATTTCCTGTAGGAAAAAAAAAATCACTTCCAACACTAAGTCGTAGGAACTTTATAGAAGCTTCATAATGCAATTAAGAATCATGAAAACAGAAGTTTCCAATTCTGCTTCTAGAAAGCAGCCTTCTGGATGATAATTCCTAAATGTTGTTAATTATATAGGAATGTACATCAATAGGAAAATTACGAAATTCACAACAACACCTACTCAAAAGAAGTCCTAAAGGTATGTATTCATATGTAGAGAGTATCAACATATAAAGAAAGTGGATTTCAAGTATGGCTATCTTCAATACTTACCGGGGAAAGAAACTAAATGACATTGACATTTTATTTCCACGATTCTTGCGAAACATAACTGAAAGCAATACTGTCGAGTGTAAGAAAACTGTTCACTAGACGAAGACCACGTAGGAAAGTCAGTTTCACAATATTGTTCTGCAAAAGCCTTGTAAGGTCGTTCAAGGTATGTGTACTGCAAACGTAAAGAATACGGACGTGAATTAACTCCTCAGATTCTTTTAGACGGGTTTGGAGAAATTCTAAAATGTCAGATATTTCAAATCAAAGTCCAAAAATTGTTAATACTTCTCTTTTAGATATCTCAGCATACACGGAGGATCCTGGCTTTACACGAACACCCAGGCTGCTTATATCAGGATTGGTGCCTGGTTCATGTGCCAAGATCTGAAGAAGATATCTGTATGTTTTGCATTAACTAACTTACTAAAATTCTACTGTTTTTAAAAAGCATTTATTTTTACAGGATTTTTTGTGTGTGTCGAGTACATCGACACTAAAATCACCTAAAACTAAAACCAAATTTTTTGTCCGTTGTCCGTCTGTCCGTCCCATATTTCACGTTTATTCCTTGTGACAAGACCGTTCTACATATACCATAATTTTTTATCTAATGACCATGACCTAAATATTTGACCTACTTTAAAAAG
Organism: Pinctada imbricata; assembly: GCA_033119305.1. Lineage (NCBI taxonomy): Eukaryota > Metazoa > Mollusca > Bivalvia > Pterioida > Pteriidae > Pinctada > Pinctada imbricata. Next base: position 98,484,801 of record VSWD01000005.1, on the reverse strand, counting down.
AGCAAGATTGGCTATATCTTTTGACTGGTACAATGTAACATAATATTTGACTTAGAAAACTTTAAAATCGGGTTTCAGAATAATTTCCCCCGGGAAACTTAGATATTTCCATTTCATTATTGACAATACCTTACATATAAGATCGATTTCAGATTTTAAGTGGGAAGAAATTGCGGGGAAATGAGATTCATTGTTCTGCGCGTTATTAGATCAAAGAAAATTAAAAAGGGATATCAAATGAGAGGTTAATGCATGTAGATTATAAAATTTGTACAATAACCAGTTCATGCAATGTACTTTTCACATGTATAATGCTGTTCAATTGCCTCACAAAATGTCAAAAGTTTCAGATAGACAACAAGTAACGGAAGGCAAGCTATATTTATTTAAAAGTACAGATCACTTGTTGAGTCGTTGTCTCCGATGAGCTAAGACACCGAAAATCGCATTAATAGAAAAAAAGCGATCAAATGGTAAGGAGATTCGACAATCAACTATGAAACAGATAAATAAGATCAGTATCATCTCTGTATTGATACAAAAGATAAATATAAACATGTGTCCGGAAAGAGTAGGCATCGTCCTATTGTTGGAAACAACCAGGACTAAAACGTGTATCCATAGAAAATATTTTTTTTTTTTTCAAAAATGGTCTCAAAATATCTAACGAATATATGGTAGGATTTTTTTTTTTGTAGATTTACCAGCGTTCCTATAATTTTTAAACAAAAACCCTATATCAAGATGTAAAGTGACAGAGTTAAGACTAAATATTATTATGTCGGTATCAAAAACATAATGTGCAAACCTGTATTCCTGTTCCAACTGCTGATCCCCAAGTGTAGGAATCTGAATTCACGTCTACATACAAGTGTAAATTGTACCTTGATCCACTGAATGTCGTTTTTCGTCGACCGTCTCCATTGAATGTGTAGCATAACCCGGAAGGAGTAAATATAGGAACAAAGTCCTGCTCACATACCAGTTGATTAGTATTGTCAAACCAACATTGCAACAGGAACTTTGAAAGATCCATTGCCTGATCAAAAAAGAAGTCCTCTGTTGTTTCATTGTAAAATCCATTCTCTCCGTACCAAGGGTCGCTCCAATTTGGATGTCCGAACACGTGACTGAATTCGCTAATTGAGCCATAAAATGCGTCTTGATTTAAAGAATCTCCCAACTTGGACTTGTTTCTCCAACACAAATTGCAGATGGTCAATGCGGGGAAAGTCATTTCTGTATGGTATTCAACATTTACTTGAGTTCTGATTGGGTAACTATAGTATTGTCTCAATTCGTTGACCACGGTGTACATCAGATAGGAGAAACTTGCTAATATTATAATACTCCAAAAAGTACTGAAAAAAATATGGTTTTAGAGAAAAAAACCAACTATGTTCAAAACATATTATTTGAGGATGTTAGCACTTGAATATATAGAAGAAACATATAAATTCTTTCTTTAATATGACATATTTATAATTTGTAGATCTGATAGAATGCTCAAAAACATACTAACATCCTTATTTTTTGTCCGTTAAGTTTGTTCAGTCCATGTACTGTAGCTTCAGATATAAAGGTGGACATCAATACTCTAACATCCTGTGGCTGTTCTGAATTCTCTTTCTTTGGGTACTCATCATAGTAGGTAAGTTCATTCTTTTCCATTCGTCCTTCTTTGTCACTCATTTCAAATTCACGTACTATTAAACATAACAAAGGTAAAATTCAAACAATATAAGTTTATTTTGTAACAATCACGACAGAAGAGAATGAGATATGTCCCAAACTCCTTTAATTACAACACCATCAAAATACACGTGAACTTACAAAAGTGACACGTACCAATCGAAATCGCTAAGGCATGGTCCATTTGATATTCAGGGGGGGGGGGGGGGGGGGGGGCTTGGGTTTTTTGTCGGAGCAAGATTATTTTTTTCGCCCCGGACCGGAGCAAAATTATTTTTTTCTGGCAAAGTTGGAGCAAGGAAATTTTTTTTAACAAAGTGATGCGCATATTAAGAATGTTTGTGTTTTATCAATAGAAATTATTTATATTTTTACTCAAAACTCTAAATATTAATATATTAGTTTATTTTTATTCAAGTATTCAATTCACTTATAAACAAAGAGATAAAAAATTTGTACAATACAATTCTCAATATTTCATATTAGGTACATGTATATAACATGTATAAGAGGGTCTGAGGGAAAGGTCTCATAGACAATTTTTTTAAATGTTACTAAGAATTTAAATTGGTAAATAACTGAAGTTCTCCTTCCAAGCTTACAAGAACATGACTCTATGGGATACATACAACATGTATGAACAGCAATATATAAATATTGATAATATATTTAAACTTTTAAGGAAGCCCTTTTTCATTCACATACACATATAACTTTTGATATCTTCAAATATCTTAACTTAAAATGCTATTAGTGAATAATGTTTTGATAGAAAACTATGGCGAGCGAAGCGAGCCAAAATTTTTTTATACAATTTGAAAACTGCGGCGAGCGAAGCGAGCCGGAAATTTTTCAAGAATTTTAGTGAAATTTTATGGTAATTCTTCAAATTCAGATTATTTGTAAGAGCAAGATTATTTTTTTCTGTCACACCATAAGCAAATTTATTTTTTTCATCAAAATTGAGAGCAAAATTATTTTTTTCGAAAAAAACCCAAGCCCCCCCCCCCCCCCCCCCCCAGAATATCAAATGGACCGTGCCTAAGATAAAATCAACTCAAGAGAAACAGAAATTACAAAAATGAAAGACTATAGTAAATATACTATTCAATGGACAAAAAGGAGACTTACATGTAATACTGAGTTGAGAGAATTTACTGGTGTGGTTATCAGTATAATGCATAAGCACCACCCTCCCACTTACGAGTGCTGTAAATCGGAGTTCTTGAAGTGCACAACCTCCCCACTGGATGATGTACAAATGGATCTGTAACAGATGGAAATGATTATAATTATGAATGAAAGCTTATGAAGGTCTTTCATTTTCTACTACAGAGAGTAAATTGAGCTGTTAGAATAAGAATAATTTATAAGGTGAAAAAAAATCTCATCAATATGGAATGTCGGATTATATTTCAGCTAACTTATCTTCAATTAAAGAACGCTATGTACAAATATAAAAAAATGTGGACTATAATTTTGTTAAAATTACTCACCTCACTGAATGTCTTAATGTAAATAATTAACGCGACCACAAAAGTTAATGGCTCCATGTATCAATATTGAGTTTGTAAAAGCATCTATCACAATTAAAAACTACTATTCAAAAGGCAGACTCATTCAGACCTTTTTAGCTAATGTTTTCCTGTATATATAAGTGTCCATTGTCACGAATCTTACCTACATTTTGTTTATGTTGTACAAACAATTAATATAGCTTTTGAAGTACGCGACGACACAAATAGAACAATAGATAGAACATTGCATTAGTCCAAACTTAAATTATACAAAAGTCAATAATAATAATCAATAATATCTGATGGTCTTCTATCAAACAAGCCATTTTTGTTGACTTTGTGGTACACAGTAGCTTGATTGCTTTCAGAGATAATGATCTGACAGTTAATTCCTCGAGAGATTGCATCTGTCAGCAGAGCATAAAATGCTTGCCGTATGCTCTTCGATCTTATTTCATTATACATGTATTTGTATTGCTTCTTCTGCCTCGTGTTTCTAAAGTCTTACTACAATGATAACTGCTTTTCTGAAATTCCATAAAACAAGTTTATGTGTGCGTTGAGACTCTGGTGTATCTGTTAAGTGGAAGGGTTATTCGCAGCCTCGCAGGTGATCCGGACAACCAATTTTTAAATGTTTGTGTCAGATTGTCGTCTAAAGTTGGTATTTGTAGCGCTCATTAGTACACTGCAATGTCTTAATTGAATTATGTTTCATGTTCTAGAGGGCTACCTTCACGTGACTTGTTTATTCCATGGCTTCTTAGGAATCAGTCACACTAAATTGCCCCGAGGTAGTAGGAGAAGACCCGGGAAACTGAACAATACCCGAGGCCGAAGGTCTTCTCCACTAGCTACCAAGGGACAATTTCAAAATAAGGTGACTGAACATTCCCGAAGCAGCCATGAACATCCAGGATTTTTTTCAGGCGGGAGGGGGGCTAAAGTCCGAATTTTTTGAAGAGCAAAAAAAAAAAAAAAACAAAAAAAACAAGAATAAAATAATATATACAATAATATATAATATAAAATAATATATAGATTTGGCAATTGTTTAAATTTACGTATTTTGAGTCCTTCGTCTAGCTGCCGTCGTTTCTGTCGCGTGTATATAATTGTGCGTTTCTCAGTTTTGGCCTTGAAAAGTGCAGACAGGTCTTTATCTGTTTTTTATTTTTTTTATTTTTTTTTTTTTTTTCGTCGAAAAAAAGGCAACACCGTCGTAGGTCTACGTACAGGTCGGACTAGAAATATGCTGGCTTTTTCGGTTGAAATATTTGCTATTATTTTTCCTACTTCTTGACTTAAAATTAAGCCCTCGGGCATTTTTATCATTTTTTTTTTATACGTCCCTGTCAGTATTCAGATTGGGTGTTTAGAAAATATGTTCAGAGAATCGCGTAATCGGAAAATATTTGTTCGTGCTTATCACGTGACCTAGGTGTTTTCCAATTTCTAAAATTAGACTGTTAAATAAATAATATAATAATGGCGACTTTCCATTTCAGCAAGGAGACACCCCCTGATTCGATGTTCAGTGATATTCAGACGCTGAATAAATTTCAAAATAAGGTGACTGTTTGTCATTGTCTTAAACTTAAATTTACTCGTATTTTAAAACATGTAGATCTAACCTTACAGTAGCCCAACAGTATAAATAAACGTCCACAAAGCTTGTAAACCCAAATTTCCTCTGACTTTTGTAAAGGAACTGTAGAAATGTGACAGTCTATACATAGATTTTTCAATGAGATATAATTGTAATTTTTTATTCATACTGTACAGTAACAAGAACCAAGGACTTATAAGCATATCTGTTTATAAGTCCTTGACAAGAATTGTCAAGACAAGAACCCCCCCCCCCCCTTCCCGCCCCTTTTGATAAAATATTTGAAGTTGAATCTGTACATGACTTTAATTAATTAACTGAATTAGTCATACATAAGTAAAATGTTTCAATTTCTCTCTACTCTGTGTGTAATATGAATCAGGGCAAAGCCTTTTTGTGCGAGCGGAGAGAAAATAAATATAATTACATGTATATAAAATAAAAAAAAAATTTAAGATCTTTCTTTTTTATTTTCTTGCATTATAGACTATGATGGTTTATCTTATCTTACAAAATTTTCTGTTTGATGATTGCCAAAAAAGGTAGTATAAGGCGAGTGGAAACACGGAAGCATTTGTAAAATTGATCTAGAGACTAGACCAGCAGATGAACATTTTAAGAGGGGCTTAAAATATGGTTCTTTATAATTCATTTTAATTTTGTAAGAATAATGTTGCTAGCTGAAAATAGATTACTTTTTGCATATCGAACAAAAGAAAAAAAAACATATTCCGACTTCTGACAGTAAGAAACCACCCGAGACGAGAAAAGCAATCAGAGCGAAACGTCTCGTTTAAAACCGGAAATGTCTGATTTCCTTAAAAAGATTCTGTGGTTACGCCGTCTTGTTGATGCTTTATCGTTTACTGATTTACGAAAAATGTTTTCAATAAATTTAACTTATAAACAAAAATTGAGTATAACATATACGTCTACTAATTGGAGTAAAAAAAAATTTAAACGGCAATATCCAGCATCTCCGCAGCAACTCTGTGTGCGAGGGGACAAAAGTTTTTGAAAGCATATTAGTACATTTTCATTCTTTGATTCAGGATATTTTCTCAATAAGGTAAGTGAATACGCGTTACCATAAGGGCGAGCTTTGCTCGCAAAGGCCATTTGGGCCTTTGCAGCGGGCTACGCTCGCTATTAAGAGATCGCTCAATCATTCTAAGTTTTTCCAACATCACACTTTATTAAATACATGTTGATCGATGTCATGTGGAGTGACAAAGTGAGTTTGTTACCATTAATTGTAACATCTTATCTTGAAATTAAAATCTGACTTATAGGTGCAATGTCAGAAATTTGGCAATCAAGCAACTGGACTAACCTTCAAAGCATTAGAATGATTTATTATTTTACTGTTTTTAGCTCTACTGGTCAAAGACCAGTCGAGCTTATGCGATACCTTGTTGTCCGGCATCCGTCCATCCGTCTGTCTGTCTGTCTGTTAACAATTTTTTGTGAGCGCAACTCCTCTGAAACCATAAATGATAGAAAGCTAATTCTTTTTGCATTTAGTTTGGTCCATGGTCTAGTTGTGTACCTGATATTTTGTTTGAGCCTCTGACCCCCAGGGTCTTCAAAAATGGGTGTGGTCATTTTCTCCTATATAAGTCTATGTAATCTATTGAACACCAATTTTGAGAAATTATAATTGAAAGAGAAATAATTCTTTTTGCAATATAATCAGTCTCTGGTCCAGTTGTACACCTGATATTTTGTTTGAGCCTCTGACCCCCAGGGTCTTCGAAAGTGGGTGTGGTAATTTTCTGCTATACGAGTCTGTGTAATCTAGTGAACACCAATTCTCAGAAAGTGTAATTGATAGAGAAATAATTCTTTTTGCAATATAATCAGTCTCTCGTCTAGTTGTGCACCTGGTATTTTGTTTGAGCCTTTGATCCCCAGGGTCTTCAAAAATGGGTGTGGTCATTCTCTCCTCTATAAGTCTATGTAATCTAGTGAACACCAATTCTCAGAATGTATAATTGATAGAGAAATAATTCTTTTTGCAATATAATCAGTCTCTGGTCCAGTTATGCACCTGATATTTTGTTTGAGCCCCTGACCCCCAGTGTCTTGGAAATGGGTGAGGTCATTTTCTCCTATATTAAGTCTATCTTACCTTGTGAGCATCAATTCTCAGAGAGTATAATTGATGGCGAGAGATAATTCTTTTTGCATTATAATCAGTCTCTTGTCTACATTGTATGTGTGCCTGCTATTTTGTTTCAGCATCTGAACCCCAGGTTATTTGAAATGGGTGTGGTCTAATGAACACCAGTTCTCAGAAAGTATAATTGACACTGTAGAGAGATATTTCTTTTCCCATTTCCATGAGTCTGTGGTCTGATTGTGTGCCTAAGATTCTGTTTAAGACTGACTCGTCTTTGAAAATGGTCGTGGTCATTTTCTCCTGTATAAGTCTTTGTAATCTTGTGAACACCAGATCTCAGAAAGTATACCGGTAATTCATGGAGAGTAAATTCTTTTTGCATTACATGTATTATGTGTCTGTGGTGTGGATGTGCATCTGATACTTTATGTGAGCCCCTGTCCCCCAGGGTTGGATAATAGATGTCAATTCAGTGAATTTAAGAAAACAGCCAGTAGAGCTTCAGTCTCATCAGAGACTTCTGGTTTAGATAAAACCTGTATGCTGAGTAGCAATTTTAAGGTGTTAAGTTGTGAAATGATTGTCGCCATATCGTCGTTGAAATGTCAAAGTCGGCGACAATCGATAGTGATTTTAAAAATTGATTATCAGACTTTAAAAAAAAACCCCGCCACTTTAACTTGTCAGAGTGTTTGGATGTCAGATTTCCGACATTTTGAATTTAAAATAAAAACAAAAATTAAGACATAGTGTTTCACAAAGACATCTTTTTTCCTTATTAAATTAGTTATAAAGTTGAACTTTGCTCTATTTTCTTGTCAATTATAATCTTGATTTTTTTCATATATCTTTATATTGTTACAGAGAGAACAAAACATGTTCATTAATTAATGTTTGAAATAAAAAAAGTTATGATATATAATCCACGTTTCAATTTTTCCATAGGTATAAAAGAAATTTTGTAATTAAGTTAATGTTCTTTGTTCCGATAACGTCTGATAATCAATCAATTTTTTATCACTATGTATTTATAATCAGGCATGAAATATATTGATTATATAGATCAGCCTACCTCAATGGGAAATTAATTTCAAATGTTTCACTATAAATTTCAATTTCAGCAATTTGGGACTCTTGTTGAATATGCATTGGAATTCCTTGCTGAACCTGGCAAAGTACGTATTTTACAGTGATGATGCTGTAGGTAATATCATATCATATTTTCACTTATTGTATTATGAAATCTTTCTATTATTCAAAACCAAATAGCTGTCTGTGTCCGTAAAAGGTAAAACTTCCTCTCTTTTTTTTCAGTCATCCAAGCTGATGGAACAACTCCAGGAATTTGCAGAGCAGAATGGTGTAAATGCTACAGCTTTAAAAAATGTCTTCAAAAGTCTTCTATCCATTCCAAGCAGTATGTGTAATTATGACAATATATTGTTACTTCATACATACATTTTCATTTTCTAACTGTCTGAAATATTCTAAATAAGTAGATTAATTGGATAAAATAGACTTATCTTCTTTTTTTCTGTTGGAAATGTAAATGACATATTTATCTATTGTGTATTTAGGTGCACTCAGGAAAAGTTTGACAGCAAATCAGTTAAAAGAAGATTTAACGAATCTAGGTGAGTGTACATAATAAATGTTGTATATATAGGAATTTATTCTTTGAATGCCTAATGTTACCCTCCTAATGAAGCGCTTTAAGTGTATTGACTGAATAAATTTTCAAACTTTCATGATTGCAACCTATAACTTCAATCAAAGGAGAATCGGAATCTGTCTTTTGGATATACAGAATTCACTTACCTCCCAGTGGGTGGGTACTTGGCAGATACATTGTATGCATTATGATGCATTTCATATTGAGTATTTGCGGAATACAGAGTTATTTCCCATTTGAGACATTATCTGACGTAAAACCATTATGACGTCATGAAAATGATATGGTAACGTCGAATATTTACGGTCATTTCCCTGAGTTTAAGGATCATTTCCATAGATTTTGATGACGTCGTAATTACTCTACGTCAGATACTGTCCCAAACAGGAAGTAACTCTGATTTTCGAAAATAGGGAATAGGAACTGTTACATCATATTTGATGCTTATCTCCCTGAATGGTTTCCATGATAAGAGTTTGATGGTTTCCATAGGAGTTTGATGACATCACAATTACTTTACGTCAGATACCGTCCCAAATGGGAACAGAGAGGTAACTCTGTATGTAGAAAATACAGAACAATTATTTCTCCTCACATTAAAGTGTGGTGTGTTAGCAATTCATAGCCAGCGTACTTGATGATCTCTTAGTATTCATGCTTGGTACTATGAGGTAGACATAAATGTCAGACATGAATTTCTACACATACATGTATATAATATATCAATATTTATATTCTTGTAGACATGCTAAATGGTTCATTCTGGCCCATCATAGATTATCCACAAATGGTTAAAAATAACAGACTTATAGTTTAGAATGCAATAAAAAAAAAAAGAACGAGCAAAATATTCTTACCGGTAAAATCTTATACTTTTTACTAAATTTGCTTTACAGGTTTAGCAGAGGATAAAGCCGAATATTTCTGTCAGCAGGTGAGATTTTAGGAAATAGAAACAAGGGTTTAAACTAGGACTTATAAACAATATTAGTATTAATATACAGTGTACTGTTTTTAAAAGTAGGTACATATACAAAAGATTATTACTCTAGGGGCTGTAACTCCTGTTAAATAAACATTATGAACAGCATTTCCCTTCTTTCATGTTGTGATCACAGTGAATTATGGTAGAGTTTTAAGATAAGAAAATTTCAAATTAGAACTATTCAAAAGTCTTAGAATTCCAAACACTTCATGTAGCCATTTCATGTTTTATCTTTAGTCATAAAACTTGTATGTTTAAAGTCCGAATTTTGAATATTTTATATTTCACAATTTTCTAATACAACGTACTTATAACACATTGACAGTGGAACAACAGCCTAGCTGCCCTGTCCAGGAGTGCTTTAGGTCAAACACTGATGGTTAACCAGCTTACAGATATGGAATGGAAGTTTGGAGGTACGAATTGTGATGTTACATATTCTATTAGTTTATCTCATTACAAATACTACCTATGCATATGCTGTCTAAATGTCAATCTCATATCGCATGATGCCTGAATTTTTCTCCAAAATTACTGATAATAGTTGTTTTAAAGTTACATGTATCTTCTTAGTTATTTTGGGGGAATTATAATCTCTTTCTCCAAATTCATGTTTAGAAATTGCAATAAAAATTACATCATATTTTTATAATTGTACAGTTACCGCAGCCAGTAGTGAAATGGACAAAGTTGGCAACACTTTTCTCCAGGTTAGTAATCAACAGATTCTGATTTTATTCTGAAATTCTGTACAATGAGAAATATCTTCCCTTTTTCTGCCTAACTTGGCAAACAGTATTATTATGATTGTGCTAAATTAAATTCTTGGAAAAAATTAAGATGAAGAATGATACTACATGTATTTATAGTCCATTTTTTATGACATACATCTTAAAAATGTTTAAAACATATTCTTATAGCTGAAGCTGGTAATCAACACTGGCAATGGAACAAAAAATACCTACATGGGTAAGAAAATGGTTACAAGTTTAAAAATTTCATAAGTGACAAAAGTTTCAATTCTTGCAAAACCTTAATGTTTACCTTATTCTCTTCTATGAACATAAGCACTAGTTCTGTATAGCCCAATAGTTTTTGGCAAGATCAGGTTTTCAAAAGTTCCAAATGAATGAAATTTGGTGAACCAGTCCATCTTGTGACGTTACAGATAATCCTTATGGCCTATTAGCTCATCTGAGCCAAAGGGCTATCTACATAAAGTGATTTGCAGTCCATACTATTGATTAGATACAATGTACTTGACATCACAACATCTGCATGGGATTTCACCATGTCTTACAGGATGCATACCAAGTTTGTGTGTCTTTAGCTCTGATTGGTAGACTCATTTTCAACTTGTCTGCATTCACTGTTCAAAATTTCATAAAGTAAAGGTGCAGAAAGCAAATACTCGAGGTTATTTGTATTATGGATCTGATCTGTCAGCAAATACTGCCACCAAGGTTTTAGGCAGTGGTTGGTTGATACATTGATTGCTATTGATTTTTAAGTTCTAGAGTGACTAAACTTGCATGGTTGGTGTCTTAAATTTTTTTTTGTAATAATAATACACATCAGAATTCAGGTTACAGAAAATATGCACTTGTCCTAAATTTAAACATATTAAATGTGCCCTTTTTTCCTTCATTATATCAATGATTGTCGTATCTACTTTCAGAGCTTACCCTACCTCAGTTCTACTCCTTCTTACATGAAATGGAGAAAGCCAAGGCTAGTTTAGAATTGTTAAGCTGATACATGTATACCACAACTTTAAACTATTCATAATTTAAAGACTTTGTATAATTGAAGTTTTAACTTTGTTGAACTCTAAAAAATGTGCGTACATTGTTACACCATTCAGAGTATGTCATTTACTTTGATTATTACAATCATGTGGTGTTTTTAGGAAACACTTGCAAGATTTAATTGTATGTAAAAGACAATTAAAGCTCTAGTGAGTTATATTTTTGTTGATTCATGATTGATAGTTTTGTAAAACAAAGAAGTGCAATAAATTTGTATAAAATTACAGCTCCATTATTTTTATTTATAGGATTTTAAAAATGATTTGTTTGAAAGTTGTATGGATTTCGTTTGACCTCATAGATTGCATATATTTTGATAATTATCAATTTTGATCACAAGGTCCTTTAAATGCTGGAGAGGTCTACCTTATTATAAACAAAGCATCACTTTCTTATAAAGCATATGTGAATTTGACTTAGTTCTATCCACATTGAAGTACACATGTACACAACCATGTACATGTACATGCATACAATTCTTGGAGGGCTTCCAGTATAGCATGAGAAGAGATTACCTATAGTATCTGTTTAAGATCCCCGATATTTTTGCCTTTGCAATAATTGAGTGGGGTGGCATAACTCAGTTGGTAGAGCGCTCGGTCTTGGTGTAACAGATCAAAACAAATTTGTACCAATTTCTCTTGTTTGTGCCTATATGGTTTTGTATTATTACCAAGTGTACCTTGTATTTGCCTTTATGGTTTTGTATTATTGCTGAGTGTGACCTTGTATGTGCCTATATGGTTTTGTATTAATTGCCGAGTGTGACCTTGTATGTGCCAATATGGTTTTGTATTATTGCCGAGTGTGACCTTGTATGTGCCAATATAGTTTTGTATTATTGCCGAGTGTGACCTTGTATGTGCCTATATGGTTTTGTATTATTGCCGAGTGTGACCTTGTATGTGCCTATATGGTTTTGTATTATTGCCGAGTGTGACCTTTCATGTGCCTATATGGTTTTGTATTATTGCCGAGTGTGACCTTGTATGTGCCTATATGGTTTTGTATTATTGCCGAGTGTGACCTTGTATGTGCCTATATGGTTTTGTATTATTGCCGAGTGTGACCTTGTATGTGCCTATATGGTTTTGTATTATTGCCGAGTGTGACCTTGTATGTGCCTATATGGTTTTGTATTATTGCCGAGTGTGACCTTGCATGTGCCTATATGGTTTTGTATTATTGCCGAGCGTGACCTTGTATGTGCCTATATGGTTATGTATTATTGCTGAGTATGACCTTGTATGTGCCTATATAGTTTTGTATTATTGCCGAGTGTGACCTTGCATGTGCCTATATGGTTTTGTATTATTGCCGAGTGTGACCTTGCATGTGCCTATATGGTTTTGTATTATTGCCGAGTGTGACCTTGCATGTGCCTATATGGTTTTGTATTATTGCCGAGTGTGACCTTGCATGTGCCTTTATAGTTTTGTATTACTGACGAGTGTGACCTTGCATGTGCCTATATGGTTTTGTATTATTGCCGAGTGTGACCTTGCATGTGCCTATATGATTTTGTATTATTGCCGAGTGTGACCTTGAGAGTCAATAGGATTTTTAGTGTCGCTATAATTATTCACAAGGCAACAAAATTGTTGTATGGGATAATAAGTCCTGTTATGTTCTGTAACTTGTTAAATTCTAAAGCTTACAACAATATCCAACTCAAAATTTGTAAAGGTCACAGAGAAAAGGATGATACAGCTAGACTTCACAGACAGTGGAAACCTGTAGTTCATTCTCAGTTTTACCCATTAGCGACTAAAAGCAAGACATGAAACTAGAATTTTTTTAATGATTTAATTTTCCATCTTTTTAAAAAATCTAGTCTTTGACACAAAAATAAATCTTTGGCCTTAAAAGAAGCAAACAACAACCCATGAAAATTTATTGTTGTTTGAATACATAAATATCCATGTATATTATCACCGTTTGTATTGATATCACAGATAATGCTATAAATTTCCTAAAGCTTTGCTCTTTAATTGTGGTACATTTTTACAAATTTTTGTGGCAATAGAAAAATCAAATGAAAAATAAACTAAAATTGGCAATCCAAATGCTTAAAGTGTATATGATGCATCTAGTGATCGTGCTTTTTTAAATGAATATCGTTATTCATTTCTAATTTCAAATTATCATCACTTACTTTGATATCACATATCACATAATAGAGAATTATATTGCAATTACTGACATGAATGTATCTTTCAAAAACAAAATCAAACAGAAGAATGTTTGTTTAAATGCGTAGAGATACTTTGATATTGTGCTCACTCTTGGAGTCAAAATTGTTGCTAATGCAATCAACCAGCAAAAAAAATTCAAGAAAAAAAATCAAAAGATAATCTTAGCAGTACACAAATACTCTTGCAAAATTAATGTGAAAAGAAAATCACTCATGTACTAAGTGAACTACCTTATACTACAAAATAGAACTGAAAAAAAAAATGACCATGACACGCTCTTGCAAGATTGATCATGCATTCAAAGACATAGTCAACATATCAACACCATGGTATTTTACCCTGACCTATTTTAAAGAATGTTGATAAAAAATATGCATGACCACTAAATACAAATGTATCACTGTAGTAAGGCAGTTAAAGCAGGTCAGTGCCTACTTGTAGAAACACAAGGTCGAATAAAATCAATGTCCTTTAAAAAAATAAAAAATAAAAAAATGATTTATTAACAAATTCAATGTGAAATTGAAACAGAAGAATGTATTTTAAAATAGACTAGAAGACTACTCAAATGCCAATAGCATCCCAATAGCAAACAGGGCAGTCTTAGTAAGAAAAATCATGACTCAACAAACCAAATGTGATCAATAAAACAATTTCTCATACATTGAATAAACCTTAATGTTACTGAAATTTGAGTAAATCTTTGGAGTTTGGCTACTTGTTTTAAATAAAGCCATGTATTTGGCCACAAAGTCTCAATAGAAAATTTCAATACATACAAAAAGATGTAATCATCTAATATTTTTAAAACTATATTGGCAAATATCTCTAATGGAATTTGGTCTTTCATAAGTTCTAGTATCTGCTAAAAATGCTAGAGCACAACAAAATATGTGTGTGAAACAAATGCCCCTGCTGCAGCTATCCTGTATGTAGGCCAAGTCATACTTCAAGGTCATATGGTCAAACCTTGGTACCCCAAGAAAGTTGATCTTGTCACAAGGAATAACTGTGAAATATGAAAGCCCCACCTCTCACTGTAGTAAAGTGATATGCAAGTTTTGGAAGAACAAGAGGCCCAAGGGGGCCACATCGCTCACCTGAGTTGCAGATAAAGGGTTAAAAGTCACAAAAATACTTCTACAGATCAAAGCCCTCAACAGCCATATTTGTTGACCTATCGACAAGAAAAACACAAACTTGGCAGAGGACCTTGAGTACTTGCTTGCTGCAAGGTTTCGTGAAATTCTGTGCAATAGTTGCAGAGGAGATTTCAAAAATGTGTCAGCCAATCAGAGTCCTCGGCGGCCATATTTGTTGACCCATAAGCACAAAATACACAATCTTGGTAGAGGACCTTGAGTACTTTCTTCCTGTAAAGTTTCATGAAATTCTGTGCAGCGGTTTTTTTTTTGCAAAGAAGATGTTGAAAATGTGTTAGCCAATCAGAGCCCTCGACGGCCACATTTGTTGACCAATCAGCAAAAAAACATAAACTTGTTGGAGGACCTTGAATACTTCCTTCCTGTAAAGTTTCATAAAAATTCTGTGCAGCAGTAGCAGAGGAGATGTCGAAAATGTGTCAGCCAATCAGAGCCCTCGACAGCCATATTTGTTGAACAATCGGCACAAAAAACACACACTTGGTAGAAGACCTTGAGTACTTCCTTCCTGTAAAGTTTCATGAAATTCTGTGCAGTGGTTGCAGAGGAGATGTCAAAAATATGTCGGAAAATCAGAGCCCTTGGCGGCCATATTTGTTGAACGAACGGCACCAAACAAATACACTTGGTAGAGGACCTTGAGTACTTCCTTCCTGTAAAGTTTCATGAAATTCTGTGCAGCGGTTGCAGAGGAGATGTTGAAAATGTATCAGCCAATCAGAGCCCTTGGCAGCCATATTTGTTGACCGATCGGCACGAAAAATACAAATTTGGTAGAGGACCTTGAGTACTTACTTCCTGTAATGTTTCATGAAATTCTGTGCAGCGGTAGCAGAGGAGGTGTCGAAAATGTGTCAGCCAATCAGAGCCCTCGGTGGCCATATTTGTTGACCGATCGGCACGAAAAACACAAACTTGGTAGAGGACCTTGAGTACTTCCTTCCTGTAAAGTTTCATGAAATTCTGTGCAGCGTTTGCAGAGGAGATGTCGAAAATGTGTCAGCCAATCAGAGCCCTCGGCGGCCATATTTGTTGACCGATCAGCACGAAAAACACAAACTTGGTAGAGGACCTTGAGTACTTCCTTCCTGTAAAGTTTCATGAAATTCTTTGCAGCGGTTGCAGAGGAGATGTCGAAAATGTGTCAGCCAATCAGAGCCCTCGGTGGCCATATTTGTTGACCGATCGGCACAAAAATTACAAACTTGGTAGAGGACCTTGAGTACTTCCTTCCTGTAAAGTTTCATGAAATTCTGTGCAGCGGTTGCAGAGGAGATGTCGAAAATGTGTCAGCCAATCAGAGCCCTCGGCGGCCATATTTGTTGACCGATCGGCACGAAAAACACAAACTTGGTAGAGGACCTTGAGTACTTCCTTCCTGTAAAGTTTCATGAAATTCTGTGCAGCGGTTGCAGAGGAGATGTCGAAAATGTGTCAGCCAATCAGAGCCCTCGACAGCCATATTTGTTGAACAATCGGCACAAAAAACACACACTTGGTAGAAGACCTTGAGTACTTCCTTCCTGTAAAGTTTCATGAAATTCTGTGCAGTGGTTGCAGAGGAGATGTCAAAAATATGTCGGAAAATCAGAGCCCTTGGCGGCCATATTTGTTGAACGAACGGCACCAAACAAATACACTTGGTAGAGGACCTTGAGTACTTCCTTCCTGTAAAGTTTCATGAAATTCTGTGCAGCGGTTGCAGAGGAGATGTTGAAAATGTATCAGCCAATCAGAGCCCTTGGCAGCCATATTTGTTGACCGATCGGCACGAAAAATACAAATTTGGTAGAGGACCTTGAGTACTTACTTCCTGTAATGTTTCATGAAATTCTGTGCAGCGGTAGCAGAGGAGGTGTCGAAAATGTGTCAGCCAATCAGAGCCCTCGGTGGCCATATTTGTTGACCGATCGGCACGAAAAACACAAACTTGGTAGAGGACCTTGAGTACTTCCTTCCTGTAAAGTTTCATGAAATTCTGTGCAGCGTTTGCAGAGGAGATGTCGAAAATGTGTCAGCCAATCAGAGCCCTCGGCGGCCATATTTGTTGACCGATCAGCACGAAAAACACAAACTTGGTAGAGGACCTTGAGTACTTCCTTCCTGTAAAGTTTCATGAAATTCTTTGCAGCGGTTGCAGAGGAGATGTCGAAAATGTGTCAGCCAATCAGAGCCCTCGGTGGCCATATTTGTTGACCGATCGGCACAAAAATTACAAACTTGGTAGAGGACCTTGAGTACTTCCTTCCTGTAAAGTTTCATGAAATTCTGTGCAGCGGTTGCAGAGGAGATGTCGAAAATGTGTCAGCCAATCAGAGCCCTTGGCGGCCATATTTGTTGACCGATCGGCACGAAAAACACAAACTTGGTAGAGGACCTTGAGTACTTCCTTCCTGTAAAGTTTCATGAAATTCTGTGCAGCGGTTGCAGAGGATATGTCGAAAATGTGTCAGCCAATCAGAGCCCTCGACAGCCATATTTGTTGAACAATCGGCACAAAAAACACACACTTGGTAGAAGACCTTGAGTACTTCCTTCCTGTAAAGTTTCATGAAATTCTGTGCAGTGGTTGCAGAGGAGATGTCAAAAATATGTCGGAAAATCAGAGCCCTTGGCGGCCATATTTGTTGAACGAACGGCACCAAACAAATACACTTGGTAGAGGACCTTGAGTACTTCCTTCCTGTAAAGTTTCATGAAATTCTGTGCAGCGGTTGCAGAGGAGATGTTGAAAATGTATCAGCCAATCAGAGCCCTTGGCAGCCATATTTGTTGACCGATCGGCACGAAAAATACAAATTTGGTAGAGGACCTTGAGTACTTACTTCCTGTAATGTTTCATGAAATTCTGTGCAGCGGTAGCAGAGGAGGTGTCGAAAATGTGTCAGCCAATCAGAGCCCTCGGTGGCCATACTTGTTGACCGATCGGCACGAAAAACACAAACTTGGTAGAGGACCTTGAGTACTTCCTTCCTGTAAAGTTTCATGAAATTCTGTGCAGCGTTTGCAGAGGAGATGTCGAAAATGTGTCAGCCAATCAGAGCCCTCGGCGGCCATATTTGTTGACCGATCAGCACGAAAAACACAAACTTGGTAGAGGACCTTGAGTACTTCCTTCCTGTAAAGTTTCATGAAATTCTGTGCAGCGGTTGCAGAGGAGATGTCGAAAATGTGTCAGCCAATCAGAGCCCTCGGTAGCCATATTTGTTGACTGATCGGCACGAAAAACACAAACTTGGTAGAGGACCTTGAGTACTTCCTTCCTGTAAAGTTTCATGAAATTCTGTGCAGCGGTTGCAGAGGAGATGTCGAAAATGTTGAAAGTTTACGCCAGACAAACGACGACGGACGGACGACGGACGGCGCGCTATGACAATAGCTCACTTGAGCTTCGCTCAGGTGAGCTAAAAAACAAACAAACTGGTAGAACAGAAACAATTTGCCTGTAAATCTTTAAGAAGAAGGGAGGGGGTAGTTGAAAAGGTATCCAAAAGGAAAAGAATTTAAATAATTTTGATTTTCTGAAAGATACATGTATATGAACAACAAACAAACCCTCTGTGTTTATAAAGCCATAGTTTATCCCCTGTAAGACTGAAAATAACAAAAAATTTATACCCTCGTTTCTGACACCATAGACTTTGTAATGATAATACATGTATAATACAATAGCGGCAGTCCCAAGTTACGATATAGGATGTGTAAATTGAGTATACTCTAAGGTGTAGTTCATTTTCTTGGCTTTGGCAGCCAGGTCCGTGTGGTGCTGATAGACTTTCATTCCCTGATGGGGAAATCGTTCTGCTAGAAGATGCTCCTCCAAAGGAGTAGGTAGAGGGACAGAAGACTTGTGTTTGGGCTTGCTGATTAATACATATCGTCTGAAAAAAGAGAAACCAAAGTATATTACTGATTAGTTTTATAATGAATTTCATGATTAATGGATTGCACCGATAAATGTCACCACTAGTGCTGTTTATAAGATAATATTTACATTCCTACTGCGTTTCCCTTATATAAAGGTACCAAACCAACTGTTGCTTTATTTCTCGATAATCGCAAGAGCCTATCACGTGACTTTAGAACTTACGCGGATTAATTTCTGATAAAATGCCCATTTTATTTATTGCTTTAATACAGATTCAAAACATGTATCCATTATCAAACGACGCCGTCTACCCCCAGTAATTAAATGTGTCAAAATCTAGGTCAACCACATGTACACTTCCAAGAAGTGTGACGTAGTAAGTCGATCACGCGTCAGTAGACGAAGTTCAAGGACGAACTGCATTGTTGTCTGCAGAAAGATGCCGTGTTTGGATGAGCGAATATTCAGGCATAAGTGCATCAAATATTCAGTATTTAGGATGAGGATTTGATTCACTTGTGTCATTATCAACAGTGAATTTATCTTTGCTTCTTATGGATTCATAATATCAGAAATACTTCGAGTATCAGCGAATCTTTAGCCATGATGTTGAGGTAAGTCATGAAAATACCGAAAGTTTTCGCGTTTTCGACGGCTGTACTCGACTTTTGCATTATTTTAATTACTTCCAGATGAAATAGGGCATTTACAGAAGTTTGTATACAATAATACCGATTGATTTCATATGTCTAAGCAGTTTAACAGTGTGTAAAAAAAGAGTTTTCAAAAGTTTTCCCTTCAGTTCTGTGAAATTTCTCCAGTTTAACTCTCCGCCATGTCTGAATTATGTTGGACAAAAGTCACGAATTTTCACGATTCAATTTTCTTCAATTTTAATTGAAATGTTCAAAATACAGCAAGAGGACAAAATTCAGTTTCTCATTTGTCAACAACGTTTCCGTACAGAAGGTACTACTTCGAATCAAGTGAAAAACGTCGAACGTTCGTTTGCTCTTACGTCAAATGGCGTTCTCCCTCCGCAGTGATATTTCAAATGTAAAGAAACTGGCTGAAAAATTGGCAGAAATAACTTAGTTAACACGTAAAATGTAAATATAAGGATTGTTTTTCAGCTTTTGCGCTTTATCGGTGTGTATTGGCAGTAGGGAATGGAAACAAAATTCATGAAAAGCACCTCGTGCTTTACATATTTTGTTTCCATTCCCTACTGCCAATACACACCGATAAAGCGCAAAAGCTGAAAAACAATCCTTAATTACACTTGTATTTGCAAGTACATGTACATTTTGATGAAATTTGTCTCAACAATATATAGATAGTAAGTCCTGTCTTAATTTGTGTTTTGTTACAGGTATGCAACACACAGCAAGTGCATTTATCGTACAATTTGTAATGTGAGTTAGTGCATTTCATGCAATAAATGCACTTGCTGCGTGTTGCATACCTTTAACAAAACACAAATTATGAATTCATTCTATATATATGCACCATATTTGTCTGTAACATTCTTGTTTTCTGAAGTTGTGTTTTCTCTGTAAAAGGGTAACATTAAAATTCAGATCACTGCGGGTTCAGTTTGCAGGTTAGAACAGCCATCATGGCATGTTTCTTTAGATCATAATTGTGCATTGTGACGTCATGAGCGTTAACATATAAAATGCAGCAAGTTCTTTTTAAAGTTGCATCTCAGGGAAATACATTGGTTGTGCATATATATTCATCTGGAATCTCATTGTATATAGGTTTCTACAATATTTAAACAATTAACTCCAAAACATAAAACATGCATTTTCATTTACATAAATATCTACTTGTAAATGTATAACTATTTTGTGCCCATCTACTTACGTGCATTTGCTTGGAATAGATTTACTGGTGTGTGGACGGAGAGAGTATGGGTTTCTAGGATCCAATATTCTTGGATCTATTTGTAGTTCACTGTCTCTGGATTGACTAAAAGTCCGTGAAGACTGCTGGCTTGATAATCGCTGTGTTATTTTATGTCTACAATTAGAATGAGCTGAATGTGAAAATGAGGAAACAAAAGATTGACAGAAGAATCTGATTTAAAGAAAATAAATCCAGCTGTGTGGTGTATGCAGTAAATGCATTAAAAATAAGTTGATATTCATCTCTTTGTAGATCTATACAAAATGATGTCTCACAACAAAGCATTAAGAGATGAAAGATTTTATCATAATACATACTCAAGGATTCAACAGTCCGTTACTGGACTGCCAAATTTCAAAAACTGCAGTTGGCAAACATTTTTTTTATTCAAAAGTGATGATGTCAAGATTAAATGGCCCATCAATGCATTGTTTTGTATGTGGAAAGAAGTCAACATTTCTTTGAAGTGTGTATAAAATCACCTAAATGGTTTCTCTGTCTTTAATACTTCTTTTTCTAGTTGTTGACGTTGCAGATTTGCTGCTGCAGTTTTCGGTCGCCTGGGTAGACGTACAGACTGACGACTTTCACTTGGGACAGGAGCAGTCAAGAAGGTATTTGCACGTTCCACTTGATTCAGGACATACATACAGGAATCTGATCTGGTTGTCATGGCAACAGCTGAAAACAACATTGACCAAATGATATGAACAACAAAGGAGTTGCTTCAAAGTTCACCTCCTTTGGCCACTTTTAAAATTACTTGAATGTCTCTTCTTTTTTTTTTTTTACTATATATTAGTTTCAGAATTTCTACAAAACTTGGTATTGAGGAAATGGAGAGAAGAGGAGCTTGTAATAGATATAACCCTCTTTTGTAATGCATGTACTACTTGAGTCATGCAGAAACAATAGTAGTTACAGTCCCTTTTATACTTTACATATAATTGCTGACTGTACAGTGAGTAGCATACCAGACTGACTGTCAGCTTCCTTGGATCCCTGGTACAGTTTCTGCCGTTTCTCCTCTAGCTGTTCCTCCCATGCCTTCCTCCTCATAGCGGCACTCCGTGAACGGAGGATCTTCTGCATCCTTAACAGCATGTGTCTGAAAATGACATTTTATATTCATTTACTAGGTCAACTCTTTATTGACGTGTCTCTAATTTGTTTAGACAGAATTGAAATTAATGTGACCAAAGCAGAATACAAACAACTTCTAAGAGAATTTTGGCCTATGAAGATTTTTTTTGGTGTAATTGTTGATTTGTTTGCTTGTTTTTACATATGCTTTTAAATTATTATTCAATATTTTAATCTGCCGTCATCAAATCAATAAATTTATCTAGTACATCTAAATTATGAATAAGAATTAGGAAGTTATTCCTTTTCACTTTCGAACAATCATTTTATCAGCAATATAAATCCAGTAGGATTGGTCATTAATTGATACATGCATCTACATCTTGTCAGAATAATGAAAATACCATATTTAATCTATCTTTAAAATTCCTTCATTGTGTAGTATACTGATTTCAGCTTGAGTCAAAGACCAATTAGCCCTAATCCTTACAATCAGATTTTCTGTCTTTTGTTGAGCAGAAACCCTTTGTTTCTTGATTGATTTTACAAGAGGATTAATGATCATTTATTCTTCAAAGAATACCACAACGATTGACCATGTTGCATCTATGGTTACAATCAAACAAGGGATGAAGAATGGAAATGAGAATTGTACAATCAAGTTCTGAACTGCACAAAAATACTTTTTATTGTTTGATAATTTCATCTCATGATGCATTTAGTTTATCAGTAATATATTTCTTTTATTTTTTTCAGACATAAGACATTGTAGCTTTGTAGCTTTCCAATGAGAGCATCCAGACGTTTTTAACAAAAATCTGATTTAATAGATTAAAAAAAAAACAACTTTGAAACTGAATGTCCATTATACTTAAGAAATATCATAATGAACCACACATTCCTAAGGATTTTTTATGCTTTTCCTTAGCATATAATAATAGTACCTCTCTATGATTCTCTCCTGCCAGTTGTACTCAAACTCTGTACCATCATTCTTGTGTAATAAATGCTCCTTTTCCTGCTCAGTCTTATTGCCATCTCTTTACAAAAAAAATAGAAATCAGTTATCAAAGCTCGATATGAACTTTCTTTTACCTTCTTTCTCATTTAAATGAAAGTGTATATTTCATGGATTATAGAAATATTTAGGAAAGATTTACCCGTGGAGCTTGTGAAAACGATCCAATGCCTCTTCAAATGCACTTTGAAGGTCCTGTCAAATATTCAAAATTTAGAAAATGTAAATCAACATGACTGAAGGAATCATAATAAACTTAGTATAACAAAAAAAGAAACTGTGTATGACAAAAACAACTTTAATTTACTTTTCAAATTCTACTCGGGTGTTTTTATAATCTGTTCTCATTTTTTCTTTGAATTTTCTATTTATTTCTTCCTTTCCACATTTTCAAACATTTCAAATAAAAAAAAATACTTTTGCAACGCTGGGAAAGTCTTATATAATATGAAAGACACTCAGTCAGACAACTTCTGTAAAAATATATAAACTCTGAGCATTCCACGGAAGAGAGTAAAGGGCTAGTGCGTCTATATAGTTCATTTCTTTCACTAACTAATCCTATGTTAATCTCATTTAAAAAATGTTTACCTCTATCCTTTCACATATTTGTAAACTTTAATCTTGTTTGAAAAACAATTGAAGGCATCTGCCATTTTGATAGCCAAGTCTTTAACAAACCGTATAATCTAGATGACGTCATGCAAATTTTAAAGTCTCACAGAAATCTAATGAGAAGAAATAAACAATAAAAGCAGAAATGAAAGCTCTTGCTTCATTCCTATATAAAGATCAATTTCAAGTCTAACATGCTAAACTATAGATATAATCTAAGACTCCGTGAACATTTTCGTGACTTGTGGAAAAGCGGGTGCAAGTCCAGGTACACTGACGACAAGTCAACGGTTTTGTATGATATATTCGTTTACATCGGAACATTACCAGTCTATACAAATTAATTTATCACAATACAGTGATATAGACACCATATGAGTTAATAGATAACAGATATATATTATGAATAAGAACATACAATATAACACATGTATAAAGCTGAAAAGCAGTGAACGACATCTTTTACGTAAGATTTTAGTAGTACATGTATGTACAAATTTACGAAGCGACTGCACTGCACCCGATGGAAACGTCTAGATAAAAACACCCGGTACACTGCAACTTAAATTACCAAGACAACACAAATATTCCTCACTTTCCCATAAATTAACATTTCAATTTAAGCGTACATGTCTTACTTACCTCCAGATTGTCTGGTATTTCCATCAATAGATCGAGCTGTATTTGTAAATTACGCATTTTCATAAAAGTTTAAAAAGGGATATGCTTATTGTACTTTTTAAAATATATAATTAAACATCACATGACAGTCTGGCATCCATCAACAATACGGACAATATGCTTTTGTATTCTATCATAAAGCTGCCAATATTTTATAGATTAAAAATCAGCACAAGCGAGCACATATCTCCGTAAAGCCATGCAAAAAATCAATTCATTCTTTTTGTGTACGGACAATTTCATTTCGTCTCCCACCGCATATCAAATTGGTTCAACAACCCAAAATTGGGACCATCTTTCTTTCACTAATCCAGTGATTATAGCCGTACAAAACTTTATGGACGCAAGTTTTATTCAGCTGTCAAACCCGTAGAATCAGTTCAAAGCTTCAAACACATTTATTTGCCCACTGTCTTGGTAAACACCGTTACGATTAATTCCTTTCAATCTGATCCATTATAGAGTTATAAACTTATCACGGCTCTCGCCCGCTATTCATTTGATATCTTCCAAATTATTCGCCTCTTTTTTCTTCTATTGATAAAGCGTCGTGTTACCGTTTAATAAATTCCCCCTTCACTTTCACCAATCTGTTTCTTCAAATTCTTATATTACTATGCACAAATTTTAAAGGTAATGTATCGTGGATTAATGAATTGATTTAATTTTATTGACTTTTTAAGAAATCTCCTTCAAACCAATACGTCGACGGACATGTGGGAAATTAATCAAATTGGATTAATCAAAACATGGTTTAAGTTCTATCGTTCCACACCAAGAAGTAAAATAATGCAACTTTTAAAACACGAATGTACGTAGCAACATAGGAATAAGGTCTCCCTATAGCTCTGAAGATGACAGTTTGTCACTCGAAAGATTTTGCAAGTCATATCCATAAATCTTAAAGTCGATCAGATATCATGTTTCACACCTTTTGAAAACATAGCTAAATTCACAAAGACATTAATCGAAAGTACCTTAGTTTAAAATTCGTTTTTCAGAATCGTTTAGTCGATATCTTCCATCAAACATTAAATGGACGTCGACGTTTGAATATTTTAAAATTTTATCAAGAAAAATATCGCACTATACTGCCTCTTAAGCTTTAAACGTTATCCATATCGTCTATAAAAGTTCTGATCGTCAATTATTTAAATGTGAAATAATGTTACTTTAAAAGCCTTTAAAAGTTTCAAACATTGTCATAGCATACATACGAGGCAATTTGCTTTTAATTCAAACCAATCTATGAACATAAGTACAGTAATAAGATGTGTTTGTAAAAGCTACGTCTTTGTCGACAGTTTGTGTAGTTGTTGCTGCAAAAGGTCAAAACTGATCTGGCTCTCATCCGTGAAAAATGGAGCTCCAAATCAGGACGGACTTTACACCTATGATCTATTCTAGAATGAATCAGGTCCACTCAACATAAAAAATCAAATTCAAGGAATTGTGGTCCCCCGCTTTTGGGTGTTTGTCTTTAAAGGAATGCTTACAGACATCCCCCCATTCTTAAGTTTTAATAATATATCTCATATATTATCAACATTCTAAATATGAAAGATTAACTCCAAGAAAAGGTCAAAAGGTCCAAACTTGTGTTTTGTTTCCAAGGGACAGGGCTTATGAAAAGGTATGCACATGTGAAATATTTAAGACCTATGATTTAAATTACCATCAAAAACTTATGGTCGAGGTTGAAGTTTTTAAATGTGGGTCAACCTCCATGGACAAGGTCACAAGGTCAGAATGTTATTACCAACAGAAAGGTCTCATCACAAGGAAAACACATGTGAAATGTGAAAGCCCTATCATTTTCCATTAAAAAGTTATGGACAAGGTTATAGTTTTTTGAAAAGTAGGTCAACTCAAAGGTCAAGGTCAAAAATTTTGGTATCCATGCAAAGGTCTTGTCACAAGGAATACACATGTGAAATGTCAAAGCCCTATCACTTTCCATTCAAAAGTTATGGTCAAGGTTAAAGTTTTTAATAAGTAGGTCGAACTCAAAGGTCAAGGTCACAAGGTCAAAAATTTTGGTATCCATGGAAAGGTCTTGTCACAAGGAATACACATATGAAATATCAAAGCCCTATCACTTTCCATTCAAAAGTTATGGTCAAGGTTAAAGTTTTTAATAAGTATGTCAAAGTCCAAGGTCAAGGTCACAAGGTCAAAAATTTTGGTATCCATGGAAAGGTCTTGTCACAAGGAATACACATGTGAAATATCAAAGCCCTATCACTTACCATTCAAAAGTTATGCACAAGGTTAAAGTTTTTGTGACTGACAGACAGACGGACGGACAGACGGACAGACGGACAGACGGACGGACGAACCGGTTTTAATGTCCCCGCGCTTTCGCGAAAGCGGGGGACAACAAGCTCTGATCTAATGTGGAAATTTAATGTAATATTCTTAAAGTTCAATTGCAGTATAATAGTAGAATTCAAAATTACTTCCTCAAGTCCAAAGTTCAAACCTAATAATCACAATACCTTAAATCATTTCCACTCATCATGTGTTATATATAAAGCAGTGACAGTACTAGTACATTATTGTCAATGTCAAATCTCAAGGTCAATACCTGAAATTAGGTCGTCTCATATGCTCTCTTCCCATCCCAAGTTTTTACCTGATATTTCATTAAGTAACAGTATGCCAAAGTCTTACTATATTCAAAATAACACTTTCAAGGTCAAGGCCAAACATCAAGTTCAAGGCCTGTTATCAAGCGACTTTATCATGTCATAAACAAAATTATCTCACTACAGGGTTTTGTTTCATATATTTTAATCTTTCTTGAAAGTTTATAAACTTCTGTGACATGCAAGCAGCAATTGATTTTTATTTCAGTAGGTTCAATTTCAGGAGACAATTTAACCCTTTTTTTCCATTGCCAGTCATAATCTCCATTTGTCACTTTCCTAGTACTAGAAATAACATTTTCTAGTACTTTCACAAGTCTAGCAAACTTTAAATTATAAACAATACACTTACAAATAGAATATATACTACAAATACTGTCTTAATTTACTAAAGGAAAACACTAAGGAAGATAGAGGAGGAACGGGATAATGATTTGAGAGAACACATGCAATACACAAAGATAAAGTTATACTACCTTACCTCAGACTGAAACTTAACATGGGCGGTCTTTGGTCTCTGTACCTCGCCTCCAGCTGTAAAGAAAGTACGGCAAACATAATCCCTCATACCAAGACAATGGATTAATGTCAATAATCTCTAGTTATGCTATCCTTATCATAATAATCATGATTGTCAGTCTTTTGGTTTCATTTTATTTCTGATTTACATAAAACATTACTGTAACAGTGAAGTTCTTTTCTAAATTTTCTACTCTTTCTCCAAGCGCTATAACAAAAACCAAAGAAGACAATACTGCCAAACAGGATTTCTACATATTTTCATCAGTTGTAGCAAGATCATTCTACAGGAAAATGTTGGTCAAGGTCACAAGGTACATGTACCAAATGTAATCACTGGTCATAGAAACTATATGCAAAAGGTCAATACCCTATCTCTTACGGTTCAGGAGATATGGAAAGTCGATGTTGTAAAATTGGTGTAAATAATCTTATATTCAGAATGGGGAGGGGGGGGGGGGTGTAGTGTAAGCCGATGCGGGCTTACGAGCCATAATTCGTACTTCGTGTTGTGTGGTTAATAAATGTTCTGTACATTGTCATGGAAGGAAAACATCGTTGGAATTTTCACAAAGTTTATTTCACGAAACATTGTTTAACAGAATCCATAGCATGCGAGAAAGTAGTTCTAACAATTGAAAAATGACACATTGTATTTAAACCTGGGAGGGGAATTGCACAAAATGATGGACATATTTCTAGATAATGTCGTGTTCATCCCTCAAAGATAAGGTTGTCTACAACTCTTCAAAGCATCTGAAATTATGAGGGATTGTACGTAAATAAACTCAATATGCTGGTACTTTACGTGTAGAATTCTCCAACTCATAGATAAAACCAATTTGTAATTAAGTTCTTATCAAACTCTGGACTTTCCAAGTATTGAAAAATCAATATTACAATTAAACATGTTAAAATTGAGAAAATATTTCACGTAAAATCTTGAGTTAAACTTATTAACTGATATTTCTTGAATCTGTTTTTAATTCTGTTTCAAAATTATCTTTATGCAAATTAATATTAACATCATCCCTTTTTCAAGTAAGGGAATTAATTTACTTTTGTGATCTGACGAATGAATCGCTTTAGTTTAGAGTTATTACTCTTTCTACAGTGTGCAAATTCCCCAACATAAAATAATAATTCACCATAAATATTGTGGGGGAGAGGCCATATGGTTACAGTAGTTTGAATGAAAAATAAACTTTGTCTTAATCATATTCAAGAAGAATAGTACTTTCTCAATCAGATTGAATGATAAATTTCCATACTGTTTAAATTGCAGCAGAGTACTTTGGATAATGGACTTTCATAAAAATTGATTATTTTTGTACTTCTACTTGAAAACATGCAAAATGTGCATGTGTGGATACATGTCATATTAGGGTAGAGCATCCCTCAGGTCTCAGATGCTCATATTTCCTAAATAACAACTTTTACAATATTTTCATTTCCCTATATTCAAAGCTTGTGTTAAACCTGATATATAAGCAAAATATAATTTGTGGTTTCATGATTATACCGAGAACTTAAGCCGTTTGAACTTTAACATTGGAACCTATGGGAAAAGTAAGAAAAATCCCTTTTTAAAGATGATGAAATGTAACTACAGAAGTTTCTTTTCCCAAAACCATATTAGTTTGATAATCTGAACAATATTCTGAAGAGAAAAAAACCTGTGTTTGTGAAACACAAATGCCCCGTTGGCATCTTTGACAGTAAAACAGATGAAAAGTAGTTTCAAATTTGAGGTCAAGGTCACAAGGTAAAATTTGGTAACCACTGAAAAGTCTTGCCACATGGAATTCATATGTGAAATATGAAAGCCCTATCACTTAGCACTCAAAAGTTATGGCTAAAGTTTAAAGGAGCTGATAAGATCAGGCGTAAAATCTGCCCTGAAAAAGTGGAATTTTCAAAATGGGAACATCAAGAAAATTCTTTCTCAAAATTGATGCCAGTCCTTGGTTTCATCATAATCAGCAGTTGGATAAGATTTATCATGTATCGTTTTTCTTAATTTTGGAGCAAAATATGTATTTTTACTATAGAAATCAATGGAAAATGGAAAAGTTTTTTAAAACATTGTTCCCCCCTTAGCTACAGAACGCCACTTTTACAGAAGGTGTATATCACTAATACACATCTTTTGACAAAGTGGGGTTCTGTAGCTAAGGGGGGGAACGATGTCCCAGAGACGAAAAACTGAAAAATGGAGGGTGGGGGGCTTTTTACGAATCTGGGTTTTAGGCCATAATATAAGCAAAGTTTCATATTTTTCCTTTTAAAGTCATTCATTTATTTAGTCTAGACATGTTCACATGAAATACACAATATTTTCGAATGAAATAAACAAGAGCGTGCTATTTATTTCTACACAGTGTATTTCGAGGCAAAATGCCTACTTTATGGCCAATTAATACAAAATACAACCGAATTTCAGACTGAAGATTTTAAAATTTGTGGATAAAGTTGAGACAAGTCTTATAAATTTGATTTCTAGTATCTTGTTTAGACTATACTTATGTTTAAAGTTAATATATATCCATAATAGCCAGATTGTTCCTAATTTTCTACGTTTTTTTTTATCAATATTAGCTTCTTTTCAACATGGCTACCCCCTACTCTTTGGACTATAACTAAAGTATCTTAAAATAAGCTTACCAAAATGAAAATTGTATGAGGAATCTCCAAATACATTACATTTTTAGTAATGATCAAGTTTTTCTTGCGTATAGATCATTGTGTAGAAGAAATACTTGGTGAGATTCAGGGCTAAATACAGCCCTTATCTTATCAGCTCCTTTTCGAAATTAGGTCAAACTCCAAGGTCAAGGTCAAGAGGTAAATAATTTTGGTATCCATGGAAAGGCCTTGTCACAAGGAAAAGACATGTTAATTATGAAAGCCCTATCTCTTACCATTCAGAAGATATGTCAAAGGTTAAAGTTTTGCAAAAGTAGGTCAAACTCCAAGGTCAAGGTCACAAGGTCAAAAATTTTGGTATCCATGGAAAGGTCTTGTCACAAGGAATACACATGTGAAATATGAAAGCCCTGTCACTTACCATTAAAAAGGTATGGCCAAGGTTAAAGTTTTTGCGGACAAATAGACAAACAGAGAAACAGACAGACCAAAAACTATATGTCCCTGAATCTACGATTACGGGGGCATAAAAAATTGGGTGTCCAGGCAAAAAAATTCCAGCATTTCTGACCTGAGGGATACTCTACCTTAAGGAATAACACCTGACATGATTTGCAAAAGCTGTAATATCTGTGAATCATTTCAATTCATATAATCTTCATACAGGTTATTTGGCAATCTTCCTTTCTTCAAGCAGTGAAAGTCCTAAATCACAACTATATGACATTACACTATTCTAAATTCCTGTTTTGAATATGATCAAAACTACATCTCCCTACTAACCCATCAACCTCCAGTATGACAGTTTATATTATATATAGTTCTTATCTATACATCATTCCTTCACTTATTACTTGCAGAGTCTTGAAATATTAAGTGATTCAAGAATTATATGTAAAATATATAATACACCATTGAAAAAGTGAAGTTTAGAGTTTCTTAAATATACGTAACGGTTTTTGTTCCAAGTGCACAAATAATTTTGCACATAATAAATTAAGGAAGTTATCAACAATATCAAAATTAAGGATTGATGAGAACAATCAGACGTATAAATTAAATTTCATTTATTAATTATTATACATGTATAAATTTTGAATACACAGACTTAATTACACCATATTTACCAGTCATGCAGTTTATGGCTATTGTGAATATGATTCGTACATGAATGTGTGATACTCTTTCTGCATCTTCTTTTTCTACATCATATAACACGTACCTAGACTTTCATCTTACCTTCTTTTGTCTTGATTTTGGGGAATCTGACAAAAGCTATAGCAACAGGGTATATAAATCATAAGACTATTCTAAAGACTATTCATTCAAAATGGTCAAGGCTTAAATCAATAATTACTACCAGATATTCTTATGAAATTTTGAGTTTATTTTATAAGTTCCTTCTTGTTTCAAGAGAAATCTCTAGTATTTTTGAATGGAGAACTTGCAAGCTTGGACTGACAGTACATCAGATCATTCTATAACTGACTTGTGTCCAAATAAATCAAGTTAAGATGTACTTTTCATCTGAATCAAGGGTAAAACCATCAAATTACCCTAAGCAATTAACCAAGAAACAAGTCTTTGGAAGGAAGCTTTTCACTGACTACCACCACTCACACTTGATGTCTTTCACTATAAACACTCTGATGAGTAACTTTCCAGATATTTTTGAAAAAAAAAAATTTTTTTCATCCTCTTTCAATTAAAAGAAAATGTAGCATTGCTTTTCAAAGTCAAATTTTAATCCTTCAATGGTAGTTCATAGCTGTAACACAAACTGCTCAAGAAAAGGTATGTTAATTGCCTGTTACATATGAAAGTGAGCTTGATCCTTATTTGGGGAGGTAGACCATCCCCATTAAAATTTAAAATAGAAGTATAATATACAGAAAGCCATTTATGTGAAAGTATGACTATAGGTAAAGATGGACACACTGATGGACAGAAAGACAAATTGACGCCAGACAAAGTGATCCCTGCATTGTCATTGCAGGCGACGTTACCAATCAGGGGATGCCAACTAATATATATAAACTTATTCTGAAAGCAGTGTTAATTCAGACAACCCTTCCATCCATAAACCACACAATAGTAATACTATAAGTCTCAGATTTTAAAAGAAATGTGTATAGTTTCTAAATGTCAAACTATCAGACAGTGATACATAAAAGCCTTAAATAAATTACATACTTGCTGGAGTTGTCCTGCGTACAAAAGAAGAATACGGTCGTTGCTGAGCATATTTCTTTTCCTCCATTGTTAGTAGGGACGCCTCTTTATCTGCTCCTGATTGGCCGTGTCCATGGCGACGTCTACGTTTTTTCTTGTCATCGTCTGTCAGTTCATCGTCCGCTTCCTGTCCACTCTGCTGAGACTTTTCTTCTGCTATGTCAGGCATGGGTGTATCCCGCTCTGTTAAGTATAATTTAAACAATATTAAGCATCATTAGTATGATCTACACCTTAACATAATCATGCAAGTTATTTCTTTTCCCTTCATGCTAGATATAAATGTTTACATTTTTTAAAATAAAGTGGAGCATGAAAAACAAACAAGGTATTTTTCGAATATTAGTTTTAAGTATTTCTTAAATGTAGGGAAATTAATATCAAAATTAAACTGAAGCCTAAATACTAAAATCATTTACATCACAATTATGTTATTATTGAATACATAAAAGGATGACAAAAATTCTAAAACACAAGTCTATTTTTCAGTAAAGATAATAATGTAACAATTCTAAGTTGAAGAACATTGTAAGAAAATATAACAAATACAAAAGCCATTCTGAAGAGGTTGATAGTTCAGAACTCTAATTAATCAAACTTCTCTCTTGCTTCCTTAATTGTATTATTTTTTAGCAGAAGACTGGAAAGGGGGATAAATAAAAATCTCTTGAATTTATTCAGTGGTATCAGGGACTCATCCCTTTAGTTATATACATCCCTGGTGGTATTTAACACAAAACAAAATTTATTCTTGCAAACAATTTTCAAGGATGGCTTAAAAAGTCAATGAAAAGAATTAATGCTTCAAAGTTTCACTTTACTCAGCTCATCTATGTTAGTTGAACTTCAAAACCATGCATTTCAAATAAATTTGAAAAGTTTATATCGAGAAACAATAATATCTAAGGTTATCTCTACAGTCATCATTCTTTAATCATCATCTCCAAAATACAAAGATTTGAATACATAGTGGTTAATAAAAGCATAATAAAATATTCAACAAGAAGTAATCAAAAATATCACTATGACTGAAAAACAAATACAGTGAATGGAGAAAAAAAAACTGGTGGGAAAACTGACAATACATGAGGTAATCAGAGAGTGTAACACAATGTTAGCATTATATTAGGGTATCAATACATTTCTATATGTTATATACATGTATTAATCTATGACTCTATTTGGCAAAGGTTAGTATGATTACATAACATTTAACAAAGGTGAAACAAGGAATACAATAAAATAAATGTGCTTCAGAATGCCAATCAAATCAGTCATTTGAAAATGGAGGGATTATGGAGTTTTTGAATGAAAAAAATCCCCCAAAAAATTATCATAAGTAAAAAGTCAAAACTGAGGAAAGGCAGAATTCTGCTGTTCTGTTCTCAAGATGAAATTTTCTTGTTTTGAAATTACTGAGCCTTTTTGTTATGGTAAGACCTTCTTATTATAGTATACAGTTAAAGTACGTCATTGAGGGAGTTAGCACAATTCTGGTTCCCCGAGGGAAATAGGTCTGGTCAAGGGGGACCAGAATCATGCTAACTCCCTCAATGGTATACTCTAACTGTTTTATTATACCGCCACCGTGATGTCACCAGCTTCACCCACAGAAGCTCCGCCCAATTTCAAAACTAAGAAAATAGTCTTCCCAACTAATGCACCATTTTCAGGGATATAGTCTTATCATGCAAATTACAGCTAGATTTAATGAGTATCTTTTTATATAGGAAGAAATCAGTGGAGGTATAATAAAAAGATCTAACTTGAAGTCTTGCACAAATGCAGTTTCCATTGAATGAAGTCTCCTTTAAAAAGGTTTGTCTCAAAATAAATGCAAATGTATTTTAAAAAGTTGAAATAAATATTTAAAGTTAAAATGAATATTTAAAACAGTGAAAAATAAATATCGTAAAAAGTTTTCCTAAGTTAGAATTTGGAAAATAACATAATTTGATCTGGTTACATCATAATCTATATACCAAATTCAAAAACATTTCTCTTACTGAAAAAATCTAATTTGAGTCATGAAGCATATTCATTTTTGGCATGTAGCATTGTTTTTTAGTAGAATAGCGCTAATATTGTAGATATGATATTATGTTGTTACGTGTGTCCAATTTTCCATCGCTTTCTTTTGGTAGTACAATAGTGATGGGTTTCTGTTTCCGAGAGTCTGATAACTTTTTAAGCGCAGTAGAAGGCGTTTCTGATCTGGGACGCTCTAATGCTCCATTTGTCCACTGCCGCTGGACAGCAGTTTCAATATCATGGGGTGGCGCCATCTCTTGGTTGTTCCTCCTTTATACCTTTAAGGGGAGTAACTCTCCCTGTGTGCAGGCAGGGTGCATTTTAATAGCAGCTATTAGTTTTTCTTTTTATTATTCATATATAGGTTATCAAATTTAATGCGCTTTAAATTGCATGCATGTAAATCTAGAACTTTTACAAGGTTCATCTGAGCATTCCAGCTTGGCTCCTTAGAATGTAGTGAATGTATATATAAACCAATATTCATCTGTGCAAATCGCATGCAAACTGAAAGTTCTATGTAGGTGTCCATGCAATGGATTACATTTAAATAATAACACCTTTCATATATATTGTCCATGCTTTTCTGTACTACATTAACATGCATCATAAACCACAGCTTTCAGCATAGCATAATTAACCTATCCTCCCTACCCTAGCTTCAATGCTAAGCCTAAAAGCTAAAACTATTCATAGAAGAATTGTTGAATCATATTTTGTTCATCAATTTCCTAAAGCTAAAGAAACTCTTTGGCCTGGGTGTCCACTCATTATCTTAATACAACACATTTTCAAACTACTATCCTGGTCCCTAAATTCAGAGCAAACCTATGATGACTAACTACTTTAAAATCTACTGTTTTCATATCAAGACATTTTCCAGTGATAAAAATGAGTTGGCTGTAAAAGAAACTTTCAAAATGAGAGGCACTGAATGCAATGATGGCATGGGTTTTTGGAAGGGGAGGGGACATGGAGAAAAATATATCAGTTTTAATACACTGTCATGTAAAAGGTCAAGATTGTATAAATTTTGAGTTACGATGAGAAGAGACTAAATTAAGGGAACAATAATTCCTGTAAAGTGCATACAATTCAAAAAACAGGGTACCCTTGAGTCAGTGAATAGGACTTCAGTAGATGTACTTGTCAACAGAAACCACAATATAAGAAAAATCTACTTTTTATGTCAGACAACACAAAAAATAAAATTTTGCCCTCCCATGGATTTTTATGTAATACACTAGGTCAGAGTCCGAAAAAGATATTTTACCAAATTTCATTAATAAAATACCCAGCTGTGTTGGAGAAATATGTCAAATGTGGTAAATAATTATATGGTATGCTTAGAGGAAGCCAAGATTGCAAAGTTTTGTATCTCACTATATCTACCTACAATCTTTACGAAAAAATCTATACACTTTCTGTCAAGTTTTATCCTAAACTTATCAGTTACCCTAAAATATCTAGGCATACATACACAAAGAAGCATACCCTACCTTGTAATTTTTCTGTAGTTCTCATTTCCTCCATTGACTTTTCAACCTATAATGTGTTCCAATAAATGGCAGTCAGAGTATTTCAACTATTTCAAATATATCAATCATCAAATATGGATCCAAGGAAGTTAGTGCATAAAATTATACATTTAAAGAGAATATTCACAGTGATTTAAAATATTCTCGTATTTTGGTTACATACATTTTCAAGGCTAGACGCCATGGTTGTCATATCCATTTCAGAAAATGATACTTCCATTTAAATGATTAATAATCCATTTACTATTTCAGCAGTGTTTGTATCTTATATAATTCATAAAGAACATGTAAACATTGTCTCGAGTTTTCCATTCCTACTTTGTGTAAACCTGGATTTACATACATTGGTGATGACCTACATAAAGCTTTTGCTCATTTTCAGTACTGGCATGAAGAGTAAATGTTTACTTTTGGTGGAAAAAGAGCAAAGGCTATAGAATTGAATGTCAAAGTTAAATATTGTCTTTTCTTCACTCAGGATTGATATTTAAATGCCTGTTCAATACACAGCCATCAATTAGGTCTGCCAGTGCTTTCAATCAATTACTTTTAAATGGAACTACCAATCTTTTAAATATCCATCAAGAAAGCTCTATCTGATGACTATGAAAAATTAGCCAATGACCTAGCTTCTATTGAATTTGAAAGTTTAAATGCCTATTCTTCCAGTTTAAATAAACTAAGTTGAAAGCAATGGATAATCATGGATACTTCAAACAAATTCTTATTTTTATCAACATTTTCTCAAATTATTCTTATAAAATCACAACCTTACTAGCTCCTACTTAAAGGGATCTTTACATTATACTTTGTCTACATTGTAAATATAATTTGTATGCCACATCGAACAGATAGGTACTTAAACACACATTCAAATGAATATCCACTCCCAGCACACAACAAAGCTATGATTTACTAACTAATGAAAGCCCTACCACCTGTAAGTGTAGTGTGTAGAATGAAGAGCTATCAAACAAGAAGTACAGTCATGAGAGGTTAGAGTGGAAATTAAGGGAATTTTAAACATTGGCATCATATCATATCTGCTTATCAAGATCAGGTTATATACCATAATGCTTCAACAAATATGGATTCCAAATACATGCACACTTCCCACATTCATTTATCTACCTCCTCTTTCTTTCCAATTTCTAGATCTAAAGTTGGTGTAGGTACAACTATTGGCCCCTCAGTGCCAACAGGAGTGGTTAAGCCCCCTTGGGCTCTGGACTGAGGTCGAGATGGTGGTTGTATGATGGTTAATTTCCCCTTTCCTGGTAAGGGTTTCTTTGGAGGGAGGTCCAGTTTTGTTCCCATAAGTCCAGACTTGCTGACACCCGTGTCGGGTGTGTCATTCCATATGTCA
Source organism: Pinctada imbricata (assembly GCA_033119305.1). NCBI lineage: Eukaryota > Metazoa > Mollusca > Bivalvia > Pterioida > Pteriidae > Pinctada > Pinctada imbricata. The sequence goes on along the minus strand of VSWD01000005.1, from coordinate 98,447,882 downwards.
TCTTCGAATGCCCCCATGTCATCATAACGAATCATTGGCTGATCAGGCTGGTCTCCATTTTGTTTTGGTTTATCTTTCTTATCAAGATTTAGCTAAAATGTTTGTTGATAGAAAGTACAGTTTGAAAAGATGCATGGTTATACTAAGAAAGTTATCCATATATCAAGAAATTAAAAGAAAATTGAAATAAGTGAAATGTTGAAAAGACATAAAAAAAAACCCCAAACAAATAGATATCTACAAGTAAAAGGGTCAAAGAGTAGTAACTGTTAAACCTCAAGTATTATAAAATATGTAACTTAAAGGCACACATCTTAATTAATCCTTGAAGTATTTCAATGCATATCATAACGACTTATTTGTTTAGGAACAAAGAAAAAAGTTAAAGATTTTCTTTTATGCAGCAGAAAACAATTATTATGGAATTTAAAAGGTTCCTTTTATATTTTACATAGCAACCTTTCAGAGAGTAACAGATCATGGGACTTCATAGGACCCATATAGTATATAGTGGTTGCAATTAATAATATCTGAGTACTAAGCAATTTTTACTCTATTAAGTTTAATTGAAGTACATGTAGTTCAGGATTAGATTTTTTAACATGTTCAGTTCAGAGAATATATGCTTTTTACAAGGAATATACATTTTTATGAACGACTAAGTATGAAGTTTGGATATTTTGGAATATGATTTGACCATGCAAACATGCAAATACCATAAAATAACTCTGTGGCTTGTTGTTGTTTTTTTTTTAACAATACTCATTTATTTAATCATCAATATTTCAATTCAATTGTACAACAAAAGTCTTGTTGTAGAGTTTGTCGTCAACATTGATATGTTTATTGTTTTAAAATATAAAAATCAATATTAAGCATTTACGTTTTAAAATACATGTAATTCTTATGGTATTCAAAATTTATCTTTATTTTCATTTGTAAAAATTCTGCATTTAATTCATGTAAATAATGAATCAGAAGCTTGATTTTTTTTAAATGTTTGAGAGAATAATTAGCATTTGAGAGAATGAGTTAAATAGTAAAGAGGGAAGAATAAGATACTGTCAAAAAGAAAAGAATTAAATCTAAAAAATAAATTGTTAATGTCTAACAGATATCAAATGATCATTTTGTCTGTTGATCTACTAACCCCTTTAACCATGTGCAAACACCTGTCAACAACAGAGAATTTCATCATCTCAATAAACTTCAAATTGCTGAAAATTGCTTTTTTAATTCAAATTACAACAATGAAAATGTGTATTTCATTTTGCTTTATAAATGCTCATCATAAATGAATACAAGTTAACAGTCCTCAGCACCTGTTTCTGATTCTATTCTACATGTGACTCTCTGTTTGACAATTTCCATGAACCCCGAGTCATAACTGTATTGTTTTTCTGTCTAGCACACCTGGCTTCTACGTATTTTCTCAGAATCTATCTTTATACTCTCTGAAGAAACCAAGAGTTATCTCACCTTTATATCCGGGGCAATGCCGTATGGATGCTGTTTTTTCAGTTCTTCCTGTCGTTTCTGCTCTGCTAACATTTGGGCTCGAGTCGGCTTATCTCCCCTCTTGGGGAATTTTCTTTCTTTCAGCATTTGTTTTTTCATTCTCTCAAGTCTTCTCTCTTCTTCAGCATTCTTCCTGGCGAGCTCCTCCTAACAAATAAATGATCAAGTAGTTCCATAAATTTTCTCTTTATCTTCCAACAATTTCAATTGATTGTTATATATTTTCATCATAAAGACCTTGCTTACCTTTACAGCAAAGACCTACTTTTGAAACATATACGTCTGTGTTGTTTCCATGTTTTTGACTGTAATGGATGCACATGGACACATACACTAAGTTGATCATATTGGACATTTTGCAGATTAAAACTTTTGTTAATTAAAATGCAACACTTACAGCAGTGAGAAGCTGGTTTTCCTCTGGGGCCTTGCTATGGGTGTGGTCAGACCTGGCAGGGGAGGGGTCCTTCCTTCTGGGAGGTTTAACAATCTTCTTCTTCTGCTCCTTCATCAAGCTTTTAACGTCCACCTTTATATTAGCCAACCCGTACCTGCTCCGTCGGGGTAACTCCATCTCTGGCACCTCCATCTTGGCTGATGGCTTCTCTGCTTCTTTCACAGTTTCCTGTTTGGTTTCTGGAACTATTATAGACATTGATTGAAGAGGTCCTTTGTTAAAATCATGAAAAGGTATATTGTAATGGGATACAATTTGTGTACAAAAAGAGTCTAGTTCTTTACAGCAGTTTATTCAGTACATCAATTTTAAACTTATCATTCAATATGTAACTAGACATCTACAAAAAATAAAGTGTATTACAACTTAATTTTATTGTTCAATCTGATGGGGTCTTCTTTTTTTTGGATAAACACATGCCCTTCAAAAAAACATTTTCTACTTAAAAGACCTTTTGAAAATTCATTATTGAAATTTCCATATCCTAAACTTTTTATACCTACACTAAATTTGTACATGTTTACAAGCCTCTATCCTAATCATATTGTTACATGTAATAACTAGCATATATAGTAGCATGTCACATATAATTTACTTGTTTATGTTATAGATTTTCCATGAAAAAAAATTAAAATAGAAGCTTGTTTAAAATTTTGAAGAGTCACTATAAGACATTACTGTTTTTAATAATAACTTTTATGAAGACCATACTACATGTATTTTGACAGAGAAAATCAATTAAGCAAAGGAGCTGTTAAGATAAGGGCTGGATTTAGCCCTGAAATCCCTTGATTATTTCTCGTGCGCTGACCTCCTATTTTAGGAAAAAGTTGGTCAGGATAAAGATATCAAGTATTAGAAAATTCCTAGTAGGTATTTTATTTAAATAGATTTAGTGATAGATGTTATAATTACGGGTTGAAGAGGTAGGGGTACTGAAGAGAGAAGACGTCAAATATCGAGCGAAATTCACAAAAAAAGGCATTATTTTAGAGAAATTTGATGTTTATCATGCTTCTGTAGCTTTTTAAGTCAAAAGTTGATAAATGAAATGAACCTTGAGGTTATTATATCAATATAATCGGCAAAATCCGCAATCCGGAAACTTGAAAACGGTTTTATTTCGTACTTATCAGCCACATATGTAGCTTTCAGGCGCGAAATACGCATAGTGTAGAAATAGACAACTTTCTTGTTTATTTCCTTCCTAGCAGTCAAATATTTGATCAGAACATATTCTGAATAGATTGTTCTATGATATTTAAAGGAAAAGAAGGCAATTTTAATCTATTTAACCGCTCTAAGGACTGATTCTAAAATAGTCATCCATCCCCCCTTTTTTCGTTTTTCGCCCGTGGGACATTGTTCCCCCCCTCGGTTCAGAACCCCACTTGGCCAGAAAATTTCTTTTATTGATATACACATTTGGTGAAAGTGGCATTCTGAACCGAGGGGGGGAACAATGTTGTAGAAAACTTTTCCGTTTTCCTTTGATTTCTAAGGGAAAAACGCTTATTTTGACCCAAAAATCGGTCTTATTTTGAATAATTTATCCAACCTGATAGAAGATTCATATCTGTACCAAATAACTTCTTATTTTTACCGAAAACTTTTCTCAATTTTTGCATTTTGAAATTTCGACTTTTCAGGGCAGATTTTACGCCTTATCTTAACAGCTCCTTGTTAAGATCTGTGGATTGTGAAGAGATGAGAAAAATCATACGAAAGAACAGAAGTGATTTGGATTAAATCTTGTGGAAAAGTCTTTCACCAATTTCATCACCAATAGTGAAATTTAATCTTTGTAGAATCCGCAACTCAAAGAGGCAAATACAAAGAGGCAAATACATGTTATACAGACTGACTGTGCTTAAAAAGTAAATGTCAATTTAAAATTGCAGGAATAACACTGGGAAAGATTGCAACTCTTTGTGGACAATGAATGAAAACTTCAAGGAAATCAAAATATGAAAGTTTGGTTTACATAATTATAAAATATTTCCATGCACATTATTTGTTTTGAGATGGAATATAGCATTTGATTTCCTTTAAAGGGAAGAGTGCGTTGCAGCCCTACAATACACAGGAATACAATACATATTGCTATACATACAATACATTCTACAATACACCACTTTATAACAGTGAAGTTACCTGCTCTGCCATCCTCTGACCTGGACAATAAATTTGACTGGACATCTGAGCCGAGAATGTTATGTTGTGACACCAATGTGTCCGGGGTGCGGGGATACTCAAGGTAGGGGGAGGTGGGCCTGGAGGGGAGAGGGGAGGGGTGCTGGGAGGGAGTCAGGGAGGGAGAGGACTGCCTAGGATTGACACGTGGAGATTGGGGTTTGAGTTTGTCAGCATCTGGATATTTCAAGGAAGTAAGTTTTGTATTAGGAAGTTTGCGTGGATCAATTTGAGGAGGTACATAATCAAGATAGGGCTCTGGGGGCAGATGTCCAAACAACTCTGTGTCCTCTGGTGTTATAAAGATAAAATATGATATAGAATTGTATAAAGAAAATTGATAAGCCAGCATGCAGTTAGATGTTATGCAAAGAATAAATCTATGCTACATTTTGACAAGTTTCAAATTTCTAAGAAGCATCATTTTTTTTCAAACATATGGGTTAGTTGCAAATTAAAATGCAGCACAAAGCATAATTTAAAATGTTCATTGCACATTACGCAGATAAATGAAACCAGTTGTAATTAATTTGACAAAATTGATTAATTAACCCATAGTATTCCACTGTGAGTGAATTGTCCCAATCTATAACTCTCCATTTTTTTCTAAATTAATTACATAAATAGCCCACCCAAATCCAACAAAATAAAATGTTCTATACCGATAATGAAATCAATTGTTTCAATAGACTATGTGTAACAATACAGTAAAGTTTACCTTCTGGGGGTTTGTAATCGTCGTCTTTATGGACTGGCTTTTCAGGCTCAGGTTCCTGTACAGAAATATACATAAAGCTCATCAATAAATTTCAAAATAAAATTGTTCATTTATAAAATGGCAGCTTCCTTTCTCTCATTTTTACCCGCACTCTATTCAGTCACATCTTCCTCACCACATTAGCCACTCATCATTTTCATGTTTTCAAAAGCTAATTTTTTTTTTCAATTTTTCTACATAGGCCTTAAATTTATAACAGGCTTGAATGGTTCACAGAGTAAAATACTTATTTCCAAATATACCAGAAACAATGGCCATTTGAAATAATTTAATTGCTATGTGTATTATGCACATAAGTGTTGTACATGATAGAGAAACCCTTTTATAAAAGAATAGGAAAAAAATCAAGTAGTTAGTACATATTACTATTCTATTATTTGAAGCTAAGGTGACAAGGAAGACAAAACCAGAAATTAACAACCTTTATCTATGTTTTTTCCATAAAAAAAGAAAATTACCTCATGTACAGGTACAAGTAGAGGTGTGGCAGGGTGAGAGGGTGGGGTAGGGGGCAGGGTGGGTCCAGGAGATTCAATAACACAGATGTACATATACCATTACATTAGCTTACCTCATGTACAGGTACAGGTTCAGGTGTGGCAGGTTGAGAGGGTGGGGTAGGGGGTGGAGTTGGTCCAGGGGATTCCCCAAAACGTGGCATATCAAATTTGAGCTGTTCTTCCTCCTCTTCTTCTCTCTCTGTGTCACTATCCTGATCTTCTATGGTCACTTGCTTCTTCTTGGGACCTATTGAAGAATAACATAAAAATTATAGAAAACAAATGTCAAATACAGTGAGATGGATTATCCTTAAATTCAGTCTTGAAATTGTTTAATTCCTTATTCCATATAAAACATTATGACAAATTTTGTTTATATGACATAAAGAAATACAATGAATTTATAAAAATAAAGAATGCTAGTGAGTATTTTATGCAAAGAATGTAGTTTTATGCAAGTATAACATAAATTCTTTCAAGGTAATAATTGTAATAATTATCATAACAAGACAATGCATAGACTTATACACAAACACCTAAAATGATCATAGGACAGGATTTTTTATGAGAAAAACTGTGCACAATATAAGACATGTGTATGGAGTGTGACTCTCATGCAAGTACCTCTACAAGTAAAATACAGGTGCAAAGAATAGGAACAGGATAGTCAAATATGCAGGATAAAGGCTTATGAGCTAGTGAATTACCATCTAAAGGTAAAATAATAAAAGTAATGTAAAGAAATGTTTGCACTTAAAACAGTAAAAATTATTAAGACAGTTGATGAAATCAGTACCCCTGTTCTCCCCATACATGTTAAAATATACAGAACTAGGTGTGTTTGTGAAACAATACGCAGCATCATATCTGTAAGTATCTTTTGTTTGTAGGCAAAGTAACACTCAAAGCAAGTTCAAGGTCACAAGGTCAAACCTGGATACTAAAAGAAATGGCCTTTAATGAGGAAAATCCATGAAAATATGTTTCTTTCAGTTCAAATGATAAGTAGACAAACAATCATACAGACAGTCTGACAGGACAAAAACAATATGCCCAACAATCTTCAATAAGGGGGCATAAAAATGTATTTATGAATTTTGAAATGCGACACCACTACTGATTTAAATTTAGAATAGAAAGAGTATTGTATTTACATGAGAAACTTAGTCCAAAAGGCAAAGTTTTATAGTAATAAATACAAAGAACACTAACAACTCACCCTTATTGACTTATATATCATTTGCTTGACACAAAATAAAAAACAAGTAAATGGGAAATTTATGATTACATTAAAAAACAATGTATTTCTCTGCCTATACTGTAAAAAAAATATAGGTTTGCCAAATCATCTGTATATGAAATGAAATACCTGTTGTAAGACTATGAAATTTACATTGCAGACAGTTATAGCAAATTGGGAAATGCAGGAATAGGGAGTGTTATAATCAAGACACAGTGTAGTGCAGAGTGGATATTTCTTACTCTTCTTCAGTAACCCTAAAAATCTCATTCTCCGTCGTAAAATTCTATTTTTCCGTTCTGCTTTCTCCCTTCGTGCTTCTTGCACTGCAAGCATTGCAAGTATTAGATGAATAATACTCTCTTCTTTTATGTCAATTTTTTTTTTAAGTTTTATCCAATTTTACCTGACAGATCTATCTCTGATCTATTGAAATACTAACCTTTAAGGTTTTCTTCACAGTTTATGCAATTTGCTTTTAGACACCTATTCTTAAATCAAAATTTGTCAAATACCAAACCCCTCCTTTTCTTACTTCAAAAATATATTGAAATAATTTGTAACACTCAAAATTATGACAGCTCTCTAAATACATACTGATCTGCCTCACTTACACAAGATTAACATGTCATACTAAATCATGAAAGGAAAGAAATCTAAACATAAAACAAAGATGAGAAAAAACTGAATTCATGAACATATTCTCCATGAAAAAAGTTTGAAATGGTCAAAAACATGCTCTCAGATTTACTAGTCTATATAATTCATGCATGTTGGTCTAACACCTAACCTTTAATACTACAATAAACATGTTCAAATTAAATGTCAATTTTATAACATGTACTATACTTTTTTTCAAAACTAGGCATATCTCAAAGCCTGCTTTAAAGCAGTACGTTCTTTAATGTACAGTTTTGACATCTTGAGGATAGTCTTGCCAGCATTTGTCCATGTGCAAAATTATAAAATAGTCTACAGATGACATAAAATTTGTTTTCAAATTACAGCCTTTTTTTGAAATCACAACAAACAGAAACATGCTCTATGTGAGATACATACATATCTATCATGGTTTGTTCTGTCAGGGGTATGCATGTATCAGAGAGGTAAATCTAAGACATGTCTATAGCACATGAAGTCTCATGCTCATAGCATAATATACAATAAAGTACTGGAACATGCAAGTATAAAGATATAGGAAACCTGTATGACCCTCTATCAATCCTACAGAAAATATTGTATAATCAATGAAAAGTGAAATTAATTGTCTCTTTTTTTCCTTTTTTTTGACAAATTCAATCATGTAACTGAAGATCACATAATACATGTAGTCCATAATTACTTTTGTCTTCTTAAAATCAATGAAAAATTGATAATTCAACTATGATCATGGTTATTCAAGATGATTCAAATCTCAAAATGTTAATATTATTAAGCATTCTCAAATTCATTATAAATATTATACAAATTTAATTTTACAGCTTCAGATACAAACTACATGTTCTCTAGGATATTCCAGCCTTCTGGCAGTTTTTAATTATTGCATAGTGGAAAAAAATTAACAAAAATAATAGATGCCCATAGCAAAAGAAATATTAGGGTCAAAATACTGAAAACTGAAATATTTCTAGGTAATTTGCTACTTATGATTGTGTTATTCACTTTCAAGCTCTTGTAAATAACACTAAACATATTACATGTACTTATTCCATATGCATGAAAAGAAGTAGTACATATTCCCTTCTTTACAGAATATCTATGATTTTTTTCATTATTCAGTTATTACTATAATTTTGTTAAGTACATGTCAGTAGGTATATGATTTCCATTACCTCTTTTCCTGAGCAGTCCCATGGTAGCTTTCATCTGTTTCCGGAGGTCGTGTTTGTTGATACTGGAGTCCAGTAACAAGTCCACCTTGGACAGTGAATCTGGACTGTCCAGTGGAGATCTATAAATATCTGACGGAGCCGGAGTGAACTGAGATTCTGTATCTGTCGACTAAAATACATGGAACACAATGGGTTATATCTTAGTCATCTAAACATGATAAATGCATCACATTATTTTTTCATAATCTGTGACTTTTTTTTAGATCATATCAGGTTATATTGATTCACATGTACTCTTATCCATAACAATGCAAAGTATTTTCCAAATTTAACAACAAACATACATGTACACGAAGTTAATTTATGATCATTTCAAAACAGTATAATAGTCAACTGCTTTTCTGAGTAAAAATTCATTCCCTGCAGTTAAATTTCACACTAATGTATAAATTATCAAGTAAGTAAAATAATAATGAATTCTGTAGTTCTAAGTTGGGGAAATCATTTTTTGAAACTTTCCTCTGAAAATAAATAGACTTAAAATATACAAATCCATACCTCATCCGATGACTCCTCTGGTTCAAGGTCAACATTCCCCTCTAAGAAATCTTTTGAGAATTCAATATTAGGAAAGGGGACTAGGTAATTCTCCATGGTAACAGGTTCTGGTAGAAAAACCCCTCCTTCATACATCACAGATGGGTCCTCTAGTATAGGTGACTCTGAAACAGGGGTTTTTGAAATTGATAGACCATTGTATGGCAAGTTTGAAGAATATGTGTCTTTTTTTTCTTTTTGCAATGCAGTTCTTTCAAATAAAATTAATACAATGACAGTACAAATATGAAATGATATCATTCTCCTCAGCATGTTGCATGTTTTGAATATTCTGCTTTTTTAAAGATCATGCATGTACATGTAAATGAACTATATGCAAGAAATGTAACTTTGAAACAGATAAATAGAATGTTGTGCCTTATGATTTACATTTCTACATAAACATGGATGTTCTAACCTCTGTACTGGTCTTCCTCAGCTTCTGTTTCTGGCAAGTGTGGGCAAACTATGTCAAGATACAAATGAAATACATGTATTATGCAAATGTACCATGTGTACAAACGTACATCTATAATGAATCATCAATACATGTAGCTTAATCACAATGTACATTATGATGTATAAGAATTCCGTCTATACATCTACTTTTATCAAATTTTTTCCTATCAGTACATTAAGATGAACAAAGACAGGAAGAGAGCTTGGATACCTTTTGTATGTGGTATGAAGAAAATGTGGTTTTTGAATCCTACTATGAGATCAGCCATTTCATTCAAGAAACATGCTGCAGATAGAGACTCGTCAAGGAAAATTTCTGTCAGGAGTAAACGATTTTCATCCCAAATACGTGTTACACCATTAGAACTGAAGAGAGACATATACATGTAAAATTAAGTAGAAGCAGATTTTATCTCAGATATTTTTCACATACTGAAGAATATACATGTACATGTAGTTTAAGGCTCACTAGATTTTTGTAATTTTCTGATTTCTCTTTTTTACCTGCAGGAGCAGAATATTTTCATGGTGGCAGATGAATCCAAGGCAACTACATCAGCATAGTGCTCCCTCTGTTCAGGTTTCACTTCCTTAACTACCTCCTCTACCTTAGGTTCACCTACAAATCATACATGTATAGATTGTCAAGATTTGTCCTCAACATCACAATCAAAATAAAATCTTATAAATGATATACATGTACAAGGTATAAAAGTAAAATATAAGAGTCATACGTACCTTTTGCTTTGAGTATTCCCCAGTCTTCAGCTAGCTCTAGTTTATGAGTATTTACTTGACCATTGAAATGACCAGTCAAAAACAGACCACCCTGTAAGAAAAAAATATTGAAGCACAGAACTCAAAAGTCAGAAAATGATATAAAGAACCACTTATCAATATTTCAAAAGATTTTACTAGTTGACATCATCAAACTTATTACCAGTCTTGCGTAACAAGTCAGATCCACGGCACAGTATATTTCATGTTGTAAAGCAAGATGTGGCAAGCTCCAAATCTGGATAAAGGCAAGACTCTTCAGCATACATAGTGTAATAAGGGACTCGTGAGCTACATCATGCTTCATTTCTTTAATCTGAAATCAGATATGCTTATTGTCATACAATTTACTAAATAAGTTTTTAATGTGTTTATACAACTTATTCATGGACATGATCGAAGTATGCCATGTAAGTTATTCACATACATGTACATGTATTACTCTTTTCATTATAGTTTTACGCATTTTAATTTTCTTTAATATTAGTTTTGAAATACATGTACATGTATCTTACATTTACTAGATTAAATCAAATAATTTAATCTTGAAACGATGACAACATGTTACCTTAGATGTAAATAAAATTGCAAAAAAGGCTATTGACGTAGTTCTACATGTACTTACTGCGTCTTTATAAGCTTTAAACTCCATGTGTTTTTTACCGGCCACCACTGGATCCATAAATAATATCCTACCATCCTGTGTTACAAAAACAGAGAGTGGAAGGCTAATACTGTAAATTGGTTTTTATTCGTCAGGTACAAATTTTCGTCATTTTCGTCAGTGCCTCCTTTGACGAAATTACGTATCGACGAATATAAATACTCTTAACAAAATATAGTGTAGAAAGGAAAAATTTGAATCTTAAGAGTTTAAAATCAACAGGCAAATGATAAATAATTATAAACTGAATACGCACAAGAAGTCACATATAATTTACTTCTAATTACTAAATGATGTGTTTTCACAACAAGTTAGGTGGTATACATGTCTCTAATTGTTTGTTTACCAATAATTGTTAAACAAACAATGAAAACAAACGCATACGGCCTATACCTGAATATAAAGTTGGAATTTAAACAGACGAATTTATATTTTAGGGACCCTTGGGTGACGAATTTACGTACTGACGAAATGGTCATTTTGAACGAATTGACGAAAATTGGTACTGACGAAAATAAAGCAATTTACAGTATCTACATGTTTGTTATTAAAACAGTAAGTTATGAAGGTACACATGCACATTTATACAAAACAAGGTACTCAATGTTAAAGATACTTTAGTCTGAGAACAGTTTTTATTCCAGTGCGTATGAATGTAACAGAGAATGTATGATACCTCTAGTCCCATCAGTAAGTATGTATGCCGTATGGGACAACAGAACCCCTCGTCTGTCCACATAGATGCTGTAGAGTTCAATATACACAGGGAATGGCAGTCAGCAGTCAACTCGTTACCAAGACCATTCTCTGTGGCTCGGTGGGATAAACCTCCTTGTAAAGAGGTGGACCTACAATATAAGGTATGTATGCTCTAGTACAAATATTTAAAATACATGACAAACGTATAAATACAATGCTGTACTTCTTCAACATATACATGTATCTGTCATTACACGCTAGTTTCAAGCCAGTCCTCCTTAAGTTTTGGAATACAGAGAATATATCAGAATCACGCAGAAGTGAAAATACTCGATCGATGATGTACTGTAAATGTGAACCTCAATATAAAACATATACAGTGTTTGTCTATATACATGTAAGTCCAGATAAATCAAGGACTATAGTTTGAATTTCTTGTTGCACATAGCTTTTACATACTGTATAACTGTATAATCAAATTGATCTATGCATACCAATGCAAAATTCTACATATAAGATACATGTACATTGTATAATACATACCATCCACCCAGGGGGTCATCTTTATCTTTTCCTTTCTTTGTGGTCAAGTATGGGGACTGTAGCTCATGTACATTCCATACTGCCACTCTACAACTAGGGTCTGTCCTGCAAACAAACCACTCAAAAGTTGTATTTATTTGTGACTAGAAACTTAAACATAGGGTAATCAAAGATTACATAGCTCGCCTATACAGGTTTTTGTCAGAAACCAGGTTAAAGTTTTCCAAAAGTAGGTCAAAGTCCAAGGTTAAGGTCCAAGGTCAAAGGTCATGGTCTCAAATGAAAGGTCTTGTCACGAGGTATCTACATGTGAAATATCAAAGCCCTACCCCTTATAGTTCAAGAGATATAATCCAGGTTAAAGTTTTCTCTATGGACAATGACAACGACGCCGAGGGTGTGGCATTAGCTCTCCGGACTTTTTCGTCCGGCTAGCTAAAAAATACATGAGGTTTAATACAGTGATGATTCGTTAGTCCGGAATTCGTTACTCCGGAAAATTCGTTACTCCGGACGATTTCTCAGGGAACAAACGTGCATAGTGCAAAAATGATCCGATAATCCGGAAATCCGCGTTCCGGATCCGGACGGTAGTTTTCGGGAACGGACGTGCGGATCATATGTTATTTTGTCCCGTTACTCCGGACGATATAAGCAACTACGGACGTGTTTTCATAACAATTAATTCTTACCTGGAGAAATCTACACGGACGTGTTTTCATAACAATGAATTTTTACCTGGAGAAATCTACATGGACATGTTTTCATAACAATTAATTTTACCTGGAGAAATTTACCGGAAAACCGGCAGATTAATTAATTAGGCGATGGGATGCGCAGCACTAGTCACGGCTTGGGGTACGCGTACTTACGTGGTTATCGAATCAATGCATTAAAAGACTTAATTGTTCGCTTCTTTTAGTCACTTTCTTAATTCTTATTGTGACATTTTTCAGCTTGTAGCGTTCGATCATTATTTTGAACAGATGCGCGCCCTAAAATCATTTCAAATTAAAGTTTATATTTTTAATTTTAATGTTTGTATTATGATGAAGATGAGAGTGAACTGAATGTTAACATTAGCTGAGATATTGAGGGCTTGTTCTTAGCTAAAATAGAATCGAAAACGGCCGTCAACCGCTCTTGACAGACGATGATTTCCGTATTTTTGAAGAAGAAAAGTTGTAAATTTCGGTAGGTATTGGTATTTATCGGCGCCCGCGGAGCCTCGATGTTTAGATAAAATTTCATTCTTATTTTAAAGGTTACAGTAACGCTCTATATTGATCTCCGCGTAATAAAACGGAGGCCTCCTTCCACTTTCGTTTGATCTTTATTCTTGTGCATTTTGTTCTATTCATTTCTATTAATTTGATTAGAATTATAAAATAATAAAACTATTTGTATATTTATTTTCAATGATGAGAAAAGTATTGACTTCAAGACGATCTTAAAAAGCGAAGACAAAATCCCGGCGCCCGAACCACCTTCCCCTTTTCTACTTTTTATGCTCATGCTTTAAAAACATATCTAGAGATTTAGTAATCCATTATTTTCAAAAAAATTACATTTAATCAAATTATCTATGCTGAGAAAATATTTGATTACAAGACAATTTAACCGTACACACACGCACAAAAAAAACGGCCGACCCTCCCCCTTTCCTTCGAAATTTCGAGCTCAAGTTTTGAAATTTTTAACATGATTCAGTAATCCGGAAAATTCGTTAATCCGGACGAATTCCTCGGGAACCAATTCGTCCGGACTAACAAATCATCACTGTATTATTATGTAAGTATCAAAGAGCTACATGTGTATTTCTTCACTTCATATCTACAGGTACATGCAGATTTCTATAAATCCAATTATTTTATGTAGACAGTTTTACATAATTATGTGTAACTTCCTCACCCTTAAGGTATTAGGGGTATATAACAAAATTGTTGAAAAGCTAGGAATTATGTACATCCATATCTTACATATTTTTAGATATTTGTTATTTTTTCAATGTTTCATTCAACTCGCCATGAAAATGAATGGTCCAGAACATTGCTGAAGTCGTGCGTATTCAGCCAACTTTGCGGTATTTAATTTTTCTATTAACAAAACAACAGGAAGTAGAGTATTATACCCCTAATGCCTTAATATCAAACACAAAGCAGTACAAATTGCTTATCACCAATTTATTTCTTTCAACCATACTTGTACCTTGTAGTGTACACCCAGATCTCCCTGGTATTTATGAGCACAAAGACAACGTCAAATTCCCGACTGTAGCACACACTGACAATCTTCTCTAACGGAGAAATGTTAGGTGGAGGAAGTACTGTGGTTAGGTTCTTTTGATTCTGACGCGAAAACAGTCGGACACTGTAAGGAGGAAAAATCTTTACTTCAATATGCTGTTAAAATGTTAAAGAAGGCTTATTTGTAAAACATTTGCCCTTACAGCAGTATTTAGTCTCTTTAGATAGCCATAACTGAAAGGGAAAGTTCATGAAAATGTTTATGATGTGCTACATGTAGCCTAGTCATCTTGTCCAGATGCTTGACATACTGTCCCCTGAATTAATAGCAACATTCCTTTTCTTATGAATACCCAAGTAACAAAGTATGAAAATCTAGAGCTTCACTTGTATGTACTTGGTTGGAATATTTTAAGGACTTTTATTACATGTAGAAGATTATGCATATAAACAATAACAATTTAAAAATATGCAATCATAAACACAAATACTAAGACATTTACATGGGTGTGTACAATACAAGAAACATTTTTACATAAATGATGCAAATGGAGGAACCATTGAATTGTTATTAGCTAGATAAAAATTACCTGCTATCCTCTCCCTCTGCTACTACCCTGGTTGTCTTTCCTTCACATGACGCCAGAGAAAGCTTGGTAAGGTGAGTTCTGGCCACGGCATAGAAGCTGTAGAACTGGTTAATGGACCATAACGTTATAGCTCTGACTGTACTACAGTACAGCATGTTGTCATCTGTCAGACCCATCCATAATACTCCATCAGATGATATCACATTGCTATAAGATGATAATCAGAAAATCGTCAAATGTGTCAAGATAACGACAAGCAAAGAATACATAGAAAATTTAATAGACAATTTTCACATTAACACAGTAGACTTGAATTTTATACAGGACAAGACCCAACATGACAACATTTGACGTAACTTTTAACTGTGACGTCAAAACAGGTCTATGACGTCATAATAAAGAAAATAACATCAAAAGTTGTCATGTCATGTCTAAGAGTGTCTAGCAGTAATATGAAAATGGTCTAAACCGTTCTACAGTATGTTGTTGTATGTAACTGATAGGAATCTTGATTCATGTGAACTTCTCAATTTTGCACTGCAGTAATCTGCACATTGAATTCATGATGTCGGTCATTATCACATTATCATTGAAATTACTTTTATCTTGTGTTTTACCTGTAGAGTGGTTCCATGGTAACAAGTGACCACATTCTGACTGAGCCATCCATGGAAGCAGTAATGATGATAGACGACGTATCTGGATGCATAATGAGACTTGTGACAGCACGTGAATGACCGCGGAAAGTGTGTACTGGTGCTATAGTACCCTGTAAACTCCATATCTTTACTGTTAAAATAATATTAAAATAATGATGCAAATTGTGTATGGCTTTACAATAAAACATAAAAATTAGTACAAGTGAAAAATCAAGAGTTGACACACAGTTCACTACTCTATAATTTGCAGTAAAAGTTGGAGATTTCTTTATGTATGTATGCATGTCCTTAAAATCAACATTGAATCAAAATAATTCATTTTTAACCTCTTTTCATCAGTTTTTAACATTTTAATATAATTATTTTTACCTTCAGTATCTACTGAGCATGTGGCAAGACATTTGGCAAACTGAGAATAACAGCACCCTGTAATTGACATGTTGTGGGCTCTGAAAAGAATTCATATTCATGTATAAATGTGAAACAATGTTGAATGCATTGAAATAATTGAAAGCATTGAAAATTCCTTCCTGTTTGCAAGCATTAGAAAAGCATAAACTTTTTCTTGAATTTCCTGTCCCTAAAACTAAGTATGTTTGTTCTGAATGTGTACTCATTTTTACCAATGAACAAGATTTTAGCAGAAACTGGCTAAATGCATGGGGACTGATTGATCTCTTAGGCCTTAAACGAATGATGACCTCTATGACCCCACAGTTTAATGTAAAAGATTCATAAACTGAATGAGCCTATACCCTTTACATCTTTTTTTCATGTTACACATACCTATCATATTTAAAGAGAAGTTTTCCTGTAGAGCTGAGGTCATAGATATATAGGTCAGTGTCCGAGCAGCAGTACAGATGTTGTAGGGTGTGGTCAAGGTCAACACGCTTCACCCAGCTTCCTCCTACATCCTTTAAATCTCGCCTTTGCAGAGTTGAGATCACAAACATGTTAATTTGATTTACATTTACTTTATAAATGCAATATCCATTGTGTATCAAACAGCTCAAATTTATAGAAACTTATCATACATGTCAATATATAAATGTAAATGCATTAATTTATTGAAAAAATAACAAACGCTGAATTAAAACTCAACCGGTTTCATTGGTATCATCAGGCGTTTGTTATTTTTTCAATATATTGAAACTTGTGGAGAAAATTATTGACTATTTATTGATATTTGCATTAATCTATATACTTTTTTACGCACTTACATGCATAACAATACAAGATCTCCACCTCTGAGTGTAAGAAATAATAAATATTTCTGAGATTTGAATTGCTACTTATCGGGAAAATCAAAATACAACTATATAAATATACATATCTTTTCACAACTTACTTGTGTTTAAGTCTATAGTTGGCAAGCTGTTTTAATTCTGTAAAGGCTATACTAGAATCCTGTTTGAATTCCCATATCTACAATTTTACACAATGAAATAAAATGAACTTATGCTATGATGAATACATGTATATCATTATTTTCAAACACTTTTACAATACATACATGTATATCCAGGTCAAAGTTTTGGTAACTATGACCTATGAAATATTATTTAAAGAAGTAACTTACTATTTCATGTTGCAATATTTTTGTAATGTGTAATTATGAAAGGAATTTACAAGATAAGAACTTTGCCTTCACGCAGACAAGATCGAGACTCCTATAAAAAAATTGATGAAATTGATGCGAAATCATCATGATTAAAAATGGGAAATATAACATTGCTAAATGTGATGATAAAAACAAAAAGGTAACTATATACACAAGATATTTATGAACATGTTTACCTTTGTACCCCCAACTCCACCTGTAATTAGCTCATCTCCTGCCGGGTTAAACAGCATAAAGAGGACGGACCTGAGGTCCGCACTCACTGAGCAAATCTCTAAGAAGTCACGATTCAGCACCTAAAATCATAAATATACAAGCAACCGTCAAAACAATACTAAGTGTTCTCTTTGAAATATTGTGGGGTTTTTTAAGCATTCAGATTATTTGTCTGTTATCAGATATTAACCTCCTATTAGTGTTAGGAATCAGGTGGAAAAATCAATTTTGATTATAGATCATAATCAGACTCTTGTACTATATTTGCAAAACTGAAAATATTTCAAGATTTGTCCAAAAGTTACATAACATTGACCACAAATTTGATTGAAACTCAGTCAAATGTTTCATTCCAGTATGCATACTGATCCAAATCAATTAAACCAGCCGACTGAAACGACTTATGAACTGTTTCTCTGGCAAAACTATGATTTTTCTCATGCAAATGTATCATTCTTAAAAAGTTTTGAATTTCATGATTATATTAGATTTTTAATATCTTAATTGATTATCGTAATCAGAAGGGTCTGACGACGATGTCGCCGACGTCAGCAATAATCGGCACAACACTACCTCCTATACATCAGAATTACATGTATCTTTATCCTCATCTAAATTTACAATATTTACGGACCATTCACACTGATTTTGAATATAAAACCAATACTGTACAATGCAATAATTAAGCAGAAATTGTGTGTAGTATTTCATAAGCAGAAACAATGTACATGTAGTTGTTACATGTATTTCTAATAAGCTGCAGATGACAAGCATTTACATGTAATTTTTATAATCCAAGTCAGTCTGATATATCTATCATATAATTTTAGATAATATCTACACTCACCTTCAATGAAAAGTCTTTTCCCAAAGCAAAGTAACAATCATACTTTCTTGCGTAGATGATATAAGAGATGAGCCGGTACTCGTATTTAGGATACATTAGCACTCTCTGGACTGTAAATGAAAAATATAATGTCAGATTTAATGAAAAGTACACTAATGCAAGTGTTGAGTGTAGCTATTACTTAAGTACAGTTCTTTGTAAAATTCATTTTCATTTTATAACAATACCCATCGTGTGTAACCCAGGTGATGTGAGGTACGATCTATCCCGGGGGTTCACACGATGAACAATATCTAATTAACTTACTTCTTGCATCAAGAGTTATATCCCTTCTCCAACTTGTCAAACCTTTTCCATCCAAAATCACAAACATTCTATTTTTACCATTGTAAACCACTGAAAGTAAAATATATGAACATTTTGCACTTCCTGAATTAAAGTACCGTTACCATGTTTACATTATCTTTACATACAAGTGAAACACTGGCATCAATTCAAATTTTTAAGCAATTGTATTTATGTAGAAAAACAATAATCATGAGATGCCTAATGTTCCTGTACAATCTATGAACATTGAATTTACTTAATTACATCAATAGGATTGTAAGATTTTGTTTATTTTGCTCAATATGACTCACATCCCATAATGTCGGCATTCTTCTTGCCGTGAGTGTACGTTGCCTTCGGTTGGATTCCATACGGTACTAGTGTATAACGATCCGATTGTTTCACATGCTGCCCTGCTTCTTCTTCCTCCTCCCCAGTCACAGTACTGAGAGAGGATTCTGACTCGGTCCTCTGTAGGTTCCTTGATATATCTGCTTTAATTCTCTCCAAAACAACATCTTCTACTCCAAAAACATCACGTCCTTCCTCCTCATCTTCTTCTAAGGGTAAGTAATAGGCATCTGCAGGGTCAAGGCCAAAATCTTCCCCTAACTCCAAGGCTGGGTCGATACATTCTGTCAAATATATAGGCGGGGGAAGGGTAACAGGCTGGGTCACATCACCTTCAGTTTCCACTTGATCAGCAAATGTAACACGTGACGGCTCTGGCATGATGTCTTTAGAGTGAATCTACATTATGTCTACAAAATACAATGATAGTTTAACATGTTTAACAATGTTATTTAGGAAAAACTGACTTTAAAAAAAATGAAAACTGCCCTAAAGGTACGAATTATACCCCCTGCCGAATACCTTTTCTGAGCAGATCCATTTTATGACCTGACCTTACTTAAATTTCCCAAATGTATATTCTCTCATACAATAAGGTCATCATTCAGGGTTAACATGATTAAGGTCACTATATCAAATAAAATACTTCGTACGTTAAATGTTTTATGATATATACAACTGTATAAGATGACAAGATTCAACATTCAAAATGCATAAAAAAATTCAAGTCAAAGGGCAATGATTCTGGTATAACCTTTTTGGCTGCAATCCCCTTTCTTCATGCACATCTACATATAATGATCTTTCATTGTTTAAAGTTTCACTGAAATCTATCAAATGATTTTGGAGGAGTTGCAATGACAAGGTTTGACTATGAAAATCATTTAATGCATGAAAAATCTTAGTCCAAGGGCCATATCTAAGGTCTAACCTTTTCGACAGCTTTATTTACATCTACATATCATGATCTTTCATTGTCACTGAAATCCATCAAATGATTTGGAGAAGAAGCGATGACAAGGTATGACATTGAAAATGCATGAAAAATCTAAGTCCAAGGACCATTACTCAGGTCTAACTTTTTCAACAGCAATCTCGTTTCTTCATGCAAATCTACATATCATGATCTTTCATTGTGTACAGTTTCACTGAAATCCAAGATATGGTTTAGGAGGAGTTGCAATGACAAGGTTTGACATTGAAAATGCGTAAAAAATCTAAGTCCATGGGCCATAACTAAGGTCTCACTTTTTCCACAGCAATCTCCTTTCTTTCTTTCAAAAAAGGTGTGCAGTGATAATCAAGCAGTATAGACAAAATTTGGTCACTGCTTGATCATGTCAATGGTCTGATCGCTTCAAAGACATACAACTATATGATATCACCTCTTCACATGCTTAGTACCATCTCAAACATCGCTGAGTTGCGAGTTACTGTCCTGTTCACTAAATCCAGAGCAAGCTGTTTTGGCGATTTATTCTGTCGTCTGAAGAATTTTGCAATAAATTATTGTTTCTGAGAATTGACCTCCTTTAGTCATAACTGGAAATTAACTTCAACTTACCTTATCAGCTGCCTTCAAACCGCAACATGAAAAATAAAATGTCTACGGGAAAATTCCCATGTTAATTTCAAGTCGCCGCCATATTGTCCTCCGTGTCAACAATAGTAAACAGTGACGTCAAAGCCTCCGACGTCACACATTTTCGCGATTTTGCTATAGAAAATCCCCATATACTTTTTATTTTCCGTCCTATTTCTAACCTAACTGACGCACAGCCAAAACAATGGTATTTTCTGTTACGACTAAAGGAGTACTATAAAATTGATATCTTTTTGGAAGATGACATTATCATATTTCAGAGAAAACCAGGAAAACAGGGTGCTCTGGATTTAGTGAACAGGACAGTAGATCCCTTAACACATATAGTAAATAGAGCAACCAGTATTAGCGTGATAAATCCCTGTGATTGTAGATCAATAAATGTTTCAAAAATTGGTGAAAATATATGCCCAAAAAGTATCCCAAATTCCTTATATACGTCAGAATATTACAGGAATTATAGCGAGCGAAGCTCGCTGCAAAGGCCCAAAGGGCCTTTGCGAGCGAAGCTCACATTTATGGTAACACGTATACGTAAGTATGGGAAAATGCACGAGCAAAAGATATCATTACTTGGAGCTGAAAAAGTTTGGAAACAGTACCGCGGATACGGGTAAAAATGACTCGATTCCCTTAAACGACAGAGCAGGAGAACATACCTTGACAAATTCGCAATGGATAGAATTCTTCTATTTTATGGCGCAATAAAACTAAGTGAAACTCGCCGAATTGTTCATCAGAAAATCAGAAATTCAGCAGCAACTAATCCGCCATCTTTATCACTAATGACGACACAACGGTACATAACTCTGCAGTATACTTGACGTCATTATTCCTCTATATGTGACGTCATTGTAGCAGTGCGCCCATTTTCACGTGCATGAAAGGTACACGATTGTAGTAGTGCAAGAAGGAAAAGTTACACAAAACAGCCGCGATTTTCTAACGATTTTCAGTGTATCATACAAACAAGATAGATATGATCGAAATAATTATTTATAGTAAAGAAGAAAAATTTGATTTTTTTCAATTCATTTCAAGGTCATTATAGAGAGGAAAGGGGAGGAATTTCAGACTCCCTCGCTAATGATCTACGTCTATGTAAAGTACATGGGACGGATCCAGATTTTTTTTTTTTTATTTTTTTTTGGCAGTGGGAAGGGGAGGTCCAGCTTGACCGGCGGTGAGGGATTCCTGGAGTCCCAAAGGTTATGATTTTTAAAGTTACGATTTTGAGATCAAGGTTTTTAAGGTTTTACAAAATTTTTGGTGTCTTTTTCCTCCACTCGCACAAAAGCAAATCCTGGACACGAGGGTTGGATTTCCGTGTCCCTGATCACATCTGGGGATTGATCATTTTTCTCCAACTGTCTAAAAAGCGCTCAAAAATTGAGATTTTATGTATTCTTTTTCATATTTTGATCGGCTAACGCAGCAATCAGGTATGACGTCACAATTGACATTAAAGTCAAAAGGCACGTGAAAATGTTATCTTACCCCATAGGGGTAAGACAAGGATATCTTTTCCCAGCGTTTCCATGGATATCCCAGTCCATAGTGGGAGAAAATCTTGTCTTACTACTCAGTAACTCTGACCCCCCCCCCCCCCCCCTCACGTTTATCCCTAAAGTTGTACAGTGATGCTGCACAGTATGTTGTTTGTTGAAAATGTAAAGGATTTAAAGAAAGTCTATTTCTGAAGTTTACTGTACATGTTATTGAGTCATTTTATGATTTGATGTTGTTTCTTTTTCCCTCCTAAACAGGTACTCTCAACGTTCCGCCATTTTTGTTTACAGCTAGCAACGACCGATGGCGCCATCTACGATTTGTCGTTGAAAAATTAGAGTTGTCTTCTCATGTTTCATTATATTTTCTAAAGCCGCGTAAACTTGCACTATCAAAGTTTTCTTGGTCAAAGAAAACAAAGTTTTCTTAGTCAAAGAAAACTAAGTCAAAGTTTTCTTAGACAAAGTCGTCTGTTTACACTATCAAAGTTCTTTGACGACTTGTACAAGAAAACGCGGTAGATATGCACCAAAACAAAGATGAATCCTGCCAATATTGTAAATATTTCTCATGAAAACATTATAGTTTTTGTTTGTAATTGCTTATTGGAGTTATTACATAATGTTGACACGATTTCAAGGAAATTTTCCCGGGCTGTCTAAAATTATCGCAGATGAAATTCACTGTATCGCATTGTTTGTCTTTGTCTATACATTATTTTCTTTAAAACTGACGCTCCGCCCACTTCTTATTCATGTAGAAACTTTAAATTACATTCTTACATACACAAACTAATATAAATACTTTTTATTTTTTTTCTACAAGTACATGTACAACACTCGGCTATTGGAAAAAAAATGATGCAGGGATCACATTTTCAAGCTATACAGTACATTCTGCAGTACATCATTTTTTTAAATTTCTTATTCTGAATTCTATTTTAAATAAGTTCATTATAATATTTTTTCCAGTGACAATTATTATGCGCATATTATAAGAAATCCATCTTGGGACTTTTGTTACGTAAGATGATTTTTCATTATGAAACATTAAAAAAAATCCAGATGAAATATTTGTAATGTAATATATTTTCCATTGTATGGGAACTTTTATTATGATCACGCAAGATTCATTACATAATAAAGTTTCCTTTAGGAATTTTTGATAAGATAAGATAGATAAGATAAGATATGTTTTTTTACCTGAAGAAGGGCCCGTAAGGACATGACATGATCATGACAAGATACTAGTAACAATTAATTAAGGGAATGAATATTAAATAAATAATATTGCATGCAGTTGCAAGCATTTCAGATTTTCACTCGAAATCTTTGGTACATGTGAATGTGATGTCACAAAATCAAGATATATAGAAATATATGATAAAAGCAAGATAATGCTAGATACTGAGTCAGTAATTAATGGAGTGAACACATTGTAAAACGTAGTGGGAATGCAGTGGTCACCACGAGACGATGCTACATGACCACTACATAATCACCAGATCAGTAATGGAGTGTACACATGGAATGAAATGGCAGGAATGCGGGAGTCACCGTGAGGCGGTGCTGAAGGACAAGTGGTTAGGGTTAGTGCTGAAGGACAAGTGATATATAAATATTAATAAAAGTTCTTCGGAAAAAAATATTATATGATAAAATTTCCACGGAATAGATATTATGCTGGAAGAAATATTCCATCACAATCACACAACATACATGCAGTTAAAACTAATCGCCCATTTAAGTATGTACATGAACTTGTAAATACGAAATATAGGTAGGGAAACTCAAAAAATTAAGTAATATTGACGACTACCGAACACGACGTGAACTTCATGCATCTTATGCAGACTTCTGACCTCGTTCAAATAAGGGACGTATATGTAATACATATAGATATATACGTCCCTGTTCAAATACTGTAATTTTTAAAATGCTTTGTGAACGTATAATACAGGGGCGTATCAAGGACAGTCCTTGGGCGTATATATGGACGCCGTTTTACTATTTATTCTCTAATTTTTTATATAAAAAAATAGAATTTGTGGTATCAAAAAATCGATTTTGTGATATCATAATATATCGGAATTTGTGATAACAAAAAAAAAAAAAAAAAAAAATCGAATTTTTGATATAAAAAAAATCGAATTTGTGATATCATCAATTCTATTTTTCACTTCAAATAATAAGGAATAAATAGTAAAACGGCACACGCGTGCACACAAAAACTCATTTTTTGATATCACATAATCGAATTTGTGATCATATGAAAAATTCGATAAGATTACAATGTTTGAAATCGCAAAATTGATAATTCAATGCTACATGTATGACCAATCTGCTCCGATATCAAGTTTTGATCGCGGGACTAAGCGGATTAATTCTGTTCCATACCTGTTCCATACCCCAAACACACTTACTGGATCTTCCTGGACTCGAGATCTGTTATATGCTGTGCATCTCTGATCCTTCTCTAAACGCACAGCAACATAACATATTACCTCCATCTGAATAAGAAGGCATATGTTGTTGTTCATAAAGCCGGGCTTCCACTGTCGCGAATGCAGAGGCGATAGAGCTACGATTAGGTGATTTTGTTTAATCGTAGCGCATTCTCCTCTCAATCGCGGGCATTCTCGTCTCATCGTGTCACTATCGCGTCATGTTCTCCTGCATTCTCCTCTGTTCGCGGCACCGACGCGAATGCTTCAAACTGTTTAAAACATTCGCGTCTGAATTCTTATTCGCCTCACACTCGCGGCACATGCGCAGCGCATTCGCCTTGCATTCTCCTCCATTCGCGGCGCGTTCTCCTCACATTCGCGTGCATTCTTTTTCCAAAGGTGGAGGAGAATGAGCCACGTTAGAACCCCGATAGAGCCACGATAGAGCCCCGACAAGAAAGAATCTGACGCGAATGTGATGCGAATGCGCCGAGAATGTGACGCGAACGAAAAAATCAACGCGATTCAGCCACGATCTTGACACGATAGTGACACGATATTGCCACGATAGTACTACATACACACACGACAGTGACAATAATAATTATCTCAGAGTTGATGTAAAAGTGTGCGGATCAATGTTTTGAAAACTTTGAGAATGCCTTTCAAGAGAAAACAACCTGGAAAGAGGTCAAAGTCAACAAAGGGTATTGATGTTCCTGGATATGTCAAATGATTTTGATTTTGCTCTTGTCACATTCTTGTCATGATCGCAGCGCTATCGGGTTAAAGTCGTGTCTCAATCTCCTGCATCGCAGCGCTATCGGGTTAAAGTCGTGTCTCAATCTCCTGCATTCGCCTCTCATTCGCCTCGGTGTCTTTTTATCGTGGCGCATTCGTGTCGCATTCTTCTCTATTCTTGTCACTCTCGCCTGACTATCGCGGCGGACGCGTAGCATATTCTTGTTGCCTTCGCGGCGCTATCGTGTACCTATCGCGCCAAGAAATACTTCATGAGAACAGACAAGAATGTGACGCGATTGTTCATTCGCCTCTGATCGTAGCTCATTCTCCTCTACATTCGCGACAGTGGAAGCCCGGCTTAACTAATTAGGTTTAAAAACTATTTCGTGCAAGACCATTTGTATCCCGTAAGGCTTGATCCTTGTAGAGATGTAGAAAATTGTTTCAGTCAACCAGATTCATTACAGTAACGACGTACAGAGGAGAAATGCGTCAGCTAATCAGTTATTGAAAGGCATATCTTGTCTTGGCAGATCGGGTAAAAACAAAAAATTATAACGGATGATCTTGTGTACTTGCTTCCTAATAAATAATAAAAGGAGCTGATAAGATAAGGCGTAAAATCTGCCCTGAAAAAGTGGAATTTTCAGAATGTGAACTTCAAAAAAATTCTTTTACAAAATTGATGCTAGTTCTTGGTTTCATAATAATCAGCAGTTGCATAAGATTTATCATGCATAGTTTTCCTAAATTTTGGGGCAAAATATGTCTTTTTTCTATAGAAACCAATGGAAAATGGAAAAGTTTTTTAAAACATCGTTCCCCCCTCAGCTACAGAACGCCACTTTTACAGAAGATGTATATCACTGATACACATCTTTTGACAAAGTGGGGTTCTGTAGCTCAGGGGGGAACGATGCCCCAGAGACAAAAAACTGAAAATGGGAGGGTGGGGGGCTTTTTACAAATCTGTGTTTTAGGCCATAATATAAGCAAAATTTAAGTTTTTTCCCTTTTAAATTCATTCATTTATTTATTCTAAACATCTTCACATGAAATGCACAAGATTTTGGAAAGAAATAAACAGGAGTGTGCAGTTCATTTCTACTCAATGTGTATTTCGCAGTAAACTGCCTACTTTGTAGTCAATGAATACAAAATACAACCATATTTCAGACTCAAGATTTTAAAATTTATAGAAAAAATTTAGACCAGTCTTTGGAATTTAATTTATAGTATCTTGTTTAGACTATAACTATGTTTTAAAGTTTATAGATATCCATATTAGCCAGATTGTTCTTAATTTTCAACGTTTTTTGATCGATATAAGCTTCTTTCCAACATGGCTACCACCTACTCTTTAGACTGTAATTTAAGAATCTAGAAATAAGCTTACCAAAATAAAAGTTGTACGAGGAATCTCCAAATACATTTCAATTTATTAATCATCAAGTTTTTCTTGTGTACAGATCATAATGTAGAAGAAATACTTGATCAGATTCAGGGCTAAATACAGCCCTTATCTTATCAGCTCCTTCTATGCTTGGCAAAACTGTAAGTGAAAAATATGTCTACCAATCAGATCTACTGACATTTTTGACAAAAATAGAGTGAAGATGGGCTAAATATAGTAAATGTGTCAATAAGAGCCTTTGGTCGCCACTTTGTTTGAAAGAACGTAGTGTCTATATAGGGCCTTGATTCCTTTAAGGTTTTGTGAAATGGGAAAAATAATGTCAGAAATTCAAAAACATCTATGGTTATTAGCAGAAAAAAATCTGAACAGGTGATATTACTAAACCTGTTGCTGAGATCATGGGAGACAAAGGGAAAATAATGTACGTTTCGAAATGTTGTCGACAGAAATATATCCACAGATTTCAGCTTCATATCGGCAGTTTTATTTGGCATGTTAGCTAGTAGCAAGTCAACAACAAGTATAACACCCCCTTGTATGACAACACAATTTCCTTTTTTTATCTAAAAGCTATCATAAATATCACTTATCTTACCAGGACCTTGAAAATATATAAGACTGCTGTCACTCATTCTCTCAACATTGGCAACTCTTATAAATGATTAGATGATCATACTAAGTGAACTATGACCTGCAGAATGTTCACAAGGGATTTCTATAATTGCTATTTATTGCAAAATCCGGTCTATGAAATGGCGAAGTCCGTCAACATGTTGTGTTTAAGTCCGTTGAGAGAAAATTGTTTGGAGGAGTAACTTGAAACTTGACATGGTGATAGACCATGATGAGACGAATCAAACACAGCAACAAAATTTCACCTAGTGACCTTGACCTTGGAGTTTGACCTACTTTTGAAAACTTTAATTTTGGCCATAGCTTTAGAATGGTAAGTGATAGGGCTTTCATATTTGACTTGTGTATTCCTTGTCACAATACCTCACCATGGATACCAAAAGTTTTGACCTTGACCTTCGAGATTGACCTACTTTTAAAAATAATAAATCTTGGCTATATTTCATGAACAATAGAGGCTATGGCTTTGAAATTTCACATGCAGAATCTTTATATTTCATTTGATAAGACTTTTGACCTAGTGAGCTTGACCTTTGACCTTCTTTTGAACTGTAAGAGGAAGGGTTTTGATATTTCACATATAGATACCTCATGCCCAGAACTTTCACTTGATATCATGACTTTTGACCTAGTGACCTTGACATTAGGGTTCTGATATTTCACCTATAGATACCTCATGACCAGAACTTTCATTTGATATCACGACTTTTGACCTAGTGACCTTAACATTGACCTTTGACCTTCTTTTAAACTATAAGAGTTAGGGTTTTGATATTTCGCATATAGATTCCTTATGACGAGATTTTTCATTTGACATCATGACTTTTGACCTAGTGACCTTGACATTGACCTTCTTTTTAATTATAAGAGGTAGGATTTTGATATTTCAGTTGTAGAATCCTCAAGACCAGACCTTTCATTTAATATCATGACTTTTGATCAAATGACCTTGACATTGACCTTTGACCTACTTTTTGAACTATAAGGGGTAGAGCTTTGATATTTCACATTTAGATTCCTTATAACCATAGCTTTTTTCATTGCGCAATAGTATTAATGACCTTTGACTTTTCTGTCTGCCCAAAAATGTATATGTCATCTAATACAAACACTTCGCAATCCGGCCTTACCGCCTTTAGCGGTTTATGGTTTATTACCCTAACTTTTCAATCCTTATCTAAAAATAGGTACAATTCTCAATGGCAATTAATAAGAAAAATGCAATGATCGCTGTGCGATATAAGTCCCCTACCGGCGGCATAAATTTATGACTTGCATCTCTGTTCATCAGTTCATCATCTGCAACAACAGCCAAGAAAAGTCTGGGAAACTGAATTCACGAAATTTGCTAAGTCCAAGGACCATAACTCTTGTGAAAATTAGTCAATCTAAATTAAACTCAAATCTGCATCACACTATAATGTATTCACATACAAAAAACCAGTTCATCATCTGCAATAACAGGCAAGAAAAAGCCTGGAAAACTGCAAATGTCATGAAATTTGCTAAGTCCAAGGGCCATAACTCTTGTAAAAATAGGCCAATGGAACCAAACTCAATCTTGGTCTGTATCACACTGAGATGTATTCATTTACCAAAAATCAGTGCATTATTTGCAATAGAACTGAAGAAAAATCCGGAAAACTGAAATTTTCATAAAATTTGCTAAGTCCAAGGGCCATAACTCTTGTAAAAATAGGTGAATCTAAAGCAAACTTAAACTTGGTCTGTATCACATTGAGATATATCCACATACCAAAAATGAGTTCAATTTATCCAACAACAGCAGGAAAAAGTCCGGAAAACTGAAATTTTCATAAAATTTGCTAAGTCCAAGGGCCATAACTCTTGTAAAATTAGGTTAATCAAAGCAAACTCAAACTTGATCTGTATCACATTGAGATATATCCACATACCAAAAATGAGTTCAATTTATCCAACAACAGCGGAAAAAAGTCCGGAAAACTGAAATTTTCATAAAATTTGCTAAGTCCAAGGGCAATAACTCTTGTAAAATTAGGTCAATCAAAAGCAAACTCCAATTTGGTCTGTATCACATTGAGATATATCCACATACCAAAAATGAGTTCAATATATGCAACAACAGGGGAAAAAAGTCCGGAAAACTAAAATTTTCATAAAATTTGCTAAGTCCAAGGGTCATAACTCTTTTAAATTTAAGTCAATCAAAAGCAAACTCAAACTTGATCTGTATCACATTAAGATATATCCACATACCAAAATGAGTTCAATTTATCCAAAAACAGCTGAAAAAAGTCTGGAAAACTGATTTTTTCATAAAATTTGCTATGTCCAAGGGCCATAACTCTTGTAAAATTAGGTCAATCGAAAGCAAACTCAAACTTGATCTGTATCACATTGAGATATATCCACATACCAAAAATGAGTTCAATATATGCAACAACAGCGAAAAAAAGTCCGGAAAACTGAAAATGGGACAGACGGACGGACGGACGGACAGACAGACAGACCGAGAGGAAACTAAGAGTCCCCTTCGGCGTTGCCGGTAGGGGACTAATAATTTTGGTAAACAAAATTAATAAAAGGTTTCCTAGGGCGTTAACATGGTTTTTCTCATTTGCCATTTGTCACATTTAAGAAATGACCATCTTACTTTTGGTGTTCATTGGTGTATAATTCTGGTTGGTCAGGTGCAAATTCTGTGAATCGCAAAGCAAAGCGATTCTTGGAAAATTTGCATGTGTGCAAATCAGAATTATACACCCATGAACACCAAAAGTAAGACAGTAATTTCTTATATATACATTTTTGTTAAGCATGTTATTATTTTGACACCCTATTTTTGCACGAACATCGCATATCCAGCGAATTACAGCATCCAAAGTATTCTAACGTTGATAAATCCTCTCTACATTCACAACTTGAGACGTAACGTCACAATAGCAACCCAAGTTATTGGAATATAATTCCAGTTGACTAATGGGCGTTCAACATGGGAAATCTACTAGTAATGTAAATATTGCCCTTTGACCTTGAAAATAAACAGGTGAAGTACTCTCACCATAGGTATCTCACAAAAATTCAAAGTAATCTGTGACATTGACTCTATAGAGTCCAAGCTTGCATGGACCTACTACACCCCTCGGCAGCAAAGCATGGGGATGATAAGGAACTTATTTTGGGGTAAGCGGATGGTTGTAACTCCAATTACAGCCATCTGTTTACCCCCAGTGATGATGTACATGTTGGTTAAAATGCAGCAATGGATTAAACTTAGTGTATGCCTTACGTTTGAATATAAAAAGAACAGTGTGAGTAGAAAATATAAAGATTTAATTATTTCTTTAAGACTATGTAATCATTCCAACAAATATCTGTCTACTTCGTTAAACAATTGAACTCAATATTGCACAGGTAAGTATTTCTCTTTGGGAATAAAGTCTTCTAAGTTCCCGTTTCATGTTCATTAACTTATCCATTTTTACCCATCACTTATATAAAGTCTCTCTATACATTGAATATTGTATGTCACATCTCAAATCACATCTCCAATTTGACTATAAGATGATGTGTGGTCATTGATTTTAACTACATGTACATGTATGCACATAGAAATGTATACACACTGGCAGATCTAGCATGCGATTTACAACAAGGGTATTAGCATCAGGTTATCAAGAAACTATAGAATGCATTGGGTACCAAATAATTTACAAGTATTTTTAATGAGCCAAATAAGATGACATTATCACTTCAGTGTGGAATGAAAACATCAATCACATTCTAAGTCTTCATCCTCCCTCTTTTGATTTGTTCAGCTATATGTACCTTATCTATCTGAATAGATGAACTTGCATGCATGAACACAGGATCACATGAACACAGGATCACATGAACACAGGATCATATGACCATAGGATCACATGAGCACAGGATCACATGAACACAGGATCACATGAGCATAGGATTATGTATTTCTATAACTTTCTTTGTATATGTACTTTCAATCATTATCAGATTTGCCAGCACTAGGTTTCTGCCCATCACTAACACTACATTTTTTGGCATCACTTTCTGAACTGTCATCTTCATCACTACTATCATCTTCATCATCACTATCTTCATCACCACTGTCATCACTGTCTGTTTCAGCAATATGTATTTTGACTGATGCCATTGCTGTTGATAAGGAAGCATCATCATCTATGGTTAATTGTTCTAACGCACACAGATCAAACCCCACCTCAGACTTCTGTAGCGAGATCTGAAAGAGACAAGATACATGTACTTATGATCTGGTTACATAACAATGATTTGATACCAATTCTAGAAAATACTAAAAAAGATAAAAATTAGGACATAATTCTTTGCTTGAAATGGAGGATCCCTATATTTTGTACTTCACCACATTCTGTTCATAAAATGGACATTTTTATGCATAAAATGGATCTTGATAAAATGCCAATGTACATAATCCACTACTAAATCTTATTAAACTAAGTAGACCCATTTATAAGATTGACTTGATTGATTTTCTAAAGATATTTGTACACCATATTTCATTTCAATACATTTCAGCACATCAGTTGAAAAGACCATGATGGACTGAAAACTGTTATCTATAGGTCTTTTATTGCGCCAAATAGAATTTGAACCCATGTGAATAAGGCTTGTATCTATATACCAAATTTCAATACAAAGAAAGAAATCCAACCAATAACAGTAAGGTACCGTAATACCGGTATGCCCCCTCTTCTTCAAAGATGAAATTGAGAGCAGTAAATTGACCCTTCCGATTGTGGGAAAAAAATGCAAAATTTCGTGACGTCACAATGCTTTAACCTCGGACAAACAAGCTTCGAACCTCGGTCAAACATCGAAATTGCATTGTGACGTCATGGAATTTCTCAATTTTTTCCCACGTTCGGAAGGGTCAATTGCACAAAATGTAAAATTTACCTTTTCAAATGCAGTACCTAGGGATTTCAATCTGTCATTGCTGAAAGAATAGAAAAAAAAGACAGTTGAAACCAAGTAACAAGTAATAAAAACATGTCAAAATATTAAGCATATTGTAATACATATGTACCAGCTATACAAAAATGTGCTGGTTTGATTATTTTCACATTGAGCAGCAAAGTCTCATTTTAAAAAAATTAAGGTCAACATCAAGGTCAAATTTCAGTAAAATTGTAGAGGTCAGGTCAAAAAGAAGAAATGCAGAAAATATGGAAGCTTTGACATAACTCACTTTAAAGTCAAAAAGTCTGAAGGCTAATCAATCTGTACCCTTAAAATACTAATCCATTATCAATAAAAAATTTCCTAGTAATGAACTCACAGCAAAAAAGAAGGCTTGAGAAACAGTAATCCTCAGCATTTGACCTCATGTAACAGATTTCTCTGGTCTTCTCCATTACCACATTGTAATATCTTGACGGTACTGCAATCAGCCATGAAGTAACTGCCTACTACATGTATATTCTAATTACATCTCAAAGACATAATTAAATCTTTACCTTGTAGTTTGAATCCAAACACTGTAGTCTTTGACATAGAGGTCATTCAGTATGTAACGTGGGTAACTCTCACTGAACAACGAATGTATCTCCAGTAGGATCCTTAGTATTGTTTGTTTCCCTAGAATATATAGAATGTGTGAATAATCATCAGGTACATGTACATTTCTTAGTAATGATTAGCTTTAATGTACCATAAAATCAGCTGACAATCCTTTAATACACAGGGAACAAACATATTTATGCACAAATTTAAAGGAAATTTCATCCTTTCCTCCATTTAGATCTAGATAGGCATACTGTACCTCTGCAAAGTAAATGAGCTGTGTCTTGTAACACCTTCATGGAGAGATTCCAGTTTCTGTACAAAGGATAGCAGAGACTTCTCCTCATGAAACTTGAGGCAACTGCTTCCAAGTCTTCAAAACTCTGTAACACAATTTGGTTAAATCAATATACATGTACATGTAACTCATGCGATTGTAAATCATATGTACATGTATATGTCAAAGACATGGCCTTGAATATGAGACAACCGTCTTGTTGCCAGATTGTATTGTATTTTTCCAGGAATTCACATTGTATAAATATGCATTTTTTACAATAAATACTGTCCAAATTTAACAGCACATGTATTAGACAATAAGCAAACTCTTTAGAAACCCTAAAACTAAGTTTAATCAATTGGTTCAGAATAAATCTAAAACATAGGGTAATCAAAGATTACACAGCTCGCCTATACAGGTTTTTGTTAGAAACCAGGTTAAAGTTTTTGAAACGTAGGTCAAAGTCAAAGGTCAAGGTCACTAGGTCAAAGGTCATGGTCTCAAATGAAAGGTCTCGTCACAAGGTATCTAACCCTCATAGTTCAAGAGATATAGCCGAGGTTAAAGTTTTGTCGAAGACGACAACGATGCCGAGGGTATGGCATTAGTTCTCCGGACTTTTTGTCCCGGCGAGCTAAAAATTACACAGGATGACAAAAATACAAGTAGATGTCACCATACCACCTTGGTTAATAGTGTCAAACAAAGGAGCAAGTACATGTATCCCCAAATTATGTTACATAAACATTTATGTGAAATTCAAGTACATTTACAAATTGAGACTGAGAGACATTACTGATGTAGTACATGTCTTAATTTTTCTGATCATCAAATATAAGATTGTGTAAGTATAATTAATCTATACCTCTACATACCTCTAGCCAAGATAAAGTTGAGCTCAGTTTACAAACGGTCCATGCTGATTCTACCTGAAATAAAAGTGAAAATCGTATTATTACATGTATGTATACTTATTACTATGGGTGAAATGATACGCCGAAAGAGTATTGCGATATATTGCGGTATTTCATTTTCTGTATTTCGATATGTTGCAATATAATGTTTCTTTGATTTTGATAATTTTTATTTAAAATCAGGTTCCTCTTTGAATGTCTGTCCATAGATTAAGATAATGTTAATATTTTCCGAGTGAATTTCACATTGGCAATATCATTTGCTTGAAAGAAACACACGCAAGTCATTGGATCCTTTTGATTGCTTTTATCATTTATTCTTTTCAATTATGAGCGATGTGGACCACAGGTCTCTTGTTTTCAATTGAACTGATTAAAATCAAAGTTATTCAACGATTTATTCATATAATGTATAAGGGCGTAATATATTGCGATACACATTTCATATCGCAATACAATACGCCTTTCTAAATATCCCAATATATCGATATATTGTTACATCCCTACTTCTAACATCTTTATTTATAGTCCAAGATAAGTTTACAAATTGTCAAAGCTGATTCTACCTATAATAAAGTTATGATCACACATGTATATCTTTATCAGTCTATTTGTTTTACACATTTGGTTCTCATTCCAAAATGAATTCATAGCTATGTCATACAATGGTGACCAGGAAACCCAGAGTTTACAAAAAGTGCCCATTTTCCGGCGAACTCCTGTGGATTTTTCGAATGTCTGACAGTTTCTAGTTTCGAACTAGACAAAATGTCCGATGATTTATTGTTCCAAGTCCAAGCTAATGACACACAATTTACTGTTTTTTTTTATTTCAAATAAAGACGCATAAGTACATGTAAAATTTGTTTCCCCGACACCGCCGCGCTCTTTTGACACCAGAATAAAAATAACCACCTTGTTGAATTATTGATCATTGGATGAGTGTGAAGTATTCAGTTG
Organism: Pinctada imbricata; assembly: GCA_033119305.1. NCBI lineage: Eukaryota > Metazoa > Mollusca > Bivalvia > Pterioida > Pteriidae > Pinctada > Pinctada imbricata. The sequence goes on along the minus strand of VSWD01000005.1, from coordinate 98,412,712 downwards.
AACATGTTTAAAAGAATAACATTGTCCCGTAAAATCGTCTGAAAAAATGAACAATGATAGATATTTCAGTTAAATCACCGTGTGTCCAGTATCATGGTATAGTTTTCAGCGTGACATCAAGATCGAGTCATTTTATTAAAACGGCTAATCTGTGAGTAATTAATGTACAATAGAATGCTTACATGCCCACTTTATTCACATTTTCGAAATGAATTCTTGAGAAATTGTATCCCAGCCAATGATGGTCAATATAGAGATACTGACCACATGCCGTTACTTGTCACGGACATTTAAACAATATTTGTGAGTACTAAATATAGCGATTTTTTAAAAGTCTGTATACTTTTCTCTCACAATTTATTTTCTATATACAAACAGCAAATTTGTAATAAATCATTCTGTATTTGTCTGGTAATTTTTAGCTTTGTTCGGTGGATTTTAAGAAATTTCATAAAACTACAGGACAAATGTTGGAAACCAGTGGAAGAAAAATACTTGCATGGGAATTTCATGCTAGAAAAGTTTTGTATCAGATATATTAGGCTAAATGCCTAAGGTAAGTTACCAAGGTCTCCTCCACTAACAAGGGGCAAAGGTTCAGTAAGTTGCCTGGAAATAACTTTCATTTCCCTATTCACACATGTCACTTGAGTGCTTTATAGTGTACACACTAACAAGTATGAATGGCAACACAGTTACATGACTGACATAATAGTTTGAACTTTTATGTACCCAGTGCTTGAAATTAACACTTGCCCATTTTGCAAAATGAAACACGAAGCTACCATAAAGATCTGATTCAATCACTCAAATGGTACCTAATTAGAGGTGGGAAGGAGTCTTGATTGATTTATTTTCCTCTGTTCAAGGTCTCAAAGCAAAAACAAATATTTTGAATGACCTGTAATGCTTTATTGCCTTAAAATTTTAAATTCTTCTAAACTTTACAAAAATGAATTGTGTTGTACTGTTTCTATTCAAATTATCTATGAGAAGAAAATTGAATTTTGTATCCCAAATAGCTTGCCTTGTAAAATCAATTAGTTTTTAATTATGACTACAACTTTGTTTGGAAATTCATGTGCATAAAGGATTTCCTAAGAAATTGTATAAGTGGACAAATTCGGAACTTGGCAAATCAATGTCCTTTCTACATTGGACAAAAATAGACTGGGGAGTACGCTACATGTACAATGTACATATATATATACAGTATATTCGCTACATGAAAACAGATGTTGGCCACTTTAAGAAACATCTGTTTTCTGTGTCTAATGTCAAAGGAGACAATTTTTGTGATCTATTTCCACAATAATGATAATTGACAAAGAATTTGACTAAATGTCTTACATTGTTTTCTCCCTCTGTTGTTCGGACATTGTAGGCATAAGCACATAGTATATCAACCAGTCCTAAATACAAGGCTGTTTCTGAATCATTATCTAAAAGATCTACATTCAGTCAAGGCTTATAATAAACAATAAAAGTAAAGCACTAAAACACTATTGTCACTTATAGCAGTATCATCAGATCTGACTGTGATGTTTTAAAAAACAATACATTGTCTTCAGCCTTTTAAATTGTCTTCAGTTGTGAACAGTGTCTATTGTCTTCATGAATTACTGTCCAGTTCACTATATCCAGAGCACCCTGTTTTCCCGGTTTTCTGTAAAATATCATATTGTCAAATTCCAAAAAGATGTAAAAACAATGGATTAAGATTTGTCCATGGATTTGACCATTAAAATCCTGATGGATATGTAAACAAATCAGCCATTTTTAAAAGGTCGAACATTTCCAACGCCCAAATTTTCTCCTATGCCAAAATTACCCGATATTTGGTATGTATGAATCTTATCACTTGGATATTATTTCTCTTTTATAAAAAGGATACATTCTTTTCTTGGTAAGTTTCTCATGGTTTCATTTTCTTCTTCAGTAAACTCAATATCTGTAATCAGAAAGTTTTTAAACAAGCTATTAAAACCTGGACAATAAAGAATACATGTACATTTATTATATTTTTTTCTTACAAATATAATTTTCTTTACAATTCATTCCAAATCAAACTGATCATTTAATGATAAGGTTCACTTGAATCGCCTTTGTCTTTTTGTATGGTGTTTTATGTGATGTCACTTGTTTAACTGAGTTATCTATTGTAGGGAAAAATCCTCCAGAGTGAACCATAATGTTAAAAGGTTTCTATAACAATTTATATGTAAATCTTTTCACAATAGGAAGTACATGCATTCAAAAAACAACATAATATTTCTAATGATTTTTACTAGTTTATGTATTACCATTTAAAGATCCAGTGGCTTTAGTGCTCCATTGAGGTTCATATTTCATTACTTCTTTGATAGCACTGTCTTCATAGAAGTCTCCCCTAATTCATGTTAGAATGAACAATTATAATGGTGAACAATGTTTACTTAAATTCAAAACTTAAAACAATAAAAAAACGTGTTTGTGAAACACGAATGCCCCATTGGCATCTTTGATAGTAAAATAGCTCAAACGAAAAAAGTATTTCATACTCTGAGGTCAAGGCCTCATGGTCAAAAATTTTGGTATCCATGGAAAGGTCTTGTCACAAGGAATACACGTGAAATATCAAAGCCCTATCACTTACCATTCAAAAGTTATGGCCAAGGTTAAAGTTATTTTCAAAAGAAGGTCAATCTCACAGGTCAAGGTCACAAGATAAAAAATTTAGGTATTCAAGGAAAAGTCGTGTCACAAGATATAAAAACCCTATCACTTGCCATTCAAAAGTTATGGCCAAGGTTAAATCTCCAAGATCAAGGTCAAAAGTTTTGGTATCCATGGAAAGGTCTTATCACAAGGAAAACACATGTGAAATATGAGAACCCTATCACTTACCATTCAAAAGTTATGGCCAAGGTTAAAGTTTTTGCGGACCAACAGACGGGCAATCGGTCAGGCCGAAGATTATATGCCCCCGAATCTTTGATTATAGGGGCATAAAAGGTTTGGGGTTGAATATATGAAAAAGGAAAATAATTGAAATAATTTTTTTTTAAAAAAAGATGTGTTTGTGAAACATGTATGCCCCCGACAGCATCTTTTTCAGTAAAAACAGTTTTCTCCTAAAAAAGTAAAACTCTGAAGGCACAAGGAAAACAATGTGGTGTCAATAGGAAAGGTCTTGTCACAAGGAATACCAATGTGAATATGAAGGCCGATCACTTATCATTCAAGAGTTATGGTTAAGGTTAATTTCCATTCAAAAGTAGGTCAAACTCCAAGGCAAAGGTTACATGGTAAAAAATTTTGGAATGAATGAAAAAAGTCTTGCCATAAGGTCATAAGGAATACAGTTATGAAATATGGAAGCTTAATCACTTACCAATCAAAAGTTATGGCCAAGGTCAAAGTTTTTTCAAAACTCCAAGGTCAAGGTCACAATGTAAATTTTTCAAAAGAAGGCCAAGGTCATATGATAAGATATTTTGGAATTAATGAAAAAGTTTTCCCTAAAGGAACACAGGTGTGACATATGGAAACCCTATCACCTGCAAATCAAAAGTTATAGCCAGTTTTTCAAAAGTAGGTCAAACTCCAAGATCAAAGTCACTAGGTACAAACAAGAGCCCCAGGGGGCACAACGCTCACCTGATACCCATGCACGCTCTAAATGACATACTGACATTGAATACTGATAGTGCCAGTACCAGGATTTTAGCCCACAACCTTCCTAACAAGATTTTTGCCGGATGCAGACAAGTTTTTTTTTCAGACAACCTTTAAAAGTACAAACAAGAGAAAATAGTCACATTTCAAAACAACAACTTTTTTACTGATTTGAAAAGATGGATTATGTGATCCAAAGTCATAATCATTGCCCAGCTTGTATAGTTTGATTATGCAACATCAAAAATAAAATCATTTTGTAAAATTCCACATTAATGTGCAACAGAAACAGAATAAAACAATGAAATGATTTCATAAATTAAGTTTATTTAAAATTGAACACCAAACCTTTCATTATTAATAGCTAGTATGCCAGAAAATAATAAAGCCTGTGTTTGTGAAACACGAATGCCCCACGGTGGCATCTTTGTTGGTATAAACACCATTTTCTGTTAAGTATGTGAGAGGTCAGGGTCAGAGTAATGTTGGTATCAATGGAAAGATCTTGTCACAAAGAATACACATGTACAATATGAAAGCCCTATCACTAACCATTCAAAAGTTATGCCCAATGTTAAAGTTTTTGAAAAGTAGGTCAAAGGTCAAGGTCACGAGGTCAAAAATTTTGGTATCAATGGAAAGGTATTGTCACAAGGAATACACATGTGAAATATGAAAGCTCTATCACCTTCCATTCAAAAGTTATGCCCAATGTAAAGTTTTTCGGACAAACAGACAGACGGACAGGCCAAAAACTATATGCCCCCGTATCTTTGATTCCGGAAGCATAAAAAACAAAGACTTTTCGGTTTTGCCTTTATTCATATTAAATTATACAGAAATCTATGAATGAGAGCTTTTGAATAGTATTGATTTCATATTAATACATGTAACGTACAGTCAAAATCGTGTTAATCCAATTAACACAGACAAGTTGTTAGCGGACAATATTAATTCAAGTGAGTTGTGCAGAAATTGAGCCAATTTATTTTCCAAACAGCAGTGTACGGTGTATCAAACCTCATGACCCAGTGAAGCCACTTGGACAAATTATTTTCGGTAAATATGCTGAAATGCGGCGCTTGGAAATGTATTTTTAGCATATTGAATCAATAGTCGTGATAAATTTAACTTCGAACTTGATCTTGTCTTTTATGCAATCTACAGATAGGTTTGAAAATATGCAAAATTCGGAACATTTTCGATGAGGACGCAGAGTTCCTGTAAAAAAAGTGAAATTTGCGAAAAAAGGACATGCATGACCCCCCCCCTCTTTTTCTTTACATTTTTATGCGTGCCAAAGATTCGCAATCAAAAAAGACCAATTTTACAGACTTCCGGGCATTTCATTTCAGGCAAAATTTTTAGTGTGCACCTTTTTATTTCCTGTAGTTACCCCTACTAAAGGGGCAAGGAGGTATTGAACCAATCAAATCTGTAACACAAGATATATGGCGACTATGTTTACCATAGATACAGAAATAAGACAGATAAAATAATCATTAAATAGGGAAATTGTTCTGAAATATGCATGTATGAAAAAAAAGCAATTCAAGGAATGCTTGTGTCGCCTGCGTAGCGGATTTTTTTTTATTGAAATTAGGTCAAATATCAAGGGCAAGGTCACTAGGTTAAAAATTATGGAATGTTTAGAAAGGTCTTTTCATAAGGAATACAAATATGAAATATCAAAGCCCTATCACTTACCACTCAAAAGAAATAGCAAATCATAGATTTGTTGAAAAGTAGGTCAAATATATAGGGCAAGTGCACGAGGTAAAACATAGGTAATCACAGATTACGAAGCTCACCTCGTGACAGCAAAATTCAATTCAAACATATTTCTTAGTACATGTATATTGGCTTTTAAAGGCAAAACCACTCAAGCAGAAAAAGTAGGTAAAGGTCATTTTATGAAAGTTTGATCAAAGATACATCCAATATGCAAGTTTGGTACATGTAGCAGTTATACTTTGCTCAATATTGGCTTTATAGAGCAAAATCACTCAAGCGGAAAAAGTAGGTCAAGGTCATTTTATGAAAGATTGATCAAAGATACATCCAATATGCAAGTTTGGTACATGTATCATTTATACTTTGCTCAATATTGGCTTTTAAAGGCAAAATCACTCAAGCGGAAAAAGTAGGTCAAGGTCATTTTATGAAAGTTTGATCAAAGATACATCTAATATGCAAGTTTGGAACATCTAGCACTTATACTTTGCTCAATATTGGCTTTTAAAGGCAAAATCACTCAAGCGGAAAAAGTAGGTCAAGGTCATTTTATGAAAGTTTGATCAAAGATACATCCAATATGCAAGTTTGGTACATGTAGCACTTATACTTTGCTCAATATTGGCTTTTAAAAGCGAAATCACTCAAGTGGAAAAGGTAGGTCAGATGCTGCATCCGATGCATGGGTCCATCTCGGCATCCAAAGATGAATCACTTGTGCAAGTTTGGTTACTGTAGCATTAGTACTTTGTCAGATACTGAGCTACCCCAAACTTCTTATCCAAATCACTCAAGCGGAAAATGTAGGTCAGATGCTGCATCCGATGCATGGGTTCACCTCAGCATCCAAAGATGAATCACTTGTGCAAGTTTGGTTACTGTAGCATCAGTACTTTGTCAGATACTGAGCTACCCCAAACTTCTTAACCAGGTCACTCAAGCAGAAAATGTAGGTCAGATGCTGCATCCGATGCATGGGTTTACCTCAGCATCCAAAAATGAATCACTTGTGCAAGTTTGGTTACTGTAGCATCAGTACTTTGTCAGATACTGAGCTACCCCAAACTTCTTAACCAAGTCACTCAAGCGGAAAATGTAAGTCAGATGCTGCATACGATGCATGGGTTCACCTCAGCATCCAAAGATGAATCACTTGTGCCAGTTTGGTTACTGTAGCATTAGTACTTTGTCAGATACTGAGCTACCCCAAGCTTCTTAACCGGACGCGGACACGGACGCGGACGCGTGGGGTTATAGCATAAGCTCACTCAACTTCGTCGAGGTGAGCTAAAAATGATGGTATGTGAAGAAAGGTCTTGTCACATGGAATGCACATGTGAAATATCAAAGCCTATCACTCAGCAATCAAAAGAAATAGCCAATCTAAGTTTTTTTGAAAAGTAGGTCAAATATCTAGGTCTTGGTCATGAGGTCAAAAGTTATGATATGTGTAGAAAGGCCTTGTCACAAGAAGGAACACACATATGAAATATCAAAGCTCTATCACTTACCAATCAAAAGATATAGCAAATCTTAATTTTTTTGAAAAGTAGGTCAAATATCTAGGTCAAGGTCATGAGGTCAAAATTATGGTATGTGTAGAAAGGTATTGTCAAAAGGAATACACAAGAGAAATATCAAAGCCCTATCACTTGCCAATCAATAGATATAGCCAATCTTGGTTTTTTTTAAAAGTAGGTCAAATATCTAGGTCAAGGTCACAAGGTCAAACATTATATGTGTAGAAAGGTCTAATCACAAGGAATACACATGTGAAATATCAAAGTCCTATCACTAATCAATCAAGAGATATAGCCAATATTAGATTTTTAGAAAAGTAGGTCAAATATCTAGGTCAAGGTCACAAGGTCAAAAATTATGATATGTGTATAAAGGTCTTGTCACAAGGAATACACATGTGAAATATCAAAGCCCTATCACTTACCAATCAAAAGTTATGGGGTGTGACACCCAAGTGTGACAGACAGACGGACAGACGGACAGACGAACAACGGACAAAGTGATCCCTAAGTGTCGCTGTGCTTCGCAGGCAACACAAAAAGTCAACATCTTAAAAATAAATTAAGAGTATATTTGATAGCATATGTGGCCAAGTTAATTCGAAGTATGAAAATAAGTACACAAAGCCAAACTAGCTATAGCTTGTCTTATTTAAAAAATTATTAAAAATCTAAAAGTTGATATTTTGACAAAATTCTTTCACAGTTTCATTTCTAGCGATAAATATAAAAATAAAAAGAGAAAAAAAACTGAAAAAGGGAAAAAAAAATTGTTGGGGTCCCGCCGGGGTTTGAAGCTACTCCCCATGGGTCCATTTGGCATGGAAAACATACATTATACCTATGTACAATCTTAAAAAATATTCCTTAAAAATCCAAAAGTGGATATCTTGACAAAATTCTTTCACTTGTAGGGTACCATGCATGAGTACCTCATACCTACAAATTGTCATGACAATCTGAAGAGTGGTTATAGAAAAGAAGCAGAAAATGTATGAAAATCAACCCCCCCCCCCTTCCTTTTTACATAAGAAAAAAATTCATAAAAATAAAAAAAAATAAATTTTAAGCATAAAATACATATCAAAGCATTAAGTAAGTTAAATATGATAAATATGTAGTAAATGAGTGTGTAAAATCATACACTTATTGAGTTATTTAAAGAAATAGTGCAAAAATGTGCATTTCTGACAAAGTCCGAAAAGACGTCAAAAACGCGTCAAAAATTTGACTTCGAAGTGGAACCAAAAATAACAACACTTCTTAAGACATCTCTCTAGATCATCCTGATGCTTTCGGTTTGTCGATACATGCTTCGGTTCTGAAGAAGAAGTTTGTCAAAGGAGGGTACCCCCCGTGACCTACTTTTGGCTGTGGTGGCGCCACCTGTTGACAGATCCGGACGAAAAACAACAACACTTGTAGGGGACCATGAGTACTTCATACCTACCAAGTTTCATCAAAATCCCTTCAGCCGTTCTGGAGAAGAAGTTTAAAATGTGAAAAGTTTACGACGACGGACGACGACGGACGACGACGGACGACGACGACGACGACGACGACGACGGACGCCGGACGCCGGACGCAACACTATGACAATAGCTCACTTGAGCCTATGGCTCAGGTGAGCTAAAAAGTAAGTACCCATGGAAATCTCTTGTCACAAAGAATATACATATGAAATCCCTATCACTTGCCAATTAAAATTTATGGCCAAGGTTGAAATTTTTCAGAACTCCAAGGTCAAGGTCACAATGTCAAAAATGTAGGCATCCATAGAAAGGTCTTGTCACAAAGAATGTACAAATGAAATACGAAATGCCTATCACTTACCATGCAAAAGTTATTGCAACAGTTAAAGTTTTTGCGGACAAACAGATAATCAGACGAACAGAACGGTAGACAAACGGACAGTCCAAAAACTACATGCCTCCAAATCTTTGATTACATAGGCATAAAAATATTCTTTGAAATTTAAATATGCTGTAGTAAAAAAGTCTTTTTTTTTCCTCGTTTAAAACACTTACAAATAATATTCAGGATCAAACTTTGCATTCTCTGCTTCCAGGCGGAGTTGTCTCCTCTTACACGCTGGAACACTATCTGGATCTTTGATGTCCACCACTTCATACACTTCATCCTTTATATATAGAGAGACACAAAGGATTTAATACACTACTTGGGAAAATAAACATTACTAAGAAGATTTAGATACATGTATCTGCATTGCCGTCTCAAATACTGGCAACAGAGTAAGCACAGAAAATCAAAACAGAAGGAAAATATTAATCCATTCTGTGAAATTTCTCTAAATCATGACTTTCTTGTCTTTTCTTAGCATAACTTTTTGATGCATAATCCAAAAATACATACATGTACATGTATATTTTGCATCAAATTTTGAAACTTATCTTAAAGTGAGGCATGGCACCTGGATTTTCATAAATATTAATCAGAAATTCCTTACATATACATGTATACTTCAGTAGAATCATTCAAGTCTCAAAATCTCTCTTACACCTTCATTTACCTTAAGGATGTTAAAAACCCCAGATCTTTGATTGGCAAATCCATATTTGGGAGCATCCAATGAAATTGCTACTTCTTGAAAGGGATGCTGTTCAATGTGCCAATCAAAATTCTCTATATCCTCTCCTTCATCCTTTGTGACATCATTCTGGATATCTTCCTCACCTTAATAAACAATTGCCAACAATTCACATGTCTATATTCATCATGAAAATCAAGGAATGTTCAATTTCTTAAGATGACCAGTGCAGAGATAGTGAAAACATTGCAAAATTTCAAACATTTAGGACTATGTTCAGCCTATCTAGCTGGATACTTCTTTTGATGCATCTGTGCCTTAGCAAGATGATCAGTATAATGACAGTAGAAACAGTGGAAAATTTCAAACATTTTGAGAATTTATTCAGTCTGGCACTGACCTTTCAATGTATCTGTTCCTAATCAATGAAATTCATTTGATCTGCACTTTGGTACCTTGCTATATTGGTTTTTTTTTTCAACCATTGTATTATCATTTGAATATAAGTTCTCCTTTGAAAATTATCATGGCTATTGCAAATTAATTGCAAATGTACAAGATGTACACTATGTATAATATTTCGACATATTGATACTTCGCTTTGTCTTTTACTTTTTAAAAACTTTCAATAATCTATTCATTTTTCATTTGAGTAGAGGGTTTCTTACTCACCAACAACCTCAATTTCACATGGTTTAATGGAACTTTTACATTTTGGTGTAAGGAGGGTTGTCAGCATATCCAAACCAATGAATTCTTCTCCTGGAAACTTTTTTGGCACTTTAATCGTAAAACTTCCTTCAAAATGTGGTAAAAAAAAAGAATTAATTTTCCTCTGAATTAGCTCAATGATTAGATCAGTTTCACATAATATATATACATAACAAGGAATTACAAGAAATAACTTTCTCTCAAACCTGCATGGAACAGAGTTATGAATGTCCAACAAAAACTACATATCACATGACAGCTAATTATACATGTAATACTGTGTCAAATGACTCAGCATTACTTGAGTAGTTGAAAAGACACAAACTCATCATTTATTCTTACAGAATAAACCACTGGATTGAAATATGACATTTTTGTTCAATTGATAAACTTTGTCAGTTTTGTTTGACCTTGATTTTGGCCCATATTGTGAAATGAAAATAATCTTAAGTATGAGAAAAATTGTTTTCATACTTTTACTATGAAAGATATAAAGATTCCATTCAGTAGGAATCTGAGATGGTGAGTCCTGGGACTCACCATTTTTAAAAATGGTGAGTCACCATTTTTCAAAATGGTGAGTCCCAGGTAATTTTGGTGAGTCCCATTGAAACTTTGGTGAGTTCCAATATAATTATCAGAATGTAGTGATGATTGGTGAATATATCAAGGGTGCGTTTAATTCTTAATATCAAGAGTGCGTTTAATTCTTATTTCTTATATGATGTCACTTAATGTGTAAAATATATTGGTTATTCAACTGGTATTTATTCCACTGTGCTAAAAACATAAATTGCTGAAGCGCAAAATTTGGCTTAATTTTACCAGTAAAAATGTTTTTATTGACAAAGAGGTCTTTAGTTAATGAATCTTTATATTTTGGGTTTTTTTTTTTTACATTAGATTCATACAATTGTATCTCTATCACTACTCAGTCACTACCAGTGACTAGGAAAGAAATTTTGTGATTGGGCTGTTAGCTATTTCTTACGTTGATGGGCTATTTCTTACGTTAATGGGCTATTTTGCAAATTAATTGGACTTTAGCAAATGGCCCCTCAGGACCTGTCATTTCCAATCAATGAACAACACTCATAAGTAGGTAAAGTATTTGTCTCTCATCACCTTATGCCGAATTCGACCGTAAATTTTCGATAATTAGATAATTGAGCCACGCTATTAAAAATTAAATTATCAATAACAGTTCATGTTAGAATGACACGTCAAGCTACAAACTTGTAACTAAGTTACATGCAAGATGCAAAAGTTAGAACCAATTAAAGTCTTGAACAACGTCCTCTCAAAATCAATTGAAGTTGTACATGATGTTCTGTAATTTCTCACTTAAATAATTCCGTAGATTGAAATAAACAAATCAATATTTCAAAGATATAATTGTCCCTCTTAACAAGCAGAAGAAGAATTAAAATTATTAGCCATGGAAATCATTATTATAAATGCAGAGTCATTGTCAGGGATTTTTTAGGGGTTCTCCAGGTCCCAAATTACAGGCATTTTTCCCAATTTCTGAGCTTAAAATTCCCAATTTGAAAAAATTAAATTCCAATTAAAACGTATAAAAGCCCTTTGAAATTACTGAAAATACATTTATAATTATCTGTTTTACAATGTACACTATCTGAAATATAATATTCTTGGTACTACAGGTGTCTATATGCATTTATTTGTCTTCATTAGAAGCAAATTTTGCTTTTTTTCCCAATTTTGAAGGCCCAGGCCCCTGGAATCAAAGGTTAAAGAAAACCCTGATTGTGTAAACCTCTCACTTTAATAATATGGTGTAACGGCCATCGTCCATTCTTTGAAATACCTTACCTGTATGTTAAAGTCCCGTTATAAATACAAGATTTACCATTTTAAAGAATGCAAATGTGTATTCCGTATGTGTATTTCAACGCAAGTAGCGGCACAGGTGTTCAATTTTAGGTGTGAAAAAGACTGAAGACTAAAATCTTGGGGATGACGGGAAAAATTAACGAGTCCTAAGACACCTCCGTTGACACACCACTTTTCAAAATACTGCAACCAGAGCCAATTTTGGTGCCACTGGTCACTGAATCATGCAAAAATGTTTCGGCAAGCCTTGGTTTTTCATGCCATGAGACCCCTTGAAAGGAACCATTCATAGCAGACTTTGGAAGAGTCTTATATGTTTATGTGCTCTTGATTATATATAAGTACTGTACAACGTCTTCTTATTTGAGCACAATTTTAGTGGAATCTGAACAAAATAGGCATACAACTGTTTTAAAATTAGCGCACTTGACTTACTTTAGAGAGATAAAAAATTAGTGCAGTCTTGAATTAGTGAAGTCTTAACAGTGCTAACTCCACCATAAACGCTGCTATATTTAGTACAAATGCAGTATAAGGAGCATACCTGTATCAGAATCATACTTGGCAGACTCTGAACCATCTTCTACGATGCACCCAGGTAAATTAAGACTGAAAGAAAGCAGTTAATTCAATCAGAATAGATGCCGTTATGGCGTCATTAAGCGATATCATGTTTTGACTTCAATTATTAGTATTAGATTTGTTTTGGATTACATATACATGTATTAGACTTTCATCTACCTTTTCAAATTCAAACGTAATTCTTTATAAAAGTGATTTATAAAATTTGAATATTTCTCCAAGTAGTAAACCTGAATTTTAGATTCAGTTTCAACATGTTCAAAGACAAGGCTTCAAAAAATCATTTTATAAGAAACATATTTAAATGTGCTTGAATTTGAGCTTTCTCTCAAAAATCAACACTGTCATGTATTGAGATATGCATCTCATGTGACCTTCAAATCAGACCTCATAAATGTCAAGCGAGCAATTTTTGTTATATGTCTCTAATTTTTATAAAGAATTTTAAAGTGGTAAAGTTATTTAACACCTTTCAATAAGCTAATGGAGTACATATCCTTTAATGAATACTGGTAGAAATAATATGGACAGTAAACTGATAAGAACGAAGGAAATGGGATTTGCAAGATGTGCCATTAAGTGTAAGTCTTTCCCACTTATCATGACAGTGTTAAGCATACAAACCGTAAAAAGTATGGCTGAGAGAAAAATCTGAATTCTGTATCCTCAATGAAAATTTCAGTGTCTGTTATCTGCAAACAAAAAATATGACAATATTATATCTCAATATCTGTTACACAAGACTTAATGCTTAGCATCAAGCAGAGGTTATCAAGCAAAGTCATATACTATGGTCCCTTTCCTCCCCTGAATCTGCCCTCCGGACTTTTTGGTGTTTGTCACCACTCACAACAAATACTTTTTAATATAAATACCAAATCTAAAAATCTCATAAATGTACCCAACATTAATTACATGAAGGGTCCAGAGTTTTGGTACCAATAGAGAGGTCTTGCCACAAGCACTAAATTGACTAATACATGTGTTCAATACGAAAGCTCTTTGACTTATACCTACGTGTATCAAGAGTTATGGAAAAGGTTCAAGCTTTTCAAAAGTATGTCATACTCCAAGGTCAAGGTCAAAATTTTTTATACCAATAGAAAGGTATTGTCACAAGAAATACAATTGTGAACATGGTGAAATGTGAAAGCCCTATCACTGACTTACTAAAAGAGATACGGCCAAGGTTAAAGTTTTTAACAAACACTTTGACAATTGAGAGGTCAAGAACAATTTGCTACTGAATTTCGAATTACAGGTACATAATATTTTATTTCAGTTATGCTCATGACACATAAACAATTACATTTGATTGGGCATTTGTACTTATTACGTTTGATCTACATAGCTAAGTAAAGGATATACATTAACTTTGTACTGGTTGACAAAAGGTATCAGTAAGATTTTCCTGGATCAAGATTTTTTTTTTCAAAACGTGTATTTGTTAATCTTGCATTGCAAACAAGTTGAGAAATCATATCATTCACAATGTTTATATTACCCTTGCAAATGGTGCCTTTATAAGTATAGTTAAATCCTGCTTGCTCTGTGTAATACTGAAGGCTGGAGTCAACATCACTTTATTTCAGTAGCTGTTGTCCATTGAAGTTTAATACTGTAATAAAAATCAATAGATTTTATTAGTACATTTTAATTGAAAGAACAAATAATTATTATGCCCAAGCCAGCAGCTATTTTTTGTTTGAGGCTAAGTCAGAGTCTAACTTACATGCATGTCATTTATGATTTAACATTTTTTCACAAGGAATATACATGTATAACATGTATAATGAACATGTAAAATATGAAAGCCCTAACAAAAAAAGTAACTTAGTATTTATAAAAAGTTACGATAAAATTGAATGGAACTGAAACGTTAAGAGCTGTAATCTGCCCAATTTTCACTTGAGATACCAGCTCAACCAGTATTATTTAAAATGTGTCCTGTACATGAAATTATTTCATTTCAAGTATCTTTCATCAAATATACATGTAGTAGTTTATTGACATAATTATGAGAAATAACCTATATTTTTTCGTAGAAGTGAGGGTGGGTTTTTTATGAAATAAATAATAAGAGTGAATAGGGCTGAGCGGTTTTATTGCGGTACTGGTACATTGCGATACAAGGCTTCGCAATAATTACCACGGTATTTATTTTCAAAAACCGCTTTTTGGCGATATTTTGTTTTCTCTTCATATTTCCATGTAGTTTTTTCTTAAATTATGAGCGAACTAGAATAACTAGTCTCAAAATACATCAAATGGGTCATTTAAATTGTACAATTTTCTGACTAGCCATTTTCATACAACTAGATGAAGTGTCCGTACTAAGCTACACAGCCTAACGCTTGTTTGACCTTTAAAAAGTACGTCATCACACTCACTGCAAATGTCAAAGACAAAACTCACAAAAGTAAATGATTTTAATATGTGTATTCCTTGTGACACAAAATTTCCATGGATATCAAAAATTTTGACCTTGTGACCTTGACCTACTCCTGGAAAACTTTAACCTTGGCCAAAACCTTTGAATGGTAAGGGATAGGTCTTTGATATTTCACTTGTGTATTCTTGTGACAAAATCTTTCCATGGATACCAAAAATTTCGACCTTGTGATCTTGACCATGTTGACCTTGGAGTTTAACATACTTTTGAAAAACTTTAATCTTGGCCATAACTTTTGATTGGTATAATGGTAAGGGATAAGGCTTTGATGTTTCACATGTGTATTCCTTGTGATACAACCTTTTCATGGATACCAAAATTATGACCTTGTGACCTTGACCTTTGAGTTTCACATACTATTGAAAAACTTTAACCTTGGCCATAACTTTTGAATGGTAAGGGATAGGGCTTTGATATTTCACATGTGTATTTCTTGTGACAAGACCTTTCCATGGCTACCAAAATTTTGACCTTGTGACCTTGACATCTGACCTACTTTTGAAAAACTTTAACCTTGGCCATTACTTTTAAATGGTAAGTAATAGGGCTTTGATATTTCACATGTGCATTCCTTAAGACAAGACCTTTCCAAGGATACCGAACTTTTTGACCTTGTGACATTGACCTTGAAGTATGATCATTTTACAAATTTACAGACAAAGATGCAGACGGGGGCATTCTTGTCTCACAAACACGTATTTTTTTAACGATTGTTAAAAAATTGAGGTCATATTCGATCTTTTTGAAATAAACAATAGAAACTGTTTTGGCAAGATTTGGACAGGCTATCTCCACGAATTTTGCGAAGAGCCAAAATGCATGTTTTTCTTTACTTTTAGAGTCGTAACGATATTGCCAATAAATAATTAAACCTATCTTTCTGGATGATGCAGGGAATAGGCACAGGAGCAAGATGCCAATGATCCACAAGGATATCCCCCCCTACCTTTCTTATATATAAAGGACATTCACTATCCATACTGAATGAAATCTAATAGTCTCGCTTGAACATTGAATTTCTCGAAATAATCTATTTTGCAAATAAATTTTTGCTTGTAGTGTTTCTTATTATATTAAAACTATCCGAAAAGTAATAAAACTTTTAAACAGTGTGTGAAATTGACTTTTAAAGTCTTATAGACATTCGGTCTACAGTAATTTCAGTTCCTACAGACCGCAGCAATTTCCTGTAGACCAAAATGAAAAGACCCCTAAAACTAATCTTTTCTGCATTTTATTTGATAAAACAATACTCATATTCTTTTTCAATCTCAAACAATTTCTCTGAACATTTCATTATTTCCCTCCATTTGAACTACATGTAATAGTGAAGTGAAGCATGTAAGCTTTAATGGTAAAGCCCCGTTTACACTATCAAAGTTTTCTTGTACAAGAAAACTTGGTCAAAGTTTTTGACGCAAACTTTGATAGTGTAAACGATCCAAGAAAACTTTGATCAAAGTCCGTCAAAGAACTTTGATGGACTTTGACGGAATAGAACTCCATCCTATTTTTCTTGAAACTTTGACGGGAATCGACCAATCAGAGTAGAGATTCAAAATTACACCAGAAATATTTTAAGTATTGATGAAAGAAATAGAGGCAGTTTAGAACGTTAAAAGTAATGAGTATATCAGCAAAGACAAAAGACGCGTTGCAGTGAATTCCATCTATATTTTTTTGCGCTTAATTGTTCCATATTATGTAATAAGTCCTATGAACAACCACTTACATAAACTATAAAGTTTTCATGAGAAATATTCACAATATTTACATGAACCATCTGTGTTTTGGTGCATATTTACCAGGTATTCTTGTACAAGTCGCTCAAAGAACTTTGATAGTGTAAACAGACAACTTTGTCCAAGAAAACTTTGACCAAGTTTTCTTTGACGGACTTTGATCAAGAAAACTTTGATAGTGTAAACGCGGCTTAACACATATATACAAAACAAGTGGAAAAATGAATGAAAATAAGAAAGAAAAGATACATACTGACCAATTTATTTTTCTTCAACCAAGATGGGCGCCACCATTTTAGTCAGTTTTAATACGAAAATATTTGTAGATGAATCCCCATTTTTGTAGCTATATGGTGTTGATTCGATTTTTACAGTATGTAATATAAAGCTAGGATGAAAAGTAGTGAAATAGTTGAAAAGTGTTAGCTTAGGATGTCCGCAACAGGTGACTGAAATTTTTTGAATCCTTAGTTTCAAACCCTATATGAAATTTTTTGAATCCTTAGTTTCGTATGCTATATGGAATTTTTTTAATCCTTAGGTTCGTATCCTATATAGACACTGCAACGTGCATCGGCCCATGCGATTTTTACTGGAATTTTCATGCACCTTCTTCGCTTCGCTTCAAGGGCTTTGCCATGCATAATTCATATTACAATTTTGTGGAATGCTGCACAATTTAGATGTTACATTTAGTAAACATGGTAAACAGGTGTTTTAAATTTACGAAGCCAATATTTCTAAAAATACTCAAATTTCCTATAGACAAGTTGGTCTATAGCATTTTTGATCACTATAGACCGATCCAATTTACTGTAGACATTGGCCATATTCGGGCCACCGTTAATTTCGCACACTGTTTAAATATATCAACATAATACACCCTAAAACTCTGTAAAACAGGCCATTTTCTGCAACCTCAAAGTAGACTGGAAGTTTAGAAATAGATACAGAGAGAGGATTTCCCTATCTTGAATTGAGTATCTTTTTGCTATAAATTCTTTTCTATGATAAGGTTTGTATCCTTTGTTTAGGAATTGTAAAAAAAATTGATCTAGAAATACATTTCTCACCAAAAAATATGCTGTTAATTGACATGTCTCGTGTATTGACATTTTCTATTCTAAATTTACCGCTTCCTATATATACTTGACCAATCGGAGAAAAGCTTTTTTTTAGTTACATTATGTATTTCTGGTCTACTTCAACGTTGCACAAGAAAAAGATGAGTCCATTCTATCAATCGATCACGTTTAATGGCTTGTTTACATTGGTTTGCGATGGAATATTTCGAAGTTTTATACATTTTTTTAATGTTTAAAGATTAGAAAGGATATAGCAAATACAATTTCTTTTGCAGTTTATTTATTTTGTGTAATCATATCGATCAAGTTGGCCACTATATTTCCGAAATGAATCGTGATTTTCCTTGAACTTTGACTAGAGAGAGATGGGAAGGGGGCGGGTGTCACTGAGGGTTGTTGCCATCGAGCTCCTGTGGGAATGGGTTGCCCATGATCTCTTGCTTGTCAAGGAAATATATCATTTACTTATTTTCTTCACCTTACAAAAATTAACAAACAAATGGAGAAGTGATATTTTCTCCGCACAGCAGGTGCGGATCCAGAGTGGGAAGAGGGGGGGTTTGTGTCGACCCTTTGGGTCGATTCGAGGCACAAAGGGCCGAGTGGGGGAGGGTAAGGAAGGGGGTTGAAAATTTTTGAAAAAAAAATGGAATAAAATGGTGCAATCTGGAGCATATTTTCTCCTTTTCTTCTCGAATATCCAGACCATTTTTCCACTAAATTTATGTGACAAAGAAAAGACCGAAGTGGCAACATATATTATTTGTCCTCTTCTGCTTGCAGGGGCGTAGCCAGGGTGTTTTTGATGTGGACGTCTAAATATTGGTTGGACCCAGAACTTAAACTATCCGGGGGCACCGACATTTTTATGGGGGTTTACTTGCGAGACCCAAAGAGTCAAGTGGAAACAGTATGGAAATATGTTACCCCTCCTATTGAATGGGGTTCAGGGGCTCCCTTGAAAAAAATGAAAAAAAAAAAGCAAATTGCTGACCTCTGGGGCGTATTTTAGCGGAATTTAGATTGGATAAAGCATATGATTCGGTGTCAGCAGATGATAAACCGTATCTAAGATGAAGAAAACTTTAGATGTGAACATGAAATTCCCTACATTCTTATAAACATACAGATATTGGAAGTTCTTTCCAATCAACTGCTCGAACTATGTTATCGATCGTTGTATTGAGTTCGATTGAAACATAATGAGAAAATTTTGAAAAAAAGCAGTCAAATCGGTGTCCGCCCAGTACTCCGAAGGTCCGATAGTTCGAAGGCCCATAAAGCCGAAGGTCCGATAAATCGACGGCCCGATAATCCGAAGGCCCGATAGTCCGAAGGCCTGATAGACCGAAAGTACTGCATACCAATATACAAAGGGATCCATAATCCGAAGTACCTAAAAAATCGAATATCCGATATTTCAAAGGTTTATTAGACCATAGATTTAAAGGTCCGATGGTAAGAAGGCCTAATGGTTCTATGGTCTGATAGTCCGAAGGTTTGTAAGTCCGAATGCCCTGTACATGTAGATATGAACTTGATACAAGATACCTCCTGTACAATTGATATTGGCAGATTTAGAAATCTAAATGGAGGGGGATGGGGCTGAAAGAGATATTATCAAAGAAGTTGAATTGAATATATACCCAATTATCAAATCAGATTTAAAAGGTAGCATCATAAAGAAATGATATTATGTTGTTTGAAACGGATCTCTGCAATCGCACGTAAGTTAAAAATAGCAACGCCAACGCTGCAAGATACGCCCGTCGGGGTATTAATTTTGTGAAATTCAATGCAATTATGTCAGTTTAATTCTTAAAATGACTTGACCTTTAAACACAATTCTCATTTAACATGATTAAGATACCAACAATATGAAAAAAATAAAAACATGTCTTCAGGTGTACAAAGTTTGAATCGAAAATAGTATTTAAATAAACAGTCAAAATAAAAATTTCCAAATAAAAAAAAATACGTTGCCTTCAGCCACAAAATGACATTGACCTTTGACCCCTAGCTTTAAAAAAAACATCAGGTTCTTTGACTTGCTAAAGTCAACCCACATGGAAAATTTGAAGGTCCTAGGGCTAAGAGCTATTCTAAGTTCAAGGTCCATAACTCTGCAAAAAATGTTAATCGCGAAACTAAAATCAAATCTGTTGTTCATTATTATGAAGGTGTATACCAAGTTTCAATTCAATAGCTGCATAGGCTGCAAAAAAAGTCATAAACTAAGTACAAGTAAAAATGGAACAAACTTTATGCAATTTGGAGTGACTTAATCAAATTCAAAAATCATTAGCACCATATAGCCTGTCTCCGTTGAATTGAGTATGATCGATATTTAAGTGAATAGATTATAGGTATCATATGCCATTGAAGAAATTAAAATGAAATGATCTGCTGACAAGAGATGAACTAATTACATTGTAAGTGCTTAATGTGTAAAATGACCGAAAAATCACGCTGAATTATTTAAACTTTAGAGTAATTTTCAACATTGGAAAATTACAAAAAGAAAGATATAATCCGGCTCTTAAAATGTCCAACAAAAATTTTCTGGCTGGCAAAAGTCTTCCTGTCCCCCCTCCCCCCTAAAAATCAAATGGTAAGTCCCTTACTAGTATGGCAAATTTAGGAATTTTATTGGATATTCGGACTATTGGGCCTTCGGACTATCGGGCCTTCGGAGTTATGGGCCTTCGAACTATAGGACCTTCGGACTATCAGGCCTTCGGGCTATCGGACCTTCGAACTATCAGTCCCTCGAATTATCGGGCCTTCGAACTATTGAACCTTCGTCTTTTTAGACCTTCGGAATACTGAGTGGTCACCGTCAAATCGGAGGTTTCTCATTCTGGAGTGTCTTTGAGCTTTTTCTGAACAGTAGTATGTCCCCTCCTCCAGCTTCTTTTTTGGCACTGCTGAAGGAGGCACTCTCTCAACTTCTCAACTTTTTTTTTTGTGGAAACGACGTGGACGTTAAAAATTGCGTATAAACGTACGCCTGGCCACGCCCCTGCCTTACTGATACATGTTATTCGAATATTGGAATGATATGGAGTAAAAAAAAAATCTAGTATCCTTGTTTTTTTGGGTGGGGGGGGGGGAGTTTTTAAAATTATTTTTTACTTTATATTATTTTCATATTTTCTCACCTGAATCTATGGACGAATTAGAAAAGGGTAAGTAAACGCATGTAGGTTCCGATCCCCGTATAATTTACATTGATTGTTTGACGCACGTACTGCATGTTTTGCAAATTATTTGAACATGTTTATATTATAGTATTTGTTAATTTCCGGTAAAATTTAGAAATTGAGGTTTCTCATTCTCATTTGAGATAAAGATACAATAACTTCTTGGAATAAGGACCAATTTTCGGGCATAAAATAAACAGAAAAAAACCCTCTGCAACGTACATGTACATGTATAACAAAAACTTTGAGATTGTCTGTACGAATTCATAAATACTCGAATTGATATGGTATCGAATTGATATGCGATAGAATACATGTAAGAAAATTTTTGTAAATTTTGTTTCAAAATGGTAATTTCTGGTTGACATTAAACAATTCTTACTACGTTTGCAGGGTGTTTTTTTTTTTAGTTACAATTATTTTTTAGGAAACCGGGGTTTTTTTCCCGAACCCCCCCCCCAACCCCCTAAATCCGCCCTTGCACAGCAAAACTTCACCAGGTTGGGGAAAAATTCAGATCGAGCTATAATAGCTTGATCAGGCTATAATAGCTAGAACAAGCTATTGCCTAATAACATTTTTCAATACAAAATTAAACTAAAATCAAAATTTTTGAAAAATATTTACTGATTCCATTTGTACTCGATATATATCAAAATTTTTAACAAGACATACATATTCAAATATATACCGATGATGAGCAACAAGATTTTGAAAAAATGAAAACTTTGAGGTTCCTTATCTCCTAATCTGTTGGTATTTCAATAGGGGTTTCTATACAAAAGTTGTAGTATTTTATGTTCTAGTGCGACTTGTAAACAAAATTTAATTATCATCAATTTTTTATTTTTTCATAGGAAAAAAATAGTTTTACGATAACTACATGGAGCTATTATAGCCCGATCGAACTATTATAGCTCGATCTGAAGTTTTCCCCAACCTGTTCACTTCTCCGTTGCACTGTTGTCTGTAACTATAATTTTAACCCCCCCCCCCCCCCCCCCACACACTTTTTCAAGCTTTTTTTACCACCACACACCTAAGTCTTCTGTTACACAATTGTCCTTGCTTTCCTGAGGCTTCACTCTTCAACAAAGATGTGAAACCAACACTCCGCCACAAGGGGTTACCAGTCATATCGGCCCTTTTCCAGTTCGGCCCCCAGTCATATCGGCCTTTTTACCTTTCGGCCCTAGACCATTAGGCCTTTGTTTCGGCCCTCCATAATAATGCAGGGAAATAATTCCTACCTTTCGGCCCTAGACCATTCGGCCTAATAGTGAGAAATTGAGAATAAATACTTGATACAATAAAAACTTAATACAAGGGAAAAATTAAGGGGGTGAATTCCAGCCTCTTGCCTCCACCACCTTCTACTGAAAAATCCAAGCTTGCATCGTCCGGGTTGAAGAAATTGTTATTGAAAATTATTGCTTAATTTCTTAGGAACAAATAGTATGACATACAATACAGTGGCGGATTTAGAGGGGGGGCCCAGGGGGCCCGGGCCCCCCCTTTTTCACCCAAAGTTATTGATTCAGAGTACTCTTTTTATGCTTATTCTCTTTAATTTTGGGGAAATTTTCGGCTCGCTTCGCTCGCCGCACTAATTTTTTCAATAGTTGTCTATTTTTTTGTCTTCACTTTGTCTTCAACTTTCTTTGTCATCGTGTTTGTCATAAACATATACAAAATTCAAAATTAAATTAACACTTGAATAATTACCAAATGCTTCATTTCCATGGGCCGATCTAACCAGGTTAGACAGGTGGATCGTGGGGTTGTAATGCCCTAATCTTCCCAACCTTCCCCAATTGGTCAAACAAAAATGGAGCATGGAAAATGAGAGAGAGATTGTATTCTTATGACAAAATGTAACAATCTATTCTAAAAATTTTACGGCTCGCTCCGCTCGCCAATATAGAATAAAGTGATACATGTATGGATGACTTCATTTGAAAACAAATGAAAACTTCATATCTTACAAAATTTTCTGACTCGCTACGCTCGCCAGTCTAAAAACTATAGTAAATGAATGAAACTATGAATCCCCTCCTCTCTCCTCCCCTCCCCACTTCTTAAATAGATCAGCATTCTTGAGGGTCACGTTTTTCGTCTCGACCTTTTTTTTTTTTTTTTGCTTGTCAGTTTTACCGTGAACAATTTTCTTCGAGCTGAAACCTTGGGGCCCCCCCTTTTCTGAAATCCTAGATCCGCCACTGCAATATTCTTATTTTCTAAAATAGAGGACCCGGTAATCATCTGCTCTAGATAAGGCCATTAATTTTCATGTAGTTGCCGACCCAAATTTTTGGCAACCCAGAAAAAAATACTTTTTGAACAATGTGTTAAAGCCAATAAAGAATTTTAATTTGAATTTTGTAATAAAAATCTTTAAAAATCGATTTTCTTTTTTTTTTTTTTTTTTTTTTTTTTTTTTTGCAGATTGTTTCATAGAAATAATAAATAACAATTAACACTCAATATTCACAAATTTTCTGCCACTCGGCCTTTATCAAGAAATCATAATTTTTTTTTATCAAGTTGTTTCATAGAAAATTTGTAATAAAAATAAAAGTCATAGTTGTCAAGCAAGCTAGGTTTTCCCTGGCTATAAATGGGCCGAAACGGCAAAAGGCCAAAAAAAAGGGGCCGATATATTTCAGCATTATGTTTTTTTTTTCATTATAAATTGAGGGCCGAAATGGAAAAAGGCCGAAAGGTAAAAAGGCCGATATGACTGGGGGCCGAACTGGAAAAGGGCCGAAATGACTGGCAACCCCACAGGGGAGAATTTTCAAAAACTTTTAAATGATCCAGATGGAAAAAAAACATTAGTCAACTCACTTTTAAAGTGTTTCTCTCTCTACTGTCTTTTTGGTTTTGTTTTTCCATTTGGTTTGCTAAAGGGCGAGTTGCGAACTCAGAGGAAATCAAAAAGAGAAGATGAGCTCTAAAAAATGAAGTTTTCTGTTGAATCAAAAAAGTCACCGGCCAAAGTGATGATCGGCCATAATTTCTTAATACCAAAATTTTCTGTTGTCGAACATTTTCGGAACGAATTCTTCTCTGAGCGAATAAGAACGTGTTTTCCCGGACAAAAAATATAATGTAGATTCAAGATTCAAGATTTATTGACTTTCACCAAACATGTTGGCATACATCACTGACACATCATCTTACAAAACAGAGAAATTACTGCACTTGTATAAATATATATATGCATATAGTGTCTATGTAACTTACAAAAGCGAAGAATGAATGATCACCACAATATGAAGACTTAGCAGTATTTGCTCGTAATCTATACAAGTAATTCAATATTAGTAATACACATAGGCATCAGTACAAGTATTTTTTCTTTCAACATATTGTATAGTACTTAGTCCTTAAGCATCTAATTAAATTAGGTAAATATGTAAAACATACACTTACAATTAAATTAGTTGTATTGTAAACTGTACACTAGCTATTCATGTCATTTCAATTGCTTTGAATGCATCCAACCTATTTTCAAATGCAGAAAGAAGATAACAACAAATGCGCTTGCAAAGAACGATATCAGTTGGGTTTAGGATATCCTTACATCTTTCTGTTTCTGTTTGATTATCCTTGTTACAAAATATAGTATCATATCTAATTCTTAAAGCTTGGTACAAAGGGCATGTAAATAGGAAATGCATTTCATTCTCAACGACATCCGAACAAAATTTACAGAAACGATCTTCTCTCTTTACAGGGGGGCGTTTGTATCTCCCTATTTCAATTTCTAGTTTATGAGCACTTATCCTTAACTTAGTTAAAATAGACCTTTCATACCTTTTTAGTGGGAATTTTAAATATTGTTGGAGTTTAAATTCTTCGGCAATGGAGAAATAGAAAGAAAGTTTGCCTTCATTTGGATTTTCTATACAGTAATTTCTTACTTTAAATAAGTTTTCTTTGAATAAAGACTCCAACTTTGATTTAAAGATGTTAGATTTTATATCCAATGTATTTATATGACAATCATTTTTAAGATTCTGCAGTTGGTTCTGCCAACTTTTTAAGGGATTACTCTGGTACAGATTGTTCTCTTCATGTTTTGCTGCTAGTAGTATTTTATTTGTAATTCTAAATTTATCATTAGTATTATTTAATCTGTTGTAATATTTATGCATTAGATAGAATGATTTTATACATACTGGATATATACCAGTCTCGTTTTTTATTGCTAAATTTGAAGATTTATTATGTACCCCAAGTATATCTCTAATAATAAAGTTTTGTATTTTTTCCATTGGCAATTTATCTGATTTGTTAACATCAACATTGAAGTCGCTCAACCAGACTTCTGATCCATATGTTAGAATTGGTTCTATCATGGATTGGTATATTTTTAATAGGTGTTTAACTGACAAATTCGTATTAAAAGGGATAGATTTTTTAATTGAGTAGTATGCTTTTCTTGCCTTGTCTGCCAAACTTTGCGCTGCGATATTAAATTTGCCGTTACTTGCAAAAATTAGACCTAAGTATTTATATTCATGAACAATCTGTAAGATACGTTGATTCAAGTAAAATGAATGATTATTTGCTATGCTTTTGTCTCTACTAAAGATCATTGCTTTTGATTTGTTAACATTTACTTGTAACTTCATATCTGAGCAATAGCGAGATAGTTGATCTATCAATATTTGTAGACCCGAGGGGGTCTCTGACATTAGAATCAAGTCATCTGCAAAGAAAAGGTGACTTACAGGATAGTTGTTTAAAGAGGGAGATTGGACTGAGTCACTCTGTATATAGGACCCAAAATCATCTACAAATATATTAAATAAGGTCGGGCTTAGATTATCTCCTTGTTTTACTCCCCGAGATGAAGAAAATGGATGCGAGTATTCCGAAGAAAGTATACAAGAGTATTTTGTGTTTGAATACATGTTTTTGATAAGTCTCAGAAAATTTCCGCCAATACCCTTATCAAAGATCTTTTTTAAAAGGAGTGGTCTGTTTACAGTATCAAACGCCTTAGTAAAGTCTATATAACAAACAAATAAGTTTTTTTTGCTATTCAAATATTTATTAATAAGAGTTTTTAAGATGAAAATATTATCTGTTGTACGGTGACCTTTTCGAAATCCAAACTGGTGTTCACTCAGGAGATTGTTGGATTCTAGATAATTATTTAGTCTTTTATGTAGAAGTCTATTAAAGAGTTTTCCCACGCAGCTGGTTATACTTATACCTCTATAATTACCCGGGTCATCCGGATTCCCCGATTTATATAAGGATTTTATAAAAGCTAGATTCCATTCTTTCGGTATCTCTCCGGTAGAAAGTATCTTGTTAAAGAGATTAGTTAGAGTTGGTGTTAATATATTACAACTTGCTTTGATGAATTCATTTATGACTAAGTCAATTCCAGCACTCTTATTACATTTGAGTTCTTTAATTGCCTCCTTTGTTTCTTTGTGAGTAAAAGGGAAGTCTAGTGGTTTATTGTTATCGATGTTGAGAGGCAGAAGTTCATCTGCATTATTTGGTGACACTTCTTTGTCATTTAGAAGGGATTTATAATGGTCCACAAACAGTTTCATTCCCTCGGTTGGGTTTACATCTGTATTGGTAGAACTAGATTTGTGTTTATTAATCAGTTTCCAGAATTCATTAGCACTCTTTGAGTCTAAGTTGTTTATTTGACCTGTAATAGCTTCGTAGTAATCCTTTCGTAACTTCTTTCTCAGTTTGTTAAATTCTCTCTTCGCTTTACAATACGAAGCTAGAGTGAAGCAGTTATTTGGTTCATCATGAAGTTTTTTCCCTAAACTTCTTACTTCCTTTCTCAATCTATTGATATCATGAGTAATCCAAGGTTTAGATTTAATTTTCTTTTTTCTGTGGTGAACTTTTCGAAATTGAACGGTTTTATATGCTGCTTTTATATAAATATTGTTTAATTTGTCAGATAGCATATTAACATCCATTTGTGTTGGATCTTTAAGTAGTGAGTCCAATTCTAAAATTTTTGAGACACTTTCATCATCAGACATTGCAATTAAATATGCCTCTTTACAATTATCCGACCATTCAAATCGACCTTTGAGTTTATGTACATTCTCATACACTGTGTGAATTGAGTTTTGCCTATCCATATGGGTTTGTATCCCGGTAGTTATTATACAGTGATCTGAGATTTCATTAGGTGGTAATACATTAAAGTATAAAATGCTGTTATATATATTATTTGAAGCCAACATGTAATCAACTGTACTTGAACCATTTTGATTTGAAAATGTATAATAACCTTGTGAATCTCCAAGAAACCTTCCGTTCAATATTCTGAGGTTCAATGTTTTACACATATCAGTCAGTAATATCCCATGGGAGTTACAAGTTTTGTCCAGTTGTTCCCGGGGTGCACATGTGTCAGGTAAATACACGGTAGGTAGGGGGCAGTCTACAAATGATTCCCCGATATCATCGTGGTCAATATAATCCTTCAGTTTTCCAGTGCGGGCATTAAAATCACCGCATATTAACGTTTCACCTAATTTTTGGTACCTCTCTATATCTGATTTTAGCTCTAGAAAAATCTCTTCTGATAGATCTTTGCTCTTTGAAGGTTGTATATAAGTGAAGCACAGAAACAAGGGTTTTTGCAGTGTGCCGTCAAATAGTTTTAAATTGTCTATCTTTAACCAAAGCGAGTATTCTGTTTCCTTCGTCTTTGTGATATTCTTTGAGATCTCTGATTTTGCAAAAACTAACAGGCCTCCAGATTTTCTACCTCGTTTTTTATGCCTCTTTGCATTTAGTACAAAACATGATTGAAAACCGGGAAGGTTTCTTGTAGAGTCATTCATTGTTTCAGAGAAACATACAACATCAAACTGTCTATGTACATTGTTGAAGAACTCACAGTGGTCTTCAAGTTTTGAGTCACTTAATCCATGAACATTCCAATATCCTATCTTCAGTAACATTGTAGCAAACAAATCCAATTAACAAATACATAGCCAACTTCACCATGAACAAATACATTTACGTAATAAACAATGATTACTTTTATCTTGATACACATGACTAGACAACTACGTTTACCTTACATAATGAACATGTATCAGTTTAACACTCATGTTATAACTCAGTGTAAATGACTAGATAAAAAGATAAACAACTGACCGTAGGACGATATTATACCATTAATTTCCAAGTTTATAGTATATGTGACTAGATTTGACATATTAATAATAATGCTGATACCATACAATTCTGTATACTAGTCGTTTTACTTAACTTAAACCTTTCTAGGTACTTAACTTTTACTATGTAATTACATTGTACTTCATTGTATAGGAATTTTACCAGACTTATATCTTGACAAAATAATTATCAAACATTATTACTCTCTATACTAATTATTTTTATCAATTTTTGGAATTTTTCATTAAATTTACATATTCCAATAAAATCTAGAAAATTGAACATTAAGGCATAAAAGTTTCTTTTCTTTTTAGCATTGAAGAGAATAAGTGGCTGTATGACATTATATACAACAGATGTATGCTAATATATGCTTAAACATTCCATGCATCCCTCTGCATTTTAGCAACAAGAAACTCCTCGAATAAATGCACCATGTCACGCACTTGTGGTCCTGAGGAGCGTGTGTCCTGTCCTCGTGTTTCTCTGTGAGTCTGTGTAGCGCGGCCGGTACCATAGCGCGGTCCTTGGCGACCCCATCCGCGCTCATAGCTTGGGCGTTGATCTCGGGGTTTCTGCCTAGCTTGGTCTCCGCGGGATCCCCGGCGGAATCGCGGTGGTGTCTGATCCATGTCCGCAAAGTTGTCGCGATGCTCACGAGGATAGTGTCCGGCTTCTGCTCCACGTGATCCCCCGCGGAATCGCGGTGGTGCGCGATCCATTTCGCCATGGCCTGAGTGGTGCCCGGATCCATTCCCGAAGCCATACTCAGTGTAAGGTTTCATCCCGAGTATAGGATTAAGGTGTGATTTTATGCATTTCACAAGTTCTTTTCTTCCGTCGTTAGTGAAATGGATTCCATCGTCAGTGAATAAGTGCTTAGCTTTTGCTGTTATTCTACTCTGGTGTACGACTTGACAATTCACAAAATTAGTGCATAGATCCTGAATTCTGTGGTTGTAGTCTCTCACTTTCTGGTTATAATCTGGGTCCTTCGTGCGTTCGAATGCAGGTAATACATGAATATTTGTGCCTGGTTCTGCATGGTTTGTCAATAGATGTTGCAAATCCTGTACTGTGCTGCTGACAGATTTGGCCGATAGATCATTGCTTCCGATACACAGAAGGATGTGCACAGGTTTATGCCTCCTTCTGTCCAAGTATTCCTTTGCCCCTTTGATGTTTTTCCTGTTTTGTCCAAGAACTTTGACCTGGACGTCTTTGTTTTTGTATATTCTATGTGCTACGATGTCGTTTCCGTGCGAGTCGAAAAGCATCAGGATCTGTTGGTCATTCGAAATTTCATTTTGAGAGTTTGTGGTGCCTATATCGACCCTTCTGTATGCTGAATCTTCGTGCTCTGATACGCTGGCATTGGATGAAATTATCTCTTCATCAATGCTTGCATCTAACTGCTTTAAACTGGTATTATCAGGATCCAGAGCATCAAATCTGTTTGTGATAGTGACGTCGGGGGTGTAAATGCGAATATCCACTTGCTCTGTGATCTGCTGTGGATTGTCCGTTTGCTCCTTGTTCTGCTGTGGATTGTTAACGGGTTCGTTTGCCTGTTGTTGAGTGCCCACCTGCTCTGTCGTCCGCTGTCCACTACTACATGTATCCTGTATTTTGCTATGTAGTGAGCGTAATGCTTCCTGGCTTTCTTGCTGTATCTGCGCAACTTCTGTTTGGGTTTCAGTTACCAGGCATTTCACTTCGTTTATTTCTTCAGTGGTGTCTCTCTGCAAATCATGTAAGCTTTCACGTCATTGGGCGATCGAAAAGGTGTGGCACACATTCATTTTTGACTCTTGAAGTAACTCATGCATCAGTTTTGTGGAAATTATCAGAACTTACGATCAAAATACGCTCATACTATTGAATTAGGAAAACGTCTTTCCCATAAACTTAGCTTTACAATTCATTAAAGAAAATAGGTCACCTCCTTATCAAACTGTGACCAATCAGAACTCGCGTTTCAAATCACCCCACTTTTTGACTCACCTCATTTACAAGGTAAACAAAAACAAAAATTTTAAGTAATGTTTTTAGATCTTGTGTTGGTTTAAAAGGGATCAGGTAAGAATAATCACTGCAGAAAACAGATGCACTACTCTTGATTTATTAAACCAAAGGTAAAATGGACTGCCATGTCATGTTACAAAATGTCTGAATTATAAATAATTGTTTGTGGATAAATTTTATTATCACGTATCAGTGATAGATATTGTAAGAACAGGTTGTACATATTTATTTCAAAGACATTACCACACATAGATTGAATCATTGGTTTGTTGGCTGAGAACCTTGACTGTTGTAAGTGCCATTTTTGACAGTACTGAAGGTTTCATAATAATTGTCTATTTTGGGGATATTAAAAATTTTATTATCAGTGTTAGTTGTAGACCAGATAAGTGTAAGTGCATGTTACATGTACCTCTTGTTGGTATCTATTCAATGGCCTCATGGCCTGTTGACCCTCCAGATCCTCTCTCATGTTGTTGCTGTCTTTGATATGGTATGCAGTGTTCTAGGATTATTATCGAATATTATATAACCTGGATGTAACGTCGATTCTGATTGGCTGGCACGCGAGTCATTTTTTTCCAATAATGACCGCTGACGGAAGATAATGACTTGGTGTGGTATCTATCCTGATTTCAGTATTGACGTTGAAAAATAATATAGTTATACAGTATTTTGTTAAATATCAAAAGTTTAGATGTACTTTTCACACAAAAGTGCAATTAATTTTTGAATTCTTGATTAAAAATTATGTGTTCATATTGTTTTGAATCATTATTTTAATCTTATATCGCGTCTTACTATTTGTTACATAATAAAACAAATAAGGACTTGGCCTCGGTCATTATGTCACAGGCTTTCTACTGTTCTTACTTTTTCCTACTATTTCCTACTTTTCCTACTTTTTTATTTTGATCCTATTTTTTCCTACTTTTTCTTCAAAACCTCCTCTATTCCTACTTTTTCATCTCAAAAGTAAAAAATTACCCGCTTCACTTGTCATCAACATCTGATTCAAAGTTATTAAAAAATTTCGGGCTCGCTTCGCTCGCCCATTCTGTATATTTTACATGAAAAATCAATCTGTCCTTATTTCTCTCTGTGATTTCCTCATTGATGAACGTTACCAGTCTTTTGTGCCATACTTACTGAAAATTGTCGCAAAAAAGTGATGGGAAATTTCCTACTTTTCCCCTATTAATTCCTACTTTTTCCTATTTTTCTCCTACTCTTTTTGTCGCCTGCGAAGCATAGCGACACTTAGGGATCACTTTGTCCGTTGTCTGTCCGTCCGTCCGTCCGTCCGTCAGTCAGTCCGTCTGTCTGTCTGTCACACTTTGGGTGTCACAGCCCATAACTTTTGAATGGTATGTGATAGGGCTTTGATATTTCACATGTGTATTCCTTGTGACAAAACCTTTCTACACATACCAAAATTTTTGACCTAGTGACCTTGACCTACATATTTGACCTACTTTTCGAAAAAAATAAGAATGCTTATATCTTTTGATTGGTAAGGGATAGGGCTTTGATATTTCACTCATGTATTCCTTGTGACAAGACCTTTGTACACATACCATAATTTGTGACCTTGACCTAGATATTTGACCTACTTTTCAAAAAAGTTAAAATTTGCATTATCTTTTGAATGGTTAGTGATAGGACTTTGAAATTTCACTTGTGTATTGGTTGTAACAAGACCTTTCTACACATACCATAATTTTTGACCTACTGACCTTGACCTACATATTTGACCTACTTTAAAAAAAAATTAATATTGTATATATCTTTTGATTGGTAAGTGATAGGGCTTTGAAATTTCACTTGTGTATTCCTTGTAACAAGACCTTTCTGCACATACAATAATTTTTGACCTTGTGACCTTGACATAGATATTTTACCTACTTTTCAAAAAAGTTGGGATTCGCTATATCTTTTGATAGGTTAGTGATGGGGCTTTGATATTTCACATGTGTATTCTTTGTGACAAGACCTTTCTAAACATACCATAAATTTTGATCTAGTGACCTTGACCTAGATATTTGACCTTTTTTCTTAGAATTGCGTATATATTTTGATTGCTAAGTGATAGGGCTTTAATATTTCACGCATATATTTCATATGATGTGACCTTTGTTTTGTTACCAAAATATTTACGCAGTGACCTTGACCTAGTTGATTGACACTATTTTCTGAAAATTTGAGATTGACCATATCTTTCAGTTGGTAAGTAAGAGGTCTGATATTTCGCATATGAATTTCATTAGACTTTTATAGTATTATCAGTAATTTTGAACCATGTGATCCACCTCCTAGAATAAGCCGCTTCGCAGGCGACACAAGCATTCCTTGGATTGCTATTTTTTTCATTGACTACTCCTACTTTTTTCCTACTTTTTCATCAAGGTAGAGTAGAAAGCCTGCATTATGTCATTATAATGACATAATGACCTCGACCAAGTCAATATTTGTATAATAAAACATGAAATGTTAATTGGAAGTTCGGCACGTAGGTTATATTTTTGTCATTCAACATGATTCATTGAAACTTCAAAGTTATACATGTATCGACTTAATAGAGAGGTTTAGAACGGGTACGTGTACGCGTAGACGCAGTTACGTCTTTATCTATTGCGTATGGGAAATCACTACAAGTTGTCAGGAATGTGTAAATCGTGAGCTACACGTACGTACAAGTGTAGACATTTTTGTTTATACATGTACCGTAAAGCAGATGTTTTTCGTGAGTGCTTGTACCAAGTATATTTCATAACTTTTAATTCAACATTTAACCTTTATATCAGTCTAATATGTATATTTTACGTCATCGATATTGGCACTAGTACAGTCAATTTTCTAAACCTCTGTTATTTTTTACATGTAGATGTACTTGTAAATTACTCATACACGTTAGCCTCTTATCAACCTCTCTAATCTTTAGTTTTTATTCTGGAAATTTTGGAAAACGAACTGACCACTTGTGTTTGTTTTCTTTAAAACACATTTCTAAAATTTCCGAAAAGGGTTTGACGGGAAATTTGCGACCAAATAAAAAATAAAAGATTGATCTATGACTTCAAGCAAAGATAAAAATAACATAAAAAAGACCCATCAGGGGAATGTAATTGCTGTATATGAAATATTAAGAAATGTGCGAGAACTATATAAAATTAAACTTAGTCCCGTTTGAATTTGCGTTGGTTGGGGGTTGTTATTAGTGATTCTAACGTGACTTGAGATTTTCTCCATATACATGATATAGGCACTATAGAACTCGCCTGGTGTAAATCTCCAACAAAGTTCCAGTTCGCTTAGCTCCACCCATGCAGTGACGTGCTATAGTGATTTGTTGTCTTGTAATTCCCTTCGTCGCATGAACCAATCAAATTATCATCTACCGATTCGCGGCTCGGTGATAATTTCATTGGTTCATGCGACTCGGGGAATTACTGGAAAACAAACCATGGCTAGCTAGTTGTTATTTCTTAAATAAACTGTTAGTTTGTGGGTTTTACAAAATAGAAAATTAGATACAATATATCAAATATCGGTACTTTTTGTATTGTATTGTATCGTATCAAAATTTGGTTTCAATACCCAGCCCTAGGTAAGTAGCATTCTGTTTTCCAGTTACCCGACTTCAATTTTCACTAAATACCACACTCTGCAGGTAACGGTTAATGGAATCCTAGAACACTGGTACGTTTGGGACGATACGTGTCAAATGGGATAAATTTGATGTCTTGGTCCTTCCAGTGTAAGTTAATTCAGCCTGCAGAGGGGAACACCATCGTAGATCGTTGGCGTCAAGCACCATGAGCGTTTTTCTTTCCCCAAAAAATCGGGGATCATAACATGGCCCCATTCCCCCTCTCTAGAGTATATTTTTTTCTCTTCCAGTCAGAGAAATTTCCTCTCATATAAATGATTTTTTCTTTGACAAAAATTGTTTTAAAATAATGTGTAAAATTCAACAAAATCAGAATCCAAATAGTAAAATATGGTTCCTTTAATGTATACCTGTTTGTATTTAAAGTCATTCTACTTCTATTGATGCTATCTAATACAGTTTTTTCAAGAACTTTAATTTCTTAAAAAATTCCCCTTTTGAGTCGTTCACGCGCTTATTTTCCCTCCACGCATCGGCCTTGACCCCCTTCCCCCAAAAGTTAGAAAAAACACTGAGCTACTGCACACTAGCTCTTCAAATAAGCCTTTATTTCTATGACTGATTTAAAATTTTCGTTTCAGGAATTAGGCTCAGCTGACATAGATATAACATAGATAATCAAGATTGAGGTACATCTACAAGCATGTCAGCATTTCGCACAACACAAGGATGTTCCAATCTGTTTGAGAATTCTTTAATTCGTTGCATTCCTCGACACCAAGTTCCACGCTCAGATAAGAATCATCTAGAAAAACTGTCCGATGGCCAAATAGCCGTTCACAGATATTACAGTCAGGACTTTGGAAAAAATGGTCATTCAGGAGAAATTGAGGAAAATGACAAATCAAACAATGGCTCAGTGAAATCATTTATGAAACCTTGGCAAGAAAATGCAAAAAGGATGACAGCTGGTATTCTAAGTAAAATAGAGCTATCTGACATCAAGAATTATGTGCCCTCCACATCAGATGTCAAAGACAAAGTCTCAGATTTATCAGATTCAATCAAAACATCAATGGAGGTGGCAAATAAAAAGAGAATGTTAAAAAAGAGAGAAAAAGAGAAGGAATTAGAGCGACAAGCTCTTGTTGCAGAAAAACATAGAACTTTCATAGAGCAAATGGAAGACACGAGCAGAAGTATACTAGAAGCTTATGATTCTGCACCAGAGGTAGTCAAACAAGGAAAAAACTTAACCAGCAATGCTGTAGACATTCCAGCAAAGACAGATGGCAAGCCATGGGGATTTAATAAGTTTTCGTGGTTTGCAGATCCGAGATTTCAATTTAAGGCAACACGGCAAGAAGCTGGAGAGTTAACAAAGAAAGAAGTGAAAAAAGTAGTAAATAAGGAATATATCTCAAAAGAAGATTTAGAGAGAAGAACAAAAGAACTTGTCTATCTACAGAAAAAGGCCGTATCCAACAGCTCTAGACGGACCAGGGCACAAAAATTATGTGATCATCTATTGCTTTATCCTGATACTAGACAGTATGCCAAATCAGTAAGTTTAATATTACCTTAATGATTATGAACAAAATGTAATTTTGTTTTTTCTAATAATCAGATGAAAAGTGTTCAAGTTGTCAGTGCTAAAAATTTTTAACTGTACAGTTTTTTAAAATAATTGTCCCCCGCTTTCGCGAGAGCGCGGGGACATTAAAACCGGTCGTCCGTCCGTCTGTCCATCTGTCCGTCTGTCCGTCAGTCACAAAAACTTTAACCTTGTGCATAACTTTTGAATGGTAAGTGATAGGGCTTTGATATTTCACATGTGTATTCCTTGTGACAAGACCTTTCCATGGATACCAAAATTTTTGACCTTGTGACCTTGACCTTGGACTTTGACCTACTTATTAAAAACTTTAACCTTGACCATAACTTTTGAATGGAAAGTGATAGGGCTTTGATATTTCACATGTGTATCTCTTGTGACAAGACCTTTGCATGGATACCAAAATTTTTTACCTTGACCTTTGAGTTCGACCTACTTTTCAAAAAACTATAACCTTGTCCATAACTTTTTAATGGAAAATGATAGGGCTTTCACATTTCACATGTGTATTCCTTGTGATGAGACCTTTCTGTTGGTAATAACATTCTGACCTTGTGACCTTGTCCATGGAGGTTGACCCACATTTAAAAACTTCAACCTCGACCATAAGTTTTTGATGGTTATTTAAATCATAGGTCTTAAATATTTCACATGTGCATACCTTTTCGTAAGCCCTGTCCCTTGGAAACAAAACACAAGTTTGGACCTTTTGACCTTTTCTTGGAGTTAATCTTTCATATTTAGAATGTTGATAATATATGAGATATATTATTAAAACTTAAGAATGGGGGGATGTCTGTAAGCATTTCTTTAAAGACAAACACCCAAAAGCGGGGGACCACAATTCCTTGAATTTGATTTTTACATAATGAATTATTGGATATATTTTATGCAATTACATGTAATATCAGAAGGTTACAATGTACTGTAACAGTGAATAAAACGTTTAATTTATTTCAGAATGGTGGGCAGGCAACATTGCTGAAGTTACTTGATGAAGCAAGAAATGACAAAGCCTTAGAACAGGAGCTGATGAAAGCGCTTGCCTTGATTGGTTACTGCCCCCCTCCCAGGGGAGAGGGGATCAATATCTTGGCTATAGATGGAGGGGGAACAAAGTGAGTGATTTATATAATTATTTTGGATAGAATTTCATAATGTATGTAGAATTTCATTAAACTTATACATTCAATCACATGGTATGGATCTATCTCTCTATACTTCATGCCCTTGTTAGTACTCTGTGAAGGGAATACAGGAATAGTCAATCAAATCTTGATTCTGAAAAGAAAACATTTACATGTGTATTTTGAAAAAAGTAAAATGTTCGAGCTTCTATGAACAGTTTAAAGATGTTCAAATTTTGAATGATGATAATCTTCCTCACATTTCACAATACTAGTAATTATGTATTCAAAAATTTATAACATACATGCAGCTAAAATGATTTTCATTTTTCAGTTGACTTTTTTCTATTACAGGGGCCTTGTTGCTTTAAAAAGCTTGCGCGAGTTAGAGAGGCGATGTGGCAAACCTTTGTATCTAGTGTTTGACTATGTTTGTGGTGTGAGTACCGGGTCACTTATACTGGCCATAGTGTTCTTGTTCAAACGGAGTATATCGGAGTGTGAGGAGCTGTACATAGAGAAGAGCAAGCAGATGTTTACACAGAGTAGAGTCAGGGGAAGTATTGGTCTGGCCAAGGATGCTTCATTCTACAATACTGAACTATGGCAATCAATACTGAGGTAATTAATTCACCTGGTATAATTATGCTTCTTCATTTTGTTTTGAATGTTCATCAAAAGAAGTAAAACGAATCAACACAAAGAGTAGCATTCCCTTGCATGGCAACAGCATTTCTAAATATTCTCATTGCTTGAATTATCTTGTTATTAAAAGTAATTTTTACCTAACCTTACTATGACCTTTGACTTTGAATATAAAAAAGGTGTTATCCTCTGACCTTGGGTAATACATATAAAAAGATTGATGAACATCCTAAGTAAATTATGACTTCAAAGCATCATGCAGAGCTTTTAATTACTGCTATTGTGAGCTTGACCCTAAACCTCTTACCTTGACCTTAAACTTCTTACCTTGACCTTCTTCTGACCTTGAACCTATGTAAGTGTTGTCTTCTGACCTTTGGTAAATCATATAGACAGTTTTTTTTTTATATCTGAAGTAAAATGTGACCTCAAGACTGTCCACAAGGTTTTGTATAATTGCCAATTATTACATTGAACTTTGATTTTCTATTACTATCCTCTGGCCATGAAAATCAATAGTTGTCATCTATGACAATCATCAACTCACATGCAAAAATGGATGAACATTAAAGTTTGACCTCTAAAATGTCCACAAGGTCTATGATTGCCTTTGAAACCTTGACCTTTGACTATGAAAATCAATAGATGTCATCCTCTTGCCTTGCAGAAGAGGGGAAAATAAATTATAACAAATATATACAAACTTAACATGCTTAATGCGCTATGATATTATTACTGTTGCCATAACCTCTTGTAGTATATCTTGCAAACTCATCAAATGCGTAGGGCTATGTATGAACCACTTTGATGATTACGTTATGACTATAATTACATTTTATGCTTTCAGGGATCTCATGAAAGAAAAAACAATGATTGACTTCTCAAGGGACCAGGAATGTCCAAAAGTATGTAATATTTCATACATCTGTTTGTTATTTTGAGTGTAAAAATTAGTTTGAAATCTTTGCACATAGGTTGTCCTATTTAGTGTGGAATTGAATTAAGCTATATGACTCAGTTTTGTATTGTTTTACATGTCCAGTTGTCTTTGCGTTCAATACATCATATTGTGCCACAGCATTCTGTAAAGTATTTGACAGATTCTACAGATGTGCAAAGCAAAGCAGCTCAGATTATGTTGATGTAAAATGATAAATGTTTTTAGCATTATATGTGTATGTAACATGTACTTTTATCAGAGAATAACTGTTATACCCATCTCAAACTGTAATATTTTTGCATTATTCTCAAAAATAAAATGGTTTTAGTTGATTGTGTACATTGTACATAACGTAAACTTATTTTATACATATTTTGTTTACGATACAAAGTGATCTACAAATGTAAATTAACTTTAGATACATGTCCATACATATGATTTCACTCATCAACTCATATTAATTTTGTATAGGATCAAATGCTAAATGTGACATTCTATTTTTCTGTAGTTTTCAGCTATTTCCAGTATTTCAAACCTTGCCAAGCCAAAGAACTACATGTTCAGGAACTATAACCTACCTCCGGGGGTTTTCTCAAACTATCCTGGTAGCTGTAAACACAAGATGTGGGAATGTATCAGAGCTTCCTCTGCAGCTCCAGGATTCTACAAACCTTTTGTCATAGATGACTTTTTACACCAGGTAAGTGGGAGTGCTCTAAGTATTATAATAATAATAATACTAATGAAGTTATCGATATGTTTCTAGGGCCTCCAGTAGGAGAAGGAAATTTGGTCTGTCCAATTCCACCCTTCCTTCATCTAACAACCATAACCTTTATCTGCAACACAAGAAAAACGTATAGAGGTCACTCTGTCTGTCTGTCCACCTGTTTGGTAGTCGCACCCTTACACACATGTAAATGACTATATAACTTGATTTGTTGTGCATTGTACATCCATCAAATTGTAGGGATGGTCAAGTGTGATGAGACAAGGTCACAATTACAGGTAACATACCTGCTCTTGAATTTTGTTGGCGTTCATTTGAAAGTCCACTAGAGTTTATCTGTTGTTATTACACACTGACTTTATTTTAAATAAAGCTTATCTCCCTCGCTGTAATGACCAGGCTAAATTCTTCACTCTGAAAAGCCGAAGGTTCGTTCAAATCATTCATGCTTGGCTGGTCAGTAGAATGCGTACTGAATTTTGTTGACTTTTTGCTACATGTAAAATATAAAAGGCTTAAGCTCATAAATCGTTGTTATAATGTGGAGAACAAAAGAAGTATTTTGTAGGTATAAGGAAGATGCAATGTATGAGAAAGTTTCAGCTAAATGAATTTGTCTGTTTCAGGATGGTGGAGTACTGACAAATAATCCCACAGCCATCGCCATACACGAGTCCAAGTTACTTTGGCCCCGAGAGAAGATACAGTGTATTGTGTCCCTTGGTAATGGTAGATATGAACCAGACCTGGAAATCATCTCTACTGACTTATCTACGAGACAACAACTCTCAAACTTGATTGAATCTTCATCTGATACAGAGGGTAAAACAATTGAAATATTTAAAATATTAGCTCATTCAAGTCAAAGATTTAAGCATTCTTTGAAAACTGATGTTAAACACCAACAGTAATATACAATGTAGTAACATTGACAATATACAATTATGGACTATTAACTCAATGTATATGATGTGATATTGACTTACTATGAAAATATTGACCTCAGCTTCACCTCGGTCAATATTTACATAGTAAGTCAATATAATATATATATTGAGTTAAAAGTCCATAGCTGTTTTATTCTATAATTTCATACACATGTATAGGATTCACAATAAAGAACGTCGCCATTTGAAGAAGTTAGTGGGGGTTATCCAAGTCTATTTTTTAACTGTGGTATACTGTGATTTATTCAGTTGCCTCAATGACGTTATCAACCAATCAGAGAGTTGCTACTTATAGTTTATAGAATAATAATACATTATTACTTTCTGAGTTTTTAATTAAGAAATAAAAAATGACAAGCCGGGCTCTATTGTCTCATAATGCCCGAGCGTCCTCAGTCAATCACATTTATGACCGAGCCGCGTCACTATTTCTATTCTAATGATGACCAAGCTTAGACCTTTCGATTCTTGGTAAAAACCATTTTTGTCGGTTTATCTGCTTTCAGAAAATGGGTAGGCGTGGCTTATCGCTATAGGGCCTATATTGGAGAATAGAGCCCTGGCTTGCATCTGTTGTCTTCATAGGGAAAAAGAATCAAGTCATATTAGAATATCTAATAATGTGTTGCATGCATATTTCAGCTGTTCATCTCCTAGTACAAGATATGTTACCACTCAACACCTACTACAGATTTAATCCATACATTTCCGAGGACATCTTACTGAATGAGATACGCATGGAGAAGCTGAACCATCTACAACAGGACACTATATTGTATCTACGTAGGAACTCACAAAAGTTAGACAATGCTTGTGCTCAGTTGTTACGTCGAAGGAGTACTACCCAAGGCGCTGTAGACAGTATCAACTTATTTCTGGACAAAGAACCTCTGGCCAGGTTGAACGACACCTTAAAACCTTACAGGAGACCTATCAGGGACTTTTTTGCCAGCAAATCTGTTCAGAGACTAAGTTCAAAGTAAAAGGACATGAAAGGTTTATATGAACAGGAAATGTTTTATGAGATGTTAGTAATGGTAGGCCCAATGAAATTTTGTTTTGTTAACATATTTTTCTCCCCGGTTTTATTCAGGTATGAAAATACATATTCACCTCAATATTCATATTTTATTCATGGTTTTTTTCTAGTTGAAAATTTTATGCCTATCCATGACTTTTAGATATATCATTATGTCAACATGAAAATTCAACATGAAAGTTACCTCTCCTCAAACATATATATGATAATTGGGTAATTTAATTGCTGCATCTTCTAAGCTTTTTCCTTGTGATTATACAATGAGCTTTAAACTCATGTGCAGTTGTACATTTACATGTATGTGTTCTAGTCTGTGCTTTTACAGTGTATTTATTTGACTTATGTATGAACGATACTTCAAATGATATTTTTTAAAGGAGTGGGTGCGGTAATTTGCCATTTTGGCCTTATTTTCAAATTTGTTTATATATCCATAATATTCTAGTTTATAAAATGTCAAATGTATGGGGAATCCAAATCAGGAAAGCCTTTTTTCGATTTCACAGTCCTATACTAAATAATGCGTCACTCAAAATGTCTAATAACTTTGATATCCTTTAAAATATCATTAAATGAGTGATATTTCGATACAAAAGTATGAAATCAAGTAGCACTCCAGGCCTTGCCCATAAATATTTTTGTATCAATCGATGGATTTCTGATCAGCCTTTTAATTTGCATAAAAAAATTTGTGGGGGAGGCACAGAGCATAGATGAATTTTGAAGATTTGTGTGTAAAATACGATGATTTTCCTTAGTTTTGCATCATTCATGGGAAATGACGTCAAAATATGATGTCATACATCACGCATGTGACATTACGAGGGCTCAAAATTATGACGCGGTATTTTCTCAAACATTCAACATTGCAAAAAGTGATAATCCATAATTTGTTTATCAAAAGCATTTTCATCGAAATTATAGGGCCGATATGAGGGGTTAGCCCACCTAGTCCTTTCCTCGTCTGTTACTACATGTATGTAGTTGATCATAACCATGACTATTGAATATTGTATACTGATTCTGTTGTGAAACATGAGTATAATTTACAGTTGGCATATTAATTTTACAAGTTCCTATTGTAGGTTGATGATATATATGCATATGTAGATTTACACATAGAAATTCTTGGAATTACATGTACATGTATCTGAGAGTGAGAAAAAAAGTCACTTAAATATTTCTTCAACTCACTGTAAATGTGACATTCACCAATTTTTTTTTAATTTTGTGAAAATGACAACAGAAAAATAAGGTTAGCTGGAGAAAAAATGTATTTCTTCCAAGAAAAATTTAAACTGGAAAAAGAAACCATGCAATGAGAATTCGATACAATCCTTTCTTTAAGTATGTGTCCCCCTTACACTGCTTTGACCTCATGTACATGTACATACAACATACAGTTACATACATTGTACATGTATATAAATTACATGCATGTGTAAAATAGATTTTTAATTAATACATTATATGTACATAGTACATTTGCATACAATCATATACATGTAGCTTGTATATATAGTCATGCATAATCAAAACAATGATACCGGTAAAATGCAATAAAGGTGTTGTACAGTTATGTTTTATATAAAGCAAGATTCTGGTAAAATACCATAAAGATATTGTGCTCTTGTGTTCCTGTGATTATTTCAGGGATTTCATTAGTTTAGTGACAATGTGTGAATGACAGATGAGGTTTCGTACATGTATTTATTATATTCACAAGGATGTAGTACATGTGTGTTTGGTCAGAGACTCAGATGTAGTCGTGGATAGGTTATTGTTAATCACCTTTTGACCAGAATTACACTTTCTTGGGATCAACAAACATGTAGATATATGCACGAATGTTTACAGTGATTCTTCTGTTCAGACTCACAAGAGTTATAAACGTACAATGTACAATGCACATTTCTTATGAAAAAGATAACAGATTTCTTCATAAAACTAATCTAACTTCAATTGTTGAATTCAACCATCAAGGTCATACATCGTAAGGTCGGACATAAGAATTATAGCTATGTCTATAATTACTGCAAATTGGAACTTCAACCTATGATGTGTTATACGTACAATCTTAACCTTTATATTATAAATGTCAATGTAGAAACTTGAGGCTAATTGAAGAAACACAACAAATCAAAGAAAACTTACTATAAACACTTTTTCACTATTTGTTCATCATGTTTATGTACATTTATTCAAGGATCTAACAAATTAAGACAGACTTTATGTACAGTTAGTATGGTTACACACAAAGAATGAAGGCATTACCTCATGTTAATTTACATAAATATACCATTAAGTCTTATGGTAGATTGAAATTTTGCTTATTTGATTTTTTTTCTTGAAATAATTCTTTCAGTTCAATTTTATCATACTACTTTTTATGATATGTCATTTTGCCTTATTGACTTTGATTGGTTGAAATTAGGACTTTTTGCCAATCAAAATCCACATAATTTTGTTTGCAAGTTTTGTATGTTGTCAGATTTCATAAATTTTATGTCAAATTCATTTGTGCTCTTTATACATGTAGATGAATTTTATGTTCAGTACAAATATTACAATACAATTGTATGACTTTATTACATATAGTAGTGCTCCTGTTGAGGCTTACCTTGATGCATTAATACATACACTGTGTGCCAATGGATGAATTTTTAGTCACCAGTCTAGGCAAAATGTAGTTTTTATAAGTAGTTGAATTCACTTTCATGTTTATTGTGAAAACAATAGGGCATACACTGTGTAGTGATTGTTATGGATGTTTGTATTTAAGATGTTTACTGAAATTTTACTTGATGCATTGATAAATTGAAATTGGAAATAAATAACCTGTATACACATGGAATAGTATTGGGTCAAGATGATAGGCAAATAGTGCTAGGACTTAGAATCATTTGTACTTTATTTCTCTGACTTCAATTAGACAATATACAAGTGACATATAGATTTTAATGATATTTTTAATAATTTAAGTTTTAGCTTAATTGATATTTTTCTTATTTCATCAAAGTACATGTATCATGTTTATTGCAAGTTAAGTTTTTTGTATGGGCTTAGTAGGGCCTCTTGTATTGTTTTGTATTGTTTGAATATTCATAAAAATGCCCTTGATTATGTTATGGTTTCATGTACTCATAAGAGTATTATTACACTGGAATTAAAGTACAAGTAATTCAATTATGTCTTGATTAAAACTACATGTATACTTATTACATGTTTTATTTACCATTGTTAGATTTGCAAAAGTGCTAATAAAAATGAAATTCCAAATAAAAAAGTGCTTTCAAAATTTTACTAAAGTAACTGTAGAAACTTTGTACAGGGACCATAAACTGAAATTTATTTTCATATACATTTCAGGAGAATCAGGTCAAGATTAAGTAACCCTTCGTTTTTGTCAACAAAACATACAGACCAAAATTGCTCACCTAAATCCAATAGTGGTTACTTTTGAGCAGGTCTTCATAGATTAGGAGTTTAAGGTATCCATTGTACAAATAAATATCAAGTGTATTATAGTTAGAATTACAGCATATCTTTACTTAGATATACCACAATTCAACAT
Source organism: Pinctada imbricata (assembly GCA_033119305.1). NCBI lineage: Eukaryota > Metazoa > Mollusca > Bivalvia > Pterioida > Pteriidae > Pinctada > Pinctada imbricata. The sequence continues at coordinate 98,368,184 of VSWD01000005.1, read as the reverse complement.
AAAAGTAGGGTTCCAACACCAAAGGTCAACATGCCAACCCATATCTAAGCAACGGAAACTATCAAGACACTGCCAAATATTACCAAGATCATTTTAACACTTTAAATGGACGAGATGTCAGCGAGATCTCCATTTGAACATTGGATACGTTCAATAGTTTGATACTAACCATAGCAAGTAATGTATATCCAACATATTACACAATACTGCCTATATGTAGTATCCAGAAAACCAGTCAAAAGATGACTGACGTCATGAGAGGGCAATATCCAGAATGAATGATGAAAATTGTCATGTCAGGAGACACTATACTTTAATGACCATTTGCGAGGAAACGAGTTGATTGATCAAGAAGAAAAAAAAATGGAATTTTTTCTTCATATACTCTTTCACATGGTACTAAATTTACCACCAAGAGAAAAGAGAGCAGAAGAAGCCAAATTAATTTTCATCTTTTAATGTGATTGTCAACAAGCTGCAACATCAGTATTGCTTATGGAGGTAAATAGTATGCATGAATATAAATGTACATTCATAATATACATGTATGTATGTTATATCATCATGCATATCTTTGGCACCAATCAAACAAGTTTCTGAAAAGGTTGGCAAGAAATACAAGTCAATAATAATTCTTCAAAAACACTTATAAAATATAGATATCAAATAGGATCAATGAACAGTTATTCAGTACATCCAATTTTAATATCAGCAAGGTAGAAGGAGCTGTTAGAATAAGGTGTAACATCTGAAAAAGTCGGAATTTCAAATCCCAAAATCTTATTCAGCAGAAATGACAATGTTCCATAAGAATCAATGGAAAACAAAAAAATTAATGCTTTTTACAGAATTTTCTTCAACCTGATTATAAAAGGTTATAATATACAACAAATTTTTGTAAAAATAATGCATATTTTGTACATATACATGTTTATTTTTTTGTTAGCTATTTGACATTTCCGACATTGGTAACCCCTAATTTTTAAAACTGTAATTATAAAGTCTTGCAACAAATCTATTTAAATAAAATATCTGCAAAGAATATACATGTACATATTCTTCAAAGGAAGCACAGCACACAAGAAATAAGCCCTTATTACTAACAGCCCCTGATGTAGAATTAAATTGAAATTCGCAGGAGAAAATATCTCATATATTATATGCAATATTTCATTTTATCAGAGTTCATTATGAGTGGAGTATATTAATAATTTAGAACATTATGAGTGGAGTATATTAATAATTTAGAAAATTTTGACTTTTCATTCGTAGACAAATTACCATATTCAGATCTAAGCTGTATAAAAAAAAAAACAACGCCTAATTATAAAGATATCAAACCAAGTAATTGTGAGATTCTGATAGCCTAGATTAATTTGTTACTCCACTATGAAAATGGCAAAAAGCAAGAAATAACAAAGACCTCAAACAACATAATATACCTTTCCTAAGTTGTAACCTTGAAATACACATGTATAACCTTTGTGACAAGCCAGGAGATCAGAATATAATTGTATAGTTTGTCCCCTGTATATAAGGATTGAGGAACAGTGTCATACCATAATAAATCTATATTTTATTCAACATAATATTTCAGTAATTTTGATTGATTGCTGAGTGTAAAACATGAGCTTACTTAGTATATTAGATGAGCATAATGTAACTTTAGTCTCTGAATTCTGAGGAATGCATCTTGTAATAAGGCATTTTGATAGTATTTTACAACTAATTATGTATAAACAAAGTTTAAAGGATCCCATTTAACAGTAAATATAAACAAAAATAAAAACCTGGGCTGTAAGGCCATATAAAAAAAAAATCCTGGTTCTCAGACACCGCCGCACGCTCAAAATTCCTCCCGACGAGACGTTTTTATCGTAGGAAGGGAAAAAAATAGCCGCCGCCCGCCAGATTTCTCATGCTGATAAATATAATTTTCTATTAATTTTCTGAACAGATAATTCGTCAATAGATCAATTTTGTAAGTATATTTGACTTTAATTCACGCTACCAGTCCGTGCGTAAGTAAACAATTGCGTTACAATAATTACAAGTACAAGTACAAGTATTTACGGTACCTGGTCATCTAAGGTCAGATCGTACAAGCGCATGTACGTTAAATACCTGTATATGTGTAAACACCTGCCTACCCCGAGGGGTGTTGAACGGAGACAAATAGCCTTCACCGGTAGCGTTGCGGTCAAGCATGAAATTGATCTGTCACTTTTGACAGGTGAAGGGGGAAGTAAAATCTTCTTGAATAGGTTTATTCTAATGGTAAATTTCAATGGTCAGTTCAGTTAATTGATACATAATACGGCTGTCAATCCTAAATCTTTCAATCGTACTATGGATTATTTTGTAATCGGTATCTAATTCAAGTCATTACAATAATAATTACCGAGCGGGCCGTTTCTTTGATATTTTTAATTTGGGAGAAAACATCGGCGAAATTTCGATTTTTTTAATGCGTATTATTTACTAGATTAGAATTTTTTCCACGATTTTCAGCGCAATTTTTTGCCTGCGTGATATCTACTCTTGTGGACTTTTTTTCGGACGATTATGGTACTGTACTTTGTTATTGTACACAAGATGCAAAATGGCGACCGGGGGGGGGGGGGGGGGGGGGGGGGGGGGGGGGGAGGAACGAGTGATTGTCAGCTTGAAGGTGAATTTTAAAATTGCAGACTGGGCTGAAGCATTCTTGGCACTGTAAAAATGAGAAGAGTTGAGTATGGTGAACATTTACAACAAATATAGTCACTATAGATCACAGTCTCTATAATATCTGAATAAAAAATTGTGCTTAAGTAGTTTTCGGAAAATAAAAACAAAAAATAAAAACCCTACCTACCTACCCATATTTTTTTGATCAATTATCTGAGAACCAGAAAATTTTTTTTGCATGGCCTAAACATAGTTTTTTGCTAAAAGGATCACATACATATAAATGAAAGTCCTTATTTTTTCAAGTAAAGTTTTAGCACAATGCTAAAATATCTCATGGTTCAAGGATAAGGCTTCAATTAAATACCCATGCACTTTCACAATTATAGGTGTTCCTGATGATAATTGCATCTTCAGATACATGTACGTGTATTCAAATAAGAAAATCTTAATTTTTCTTTGGAATGAAATAGTTTGACGGCACAAATGGCATTTTAGTTACAACTCCATCCACCATTTTCTTCCTGACTTCAAACTTGACCTTTGTACCATTTTTGGTGTAAGGTAATTTCACGTATCCCATGGAAACATTCTGTTTGAGGGAAGGTGAAGGACATCCACTTGTAACCTCTCCTATCACCTCACTACCAGATTCATCATAGATCTTTGTATGACCTACAAACAAAATAAATTATTGGTTCTATGATTTTCAAGTAAATTATACATTGAGTGACAATTTTCAAAATATCATTCTGATAAAATGACACAGCATGATCTAGTTCAAGGTCACAAGGTAAAAAATCTTCGTATTTTCACAAGGATACAGGTTTACATGATTCTTAAGAACCTGTCCCTGTACAGTTTTGTCAAGTGTTAAATTTTCAGAGGTCAAGGTGACACAAGGGCCAAAATTTTGGTTTGTACTGACTCTAGAATTGAACAGTCCTTGTCGCAAGAAATACATAAAAGAATATCATAAACCTACTACATAGTTCAAATGCTTTGAACATAATCTCAATGCTTTTAAAGGGCTGGCTAAACATACATGTATAGAACAAGCTCAAAATTAAAAAAAAATAATGGGGGGGGGGGGGGCTATATGTACAGAAAGGTCTTATCAAAAGGAATATCAAGAATTTTTAAAACATGAAATGATAATTTATGAAATACCTCTAACAGGAGGGCCCTGAGATAGAAAACCAACTCTTCTTCTGCTTGGTTTGTTTTTGATTTGGTTAAGGATGACAGATGCTCCTGGAAAATTGGCTAATTCTTTTCTTCTTTTCCCTGAAAAGCATGTAAGAAATCAAATGTTTTGAAGGATTCTATTAAAACAACCAAATTCATGACTACTGAAATATTCTATGAACTGAGACAACAGTGTAGTACTATTTAGTCTGGGATGTATCACTGGGTTGGGTGCACCCCCCCTTGATCCTCCAAAACCGGCCTAACTTTGTAGCATTTTTTGCGCTCTTTCAGATAAAAATTTGTCTCATGGAAATTTCCATTGCAAAAGTGGTGTTTTTTGGGAAAAACATGTTTTTTTAGTCAAAAATCACTGAAAATAGGAAAAAAATTATAACTTTTATATGGTTGATGTTTTTAAAAATTGAAAAGTGTTAATATATAGTATTTTTTATGCTCTTTCAGATGAAATAAGTTGCAAGTTCCAATTCCTATTTTTACTGTGTGTTTTGGGGTAAAAAAGTCGAATTTTTGCCAAAATTCACAGAAATTTGAGGAAATTTTAATTTATTCCTGTTTCTCAGCTCCTCAATATTGCATATGATCGTTCAATGATGATTTAAAAAACATCTTTAAAGTCTCCTCTTTCAAATGACATATATTTTATATTCTTATTTTTTTGCAAAATCCTCGAAATTAATTATTTTATACAGAAACCTGTATTTTCAATCAGAAATCTCAGATTTCTGTATATTTATTAAAAGAACCCTTATTTGTTACGAAAGCAATGATTGAAAGCTATTTTCTAGTGTAACTTTTCACACTCTATCAGGTTATATATGTTTTACTAACATTTCATTCAAAATCAAAGTGTTTTTGGGGAAAAAACGTATTTTTTCATTTAAAAATAGCTGATTTCTGGAGAATATTTATTGAATCTATAGAAGTTCTTGAAATGATAGCAGGAATGTATTTTGAACTGTAATTATTTAGGTTCACTCATAAATTACATGTATGAAACATAAAAGGTATATTTTCTACTTAATTTTGGGGCAAAATGCCTGTTTTTTGTCTAAAAATTACAGATTTCTGGAAAAATTTTATTAATTCATTTTCTTTGCTAAAACTATACATTTAAAGCTATTATCATTATAGAAAGTAATCATGTTGTCAGATGATTGTGAAATAAAATGTAATAATTAATGAGAACCATCATTTTTGGGTAAAATAAGCATTTTTTATGCAAAAACCACTTATTTTGAGAAAATAAGTACTAGCTCTTTTAATTTGCCTAAATATATATATTTTAGCTTTGATATTATGCTGTTTCTTATTAAAAATGGATAGGAATGTTATTTGATAACTGAAATTTAATTTATATCTTATTTTGGGGCAAAAAACCTTATTTATGTGAAAAATTCACTTATTTCTGTGAATTTTTTTTTAATTTATATTTTTTTATTTAATCAACACTGGAGAGGTTTATATATAATTGGATGGCATAAATGTGATCAAGTTTAATGAGTAAGAAGAGATTTCTTTGATTATCTTGCTATTTTGGGTGGAAAATCTCGATTTTTATTTAAAAATCGCTAATTTCTGGAAAATCCTTATTACTATGAAATCAGACGTTATTATTTATATTCAAAAGAGTTCCTGGGTATATCATAGTTTGTCCTTGTAAGTCATATGCATTTTAAATATCCTCTGTTAATTCAATTGATATTTTGGGGCAAAAAAACCTAATTTATGTGCAAAATTCACTTATTTCTGTGAAAATCGTTTTAAATCTATATATTTTATTCAATCAAAGCTTGCAAGGTTTCATATAATCGGGTGGCATAAAAGTGATCAAGTTTAATGAGTTAGAAGAGATTTCTTTGATAATCTTGCTATTTTGGGTAGAAAATCTCAGTTTTTATTCAAAAACCGCTGATTTCTGGAAAATCCTTATTGCTATGAAATGTGTCGTTATTACTTATATTCTAAAGTGTTCCTGGGTATATCATAGTTTGACCTTGTACGTCATATGTATTTGAAGTATCCTCTGTTAATTAAATTGGTATTTTGGGGCAAAAAGTATGTTTTTTATGAATTATATATAGCCTATAAAATAGCTTTCAATCATTGCTTTCATAACAAATAAGGGTTCTTTTAATAAATATACAGAAATCTGAGATTTCTGATTGAAAATACAGGTTTCTGTATAAAATAATTAATTTCGAGGATTTTGCAAAAAAATAAGAATATAAAATATATGTCATTTGAAAGAGGAGACTTTAAAGATGTTTTTTAAATCATCATTGAACGATCATATGCAATATTGAGGAGCTGAGAAACAGGAATAAATTAAAATTTCCTCAAATTTCTGTGAATTTTGGCAAAAAATCGACTTTTTTACCCCAAAACACACAGTAAAAATAGGAATTGGAACTTGCAACTTATTTCATCTGAAAGAGCATAAAAAATACTATATATTAACACTTTTCAATTTTTAAAAACATCAACCATATAAAAGTTATAATTTTTTTCCTATTTTCAGTGATTTTTGACTAAAAAAACATATTTTTCCCAAAAAACACCACTTTTGCAATGGAAATTTCCATGAGACAAATTTTTATCTGAAAGAGCGCAAAAAATGCTACAAAGTTAGGCCGGTTTTGGAGGATCAAGGGGGGGGGTGCACCCAACCCAGTGATACATCCCAGACTAATTTGGAATGAGTTGATTAAGACTGGTCCATTTTACATGTAATATCCACAACTTTTTCTGACCACTGAGTGAAAGTCCCATGTGACTAAATGTCCCATGCAGGTTACATGCATGTATTTCCAATACATTAGAAAATAGTTTTGCATAGACTGAGACATCATACCTATCGTCCAAGTGAGAGAAGCTTCTACAGGTGATGTGTTTTCGTCTATGTCGTTTCCATATAGGCACAATCCTGCCTCTAAACGTAAGCTGTCTCTTGCTCCCAGACCAGTGAGATGGACTTCACCTTGCTTGGAATTTATTAAAGCCTCTGCCAGACTCTCAGTTTTGTCACTGTCTACTGAAATCTAAAAATGAATACAGATTAGCATGCATCAGGTAGTTTTCTGCAGAAGCTCTTTTTCATTAAATTTACCTAAAATAATGTTCAAATTTCATAACCTAACAAAATAAATGTATTAACATTTCAACTTTGTTAATCCTTCCTGATACAAGTAACAAGAGGCACTTTCCAATGCAAAACATTGATGCATGTGTGTTCTGACATTCGTTGCCACATTATGTTCAAGGACTGCAAATAAATGTATAACCAGGGATTCCCCTTTGTGCATTTGGAATAATTGAAGGCTTAATTGTGCTGCATAATTTTTTCCATGACGAAATGTTTTGCATATACATCAATGTAATTTCATGATATGAAAAACAATTCTGAAATGTAAATAGGTTTGTTCACATCCGATATATGCAATATCACTAAATCCAAGCAAATGAATCTTCACTATACATGTACCTCCACGCCATCCTCTCCAGTATAACCACATCTTGTGACTCGGCATCCTGGAATTCCAAACACATCCATCACCTTGTTGGTCATAAATGGAAGTCGTGATAAATCAAAGTCTACTCCCTCTTGTAAAACTCTCACCATTGCAGGTCCTGAAATGACAGTAAGGTATGGCAAACTATGATCAGTTATCACAACCTCAAGGATTTCTTTTTATCTATTCTACATAATGGCATCTTAATGTGATTTAAGTAATCTTGCCTTATTTACTGACCAGTATTAGACTGCAAAGTTGTATTAGCAAAGTGGAATACATACCTTGAAGAGCTAGAAGTCCATTGCAGAGAACCTCAACTTCAACATCCATTCCCTTCTTCTTACATTCAAGTTCTCTCTTCTAAAATATGGCATAAATCAAGTTACTATTTAAAAAAATGTAATGACAAATACAGAATGTAGTTATACTGTTGTAACAGGTATAACTATAAAATTAATTTTTTATACAATTTCAAACACAAACACGAAAATAAAGCAATAAAAAAATATATCAATATCTGATTTAAAACTAACAAAAGTTAAGAATAACCTGCATATTCTGTAAATCTTTGTCCATACAACCAGCATTAGACACTACATACAAATATCCTTCATCTGTTTTATTTACAATCAGATCGTCAAGAATTCCTCCATTTTCATTAGTGAACACAGATAGAGTACCCTGGTTGTCTTTCAGAGATTCAATGTCACCAACTATGAGGCTCTCAATAAAGGAGATTCTGTCTTTACCGTGAATTCTGGTTTGTAACATGTGGGAGACATCAAACAGACCAGCAGCAGATCTGACATGGAGATGAGAAGTGGAGATTCCTGGAAAATAAGAAGAAAATCTGTCATAAAACATGTATATGTCTTTAATTTCAAATAAATCCTAAAAGATAATTTAGACACTTGACTTAACATTTATAGCAAAATTAATCCATATAGCTACATCTCTTAAATTGAAATTCTGAAGACATATTTAAAATTGAGGTACATGCCCTATATAGTTCCCATCTTGTAATCAAGAAGAAATATATTCTATGTATAGCTTAAAAGGTATTTTGAAGTTTCTACATGAACGATGAAAGAAGGGGGCGGAACATCAGTGAAACCTGCAGCCTTCTTAAATTCATGTAGAAACTTCAAAATACCCTCTAACCGACTTAGATGGCAACTACATGTTCCTCTGTAGCTAAATGGGTAGGACATCCACTGGGCATGCTGAAGGTCCCGAGTTTGATCCTCACCTACAGCAAACAAATTTCAAGTTTATACTGTTTAGCTTTACACTATTCAGGATCCATGACGACCATGGCATGATTCTTCACAAATAAGACGATCAATTTGAGAGCCTGTGATTGGTTTAGTTAAATGTTGCCATCTCATCTTGCTTAATATGAACTTCATCTTTGACCCTATAACCCTGAAATTTAAAGTTAGTCAATATCCTCTTCATAGGCAAACTTCAAACCTCCAAATCGAAGACTAAATATAAAAGTCCACAAATCTTTTTTATTTTTATTGTACACTGTGACCTTGATCTTTAACCTCTAACCTTGAATATCCTTTCATCATAGGCATAGGTGACATGCATACCTCAAGAAAGTGTAGGAACAGAATCTGTGAATTTCTTAGTTTTCCACCTTGAAAATCCACAGGTGATGTCCTCTCACTCAATAGCCCTCTCTCTTTATGAAAAAACTCAGATATAGTACTACAAAGTTTGATTATTGCGCAAAGCAATCTGTGAATTCTTCATGATTAACAATAGAAACAAGACCTAACAAATGCGCAGACAGAAATGACTGAGTTACTATATTTACCCTCTCAGCAACTTTTTTGGTATTAGATAATTTATACAGGATACAGCAAAAATTATGTCAGTGATAATTGAATTTCTCTAGCTATGGACATGCAAAATATCGCATGCATTCTTATGAAATACACACAGAGGAGACTTATTTGTGAATATCCTGTGAGTAGTGTCCTTAAAGCCTTTGTTTTTGTGACAATGCTCTGTGCAAAGTGTCTTTTTTGCCTTCGAAACTGTTTGCCACTTTGCACTTTTTGAAAATAAATTATACCATGTATATGATTGAACATTGTTGAAATTGTGATTTATATCATAAACTAGGTTTTGTGATTTATGATAAACTATAAGCTATTAACCTTCTTTATATTGAACAGGCATCTCCCATCCTGCAAAGGGTACCATTTTCCCTCCATGATTCACATGGAAATCATATAAAACTGTCCTCTTCAGATCCTGAAATAAAAAAAAGTTATCCTTCAAGTGTCATTATGCTTCACAGGAGACACAAAAATAAAGAGAATATATATAATTACAAGAGCCCCAGGGGGCACAAAGCTCACCTCAGATACCCATGCACACTCTTAACCTACTAACATTGCATGATGATAGTGTCAGTGCCAGAATTTGAACCCATTACCCTGGGTCTATATGCACATAAATCATTTCTTTTATGAAAATATAAAATTCAGACATAAAATGATATATAACAGCATTAATAGACTTAACATAGTGAATGAGTGTGCAAAACGGAAAAGAATGAAATAGACAAAAAAAAAAAAATAGAGCGATCAAAGATTACAAAGCTCACCTCGCAGCAGCAAAGTTCAATTTAATTATATCTCTAAGTACATGTATATTGGCTTTAAACAGAAATATCACTCCAGTGGAAAAAAGTAGGTCAATGTCACTTTATGAAAGTTTGATCAAAGATACATCCAATATACAAGTTTGGTGCATGTAGCACATATAATTTGCTCAATAATGGCCTTTAAAGGCAAAATCACTCAAGCAGAAAAAGTAGGTCAAGGTCATTTTATGAAAGTTTGATCAAAGATACATCCAATAAGCAAGTTTGGTACAGTGAAACCTGTCTAAACCGATATCGACTCGGACCAAGAAAAAATATCGGTATAGACAGGTTATCTGATAACACAGGTTTAACCAAATTAAAGCCTCCAGATAACATTTCCAAGTTTTCTTTCTGTTCCAATTGAAACACATGTATTCATCATAAAACTGTGAAATAGCCATACCCTCTTCTTTACTATGAACTGTTTAAACTCTTAATTCTCATAAAAATTATCCTCTCTGTGATAATAAGTTAAGTTTGGAAATATATTCTCCATGAAAAGGTTTCAAGTCAGATGAATATGGCTTTAGAAATTTGTTATATGTACTTGTTGATAAATTTACACACAATTTAAACTTATCATAATACTGTGCAAACAATTAAGACACTTGCCATGGCTTGGGCAGGTTACTAATAAGAGAAATAGGGGCCACTCAGCTATTGTAATAGTTTAAATTGATCAGCTTGGGGTGATAATTAATCAAAACATAGGTTTGTCAAGGTAGGTGTTGTTTTAACATATCGGTTTAAACAGTATAAAATACATGTATAAAATGTCACTCGGACCAAAAATCTATATCGGTATTCGGAGTAGGCAGTGTTAGGTTTACACAGGTTATTTTATATAGGAAAAGATAGAAAATTCTTTGGGACCAAAAAATTATATCAGAATAGACAGGTTATCGGATTAGACAGGTATCGGTTTAGACAGGTTTCACTGTATATGTAGCACTTATACTTTGCTCAACATTGGCCTTTAAAGGCAAAATCACTCAAGCGGAAAAAGTAGGTCAAGGTCATTTTATGAAAATTTGATCAAAGATACATCTACTATGCAAGTTTGGTACATGTAGCACTTATAATTTGTTCAATATTGGCCTTTAAAGGCAAAATCACTCTAGCGGAAAAAGTAGGTCAAGGTCATTTTATGAAAGTTTGATCAAAGATACATCCAATAAGCCAAGGTCAAGGTCATTTTATGGATACATCCAATGAGCAAGTTTGGTATATGTAGCACTTATACTTTATACAATTATTGACTTTTGACTTTTGACTTCAGTCTACTCGTGACTATACAGACCTCACCAGGTCTGTATTGTCACGAGTAGACTGAAATCAAAAGTCAATAATTGCTTAATTAAATTATCAGGATTTTATTAGCATTTGCATTGAAATGAAGTCAGAGATCTAACACTACAAAAATCAACGCAAGTGCTTGTCATGCATGCCCTAATCCTGAATAGACCGCTTTGGAGCTTTAGCGGTCAACTCACTCTGATGTACACTCAATCAAACAGCGTCTCGACCAATCAGAAATAAACAAATTCGGCAATAATTCCTGATCATTTAATAATGCTCAATATTGGCATTTTAAAGGCAAAATCACTCAAGTGAAAAAAGTAGGTAAGATAATGCATCCGATGCATGGGTTCACCTAAGCATCCCAAGATGAATCACTGGTGCAAGTTTGGTTACTGTAGCATCAGTCCTTTGTCAGATACTGAGCTACCCCTAAAACTTTCATCAGACATTGAAACAAGTCATTCAACCGAAAAATGTAGGTCAGATGCAGCATCCAATGTATGGGTTCACATCAGCATCCCAAGATGAATCACTGGTGCAAGTTTGTTTACTGTAGCATCAGTACTTTGTCAGATACTGAATTACCCCCAAAACTTTAACCAGACGGGGATGGGGACGTGGACGCGGACGCGGACACAGGGGTTATAGCTTAACCTCATCTCAACTTCGTCGAGGTGAGCTAAAAATTGTTGTTGGTAAAAAAAGAAATCGAGGATATAAAGATGATTTAAAAGTGCATAAAAAGCTGACATAATGGAAAACATAGGTAATTGCGGACACAGGGGTTACAGCTTAACCTCATCTCAACTTCGTCGAGGTGAGCTAAAAATTGTTGTTGGTAAAAAAAGAAATCGAGGATATAAAGATGATTTAAAAGTGCATAAAAAGCTGACATAATGGAAAACATAGGTAATCACAGATTATGAAGCTCACCTCATGGCAGCAAAATTCAATTCAAACATATTTCTAAGTACATGTATATTATTGGCTTTTAAAGGCAAAATCGTTCAAGTGGAAAAAGTAGGTCAAGGTCATTTTATGAAAGTTTGATCAAAGATACATCCAATATGCTAGTTTGGTACATGTAGCACCTATACTTTGCTCAATATTGGCTTTAAAAGGCAAATTCACTCAAGTGGAAAAAGTAGGTCAAGGTGATTTTATGAAAGTTTGATCAAAGATACATGTACACACAATATGCAAGTTTGGTGCATGTAGCACTTATACTTTGCTCAATATTGGCTTTAAAAGGCAAATTCACTCAAGTGGAAAAAGTAGGTCAAAGTGATTTTATGAAAGTTTGATCAAAGATACACACAATATGCAAGTTTGGTGCATGTAGCACTTATACTTTGCTCAATATTGGCTTTAAAAGGCAAATTCACTCAAGTGGAAAAAGTAGGTCAAGGTGATTTTATGAAAGTTTGATCAAAGATACACACAATATGCAAGTTTGGTACATGAAGCACATATACTTTGCTCAATATTGGCTTTTAAAGGCAAAATCACGCAAGCGGAAAAAGTAGGTCAAGGTCGTTTCATGAAAGTTTGATCAAAGATACATCCAATATGCAAGTTTGGTACATATAGCACTTATACTTTGCTCAATATTGGCTTTCAAAGGCAAAATCACTCAAGCAGAAAAAGTAGGTCATGGTCATTTTATGAAAGTTTTATCAAAGATACATCCAATATGCAAGTTTGGTACATATAGCACTTATACTTTGCCCAATATTGGCTTTTAAAAGCAAAATCACTCAAGTGGAAAAAAGTAGTTTAGATGCTGCATTCCATGCATGGGTCCATCTCGGCATCCCTAGACGAATCACTTGTGCAAGTTTGGTTACTTTAGCATCAGTACTTTGCCAGATACTGATCTACCCCAAACTTATTGACTAAGCCACTCTGAGCTACCCTCAAACTTCTAAACCAAGTCACTCAAGCAGAAAATGTAGGTCAGATGCAGCATCCGATGCATGGGTCCATCTCAGCATCCCTAGATGAATCACTTGTGCAAGTTTGGTTACTGTAGAATCAGTGCTTTGTCAGATACTGAGCTTAACCCCAAACTTCTTAACCAAGCCACTCTGAGCTACCCCAAACTTCTTAACCAAGTCACTCAAGCAGAAAATGTAGGTCAGATGCAGCATCCGATGCATGGGTTCACCTAAGCATCCAAAGATGAATCACTTGTGCAAGTATATTTATTCATGAAAGATCATCGTAACATGTAATACACAGTAGTTAAATATAGGATTTGAAAGAAAGCTTTGAAGCTTATTTAAATTCCTCTCCATAACAAGTTTGGTTACTGTAGCATCAGTACTTTGCCAAATACTTAGCTACCCCAAACTTCTTAACCGGACGCGGACACGGACTGTGGAAGCGCGGGGGTATAGCATAAGCTCACTCAACTTTGTCGAGGTGAGCTAAAAATGAAAAAAGGAAGAAAAAAATTTGGGGTGCCTGGACTTGAACCCACAACTCTTGTGTCCATGTGCACAGTTAACATTTCTATTCATATATTTTAAAGAATTCATAAAAATTCCGAAAAAGACGATTATAGCATGTAATGTATATCAAAGCAAATAGTAACTTAAATATGACAAACATGCACTAAACAAGGGAACAAAACCATACATTTATAGAGTTAGTCAAAGAAACAGTACAAAAATGAGCATATCTGGAAAAATTTGACTTCAGCCTGAAACCCTTAAACAACAACACTTGTTAAGAAATCTGTCTAGATCATACAGATGCTTTCGGTTTATGACTATATGTGCTTAATTCTGTTCTGTAGAAGAAGCTTGTCAAAGGAGGGTTACCCCCTGTGACCTACTTTTGCCTGTTGTGGCGCCACCTAATGACAGAACCGGATGAAAAACAACAACACTTGTAGGGGGCCATGAGTACTTCATTCCTGCCAAGTTCATGAAAATCCCTTAAGTGGTTCTTGAGATGTTGGAGATCCCCTCCCTTCATTGAGAAGAAGTCGAAAATGTGAAAAGTTTACGACGGACGGATGGACGGCGAATGCCACGCTATGACAACAGCTCACTTGAGCTTCGCTCAGGTGAGCTTATAACAGGACTTAAATCATCAGGCCTCATTTAGCACGTGTTAACTTAAAAATTGAAAGCATCAATATGCATGATCCTGCGATATAGACAGCTAATTTTGTTTTCATCAAAGGTATATTACATTGTACAATCGTATATCCTTGCACCATTTTATTTATATCACATATCCATGTTTTAAACCCCCTATATTTTATCAGTAACTGTAGTGGCCTTTGTTCAGTTTAGGGGACCAGGACTATATAGATTAAAAAAAACACAATTTTAAGACAGAATTTTCCACCAGAATTTTTTCAGAGAATAAAATATTTTCTACTGTTTTAATATAGTGTTGCTTTTTCATTTGTACTGTGAATTATAACCATTATTTTTACTCCTTAAAATTGCTCTTGATTGTCTTTAGGATATCATGACTTTTAATTAAGGACAAATTAAATAAATGAAATACATGAACATTTTAAAGATATATTTCTTTTCTGTAACTAAATGAACAATAAATCACTATTTTAACTCACTTTTCCCCCCTTGAATACGCTCAAACATCATTTGGCTTTGTACATTTTCCCCTTTCAAATTCATCTTTGTAGTTGTCACTGTTAGTTCACTGATTTCCAATACAAAATGGCGGTTGCATGACGTAAAAGTAATTGTTAAAATTCAGTATCAGATGATTGTTTCCCATACGAAAATCGCATTGTAACGTCGGGATTTCAGCGCGAAATGACAGTCAAATTCGAAAACAAAATGGCGACTTTTTTGCGTAGCATATGACTTACAGTGTACAACCCCAATTTTCCCTATCATATCAAAACCCTCCCTCTTTTCAGAGGGTCTGCGACGCAAGACACTTGGATATAGGAAAGGGAATAAGGAAGGATTATTTTTACCCTTCAAATTCGTCCTTTTTTGCCCATACTGGTGTTGGAACAGTTTCTGGACGATTTTGAAGGTTTTTCTGGGATAACTCCTGATCTGTCCTTCAATGGAAAACATTCAAATTTCTCTCAAATAATGCTATGCCCTTCCCACAGATACTCATGTTGAAAGAAAATATGAAATCTCTCAAGAAATATGGTTTCTAGACAGATTGTATGACCCTATATTTTGGCCATTTTTCGCAAATCACTGGAACAGTTTCCGGACACTTGATTTTAAATCTGTCAAACTCAATCAATTTCAGCCCAAACTGGATGATTTATGGATAGTTTTCTTCAATCTTTTCTACAAATGACTGTGTAAAAATAATTTTGAAAATAGAACCAAAACTTCTCAAATCATAGAGATTAAAATAGTATAGCTCTCGCCGACTTCCCCCCCCCCCCCCCCCCCCCCCCCCCCCCCCCCCCATTGCACGATATTAAACGGGGCAGAAAGGGGTAAAAAGGTGGTGTGATAAAGCAACTTAGATGCAAAATTTTGTTTATACATTGATTCGTGATTTGAATTCTGCATTTAAATGTATACAAAATTGTCACTAAATTTTGAAAATAATTTTCTTCAAAGTACTTGAAATGGGCGACTGTCCGGAAACTGTTACTGTCCGGAAACTGTTCTGACACCAGTATAGTCCCGGTCCCCTAAACTGAACAAAGGCCACAATAGTCGCACTTTTTCAACTATGGCAACTGATTTAGTGATTGCATGCAGCTTGTGAAACACATATTGGCGATCGTGCTATACCGGGTGAGTTTTAGCATGACCAACCATGGGTTCAGATGATATTGCTTGTAAAAATAAAACAGAACTTGTGAAATATATGGCAAAATATTATTTTTGCTTAGTTCAACATAGCAGGGGGTGTTCCACATCGCCATATTTTGGCTTTGTTGATTGAAAAAATACTTTCTTTACTACTGTAGCATCTTCTTGGTAGATTGCAGAAACTGGATTTACATCTTGTTAAGCCTGTCAATCTCCCAAGACCACAGGACAGAAGTCGAAATGGCATGCTGAAATGTGAAAATTCGCAGCAGATGACAACACATGTACGAAACTGCGGATTCCTAATGGTACTAAAAGACAAAACTAATAATAAATCTAAACAAACTTTGTAAAATAAGATTATCAATTAAAACGCATGATTTCATTATCCTCCTACATAGCGGCTCTGATATTTCTTTTTATTCAATACGAAACTAAGAATTGAAGAGCAACTTTCAAAACCGAAAGAAGAATTTAGCACATTTTTCATTCAAAATGCTTTACCTCGAGGATTATTTAGAGAGTATGACAGATTTTACCTTTCTTTTATTTCCTTGTTAATCATGATTAGCAGTATCAGTGAAATATTTACATCTTTTCTCGAAATTCCTCTGATTAGCTAAAAACTGGATAACTTGATAAAAATATGACATAGAAGGTGAAAATGGTGGAGTTTGTCGTGGTATGCGCTTTTTCACGTATTGGACCTGTTGGTAAACTCGAGTTTTACAAACTTGGACATATGTCATATTGTAGAAATATCTTGAAGTGTTGTGGGATTACAATCCTCCGATAGACAAAGTGTTAAATAACTGGGCTATCGGATTGACCCTTTAGCTCACTCGGTAACGCTTTGGCCACCCACCCTTTTGATCCCGGCTCGAAGCAAGGTTACTATACAGGCAACGAGAATGGGATCGTTGTCATGGAATGCCAGAGCATTACCTAAAGGGTCAACCCGATAGCCCAGTCATTTAACACTCTGGTCTATCGGAGGATTGTATTCCCACAACACTCTTCCCTCCTTTCTTTGAGGAGGACGGTGGTGTATCCTGGACAAATTTTAAATATTAATTTCTTTGCTTGCAATTGCAGTGATAGAAAACTTACCCATGGAAATGCGAGAAAGATTAACAGAGATGAGAGAAATGGACTTGCAAGTACAGAGTAAGAACACCTTATGAACCATTTATTTTCATACATGTACCGATATCAGATTGGATATGGATAAGGGCTCAACTTGTCAAAGGTCAAGGTTAATTTGGAATACTGCAACTTGGTATATGCATCCAGGGTTTTTTTTTTCCTTGTTTTGGGGCCGAATTTCGGCCCCTTCCCAATGCCAAATTTCCTCTATTTTTCCCAAAAAATCACCCTGAAATTCCCAAAGAGGAACTATGAAAAAATCACCTGAGAAAATAAGACCCAAACCTGGAAGTCAGCACAAAATGTCCTATTTCTTAGTGCATTTTTTAAAGTTTTTTATTCATCCCATGTTCAGTTCAAGCAATTCAATCGATTATCAGTGTTAATAAATGATACTTTAAGATTATATTTTCGTGAGAATTTGTACAAAAGTTTTCCCAATTTTAGCAAAGTGTCGCAAATTTTCCCAAATGGGATAGGCACAGGCACCTTCCCCAAAATAAAAAAAAAACCCTGGCATCTGTAGGTTGTATTTTCTTTTTAATATTGAAGCTGCAAATGTATTCAATAACACACATGACCACAGTAAACTTTGTATATAACAAAGCCCAGGGGACCACTGGTCCAAATTCGTTTTAGCCCTATTTCGTTACATGCATTTTGATACTAAATATGTTTCCTTGGTCTGGCCATTCTGAATGAATGAAAAGTTAAGACTAGTATTCAATAGCAATTAGCCATGTTGTGATTTATTCAGTAAGCATTCTTTACAAATGACATGCCGATAGAGTATTAAATGATTGGCAATCATTTCCTCATATGTATACATTATACATGTTATACAACACGTCTCCTAATAGGTAATTAGCACGGGGACAACAGATTTGATAATTAGTCATTATCTGTCTGCCTGGCTGAGGTGTGTTAATTGGGAGTACCTGGAGGGCATTCCCTTACATCAGGTGAAAATAGTGAAGAAACTGTGACTACGGGACCACAAGATGGCTTTGTAAAAGCTGATTATTCGTTATATACAAATTCGGTACAGGCGTACAAAAATCAATGAAGGGTAATATGACTTCTGCAGGGACTTTCTTTTTACTTCGTTACAAGCAGAATTTTGCTTTAAACCTGTTCGTTATAGGTGAAGTTTACTGTATATGAATTATGAGAGACCATACACTTTTCTTTAATTCCTTACCATATTTCAATTATGAATCAATACTTTGTTTAGATGCTTTGGACAATCTAGATGAAAGAGTGAAAACTTTCTTCAAGAAGTGCACCCAACCAAATATGAAACAGGAGTGGAAGGATGAGCAATTCAAAAGTATAAAACAGGTACATAATGTAAAATAGATTCATGATGCCTTGGAAGCTTTTTTAGTTAAAGTTGTCTGTCCATCTACCTGTCTGTTTGCCTCTTTTCTCTTTTTACTGGTCACTTTGATAACTGCTGCCAGATAATTCCTCTATAGAAGTTCATTGATTCCTAGATGGGGGACGGACAGGGGGGGGTTGGGTTACCACCCCACTTCCTCCCCTTCCTGGCCTGTTACCTCCCCTTGTTCCACTTCCTTCCTCCCTTCTTCTTCCCCATCAGTTTCACCCTTCCCTCTCCCTCCTGCACCCTCTGTCCTCCCCTTTTCCTCCCTCCTCCCTCAGCCTCTCTCCCTCCTCCCATCTCCTTCCTCCCCCTTCCCTTCACCGTCCATCCTCTCCTAGATGGAGAATGTCAGTATGAAATTCTAGATGCAGAAATGGATTTGAATGTAACATGACACAAAGGGAAATTACTATCTGTAGATATTGCTGATTAGCTCACCTTGACAAAGTTGAGATGAGCTTATGCTTATACCCCTGGTATCCGCGTCCGCATTCGGTTAAAAGTTTTTGGGGTAGCTCAGTATCTGACAAAATACTGATTCTACAGTAACCAAACTTGCACAAGTAATTCATCTTGGGATGCTGATGTGGACCCATTCATCAGATGCTGCATCTGACCTACATTTTCCGGTTCAGTGACTCACGCCCTTGTCTGGTTAAAGTTCTTGGGGTTTCTCAGTATCTGACAAAGTACTGATGCTACAGTGACCAAACTTGCACAAGTGATCCATCTTGGGATGCTGAGGTGAACCCATGCATCTGATGCTGCATCTGATCTACTTTTTCCACCTTAGTGATTTTGCTTTTAAAAGCCAATATTCAGTAAAGTGTTACATGTACCAAACGTGCATAGTGGATGTATCTTTGATTAAACTTTCATGAAATGACAAACTTTCATAAAATGACTTGACCTACTTTTTCCGCTTGAATGATTTTGCCTTTTAAAGCCAATATTGAGTAAGGTATAAGTGCTTTGTGTACCAAACTTGCATTTTGGATGTATCTTTGGTCAAACTTTAATAAAATAACCTTGACCTACTTTTTCCACTTGAGTGATTTGCCTTTAAAAGCCGATATTAAGCGAAGTATAAGTGCTACATGTACCTACTTGCATAGAGGATGTATCTTTGATCAAAGTTCCATAAAATCACCTTGACCTTCTTTTTCTGTTTGAGTGATTTGCCTTTAAAAGCCAATATTGAGTAGCGTATATGAGCTACACCTACCAAACTTTCGTAGTGGATGTATCTTTTATCATACTTTCATAGAATGACCTTGACCTTCTTTTTTCTCGCTTGAGTAATTTTACTTTATAAAGCCAATATACATGTACTTGAGGTGAACTTCTTAATCAGTGATTATGTAGAAGGGATGGCTGATATTTACCTTATATGTGTACAGTATATATGTACATTAGATAAACTTTCATGACAACTCCTCTCCCCAGTCTTTGATGTGTGAATTGAATAAAACATTTAAAAAAGATACACCCAAGATTGGAATTACACAAAACATTTAAAAGTACTTTCCTTTTCATCTGTAAAAAGTCTTATATAGTAATAACATGTAAATAATCTTTTATACTAGGAATATTACAAATCACTAGAAGATGCAGATGAGAAGGTTCAGTTAGCCAATCATATTTATGATCTGGTGAGTAGAAACTCTATTTCACCATATTGAAACAAAGCTGAAATAATTGTGTGACCTTTTCTATAAAAAACATTAAGGGATAGGACTTTTCTTTCATGTACCATATGATAAGGAAAAAAACCCTCTCCTTTCAATGTCTTAAAAAGCTCATTATATGGATACATTTATTGCCCAAATGAGATGTACTTCATTCTTACAGGAAACAATCTTTTTGATTACAGTATTGTCAATATTAATTTTCTTTGATGTGTAGGTTGATAGACATTTAAGAAAACTTGATCAGGAGTTATCAAAATTCAAAATGGAACTGGAAGCTGACAATGCTGGAATCACAGAAATATTAGAGAAAAGTATGTACTAGATTAATTCTGTTGTGCATTATTTGTTGTTTGACTTCAGTAAAATTCTAAATGTCATAGCATCAAGAAAATAAAATGTTCATTGTCAAAGTTACATGTACATCTATATTCAGTAAAGAAGCACATGTTAATAAGGATGTACATGTATTCAAAATTTCTTGACATACTGTAAGCCTGTTTGTCATTGCTCTATTTGAATCAAAACATTTATCAGAGTGTCTCCCAAACTCTCGATTTATCATTTACATGGAATAAGTTTCCTCTATGTGTTTGTATGTGTATGTTGTTTTTGATTGCTTCATTTATTTCTTTTCAGGATCATTGGAGTTGGATAAAACACCATCTTTAGGAGGCAGTCGTGGAGAAAGTAAGAATTTGCTACCAAATTGACACACCTTGTCAATTATTGCTTGAACGGATTATTTGAGCATGATATATACATACATACATATCTTTGAAATTTTAAGGAGGGTTTGAACACCAAGATGGCGGCGGCATTATTTGTTTTCTCGCTTCCTAGGAAAAGTACAGTCTTAACTCTCTTAAAACATTTGATACTCTGATTGATACACACATTTGAGTATCCTGATGAAATTTGAAAAATTTACGGCGTCATTTGAAGAAATTATGGCGATTTTCGAAATTTAGGACTTTGGGAGTTTTATCTATGAGAAAACCACGATGTCATTTCGACGTTATCGGGAAAAAATGTTCGCATTCAAAATGCATAAAAACATTATTACTAAACGTATTGCATTGAAACTTAGCATGTATAAAATAGAAAATTAAATCTTCATCACAATTTATTCGTTGACAAATTTACGTTACAGGAATGTGGATGTCACTTCATTGAAAATGGACGATTTTGGAGGAAATAAATGGAAAATATAAAGCCTTGTAATATTTTAATCCTAAATTCAATTTTTCCCATTTAATCATGAAATCATCCCTGGACATTTTGGATAATTTTGATAGTTTTTGACAAAGATTCATCCACAGGATTCCTAATAATTAACTAGCAACTACAGTAAATTGGCTCGAAATTGCAATTTTTTTAGGGACAGTGTCATCTTTTATTCAAGTATCCAGCCTGTGTTTAAAGTGCCTCTACATTGCAAAATCATATTTTTTCTACTACTTGGTATTAATGAAACGCATCTTTTCCCGAAAACGCGATATTTCTGCGGTGAAGATTTAATGAGCTACTTGCACCATCTTATCTTGATTAACTTTTGACCACCTGTGATCGCCGGTCTCCGGCGCTCTCTGTGGTCAGACGTACAAAGTGAAACGAATAGCCTGATCGTTGATGCTAACTCTGTATAAATAGTACAGAAAAAGAGAAAGAAGGAGAAACTTTTGAACAGAATTTTAGATTAATAAATGACTTAGAATAGAGAAAAATGGATAGGTATTACAAAAATATACATTTTGAACACAGAGCACGATAAGAAATAATTTTATAGGCATTTACAAGGACTGGTTAACAAAGACTTATTAAGCATACATCAGGACAGGCTCCTATTATGCATTTCCAGTAAATTGTAGTAATCACAGGGAAATAATTTCGATTTAGTCAATATTTCTATGAAAAAAAATTAATTTCTTTAAAGTGTGAAATGTGTGTTTGAAATCCGAGAGTAACAAACAAGGGATAACGACAGAATTCTTCCGACCAAGAGAATGTTATATTCGGAAATATTATTTTGACCCTGGAGGAGATCGAGACTTCCATCTATTTTCTTCATTTTTCTTGGGTTTTTTAAGTGTCTTTCTTTTTCTTCTGTTTTAATTTATCCTATTTGATATATCAGTTCCTAACGAAGAAAATAAGATGGTTGGAATGGAAGGAAAGGGGGGGTTACAAACGTTCGAACTGCGAACTTTCTTATTATCAGGCCGATATTACATGCCGAACTTTTGTAGTTTTTAAGTTACAGAAATAGAAAAGTGCGAAAGGTTTGAAATGTTGAAAATACTAGGCTAGCTATTTTAAACATACGCCCCCTCCCCCCAAATACTTCGTATATGGTGCTTACAATCGGACTGATCGTATTCCCACTTTTCCTGTGCCAAAGCAATTTTGACCTTTCATTGCTCTTATTCTTACATGCGTAATGCAAAAAAGAAACAAAGAAAAAAAAAACAAAAACAAAAAAACTACCTAATCACGCGCCATAAACATGTATATATCTCTTATTCGAATATCGGTGGGGTTGAAATTAAAATGTCATGTGAACATATTAAATGCTGTATTTCTAATCAAGTCTGATATAAATAAAATGTAGTGGAATGGGCTCTGAAAATAAACTCGTGAATATATCTGTCTATTTACCCCCAAATGTCTATTATCTAATTGTATTTTTTAACATCCCCTTTTAATCTTCTTGAATTGTAATAGTGTACAAAACACTACATAGTAAATGGGACAATAATTATCATTATTTCAATTCTTTTTTTGTAGAATATTCTGATAATTTCACTGTTCATCTATGCTTCGTACTACTATCTGAAATGCTATCTGTTTCACTCATGACGATTTCACCACACATGTGGTCAGCAGCAAGATTTAGCGATAAGACGCTCGGCTATCTTCCGCTGCAGGTGTAAATAGACACTAAAATCACAAAATACGGGGTTAAAACGCAGGAATTTTTGCAAATTAATTATGCAATCGCAAATTGATTCATATTTGTTATTTGATGGACTTAAAACATCCTGTAATGTAGAGGCACTTTAAAACACAATTCATTTTATCTTTTCCATATGTAAGTGCAATATATTTATGGATATTTTGGAAGTTAAATCAAAATTAATTTCAAATAGCTTTACAAGGACTAGAATGGCACTTTCAATATTATGACGTCATCAAGAAATTCACGAAAACGTCGATTAATGCATATTTCAAAGTCTCGTAGAAAATTTTCCTGTGGATAGAATCAAATGTAAGTTTGCATAGTCAAGGACAGACATGAATTATATAATTTCAGAAATTTTCAGAAGAATTGAATTTGGCGTCCAAGTGTTCAATACCTCCTTAAAATCATATGTTGAATTTTAAACAGGTACATGTACCAACAAAATTTATGATGTGGCAATAAACAGAAAAGTGATAATTGAGATTTTATTTTTCAGAGCGGAAATTGAATCATTCACAACCATCACTGTCAAACCATTCAGAGAAGAGGATCCATGTAGCTACAGAGAAAGTTTTATCATCTATAGCCAATGAAGCTGCCAGAGAGACCATGGGTATCAGTGGTCAGCGTAGACAGTCAAGTTCAGGGTCAAACTCGCCGGCTCTGTCCATGTTCAACTCAACATCAACTCCATCTATATCATATAGCTTAGGTAATTAAATCATCAAATAACAAGATTTTTTGCCAGTTACTTAATATGCAATATCATTCTTAGTGCTTTTTGAAAATTAATCATTGAAAGATTTACAAATCTATTCATAGTTTCCGATTTAAATGAATAGAAACAGAGCCAAATATTGTTATTCATGACAGGTCACATGGGTGCAGCTGGTAGTAATGCAGCTATAGCAGCAGCCGCCTCACAAGCCATTGCAGCCACTCAACAAGTGGTAAGTCATTTACTATAATATATGCAATGTACTACCAGGGGGAATAACTCAGTTGTTAAAGTAATTGCCTATATGGTTCGATATTCAGGGATCAAACCCCGGTTTAGGCACATCTTTTCCTACCCTTGTACATTTGACAAATTGAAAGTGACATTAGAGGAGAGGTAGAATCAGGGTTTAATTTACATGTAGTAAGGTCTTTTGGAGGAACTTTATAAGAACAATATTACATAAAAGGGTAACAGCCAGATTCGAAAAGGATACACTTTCTAAGGATTTCCAATATATTTCAAATACTCTAATAGAAAACTTCAACGTCAGATGCATTACGTCAATATCTACTCGTCTAGAAAAAAAAAACTTTTTATGCCAAACTCCAGAGCTTTGTGAGAAGGACAAGGCAAGGTCAGTGATTAGTTCACAGTACTGTTAGCCTAAATTCCGTAGGGATATTGCTCGATTCCTCATTGAATGAGCAAAAACCTAACTCTTGGGTTGAATAGAGACCCCCCATAACTTTTGAATGGAAGGTGATAGAGATTTCATATTTCACATGTGTATTCCTTGTGACAAGACCTTTCCATTGATACGAAAATTTTCGACCTCATGGCCTTGACCTTGACCTTTGACCTACTTTTCAAAAACTATAACATTGGGCATAACTTTTGAATACTAAGTGATAGGGCTTTCATATTT
This sequence comes from Pinctada imbricata, assembly GCA_033119305.1. Classification (NCBI taxonomy): domain Eukaryota; kingdom Metazoa; phylum Mollusca; class Bivalvia; order Pterioida; family Pteriidae; genus Pinctada; species Pinctada imbricata. Next base: position 98,343,216 of record VSWD01000005.1, on the reverse strand, counting down.
CACATTTGTGTTCATTGTGACAAGACCTTTCCATTGATACCATAATTTTTGACCTTGTGACCTTGACCTTTGACCTACTTTTCAAAAACTTTAACATTGGGCATAACTCTTGAATGCTAAGTGATAGGGCTTTCATATTTCACATGTGTATTCTTTGTGACAAGACCTTTCCATTGATACCAAAATTGTTGACCTTGACCTTTCCCATACTTAACAGAAAATGAAGTTTATACTAACAAAAGATGCCACCGGGGGCATTCGTGTTTCCCAAACACAGGCTTTATTCATTCTGTGGTTGGAGTTCTTTCTGGACATTTTTCTATGTATATTAGCATATGATTTAGTAAAGTTTTTCATTACTTGTCATATTCTTTTCTGTAAAAGCAAGTAAAATTTATTTCCGATTAAATCGAAATAATCGATTAAAATCCTCTCCGATCATAAACCGATAATCGATTATGAAATTTTTCTGATTATACAACACTAACACATTTTCATGTTCTTAATCCTCTGAAAATCTTTCAGACAAAATGCTTATACATGGGTTGTAGGCCTTTATGATTTATGTTATATCTTTGAATAAGAAAAACTTTAATGTATTTCTGGACAGACTGTATTTTAGCTACTTGAGATGTTGGAGTACTGTAAACATGGTTATTTTCGTGGGGGGCAATTTGACCATTGCAACAGCAGGGGTGGGGGTAATTTTGGCAAAATCGGGCGTATTCCCTGTAGTCTTTCAAACTGGTTGTAATTTTCACGCAGGGATTATTAATAGAATAACTACTATAGAATAAATGTTTTAGCGCATTATGAGAAACATAATTCCTGGATCCATTGTAGGTTATCACAGTATAATCACATTCCAAAAGACAGTTATTATATATATTTACATTCCAGTTTTTCATGCTTAAATGACGTTGAAATACGAATAAGAGTCTGTTGCTAAGGCTCTGTTACTATGTACCATCAAAGTTCAAATCAAGCTAAATTACTATGACGTCATAGTTCAAACCATGCCACCCCAGTTACGCACCTATAATCACAGTGTAAATTCTATACAAATGAATGGGCATATGTAAATATTTCAGGATAAATTGTAATAATACATTGCATAAAGCAAAAAGTTACCCCTTTGTGAAACTTTCCACGTTTACAGTATCTAATTATATTGAGTTGACTTCTTATTACATGACGTTTTGAAAGTATATTTAGTTTTAAGAGTTATTGTTCAAAAACAAAATAGAAAAAGTAAAGTAGGAAGTGAGGGAGAAGAACCTCCTCCAAATATAAGGCTTGAAATATAGAAGTTTTAAAGATTTTCATTATTCAAGTGATTCATCTTTTTGTGTCGCCTGCGAAGCATAGCGACACTTATGGATCACTTTGTCCGTCTGTCCGTCAGTCAGTCCGTCAGTATGTCTGTCTGTCACACTTTGGGTGTCACACCCCATAACATTTCATTGTTAAGTGATAGGGCTTTGATATTTCACATGTGTATTCCTTGTGATAAGACCTTTTTACCATTATTTTTTGAATTAGTGACCTTGACCTAGATATTTGACCTACTTTTCAAAAAAATTAAGATTGGCTATATCTTTTGATTGGTAAGTTATAGGGCTTTGATATTTTACATGTGTATTCGTTGTGATGAAACCTCACTATACATGCCATAATTTTTGACCTAGTGACCTTGTCCTAGATATTTGACCTACTTAAAAAAAACTTTGTCCGTCAGTCCGTCCGTCCATCTGTCTGTCTGTCACACTTTGGGTGTCACACCCCATAACTTTTCATTGGTAAGTGATAGGGCTTTGATATTCCACATGTGTATTCCTTGTGATAAGACATTTTTACACATACCATAATTTTAGACCTAGTGACTTTGACCTAGATATTTGACCTACTTTTCATAAAAATTTAGATTGGCTATATCTTTTGATTAGTAAGTGATAGGGCTTTGATATTTCACATGTGTATTCGTTGTGATGAAACCTCACTATACATGGCATAATTTCTGACCTAGTGACCTTGACCTAGATATTTGACCTACTTAATAAAAACTAAGATTGACTATATCTTTTGATTGGTAAGTGATAGGGCTTTGATATTTCACCTGTGTATTCCTTGTGATAAATCCTTACAATACATGCCATAATTTTTGACCTAGTGACCTTGACCTACTTTTCAAAAAAGCTAAGATTGGCTATGTATCTTTTAATTGGAAAATGATAGGAATTTGATATTTCACATGTGTATTTCTTGTGACATAACCTTACTACACATACCATAATTTTTGACCTACATATTTGACCTACTTTTCCAAAAAATTAAAGATTTGCTATATCTTTTGATTGGTTAGTGATAGGGATTTTATATTTCATATGTGTATTTCTTGTCATGAGACCTTTCTACACATACCATATTTTTTACCTAGTGACCTTGACCTAGGATTTTGACCTACATTTCAAAAAATTAAAATTGGCTATATCTTTTGATTGATAAGTGATATGGCTTTAATATTTCAAACATGCATTTCTCCATCATAGATGTTATAAATATAGGTGACTGATGCTGCATGATATGCTATAATGATTCAGTGGATTCTTGTTATCACAGGTTTCCTAATGATGAATATTATAAAGCAAATCTTATGATGAGTCCTTTCCTTTATTCCCAAAAATTTGTACCAAATGAACTTCAACTAGATGATTGACCTTTTCTGAAAGTAATAGATTGACCATTTCTTTTAATTGGTAAGTAAGAGGTTAAATATTTCACTTGTGAGTTCATTTGAGAAGACTTTCCCACTGATACATGTACAAATATTAAACCAAGTGACCTTGACCTACATATTTGATCAACTTTTTAATAATAGGCCGCTTGTCAAACACAAGCATTCCTTGGATTGCTATTTTTTACTTCATTAATGTAGAATGGCAAGAACACTTATTTGTTATGATTAGCTGATTATGTATACTTGATTAACTTTGTCCATTTCTAAAACAACTTGGATTTGAAGCTTTTTAGCTCGCCGGGACGAATGTCCGGAGAGCTATTGTCATACCCCCGGCGTCGGCGTTGGCGTCTGCGTCTGCGTCTGCGTCTGCGTGCGCGTGCACAAAAACTTTAACCTTGCTTATAACTTTTAAACCAATACAGATTGGGCTTTCATATTTCACATGTGCATTCCTTGTGACAAGACCTTTCCATGGATACCAAAATTTTTGACCTTGTGACCTTGACCTTGGAGATTGACCTTCTTTTGAAAAACTTTAACCTTGGCCATATTTTTGGAATGGTAAGTGATAGGGCTTTGATATTTCACATGTGTATTCCTTGTGACAAGACCTTTCCATGGATACCAAAATTTTTGACCTTGTGACCTTGACCTTGGAGATTGACCTACTTTTGAAAAACTTTAACCTTGGCCATATTTTTGGAATGGTAAGTGATAGGGCTTTGATATTTCACATGTGTATTCCTTGTGACAAGACCTTTCCATGGATACCAAAATTTTTGACCTTGTGACCTTGACCTTGGAGATTGACCTACTTTTGAAAAACTTTAACCTTGGCCATATTTTTGGAATGGTAAGTGATAGGGCTTTGATATTTCACATGTGTATTCCTTGTGACAAGACCTTTCCATGGATACCAAAATTTTTGACCTTGTGACCTTGACCTTGGAGATGATTGACCTACTTTTGAAAAACTTTAACCTTGGCCATATTTTTGGAATGGTAAGTGATAGGGCTTTGATATTTCACATGTGTATTCCTTGTGACAAGACCTTTCCATGGATACCAAAATTTTTGACCTTGTGACCTTGACCTTGGAGATGATTGACCTACTTTTGAAAAACTTTAATCTTGGCCATATTTTTTGAATGGTTAGTGATAGGGCTTTGATATTTCACATGTGCATTCCTTGTGATAAGACCTTTTTTATTGTTGTTGTTGCAATTTACATATGGTTGCCACCGGCGAGCTATGTTGTCATTCTGACAAGTCTGGTTTCTAAACCAACACCTCTTTACATGATAAAAGTTTAAATTATATACATGTATGACGCATGGTACATTGTATGTCTTTATAAAAAAAAGTGTATCAAATGTTTCTTAGATGGGACAGCAGGGTAGGAGGACACCCAGCATGAAGGCTAGTTATGTTGCTTTAGCTAAAAACTCAGACTTGGCAAAGGAACTAACCCTCGGCAAAGACTTAACGTATAGCTCTGCACCAACTACCCCTACCACATCAATAGAGGTTCCAACAAAAACACCGAAAACCAAAAAGTAAGTTTGAACTGAAAATGCAATGTAATAGTTATATGTAGATTTTCTTGATTCATAGTCATCATCATATATGTTATAAATATAGATGACTGATGCTGCATGACATGCTATAATGATTCAGTGGATTCTTGTTATCACAGGTTTCCTAATGATGAATATTATAAAGCAAATCTTGCACAATACAATAATACCACAGCTTGACTGATCTGATATGATTATCTATTTTCCTTTCAGACAATCCTCAAAAGCATCTCAGCTACTTCAACAAAGCCAACCATCACCAAGCATTCCCACGTCTCTCCCATCTCTCCTCACGTCCAGTCAACCACGAACCCCTCAGGTGCCACAGGATGCCTCCCCTCTCGTAGAAGATCTTAGTTCTGAGCTGCAGATAGTAGACGAGAATGGGCAGCCGGTTGACTGGCAGAACGATCCTAATGAACCAAGATACTGTCTGTGTAACCAAGTGTCGTACGGAGACATGGTTGGTTGTGATAATGAAGATGTAAGTTACGTTAGTTATTAAAAAAAATGTGTGTGGTTTTCTCACTCAAAGTGGTGAATGATAAGTTTTGATATGAAATCTTATGAGATGAACAGTCATTGCAAATAAAACTTGTGTACATGTATATTTTGTTCATCGCCTATTCTGTTTATCACCTATTCTGTTCATCACCTTTAAGAACATTAACACAATAAAGCTCAAAAAGCTTAACATAAGAATTCATAGAGTCAGACCAATGCCTTTTATGCATTGAAATCAAACATCATTCTGATACTGAATACTATGTTATACCTTTATTAGAAACAGAGAAATTTTGAGTATTGTCATGTAGCTGTTCGTATAGATGTACATGTATAAAGTCACATACAATGTATTCTTAACATATATTTTGTGATTATTTGACAGTGTCCAATAGAGTGGTTCCATTATGGCTGTGTGGGACTGACACAGGCTCCTAAAGGTAAATGGTACTGTCCACAGTGTATGGCTGCCATGAAGAGGAGAGGAAGACGATAACACCGTGTGTCCGTCGTGCCGTCCAGTATAACGTTCACCACCTGTGTGGTCATCTTTAGGGAGTTCATATTCGTTTTTGTTGTGTCACATTTCAACAGTGTCTTTCTGTCATTTTTGTACGAGAGCTCTATATACAGGATCATGTGTGTGTGATTTCATTTTTTCATAGAAAGTTTGAATTTTCATGTCTGAAAAAAATGTGAGATTTTGTTTAAGAATCAGTGACTGTTTATGTCCAAATTAAAGTACCTGCTTCATCTGATTTTTGTATATTTTTTTATGTCAGGTACTTCATGATAATCATGTATTTACTTTGTACAAGTTCTGTGCTATTGTAACATTAATCTATCACTTAAATATAGATGCAAAGGTGCATGTATTCATTTCACTCCATGTATGGGAATTTTAATTCAGAAAGATAAGTGTTATAAGTGAAATACATGTATTTAGATAACCTAAAACACTGATATGCACTTATGTCTGCCAAGCAGATACTTGTACATTGTATACTGTATGAAAAAAATAAATCTTTATGATGAAATAAAGGTGACCAACTTAACTTAGATACTTGTAATATAACTTTATACAATATAATATATACATGACATTGTAGTGCTAAATATTCTTGCTGTAAAAGATCACTACCAACTACATGTAAGTGCAGATTTTGTATAGTTCACTTAATCAGTCTTAATGCTTCTAATATAGTGTTCATGTCTGTAGAAATTGTGTAATTTCTCAGACTATTTAGGTTACATGCACAGACAGTCACTCTACATGTACATGTATTTGTTCATTTCTGTATTTGAAGGTAAAGGCATGTTATGGTTCAAATTTTTTAACATCGTATAGATTGTTGCAGTTGATTATTTTGCAATCTTTTACCTTTACTCATTGAGATTTCACTCATCCATCCAAAAGTAAATAAAATACATCAAAGGCATTATTACTTGTTATCAAGTAACGTAAACCTTAGATCTTTAGACGGACATTTTTTTTTTCACAGATAGTTTATTTTTACTACCATGATATTGTCAAATGTCCAATGCATATATATGTTTACAGTCCCTGTGCCATAGTCTTATTAATTTGAAAATTGGCTTATTGAAGTCTGTGTACTTTCTCAAGGCATTAGGGTTATAACACTCTACTTCCTGTAGTTTTGATAACAGAAAAATTAGATACCAGGAAGTTGTCCGAAGACGCACGACTTAGGCAATGTTTAGGACCATTCATTTTCGTGGCGAGTTGAATGAAACATTAAAAAATATCAAATATCTTAAAGAATGTGAGATTTGGAAGTACATAATTTATAGTTTTTCCATGATATTGTTAATATACCTCTAAAACCTTAATAAATGGCATGATCAAAGTGAATGTAGGTAATGGCAGTGTATGGTAGTATTTATGATCATAGAACACATGAAAGAGGAACTGAGATACTGTATCAAAGATGTTTATATTCTGAAAATTTTAGGTAAAGATTCTGCAGATTTTCTGAAGTGAGCTTTGTGAATTGTAATTGATGTTAATCACTGAAAAATACCTCAGAATCTTTCCATTATAGATTTTAAATTAGAAAAGTGAAAATCCATGATAGTTTTATATTCCCTGGAGTCTTCAATGCTAAACATTGTACACTTGAATGAGTTGTTGCATGTACTTGATGAATGTTGACAATTGTACATAAAATTGCTTTGTGATGTTATGTGAAGCATCTAAATATTCACAGTGCTTATTGCCCTTGGTTGTATTCTATCACATGTAGTTGGTTAGTGCTTCTTTCATATCTTTTCTTAGTGCTTAAAGCACAGCTACTGTATAATTTTATATAGACATGTATTCATGTATTTTGTCCATTCTCGACAAAAATCATATTTTGATGAAAATGCTATCCAATCTATTGATGTAGCCTATCTTTTTTATATAAATGTACATGCATCTACATGTATGTGCAATCAATGAGTTCTACATGTACATGAATGCTTTATTCGTTTAAAGACTTTATTATGCAATTCAAGCAAATGTGTTGCATGGTAGAACTAGTTTTTGTTCACTCTATAATAATTCTATTGTTATACAAATTTTTTACACCATGTGAATGCCAAATCAATATTTCTTTGTAAAATAGAGGAGAAGAACTGCACATCAACATTGTTATTATGGCTTGTTGATACATGTATGTAAGATTCCCAATAAAATTGGTAGATCTACTGTTATAGAAAGATGCTTCCCACTCTGCTCCTTTATTGTCATCTGACATTGCTTACACTTGATCAAAATTGTTTTATTCAAACTTCTTACATCAAATTGAAAAATTGGTCTCAGTATAGACGGTCAATTTGAAAGGAAAAAGTTATTGATGTGCATGTCTACATGTAAATCTATGAACTTGTCTAAAACAGTGGTATTGGCTGAGTGGCTTATAGATTTTACTGTGCAAATTTGATTTTAAAACTAGCTAAAAACAAAATTTTTGAGCAATATAGTTATCTTCAAACAAATTGATTATACAATCATGTGAACAGGGCATTACAAAAGGAAAATAATGAAATTTATTGTTGAGAAATAAAGAAAAAAAAAGATTGAAGACCTCCCTACTGTCAATCTCAAGCAGGAGGATGGGTAAGATGCATGGGGCAGATCTAGAATTTTTAAGGGTTTCCAGCCCATCAGCAAGGGGAATTCATCATTTCTGGAAATCTCCATGGGAGGGGTTCCTGCCACAACCCCTCCCCCCCCTTTTCCCTCTTAGTTCTGCCCTTGAGATGCAGAAGTTGAAGGCCTTAAGATGAGGAGGAATTTGTATTATTTATTCACTTTGGTTCATACATTCATTCTTTAATATTTCACTTACTCATTACATTCCTTCTAAACAAAACTCTGTAGTTTCATTTGAAATAATGAAAATTCTGCAATTTAATCTTGTTCTACAATACGTAACAAAGATTTCATGTAACTATAATACAAGGTGAATGCAAAGTTATTCTATAATAGTTTTTTCATGAATTACCGATATTATTCCCCTACTAGCAAAGCTTAAGCGCAATATTTTTTCCTCTTGGTATGTCTGTACATCCACCATTTTCATAATTTGCAATTGGGGTTGGAGAAATTTTTGTTTTGAAAATTCATTCAAATACTAATCTCCATTTATAATTTTTCAAACTTTGTACACCTGAAGAAGAAAACATGTTCTTTCATATTTCTTACAATTGAGAAATTATGTGTAAAGGTCAAGTAATTTTTTGACTAAAACTGGCAAAATTACTTTCTCAAAATTATTTATTTACAACAAATAAATTCCCTGACGGGCATATTGGCTGTATCTTTAGCTCTCTAGGGGATAAGACTGATATTAGATGCATAGACTCTTCATGACAATGCTTTTTGTATTTTATAAGTTATTCGATTTTTGACAAAAACCTGATGTGGCGAACTATGTAATCTTTGATTACTCTATGTTTAAATATATGATTCTGATACTTTTATTTAAAATTAGGTGTTCATGTACATAATGTTTTGCTATAGATCTGAATCATGCAGCATCTTGATTAGACATGTATATTTCTCTTAAAGCAAAATAAATGTTCCACAAAAAATTGAAGTTACTTGTATAAACAATGTATATACATACGTAACTTGTTTGGGACCATGAAATCTGACCTCTGATTATACCATGAACACTTGTCCATGATTCCAGAATTATTGTACAGATATCATATGAAGGCCTTACACTTAATATACATGTGCTGTGTAAACTGTATAATATTGTTAAAATAAATGTTTTGTAATTCAAGGTGTTGTGTTTAAATTTTCATCATCCATAGATTGAATATTTCAGTCTTCTTGTTATAATCCTGTAATAAGAAATTTTGGGGCGCATGATTTTTGTCTGGTCCATTTGTCTGTTTGTCCTTATTAACTTTAAACTTGGTCATAATTCTTGAATGGTAAGTGATAGGGATAATTGCATATAAATATTTGATATTTTACATATGTGTTCCTTGTGGCAAAACCTATCTATTGGTAATAGAATTTTTGGCCAGATTGGAAAGTAACTCCAGTCTATGGATTGATGATTGTCAGTACGTCCATTGGTCTGTCCATCTATCTGTCATCAGCATTTTTGTTACGGCCTCTGGCTGAAGCAAAATCTAAGGAGCTGTATGCAATTGAAACATGATCATGAATATTAAGGCTGCACATGACAATTAAGATCTTGCAGTAACATTGGATCTAGTGACCTTGAACTTTCACCTACTTTTAAATAACTTCAATTTTTGGTCTATGTCTCTTCAACTAAAGGGTATGAGGCTGTGTTATGTGTGTGTAGATTCCTTGTGACACAATTTTTTTCATTTGATACTTACCCAAACAAAAAAAATAGGTAAACGGGATACTCTAACATGATACTAATGTGATATAATATCAAAATTCACATGCAAATGAGGTTAACAAGATATCTATGTGATACCAATGGGATACTACGATGTGATGCTAATGGGATACCCAATGTGATACCAATGGGATACTACAATATGATACAAATGGGATACCCAATGGGGTAGTATAATGTGATACTAATGGGATACTTCTCACCTGGCATTGCCTTTGAAACAAAATGCCAACATGATACCAAAATGTGATATCAATGAGATACTTCCTTTGTTACCATAAAAACAGTAAAAAAATACTAATGTGATACTGCAATATATATTTTGACCCTGATATGGGGATGAGATGGAGAACCGTGAGGGTTTGAATTTGTTTATACCTCACCCATGGATTTGAATGATTAAAGAAGTTCAAAGGAAAAAATATAAGTTATTGTGCTTGAAATAAATAAAAATAGATAAAAAAAAATTATGCTTGAAATAATTGAATTCATTTATATCAAAATAATTTGTAAAACATTTTTGGGTGAATATGGGTAATCCAATACAATACATAAACTTTACATTGATAACAAACTATGTCACTTAAAACAAAATGTGTCATTTTAGAGGGGGTGGACAGGGTGAAAGGGATCGAGGTGGGAGGAGGGAGAGAGAGGGGAGGGAGGAAAGGGGGAAAATTGGGAGGAAGGGGTAGGGAGAAGGGAGGGAGGGGGAAGGTAAGAGAAGGGTGAAAAGGAGGGGGTGGGAGGGGGGAAGGAAGAGAGGTACCCCCCCTGTCTCCCCCCCCCCCATTTTAATGAAATTTTTTTTTTTAAATTCATGCATTTAGTATTATACAGTAGCAAAGAAACTTACTAGTATTGATACTTTCCAAGCAGGCGGAGCACAATTCATCCATACATATGCACAATCTGGCATCCAATGTGTATAGATATTATATTGTCCTTGATATTGTGTCCAATGGTATTAATATCAGTCTTTGAAAATAAGTTAAACTTGATATCCATCTGTATTCAAACTAAATTTTAACATAATTCCTTACAAATCTCAAACTCCATGTGCTTGCATTTGTGTATCAGCCAGATTTGAAATTTGTGATGTCATTGATGACTCATTGATGACATCACACAGGATGCAGTAAAGCAGGGCAGTATCATATTAGTATTTTATTAAGCTTCCACTACTGGCAGGTCAGAACAAATTTCAAAGTGAAACAAAATACCAACAAGATATTAACAGAGGGAGTTTAAGTTTAATGTGATACCAATGCAATACTCAGTCTTAATGGGATGCTAACAGGATATTCATCCCTGATAGTATTTTGTTAGTATCACATTAATTAAGAGCTGACATCAACAAGATACTGTAACGTGATACTAAAGTGTATCTCATTAGCATCACATTGGTATCATGTCGGTATTTTGTTAAAAATGATTTTTGTTTGGGTAGTTACCTTTACCTTAAACTTTGACCTACTTTTTTAAAAGAAATAACTTTGGTTATATCTATAAGAGATAGGGCTTTGATGTTCTAAAATTCAGGCCTTCTTTTTCAAATTGCAAGTGACATGTCTTTAACATTTTAGTATTCATGAGTACTCCTTGTAGCAAGACCTAACCATTGGTACAAATATGATTCAACTCATGACCTTGACTTTGAAGCACGTGCCCCCCCCCCCCCCCCCCCCCCCCCCCCCCCCCCCCCCGGCAGTGCCCAAAGAAGGGCACTTATGACATGCTTTTGGAAGCATTAAACTACTGTTTCCGTAATAACACCACAGAAACCACCGATTTGAGTAAATTTTCCAAAAATTTCTCGGGGATAGATAGATATGTCCATTGTCTGTACGTGGACGTACAGGCATTTCGGAAACAACCTACTTGCATTGAATCATGTTCATATCGAATTTTCTTTATCTGAGGGATGAATCGGGAATTTTATATCCTATGCAAGGCATATTTAACACACATATTTCTTGACCAAATCTTCGATACAACCTCCTATAAAACTTACATTTTTTTTTAACTTTATTTGAGGTCGTGATCAATCTTTTTATAATGAACAATTGAAATTGTTTTGGCTAGATTTAAACCGGCTACCTCCAAGAATTTTGAAAAGGTAAAAATGCATGTTTTTCTTTATTTTTAGAATCGAAGTTATCATGATTACATTTTTGGTTAAGCCCCTAGGTAAATCAAAAATATAATGATGATAGAACTGCCAAGAAATAATTAAACCTTTCAATCTGGACGATGCAGGGAATGGGGTACCTGTGATCTCTTGTTTTTCAAGGAAATTTATCATTTACAAGGGAATTTTTTAGGGTCTGTATGGGGCCGAAATTCGGTAAGAAGAGGTACTTTTCTCCAATTTTAGACCTAAAAATTCCCGATTCAATCTTTTCTCCAAAACGAGAAATTTATTTCCAATTTACGTATCATTAAGTGAAAGGAAAAGGAAAGTAGAACAAACATGCTCTAAGAGGGATTCAAAATATAGACAATTGATATGATAAGGGATAATTTGCATGAATATATCTTTTTGTTGTTTGAAATTTAATTCCAAATTTAGGTTAAAATGTTGCAAAATTCTCAATTTCATCGGCCCAGGCCCCTGACATCAGGGGCTAGAAAAAAATCCCTGTAATTACTTATTTTCTTTACCTTTATACAAATATTTACAAACAAGCGCGGATCTAGAATGGTTGGGGGGATTTGCATAAAATGCTGATTTTTCCTAGTTTTACGAGAATTTATGGCTGGACACCCCTCCCTCCCATGGGCTGACCTCTCTGCTCTTTCAAAACTTCTCCTGATCCGCCCGTTTCTTTAGGAAATCCTGAACATGTTGACTTCTGCATGCCGTGCAAGAACAGTACAGCATCAAAAGATTTCGAAAATTTTCAAATTAATTCTGTATAATAATTATTGTTACTGACACTGACTGAATCATGCGCGCCAAATCCCTTCTAAATTCAGTTCAAATACGCTTCAGATGCTACCAAATTGCTTTATTTTTTCAAACTTTTCTCGGGGGAGGCCCCCCGAACCCCCACCAATGGGAGGGGAAAACCCCCTCCTAGACCCTCCCCCACTCGGCCCTTCGGGCCTCGCAATAAGTGATTTCCATAAAAATTGTATGTGCCCCCCCTCCGGCAATTGGGGCTCTGGATCCGCCCCTGTACAAAGGTTGATGAAGACTGGAAGTAACTTGTGACCTCTAGAATATCTACAAGATTTTTGTGTCGCCTGCAAAGCATAGCGACACTTAGGGAGCAACCATTTGATTTTTATGGGGGGCAGGAAGGCTTTGCAAAAAAAAAATTCCGGATCGAAATTTTAGGGAAAAAAATTCCGACCCGAAAGGCCAGCAAAAAAAAAAAAAAAATCTTCCGGATCATGAAATTGCCCCTCCCCCTTCTCTTCCGACATTTCCACATGCCCCGTTGAGTTTCATTTGAGTGAATATAGCTAGATTATAGGTTTCATATGCCATTCAAGAAATTAAAATGAAGTGATCTGCTGCAAAAAGAAGAACTCACTCTGTGTTTGGTGTATAGTATGGCGCTGAATGATTTTAACTCTAGAGTATAAATTTTCAACATTGGAAAATTACAACAACAACAAAATAATAATCCGGCACGAAGGGCCAGCGAAAAAAAAAAAATTCTTAGCTCTTAAAATGGCCAAAAAATTTCGGCTGGCAAAAGTCTCCCCCCCCCCCCCGCCTAAAATCAAATGGTTGCTCCCTTATATAGGGATCACTTTGTCCATTGTCCATCTGTCTGTCCGTCTGCATTTCACACTTGGATGTCACACCCTATAAAAGTGATTTGAGTGTTGCTATGTTTCGCAGGCGATCACACATGCATTCCTTGGAATGATTTTTTTATATAATTATCACCAATTGTAAACTTGACCTTGAAAATCAATAGATGTCTTCTGACCACGGGCAACTTACTGTAATACATGCAATGTTTGATGAGATTAGAGTGTCAACAAAGTTTTTCTATTATTGTCAGTTGTGACAATGACCTTTGACCCGAGCCATGACCTTGAAAACTAATAGATGCATGTCGTCTTCTCACCATGAAAAATTTACAAAAATGCAAAGTTTAATGAAGATTAGATGTAAAGTGATCTCTGGAGTGTGTTTTTTCCACTGTGCACGTGACTTTGATCTTTGACCTTTGAGAAGTCATCTTTTGATCAAAGACAAGTAACATGCAACGTTTGATGAAGATTGAAAGCAAACTGTGACCTCTAGAGTTTCCAAAAGGTTTTTCTATTATTGTGACCTTGACCTCTGACCTTGAAAGTTGATAGGTGCCGTCTCACCATAAACGGTGTTACATGCAAAGTCAATTAATTGCTAGTTGCTCCTTAAATTATTAAATATTATGAACAATTATTCCAAAATTGATTAGCTAAGGCTAATTAATTTATAAAAAGTTGCGGGACATATATATATATAAATATTATTAAAATAATCCGGATTTATTTTAGCGAAACGACCGAGATTTAGACAGTGTATCACTCATGCGTTTGTAAACAAACGTCAGAGGTGACGAAAGACAGAAAACGTGAAAGCACACCAGAAATGTCTTTAAATTGTTGAAAATGCCTGTAAAATATTGGGTACACCCGACGTCTTCTACCACCGTTCCATCAACCAGGATTTTCAACGCCTCGTCAAGATTTATTGTCAGATTAGTTGCTGTAACAGCTAAAATTTGGACAGGTCATCTACATTGTAAATTTTTTTTCTAATTCTTGACTTTTACCAGGTTGGGGAAAGGTACTGATCGAGCTAATATACCTCGATCAAGCTAATGTACCTCGATCGGGCTAATCAATCCGACTTTTTTTATTCAGAAAAAAGTACTTTTTTCCTCCAAATCATATTTGAGTGCAAAATCGCACCAGCTTTTATATCAAGAAATAATATTTAAAAAGCAACTATGCCTGAAAACTTTTTAGATTTCGAGAAATCCCACCCAATATATTCAGAAAAATGGAGGTATATTTTCTCAGTAACTATTCACTTTTCAGGTATGTTTCTTTTGTAAACATAACTTCTTTTATAAAGAACTGATGCGATTTTGCTCAAAAGAATAATTTTGAGAATGTTTTAATTTCTTACTACTGAAAATATTCAGATTGATTAGCCCAATCGAGGTATATTAGCCCAATCGAGGTATATTAGCCCAATCGAGGTATATTAGCTCGATCGGTACCTTTCCCCAACCTGTTTACATGATCATGCACAGGGGCTACAGTACACGAAGAGTACAGAATAAAACCCCCTCCACTTATAATACATAAACAAACACATGGGGTGACTCGAATGACGATATCGCCCGATTCACTCAATCAATTTTTAGCTCAAAGTTTGTGCAATTGGTGAAACTTGGTTTGCCCAAAGGTTTAGATCTTTTTGTCTGTTGTGACCTCGACCTTTGACATCGAAAGTTAAAAGACTTTGTTCTCATATTGATACTATTGGCAACTAACTTTAATGAATATCATAATGAATTCATGATTTTTTAGAGTGTTCGCAAGGTTGCTCTATTATTTAAAAGTTGTGACCTTTGACCTTAAACATGTACAATGTACATATAGTAAATTAACTTGTTGCTTTTTCACAATGTGCAATATTAGATATTTGATATTTTTTTATGTTTCATTCAATTCGTCATGAAAATGTATGGTCCTGAACATTTGGCCATCTTCGTGGTATTTAATTTTCTGTTATCAAAACAACCTGAAGTAGAGTACATGTAATATACCCCTAATGCCTAACATGATGTTGACTTGACAAGCTCAAGATATATGTACCATTATTCAGAATCAGAGTCTATTGAAAACTTGCAAGGTCAAAGGATAAATTTATCATCAAGAATTGAAAAAATTATGTTTTCACATAATATCATATGAATTGCATTAAAAATGATAATGTAAAAATATTGATATAGTGTCACTGGGTAGATTTAGATGTAAATCACTAAATGTTATATAAGTATTTGCAGGGCAAAAGATATTCTGTAAATTATATAGAGTCAGAGTATATGTGCGTAGTGTATAAAGCCATGAATAAAGCTTAATGGTGACCAACTTATTTCAAACCTATGGTATATGTACAATGTAAAGTTTGTGAAACTTGTTTTACATTAGCAAAAGAAAACCTTAATGGTATATTCTATTCAATACAAAATAAGCTTCATTTTACATCCGTTATTGAAATACTTCCTATCAGGAAGTATCTTACTGTTATGAGATACTGCCCCTTTGTTATGTATCCATACACCTGAAAATATGGTGCTGTGTCTAGGTTAGGAATTTGCCGTCTGACCCATGAAGTATACAAGAAAAAGAATATTCTCCTTCTTGAAAAATTTTCAATTTCATATAAAATAAAATCAACTATATTTTTTGTTTTTTCAATGCACATTGTGGCATAATAATACTATGTTACTTTTCAGTGCTGATCGAGTTACAAAAAATGTATCTTTCCTAGCTTTTATGACAAATTACAATGTAGGAAAGATACTCAAAGAGTCGGATGAAATTTGTAGAGGTGTCTTCCTTATAAATATTCGACTTTGAGAAACTAAGTCGTGAGAAAAAAAGTGTTTTAAAGTATAATAGTACCTCTTGTAGTATAGATATCTACATAGTTTGTGTTTTATAAAGCACATGGAAATTATTATAAGCTTTACATATGCACATTGTGTTAAAAAAATCATTATCATTGCCTTACCAGTACAATAAAATTATTCAACATCTATCTGCTGACAATAAATTTGGAATAGAAGTATCTCTCAGGACCTTCAGTCCATTGATGTATGATTTGTAAATATTACAGAGTACCTAAGTTCAACAAGAGTTCATAACAAGGAGACATTACGACAGTTAGTTACAGGCAGATCACCAGGGACAGGGCTCGTTACAGTGTGCAATCATGATAGTTGTGTGGACGACCCTGTTACTATAGCAGGTACTTGTATAACACTATTCATTATAATGAACAATTGGAAATATTAATTTCAATCCTAAAAGGTTACCTCATACTTCATTTTATCTTTATGAATTATAAAGACAGCTGATAAATACTTCTGCTAAGTAATTCTAACTTGTTATTCTTCTAAAAATTTGAGTGAAATTGCTTTTTCATGTCTATAGTGATCGTAACACATTTTATGATATTTCCATGTCTGCTAGGTACGTTGAAGTTAGGTCAGATGAAGAGAGATTTATGGCGCTGGTCGTTAGTGGCTGACGAGATCTGCTTCAGTAAGCTGTATCATTCCGTAGCCTTCAGTCTCGGACGATGTGTGCCTGTAGTCAGAGGGGAAGGCGTGTATCAAAAACCTATGGACTTTGTTATGGACAAGCTTGATCTGGGAGACTGGGTCCATGTTTTTCCTGAAGGTTTGTTTCACACAGTGCTATGCATACAAATGTAAATTTAGGCTTGAATAAATTTTGTACCAATTTGACTTAGGTTACTATTGTTTTTGTTACAGTGTGGCATATGTTTTACAAACAGTACCGGAACCTTCAATATGGAGTTGTTTATTGAAAACATTCCCAAACATTTTCTCACCTTTTCTGCAACAGATTCAAAGGATTCCATCATGGAAAGTTATACCAAGTTATAGTTTTTCAGGGCATTTGATCAGCCTGATTTTGGGCCCATATTCAGCCCCATTCCCAATGCAAAAAATATTTTATTTCCAATCTGTTGACCAATTTTTCCCAATATGAAGCCTCATAGGAAATTCATAAAAAATCTAGTTGAAAATGCTAAAATTTCAAGTGAAATGGCAACCAAATTTATGTATATTTTTCCCAATTTTATAGAAAATGCTGCTATTTTTCCCAATTTTAAAAGCACCAGCCCCAGTCGCAAAATTTGGCATGAGAGCCCTATTTTTCATAAACACACAGTACTACATGTATATCAAATGTAATGGGATTTACATGAGCAATGTACACAATGTAGGCCATCTTGGGCCTCTTGTTTATCTGAATGAATGATTAAGTTTTTATGTCACCTGCACATTATAGCAGCTTACAGGGATCACCATACATGTATCTGGCTTTATGGTCAATCAGCCAGTCTGTCTGACAGTCTCATAAATAGCTACAACTTTATCATATGCTGCATCAGTGCCATACATAAACATTTCTCTGGTCAATGTGATTCAGGTTGAGCCATTTTTGTAGGCAACAATTGTGTTCTTGAGCACTGGTGTCTTTTTCATGTTATTAATTTATACACAAATTATGTATTTTACAGGAAAAGTCAATCTTACGAAAGAAGTAATGAGGATAAAATGGGGTAAGTACATATAATGGTGTTGTGTGCTTTAGCAGCGAGTGTGTCTACCATTTGAACTTCTTATTAAAAACATTAACATTGAGAGTGTGTGGCAGTTGATAACTTTCTTATTTCACTTCGGGACAAAATCTTTTCTGAAGGGTATTGTACAGAAATCTATTATTTTATGATCATGTATAGTTCATGAATATCTATGAAATTTTATGATTCTGCAGGATCCTCTGATTGAAAAGATATAGGGTTTTCTTCCATGTATTTCAAATGTTAAATTAAAAAAATATTGGTGCCAGTGAAATTGGAACCAATGCCGGTAACTTTGACCATGAACTGATACAGATGAAACTGTTTCTCTTTTATGTTGTCATAGAATATCTCTATTTCAGAGGCATCAATGTTTGAAATCTTAAAAGAATTTTTGTTTTATTGTACATGTACCTTGGACATGTATTTAATACCTTTTATTATTCCCTCAACATGGTTGCTGGGTGATATAGTAACACAATCGTTCGTGTGCAAGTGTGTACTTCACTTTTTTCTTGTATTCAGCCTTGAGAGGGCATTTCTTATTGGATCTCTCTAAAACTTCATACATTAATTGGCCATGAGTATGATGACATAAGGAAAAACCCTATTGATTTTCAAGATCAAAGGTCAAGGTCATAGATTGGAAAGGTTTAAAATCCTTGTATACAGCCTAGAGGGCATAGTTTTTAGAGGATCATAACCAAATTTTATATACATTATTGATTATGACAAGGAAAAGAAACATTTTTTATTTTCAAGGTCAAAGGTCAAGGTCACACATTGGAAAGGTTTAAAATCCTTGTATACAGCCTAGAGGGCATAGTTTTTATTGGACCTTGACCAAACTTCATAGGCTTATTGCTTATACGATAGAAAGAACCGTTTAGATTTTCAAGGTCATTGGCCAAAGGTCAAGGTCACAGATTGGAAATGTTTTAAATCCTTGTATACAACCTAGAAGGAACACTTTTTGATCAGAGCAAGAATCCTTTGGATTTTCAAGGTGATGAAAAAAGGTCAAGGTCAAAGACTGGAATTGGTCAAAATCGTTGAATACACTCTAGAGGTCAGTCTTAGTCAAATGTCATAAGTCAATGCAAGTGACAGCAAGAAGAACCCTATCAATTTCCAAGGTCGTATGTCAAGATCATAGATATAAGGTATTTTTCTACACAGAACTTCAACAATGTTGACACTTGTTTGCATACATGTGACATCAGAATTTCAAGTTCATATGTGAAAGCTCTTTAAAAACAGAATTAGGTACATGGATATTCATGCCGTTCTAGGGGATGCTAAACTTTGCATTGCTTAGATTTAACTACATGTATGTTACTTTGTAGGGGTTGGGAGACTAGTAGCTGAAGCAAAGAAATGCCCTGTAGTTTTACCTTACTTTCACTATGGTAATTATTTACTTACAAACAATAAAGATATACGTGTAGTAAATGCTCATAGTTCTCAATTTACATTTACATTAATAAATATCAGAACTTTTAAAGAGGAAGAACATAGAGAAAACTATCTATTTTCAATGCTTTCCTTTATATGAAGTAGAAAATTATGTAGGAAAAATATCTAGCCGTTTTCACATAATAGGATGATGTATTTTTAGGTATGGATGATGTATTACCAAATAGGTCTCCATATGTTCCTCAAATTGGAAAGGTTGGTTAAAAGTAGTATATTACATGTACACCAGAACTTTATCCATCCATAATTCTTCATCATTTTGCTATATATCAGCACCTTACATTTCTAGGCATGGATGAAGTCCTTCCTACTCGTACACCTTATATACCTCATCCAGGAAAGGTCTGTATTCTTGAGAATTGAGTAGTTATCCCCTTGATACTAAGTTTAGAAGGGGATATAGCATCCCTGCTCTGCATCTGTATGTAAGTGTCTACGTTTATGTCCAGAACCTGAGGACAGACTTAATCATTGGTACATTGATGACAATTTTAAGGGAAAAATGACAAAATTCTGCAACAAAAAATTTAACAATTCTGGGACATTTTTTTTTCATACGTATAAACAAGATAATGAGTATAATGATACCTCAATATACTAAATACTATCAATATGAGATAAAAAATTGTTGAATGGTCTGGGGTCGAACTGATCGAGGACAATCAATGTCCATGATAAAGAGGCAATCACTCTATAATCTAGGAATTAAAAAAGACATCTTTACATTGTGAATCATCCTTACTTCATTGTCAATGCTTGAAATCTGAATATAAATGTTTATTTATGAAACTTGATTTTTAGCTCTACTGGTCAAAGACCAGTCGAGCTTATGCGATCGTCCGTCGTCCGTCTGTCTGTCCGTCTGTCTGTCCATCTGTCCGGCGTCTGTAAACAATTCTTGTGGACACAACTCCTCTTAAACTATAAATGATAGAAATGTAATTCTTTTTGCATTGTGATTGGTGCATGACCAGCAACCGATTTTTGAAGAAGACTGATGTCCCTTTCTATATCACCATTTACAAATGATTGTGTTGTCTTCTTTTAACAATCAAGGTACCTTTAATGTATGTAATGCAACTCCATAGGAAGAAAGGATCAATTATCTGTCCACCAATCTCCTTATAAGTAATTAATTTTTGTTTAAGAATTAAAATTTATTTGTGGTTCGACTTGTTGATGTGAATTTTCAATGTAAAATGAGTTATGGGACCTAAAAATTAGTTGGACTTAACGAAAAGTTTGAGTTATCGGAAATCGAGTTATCAGGAGTAAAAATGCATAGAAAGCAATGGAAGAGAAACAGGACTTTTAAAGATAGTTCGAGTTAAGCGGAAATTCGAGTTATCCAAGTTTGAGTAAACGAGAGTAAACTGTATTATTGAAAAGGTTATTTACAGCATGTACATCCACATGATTTTTTTACATGGTTTTGATTGAATTTACTTTGAAAAGTAAGATTTTTATTTCTACTCATATACATGTTGGTGAAGTTAACAAAAACAAACAGTGGAGCTTCAGTCTCATCAGAGACTTCTGGTTATAGATAAAATTTACAGTTCAGAACCAATGTCAAATTAAAGATAAATAAATATAGACTCAGTGTTATGTACCCTGATCAGCAGCTAATGTTGTTTTTAATACTTTATATCTACTGGTCGAGCAGATATTTCCGAACTGAAGATATTTCCGAACAATTCACTAGTTCGGTTACTTGGAGTTAGTTACTTTTTCACAATTTTGATGATAGAGACGTCTAGTTATTATGAATAATAACCGACATGCAAAAGGAAATCTCAAAATAACTTCATTTAGTATAATTTTAGCGTTTGTTTCTCCTGCTGTTTGTAACTTTCGTCTGCTTGAGAGTCGGGGAAGATGATGTCATTGAGTCAAGAACATATCTTGACCTAGTTTCGGAGTCACATATTTTCCAAAAATCTATTCTTGTCAACTGATTGATAAAAACCTGCCTTGAGATTCATGAAAAAGTATATAAATTACATGTGTTAGAATACCAAAATCATTGGAAATAAGTAAGAAATAAACGTACCTCATCATGGTTCAGAAAGTTGCTTTGGAAATGGATTTTTTAAAAGTTTAATGATATATGTTGACATAACATTTTTCAATATTAAAGGATCAAAGGATAAAATAACAAAGTTTTGAAACAACTGATCCATATTTGACCCCAGGAGAGACAATGCAAATTGTTTGGAAATACCTTTAATAACTGGCATAAAATGGCAGTTTAAAGGGGGGGGGGGTTATTAAAAAACCCTCAAATCAGCATTTGTAGGTCGATTTTCAAAATTAGTTTTACATAGGCATTTGTATAAAGGATGAAGCCAAGTTTGTTCAAAGTTACATGGTGATTGGACCTATGGAAGTTGAGTTATTGACGAAAAACTGCAACAATCGTTCGGAATTGTCTGCTCAACCAGTACACATGACTCTGCGTTTTCATCTCTTTTGACTTAATTAGCTTTTATGTTATCTGCAATGTAAGAGTGGCATATAGGGATCACTCTGTCTGCTGTCTGTATGTCTGTCTACTTATCTTTCCTTCTGTTGGTTCTTCTGTCTGGTAGTCACATTTTCAGACACAATTAAATGGCTGTGACTTGATTGATATGCATTATAATTCCATCAAACTTTGATGAGGGATTGTCAAGCATGATGAGACTCAATACCTAATGAGGGTCAAGGTCACCTGCAAGATTCAAGGTCATATATTTAGGTCGAACATGCAACAGGCAACATACATGTTCTAAAACAGTTGAAAATTATTGAAGCAACAAATCAGAAACAAGATTACTGAATTATAACTTTGTATTTTCAGAAGATAACAGTGCTAATAGGAACACCCATAGATTTTAACGAGGAACTTAAAAAACTACGAGATCTCAAGAAAACAAAGGTACATTTAATATATGATTCTTTAAACATTCATGTCAATTTGAAATATGCATTACATGTTTCAACATTTTAGATAATGTACATAAATTTTCAAATACAGATACACATGTATAAAACATAATTTTCTATGTAATAAGCTTCCTCAAGAAGGAGCTGGTAAGATAAGGCGTAAAATCTGCCCTGAAAAAGTGGAATTTTCAAAATGGGAACTTCAAAAAAATTCTTTCACAAAATTGATGCCAGTTCTTGGTTTCATCATAATCAGCAGTTGCATAAGATTTATCATGCATAGTTTTCATAAATTTTGGGGCAAAATATGTCTTTTTTTCTATAGAAACCAATGGAAAATAGAAAAGTTTTTTAAAACATTGTTCCCCCCTCAGCTACAGAACGCCACTTTAACAGGAGGTGTATATCACTAATACACATCTTTTGACAAAGTGGGGTTCTGTAGCTAAGGGGGGAACGATGCCCCAGAGAGATGAAAAACTGAAAAAGGGAGGGTGGGGGGCTTTTTACAAATCTGTGTTTTACGCCATAATATAAGCAACATTTATTTTTTCCCCGTTTAAAGTCATTCATTTATTTATTCTAAACATGTTCACTTGAAACGCACAAGATTTTGGAATGAAATAAACAGGAGTATGCAGTTTATTTCTACACAATGTGTATTTCGCAGTAAAATGCCTACTTTGTAGTCAATGAATACAAAATACAACCATATTTCAGATTCAAGATTTAAAAATTTATGGAAAAAATTGAGACCAGTCTTTTGAATTTAATTTCTAGTATCTTGTTTAGACTATAACTATGTTTTAAAGTTTATAGTTATCCATATTAGCCAGATTGTTCTTAATTTTCAACGTTTTTTATCGATATTAGCTTCTTTTCAACATGGCTACCCCCTACTCTTTAGACTGTAATTCAAGTATCTAGAAATAAGCTTACCAAAATAAAAATTGCATGAGGAGTCTCCAAATACATTACATTTAAGTAATTATCAAGTTTTTCTTGCGTACAGATCATAGTGTAGAAGAAATACTTGATGAGATTCAGGGCTAAATACAGCCCTTATCTTATCAGCTCCTTTCTTGGAACTGTACGGATGATATTCTTGGAACCATGTCATTTCTGTTTTTCAGGAAGAAATACGGAAATATATAACCGACAGAATACAGGAAGAATTATATGCTCTGAAACCAATGGCAAAAAAATTACATTTTATGGAGAGCAGTTGATGAACGATGTGATGTATAGACAATTTAAACAAATTGGTTGGCAGATGGATCAAGTTTAATGACTGTTTTTGTTAAAAAGTTGAACAATTGCTTCAGATATTTTAAAAACTACATGTATGTCATTGGAAGTACTACTATACATCTAACTCAGGGTCATTTTTTTTGTCATTATTATTTTTATTGCTGAATAAGTTATGAACAACAGAATGGAAAAATTATCACCCATTTGTTATTGACACGAAGTTCTTGAAGAACTATAAAACAACTTGAGTGGTGAAATAAATGTATCAAATATCTCTATCAAATTTTTAATGGCATAATATGTATGACTGAGTTTGAAATGAAATGTTGATATTAGAGAGGTTGAGAATTCCTACATGTAACTTGTACGTGTACTTGTATTCTGGTTGACTATTGTGACATCATTATTTATTGCATTTGACGTCATTTGCTTTACAAGTTACACGTCGCCAGTGAACGTGTAAAGTGCAAGTTACACGTAGGTCTTTACTTCAAGATATTTCATCCCCTTTATTCTATCAAATAGTAGAAAAAGTATGGCATTCAATTTATAATGATTTCAAGTTTCTATTTCAATATAGATTTATCCGAACTTTATGTTCCTCTTGAATTTATACTTTCCAAAAGTCAAATCAAGTTCACTTAGATTTTACAAGTACGGGTAGTGGTCTTTGAAAAGAAATCTCAACAACAGTTATGTGTAATTCAACTTGTACACTAGACGTACCCGTACAAGTTACATGTAGGAAATCTCAACCTCTCTATTATCATCAACTTCATTTAGAATATGATTATGAGTGTATACATACATGTATTTAAAAAATTTCCATCATATAAAATACTTACATGTATATTATTTGCTCAGTGAAGATTGAAATGATAAACAATGATGTGTTCCTTTAAAATCTCATTATGCAAAGTAGTTGGGAGAACATCCTCTAGCTTCACAAAAGAAATTGAGAGTTTTTAACATCTGTATAGTATTGTTTTTTCTCTACATTAAATTATTCAAATTTTAATTCTTGCAGTTTTCCAATGAAAAATAAAGTGCCATTATGTATAAAATGTTTGTGGTCTCTTCAGTGAAATGTAGAAATAGAAATTCATATATACAAATTTATAAGACTTGAGATTTTGATGAATTACTGAAGAGATTTAGTGAATATTTTCTAGATGATGCTAATTCTTGAGTTTTTGGTACAAAGCAAAAACTTCAAAGCTGCATTGATATCGAAAATATTTTAAAAAGGGATAGAGAGCAGTTTTAAGTATGTTCCACATATAGCTTGAAAGAATAGTTTCTCTCTTAAGGCCAGAACAAAAAGTATCAATCAACCAGATATTAAGACTGTATAGACTTATGTTTAACAGAACAAATCGAAGAATGTCACTTCGGAAGTTTGTCGCACCTTTTATGTTTGCTATCACAGAGTTTACTTTATGTATGAATAAGGTTTGATAATAAGCTTCCTAAAATGAAAGCAGCATTCTTAAACAAAAGTATTGCTAAATTATAGGTTGTTTTCACTGGTGCTCTAGACACAGTGTAAAACAAATCTATTGTTGCGTACGCTACTGTACTAAACATACAAAAGATCAAAATATTGTTTCTTTTACATTTTATGTTCCAGTTTGCCACACTGTCATTTGCCTTTGTGCAAAGATGGAGGCCTATCACAATGAAAATACAAACAATGATTGGATTTATACCCAGGATCAATTCCAATCCGTTTTGTACAAAATTAACTTTGCTCTTTTCAAAAAATTTTCCATGCAACAAAAATGTCCCTATAAAAGCGAACGCATTGATGAATACATATGCAATACCTATCATCCAACAGGGTAATGGTAAAGATTGCTGCTGGGGAGATGACACTCTCTCATGTCGAAAGTTACGGGGCAGATCTTCGATTGCAGATACTTCATTGTGACAGTTCTCTTCTTTTTCCGACATCAGAAGCAAGAAACAACTTGATGAAAGAATGAAAAATTCAAGATTCATCGGCAATGTGTACAGGCTTATATTCTGTAAGTAATGGAATCCAGGAGAGTGATAGAAGCACAAATCTGGCGATGTGATGTTTACTATATGAGTATGATTGGCGGGAAAATGTTCAATGTATTTTCCCACGGAATCTGTCACAGTCACTACTACCCAAAATATTAAATTTGTAAAGATAATGGCAAGAACAGAGGGTCTAATATAACTTGCATCTTTGAACGTCCTCTCTCCCATGATAGTTATCAGAAATATAATAAGCTGAGCAATGGTAAAGCAAATATTTACCAATCGGAACACAAGTTCGGCAATTTCGATATTGGATGCAATACTCAGGCAATCAATATTTATTTTCGCTAAAACTATTTTTCGTGCTACAATTCCCAAACAGAACATTCCAACAAATAAAAGTCGAATTTTCCACGATTTTTTTGGTCCGGCAGCTCTGTAGAATGGCGGTCTGTGCCTAATCAGATATCCTAAAATATACGTTGCTCCAACAGAACCACAAAATAAGACGGCTCCTAGCAAATACAGGCTGATTGTTTCCAGGGATTCGTCCCCGTCATCCCCAGTGTAACACACACCTAATAAAACACTCATAAAACAGAAGAAAATAGGGAACACCACATAATAACAGTGTCTAGAAAACCCCTTTCATCGGTGCCTCTCCTTATAGACGACTGAATCATTATGGATACTTATTTTGGCAATAGAACTGCTGCTTTAATTATTTCAGTTCGTTTGATTCACTAGTTTAATTCCTCTTCTGTTGCGAAATCATGGCGAGCAGCGCATCCTGAAGTCCTGAAAACAATGTTTTGAAAAACAGAATAATAATGATTATCGTCTTTGAGCAAAAATATTAGGAAGTGTTTAAAAAATGAATCAGATGCAATGTGCAGAGTTGCAAAACTGGAGACTGAAAAAAGTTTTAAGATATATTAGAGCTCCCCACCTACAGCGCACTTGCATGTACATAAGTATTTTCAGTCTATGATCAATGCTGCTCTGTTATGATCCAGAAATCATTCTCAATAATCAAGGAAAGGTGGGTATCTCTGACAAGGCAGTTGATGCAGCTGTAACTGAGAAATGATTTTGCTGTGTCTTCTGAAAAGACAGCAAAATTCATTTCTCCGTTTCAGCTGTAATGTTGCAACACCCACAGCAAAACACCAAAATCACCGTATACAGTATGTGAAAACGCAGAGAAGACAAACACAACAAGAGATGAGGAGTCTGACCGACATTCAGAGAGGGCACGTCACTAGCTCGTTTCGTGAGGTGGTCAGGGCCCTGTCTTCTCTAGCAGGGATTGGACAGAGAACGTCGTCACAATCAGTCATTGTGTTATTGTTAAGAATGCGCTGAGACAAGGCTGTAGAATGGCAAAGTACCATGCGAGTGTCTGTCTGGTGACAGCAGGATTATATGACCCTGAAACCATTTTGAATTATTCCCCAAGATAAAAGGCAAAGTCAATGGAGCGCATCTTCCACTCATACTTAGATAGTGTATATTTAAGAAATAACAACTAGCTAGCCGTGGTTTATTGTCCAGTAATTCCACGAGTCGCATGAACCAATCTGATTATCACCGAGCCGCGAAGCGTCGAGTTGATAATTTGATTGGTTCATGTGACGAGTGGAATTACTGGACAATGAATCACGGCTAGCTAGTTGTTATTTCTATTCTAATATAGCACGTGAATGGGCGGAGCTTAGCGCACTGGAAGTTTGTTGGAGATTTTACACCAGGCGAGTTCTATGCTACATATAGGGAGAAAATTTCAAGTCATATTAGAATAACGTTTAATTGTAATGCAATAGGCAGTATAGCATTTGCAAGTTGGTTTTGGACGTATAGTCCGTTAATCAATTCATCCGTCTATAACACTCAGGCGCCGAGTTATGTAGCTTGGCCAACAATCTGTAATTCAGCTTTTCTTTCTAGAGATGAAGAAGTACAATGTTTCATGTCGTTTCTATTGAAACTGAGATGGCTTTTTACATGTAATGTTTGTTATGTTTTTTTCATCAAGTTTATCTAATTCCGACCGGGAAAGGGTTTTCCTTCCTCGTTTTTAATCCTTTTATTCCTCTTTGATGTATTAAGTGAATAGGACCTTTGATCACACAATCTTTTTTAAAATGTCTATTTAGGATATTTTAAAGCATTTAATTACTTTAATTTCCGTTTTAAAACTTCCGCATTGTCTTAAACATGTTGTTTTCAGATAAAAAAAATCAGCTTGATTTAGTAACATTCAGGTACATTAAGTTTTGCTTTCGAATTGATAATCTCCAGAACATATCTGTTTACATATATACGATTTACTTAAAAAAAGACAAAATTAAAAATCAACGAAGATATTTATGTCAGTCTGTCCGTCCGTCTATTTTCCGTTAGTACAATAATTGTGAAGTTGATTAGTATATAATTGTACATAACATTTTAGATCGTAAGCCTATCATTAATTTTTAAGCAAAAAATACTCAAATACATACAGATTCTCTCTTTAAAAATGTCTTTTAAGAAATACATTTTACTGCTGACAATATAAAATCAAGTTTAATTGAACGAAAAAAAAAAAAAAAGACCTACCATATGAGTGTTTCGCTTAATGATGAATAATCTGGATACTTCCAATAAGCGTGCTGCCCGTATGTTTAACGATGTCCATTGCAGTACATTCTGTAATGGCTATACTTAGGATAGATAACATGTAGTTGAATGTCAAGTCTGTCGTGCAACACGGTAGGTAGTACGAGGAAACACTCTAAAAGTAAGTGAAGAGGAAGTTAACAAGTCAATGTTACATTTACATGCATTATCGACAACCAACGAAGGAATTTGCACTTGGCGGATCTATTTTCTAAAGTCAGAATGATTCAAATATGTTAATAGTAAAGAATTTTTACTTTAGAATATCTTCCTGCTACGCAAGAAAGAGAAATGAGTAATTTTGAAGTTGAATTTTTCACGTTTGTCATACATTGAAGTACATATGTATTAGAAACAGACTTTTGATATTTCATCCGCTTTTGTTATATTTACACAGAGTCTACACATTGAACATAGATTTTGCGAAGTTCACACAAAACTCTGAAATGACAAAAGTGCAATGTTTTGAAAGAACCAGACAGGGACTGATGCACGAAACCTAAATGCACTGAATTTATTAAGTAATAAAATTGTCCTGTGTTTCCATGTGACTATTAGATAGGGTCATGAACAAGGAAGAATACAACAGCAGAACGCACACTCACAAGACAGCACAAAGCAACATACACCACGCAAAATAAACACACCATTAAACAGCCGGATACTATAATACAACGTCATACTCATGCCATGAGGAACAGTAGAGAAATAAACACATGAAAGACATTATTCAGACTTAAACCCCTATCACACTTTTACGTATTGGCCCACGTATCTACGGCGTATCAAGATACGTGACAGTAAGAAAGGAACGCCGCAGCAACGCAGTAGCAACGCCAGTTTACGTAGCGAGAACTCTTTGAAACGTAGCATGATCTCTTGATACGAAAGAGTGCGGCATTTTTTTTTTCAGTTCGCACCTGAAATTACGAAGCACGTAAGCCCCTATCACACTTTTTCGTATCAGCTACGTAAGAGGAGTATTTTTGCCAAAATTCTTTACGCAAGAGAAACGAAAAGGTCTGCCACGTATTTCGTCTTTCTCAGAAGTCCAAGGCGTAAGTGCGACGTTTATATGGCGTAAGAGGCGTTTCTATCACGTATGAGCAGCGTACCAATGCGTCCTACCATCACGTACGTGCGGCGTTCGGCACGTACGTGTGACGTTCAATGCGTTTCTACTGCGTAAGTACAACGTTGGTGATACGTAGTCTTCTTATTTGCGACGTTTCTGCTGCGTTGCCGTGGCGTTCACGTTCGTATGAAAAAGTTCTTTGGTTGCCAAATATCATTTCTCTCGATTTACCACTCAAAATAATATGAACACAAAAAGGGTAAAGGGTACTGTCAATTGCCCTTTGAAATTAGCGCATACTTTATTTAGACTCAGTTCGCCATATGAAATAAAGCTGCTTGGTTGATCTAGTGGAAGTTTGTAATTATACGGTATAATTAATCTTGATTCATTCTTAATAGGTTCAAAACTTTATTTTCCTCTAGATTTTTATCATGTGTTCATAAAAACATAGCAAATACACCTTTTACGCCGAGGTGGAATGAGCGATACTCCTTTAACGTAGCAGATACTCATACAACGCAACACCAACGTAGCTCTTACGTAGCAGGAACGAAAAGAACGTAGTTCGTATGCCATGCATACGCAGGAGTAAATCGAAGACACGAAAAATAAGAAATTGAAACGTGTACCATACGTAGTAGATAAGAAAAGAACGCCGCGGGTACGAATTAGCAACGCCTTGTACGTAGCACGTACGCCATAGGGATATCGCTTGCGTTTGTGATTCGTTCGTACTGCGTAGTAAGAGTATTAGCGACGTTCCTGCTACGTTGCTACTGCGCTTCTTTCGTTTGCACTGCGTTCGTGCTACGTACACACGGCGTATGGAAGCTACTACGTATGTGCTACGTAATTTTAGGTGCGAACTTAAAAAAAACGCGGCAGTCTTTCGTATCAAGAGATCATGCTACGTTTCAAAGAGTACTCGCTACGTAAGCTGGCACTGCTACTGCGTTGCTGCTGCGTTCCTTTCTTACTGCCACGTATCCTGATACGCCGTAGATACGTGGGCCGATACGTAAAAGTGTGATAGGTGTTGTACGTAGCAACTTCCATACGCCGTGTGTACGTAGCACGAACGCTGTGCAAACGAAAGAAGCGCAGTTGCAACGTAGCAGGAACGTCGCTAATACTCTAACAACGCAGTATGAACGAATAACAAACGCAAGCGATTTCCTTATGGCGTACGTGCTACGTACAATGCGTTGCTGATTCGCACCCGCGACGTTCTTTTCTTATCTACTGCGTATGATGTACGTTTCAATTTCGTATTTTTTGTTTCTTCGATTTACTCCTGCGTATGTAACGCGTACGAACTACGTTCTTTTCTTTCTAGCTACGTAAGAGCTACGTTGGTGTTACGTTGTATGAGTATCTGCAACGTTAAAGGAGTATCGCTCATTCCATCTCGGCGTAAAAGGTGTACTTGCTACGTTTTTATGTACACATGATGAAAATCTGGGGGAAAAATAAAGTTTTGAACCTATTGAGAATGAATTAAGATTAATTATACCGTATATTTACAAGCTTCCACTAGATCAGCCAAACAGATTTATTTCATGGCGAACTGAGTCTAATAAAGTATACGCTGATTTCAAAGGGCACTTTGACAGTACCCTCTACCCCTTTTGTGTTCATATTATTTTAAGAGGGAAATCGAAAAATATAATATTTGGCAACCAATTTTTTTTTCATACGAACGTGAGCGCCACGGCAACGCAGCAGAAACGTCGCTATAAGAAGATTACGTGGCACCAACGCATTGAACGCCAAACATACGTGCCGAACGCCGCGCGTACGTGTTGGTAGAACGCATTGGTACGTCGATCATACGTGATAGAAACGCCTCTAACGCCATATAAACGTCTCACTTACGCCTTGGACTTCTGAGAAGAACGAAATACGCGGCGGACCTTTTCGAATTTTGGCCAAAATACTCCTCTTAACGTAGCTGATACGAAAAAGTGTGATAGGGGAGGGTTTGAACACCAAGATGGCGGCGGCATTATTTGTTTTCTCACTTCCTAGGAAAAGTACAGTTTTAACTTCCTTAAAACATTTGATACGCTGATTGATATACACATTTGATTATCCTGATTAAGTTTGAATAATTTCCGGCATCATTTGAAGAAATTATGGCGATTTTAAAAAGTGTGGACTTTGGGAGTTTTATCCATGAGCAAACCACGACGTCATTTCGACGTTATCAGGGAAAATGGCGACACAAACCTTCGCATTCAAAATGCAATAAAAACATTAATACCAAACGTATTGCATTGAAACTTTGCATGTATGAAATAGAAAATTCAATCTTCATCACAGTAAATGCGTTGAAAATTAACATTACAGGAAAGCGGATGTCACTTCATTGAAAATTGACAATTTTCGAAAGAAAATTAGAAAATATAAAGCTTTGTAATATTTTTATCCAGAATTCAATTTTTCTCAATTAATCATGAAATAATCTCTGGACATTTTTGATAATTTTGTTAGCTTTTGACAAAGATTCATCCACATGATTCCTAATAATTAAGTATCAACTGCCAATTGGCTCGAAATCGCAATATTTTTTAGCGACAGTGTCAACTTTTATTTCAATATCCTGCCTTTGTTTAAACACAATTAATCTCATCTTTTCAATATGTAAATACAATACATTTATAAAGATTTTGGAGGTTAAATCAAAATTTATTTTAGATAGCTTTACGACTTTCAATATTATGACGTCATCAAGAAATTCACGAAAACGTCGATTAATGCATATTTCAAAGTCTCGTAGAAAATTTTCCTGTGGATAGAATCAAATGTAAGTTTGCATAATCAAGGACAGACAAGAAATATATAATTTCAGAAATTCTGAGAAAAATTGAATTTTGCGTCCAAGTGTTCAATACCTCCTTAAATGATATATCAAGCAAAACCATCTGTTATATTCGTAGCAAATGGCGTGGTGATCTAGATAACGTACACACAACTCTTCTTGTGCGTCTTCAAGACGCATAATTGGCCTATATAAACAAAATATCGCTTACTGCATGATGACATTAGAATATAGACAATAAAATGCAGGGACCGTAGATTATACACAGAACACCGTAAGATGAAAATCAGAAGCATACAAGAATCAGCCTTAATCCTGCCGGCTTAAAATCCTCCGAACGTTCAGAAAGGACAGGGACCAGGGCTAACTCTTCTCTGACGAGATTAGGACATTACCCGGCATGGAGTCCCATAGTCATAGCTAATCCGCGCAATGCTGTTAAATGAAAAAAAAAGATGCATGTACAAATTTTAAACTATTGATGGTCAGGTTCTATGCATAATGTTCTGTCGATGACGTCGGGATCGTAAAAGAAGGAGATTGTACATCAAAAGTTTCGATTAAAGTTTGATTGTTTATAAAGTCAACATAAAAAACAAAGAAAAAGAAATTTACAATTGGCAAAAATTTTGAAAAGAGTGCTGAGTGCAATTTTCAAAAAACTTTCGAAAGGCTTTTATGGTAACGAAATGAAGCACGACATGTGAAAATAGAAAAGCGCCAATGAATACTAAATAGCAAAAGAAACAAATAAAATCTCTCTCTCTCTCTCTCTCTCTCTCTCTCTCTCTCTCTCTCTCATATAAGAACCCTACCTTTATTCTATTGCCCGGCTGAATTGATAGTATATAAGTAAAGTACATGTACATGTATGTAAAAGAAAATTGATTTAGTAACATATGCGGAAGAATTTAGGAGGAAAATAATGCACGAGTTGGTTTAATGTAATGGATACTCGAAACATGAAAAACATGTACCGGTTTCACATTTCGCGCATTGAGTGCATCAGTGTTCTATCTCCATTTTTAATACCATACAAACTTCCTGATCGGCAACATTTTTGTGGTGTTTGGAGAAAAGGTCTTCCAGCAAATTGTCGGAATTCCAATGGGAACCAACTGTGCCCCACTCCTTGCTGACATTTTTCTTTACTCGTGCGAAGCTGAATTCGTTCAATCGTTGGTCTCTGAAGGGAACAGATACGTGGCTTCTAACTTTAACTTCACTTAGAGATACATAGATGATGTGCTGTCCATCAATAATTCAAAATTCGCGGATTACCTCAGCAGAATCTATCCTTCGGAGCTTGAAATCAAAGAAACTACAGAGACAAATAATTCAGCTTCCTATCTAGATATAATGTTGTCCTACGACACTGATGGTCACATGAACACCTCACTCTATGACAAACGTGCAGACTTCAATTTCAACATCACAAATCCCTTCATCGCCAGCTTATGACGTATTCATATCTCAGTTAATACGCTATGCCAGAGCAAGTACCAAATATACAGATTTTGTTCTGAGAGCTAGGCGTCTTTCAGATAAGCTTCTCAGTCAGGGATACGTTTGTGACCGACTAACCTCGTCACTGAGAAAGTTCTACGATATGGGGAACTCGTAATACATTATGATGTCCCACTCTCCCGAATGGTGGATTATACTCTGTCTTAGACCATTTGAACCATCCAACTTGTATCTTCCGAAATGGAAGTAACCGGATGTGACAATTCTAACGAATTGAAGTGACGGGTGTTGCATGCAAGCAGGAGATGCTTACTTTTCCTGGGTACCTGGTCTCACTCCCATTTTGGGAGTTCGCTTCTTTTCGTATAGTGGAGGGTTTTCTTCATTTGCTTTGGTTCTTGTTTTATCCTGATTTTGTATGCTTTCGGTTTATTATAATTTTCTGAATTATCGATTTTGTACTGTGTATTGGGATACGGTCATTATCCATATTTGTCATCAACATCACCAGAAACTGATCTCCAGAAACTGATCTATCTCCTCCCGTTAATAAAAATTGAATTCCAATTTTCTATTTACAGATATTCACGGGTTTTATTTGTGTCATCTGAAAAATTGCTATAGTGCAATAATGTTGTATGTCCCTAATGTCCAATCAATGAGTAAGATTTGATCACATGACCATTTCTACAAAATGTTCTATTTAATTTTATTGTCAATTTTCCATTTTTCTGAATAATAAAGCATTCACCCTGCATGCTTTCACAATTTTTGGGATTATTATCATTGTTTTGACTATCAGACATATTTAAAGTCGTCACAAATTGTCAGATTTTCTTTATTTCATTGAATTTTGTTTGAGGGAAAAGGAGGAGGGATGGTATTCGAAACGTGCATGTCTGTTCTATGCTGAAATTTATCTGTTCTTAAATGATGCTATTGAATTTGAAGACGTTTAACATTCTAAACAGACAGATGCAAGAAATATATGGGCTCTATCAGTCAGGATTTAAGCATTGGAAAAGGTAGAGAATAAAAGGTAGAGTGTTGATATTGGTTAAACAAACGATGAATTTGAAATATAAAAGATACAGATGGGTTGGAAGTTGGGTGGTGGTGGGATGGGAGTGATGTTGCACTGCCTTCCGTTCCCTTACATTTGTTTTGTTCTAATAATTGATGTAACTGGTTTGAGAATTACAACACCTGAGCGAAGCTCAAGTGAGCTCTTGTCATAGCGCACCGTCCGTCCGTCGTCCGTCGTCCGACGTAAACTTTTAACATTTTCGACATCTCCTCTGCAACCACTGCACGGAATTTCACGAAACCTTACAGGAAGCAAGAACTTAAGGTCCTCTACCAAGTTTGTGTTTTTCGTGTCGATCGGTCGACAAATATGGCCACTGAGGGCTCTGATTAGCTGACATATTTTCGACATCTCCTCTGCAACCGCTGCACAGAATTTCATGAAACCTTATAGGAAGCAAGTGCCCAAGGTCCTCTACCAAGTTTGAGGGCTCTGATTGGCTGACACATTTTCGACATCTCCTTTGCAACCCCTGCACGGAATTTCATAAAATGACAGATATGGATAATGACCATATCCCTGTATACAGCACAAAATCGATTATTCAGAAAATCAGAACTCGTCAGGTCATACAAATTCAGGATAAAACAGGAACCAAAGCAAACAAACAAAAACCTCCACCATATGAAAAGAAGCGAACTCCCGATATGGGAGTGAGACCATGTGCCCAGGAAGAGTAAGCATCTCCTGCTTGCATGCAACACCCGCCGCTTCAATTCGGTAGAACTGTCACATCTTACAGGAAGCAAGTACTCAAGGTCCTCTACCAAGTTTGTATGGCTGACGAGAGCTCTGATTGGCTGATACATTTTCGACATCTTTTCTTCAACCGCTGCACAGAATTTCATGAAACCTTGCAGGAAGCAAGTGCTTAAGGTCATCTACCAAGTTTGTTTTCGTGCCGATCGGTCAACAAATATGGCCGCCAAGAGCTCTGATTAGCACATTTTCGACATCTCCTCTGCAACCGCTGCAGCAGAAACCTAAGAGGAAGCAAGTGCTCATGGTCCTCTACCAAGTTTGTGTTTTTCGTGCCGATCGGCCAACAAATATGGTCGCTGAGGGCTCTGATTGGCTGACATATTTTCGACATCACCCCTGCAACCGCTGCAAGGAATTTCGAAAAAACCTTATAGGAAGCAAGTACTCAAGGTCCTCTACCAAGATTGTGTTTTTTTTTTGTGCCTGATCGGTCAACAAATACGGCTGCCGAGGGCTCTGATTGTCTGACACATATTCGACATCTCCTCTGCAACCGCTGCATAGAATTTCATGAAACCTTACAGGAAGCAAGTACTCAAGGTCCTGTACCAAGTTTGCGTTTTTCGTGACAATCGTTTAACAAATATAGCCGCCGAGGGCTCTGATTGGCTGATACATTTTTGACTTCTCCTCTGCAACCGCTGCGTAGAAATTCAAACAAACCTTACAGGAAGCAAGTACTCAAGGTCCTCTACCAAGTTTGTGTTTTTCAAGCCGACCGGTGCAAAAAATATGGCCGCCCAGGGCTCTGATTGGATGACACATTTTCGACATCTTCTCTGAAACTGCTACACAGAATTTAACGCAACCTTGCTGGAAGCAAGTACTCAAGGTCCTCTACCAAATTGTCCGCTAGCATGCTTTTCTGTGCAACTCAGTTGAGCGATGTGGCCCCCTTGGGCCTCTTGTTTGTATTTCTAAGAATATATATCTTTGTTAGATCCCGGAGCTGAAATGTCATCATTTTTCATCAGAGAGATCAACGTAAATGCACTTAGGATCACTGTTTTAGAATTAATGAAAAATGACATCCCACAGAAAAATTCAAAGATATCCTGAAACAAGTACAAGCAAACTGACCCCATAATCAAGTTTCACAATTAAGATATTATTCATCATCATGTCATTGTAGCATTTTCTTATTTTGATCCTTCGATGCTCGTGGTTCTATAGAAGTCTTTTTAGATAATTTTGCACATTTCTTTAATGTACGTGACTTTATACATGATACTATATATCTATTTTAAAAAGAGCCCCTTAAAGAAGTGTCCTTGTAAAGCACATTAATGCGATATAAGATAGAATATGACGGAAACCTACTTAAGCTCTCTGAAATCCACTCTCCCTACATGGACTAATAGTTAAACGTCTAAGGTCAAATTCAATAGCATAATTTAAGAATAGATAAATTTATAGCATGGACCAGGCATGCACGTTTCGGGTATTGATCCTCAATCTAAACAATGTAATATTGCCAAAGAGTGTGAAAATGTCCAAAAATGTACCGAAAAACGTAGCAGGATGGGTGGGATATGATGTTACAGGACCCACGATTTAGAAATTTCAATATTTTTTGATAGCAGAAATTTTCGAATACGTTGAAGAGACAGACGACCAACCGAAGTTGATCGATCTTGGCTACATGTGCCCTCGGGGACTCCCGGTCCACCAGCAGTGACACTCACCAAGTGGTTCAAATGTTAAACGTCTTCAAATTCAATAACATCTTTTAAGAACAGATAAATTTACAGCATGGACCAGACATGCACGTTTCGGTTACTTAACCCTTGTCAGTGATCCTCAATCTAATCAATGTAATATGGCTAAAGAGTGTGAAAATTATCATGTCCAAAATGTACCGAAAAACGAAGCAGGATGGGTGGGATATGAAGCTACAGGACCCACGTTTTAGAAATTTCAAGATTTTTTGATGACAGAAATTTTCAAATTCGTTGAAGAGACAGACGATCAACCAAAGTTGATCGAACTTGGCTACATGTGCTACATAGCAAATGTGCTACATGGCTGCATTGAAAATGTGCTACATGGCTACATTGAAAATGTGCTA
Organism: Pinctada imbricata; assembly: GCA_033119305.1. Lineage (NCBI taxonomy): Eukaryota > Metazoa > Mollusca > Bivalvia > Pterioida > Pteriidae > Pinctada > Pinctada imbricata. The sequence continues at coordinate 98,305,532 of VSWD01000005.1, read as the reverse complement.
CATGGCTACGTAGAAAATTCGAAATAATATTTTATTTTGACCTGTTTCACCCTCATATGGAATGAAACATCTGAAACATGTCTTGTAACCCGTGAACTGTATTTGGCTTTTGGGTTATGGAGGTTGCACACCAGTAGAACAGTTCGAACACTTGTATTTTTACTTTTATCAATATTTGTATCAAGATCATTGTTCGGTATTATCTTAAAGTGTCAGGTACTACGTTCATTTAGATTTAGAGTCAAGTCAGAGAAACGATGAAAAATGGCGATGCAAAATTACATACTTGAAAGAGACCAATATAGAAATGTTAGTACTCTGGGAAAAAGCCCCACGATGCTATTCGAAAAGATGTAATCTATACCAGTTTACTAGGGTTGATTGATATGTTGTGAGCCTCGTATTTAAGGATTTGAATTTTATCAGACATTTTGCTCTTTTACACAATCCCCTTCAGTATATAAACAGTTTTGCCACCGGTGTTTAAGGGCCTCAATACCCTTTTAAAGAACTCCTTATCTTGACTAGTCAGAAAGCCATCCACTTGCAAGTATGACGTCGGACTGTAATAGCTGCTTTCAGCTTTGGGAATAGGTCAAAGTCTGATGGAGCAAGATCAGGTGAATAAGGCGGATGGTCAATGGCAGTGACATACTTGTGAACAGTAGCATTGTCCTGATGGAACAACACACCTTTAACTAGTGAGCTTTCCGCGGCGCTAAAGTTGAATATTTTCCCGTAATTGTGTCAGAAGTGAAGCATATAGGATGTGTCATTGGTTGTTTGTCCTTTTTGGAGGTAATATATCTGAGTCTCACAACATATCAATTAGCCCTCGTATTTCAAAGTACGTACCTTTTCATTCTGTTTGAAAAGCAAACTTGTTGCAGAAGCTTCTATATTCTAGATAATAATAAATCGAGACTATTGTTGTGTGATTGCAACATTTATTTACGTCTTTGAATGTTGTAACAAATTTAATCAAATAATTATGAACGTTTGGTCTAGCCTTATGACTGATAAAAAAATTCTACATTTTGTATTTCTTGTCCTCATCAAAACGCAATAAAGATCCGAACAAAGGTGATGTTGAATAGAAACCAATTTCGACTGTTATATCATATCAATATTTGGTTTCAAAACTCGCAGTTTTTGAAATAAGACACGAATAATGTCAATAATGAAACCTGCCATTTCAGTTCAAACTATCATCAAAATCATAGAAGGTTGACATCCTTACACCATCCCTCCAATGGTTTTGGCTACACTAGACCTTACTGGTTTATCCCACAACCATCCTTTATAAAGAATGAATAAAGGGCCAGTGAACTCGGACTAATTTATACCCTACACAGAGTTTGGAACTGCTCACATACATTTAAAATAAGCACTATAAACCTGAATGAACAAGAGGAACTAAAAGTGTAAACTCTCCTTTATATCTAGATCTTATAACTTAATTTTGACGACAAAGACGACATAGATAGATTAATATAAGACCAAAGTGACGACTACAAAAATAATACGGAAGTGTTCCAACTCTATATCTTCATGAAGAAAATTTGAAAACAATTTTTCTGCACCAGACACGTGTTTCGAATATTTTAAATTCTCATCAGTGATGCTTCAAGCGGAGCCTCCAAAATTCATTTCAGTAGCGCCCTCTTTTATTTCCAGTTCCTAAGATGTAACATTTATTTTTTAAGATAACATATGGTGCACTAAAATGTTATTATTACTTGTATTTTATTTCAATATTGGCAATTTCAACCACTAGGTTGGTATCTCTGCTGGTGGATTGTTTAGTCCCCGAGGATATCGTTCGCCTAGTTTCACAGTGTTTCGACACTAGACTTAAATAATATTTGTAAATTCTCCGTCAAAAAATCTAACGGAAATTTTCTAAAACTAAGGGATATCTCCCTGATGACATAGCTCTGTCCCAAGCAGGTTCTTTGACTGAAAGTTTAGGTCAAGTTTAGACTTTTGCTCTTCATTATTTCACATTATATGGATTTCCTCTTTTTTCACTGATGAAACCTAACTTCCCCACGTTAAAATTAATGACCAATTGTCGAGAGGGAAAAACTTATAATTGTACACATGAATCAAAGGGTTTATTTTCTGCAACAGACTACATGGACATGTAGTGACCTGTGCAATACCATTGTCTTTTCCCTTGGACAACATTTATGTTAGATTTGGTGAGAATCTCCCAATTCAATTCCAAGTCATTTATTTCTCTCAGAACATAAAGACAATATAAAGACATATAAGTTCACATGATTCTTACATAAATCTAACCAGGAGGGATATAACTGTCTCATTAATTATCTTGATAAATTTGAACAATTTTTTTTATAACATCAATATTTCTGGATGAGAACAGATTATGAAACTGATAAGTATTAGTTCTAGTTATAAAATGTTGTGGAATCAACATTTTTCTTTCACTCATAAAAGTAGAACAATCCATAATATAATGATTTTCATCACCTATACTACTATGACATAATGTATATATTCTCTCGGTTCTCAAGTTCATCTGAAATATGATTTAAACCAACAACATTTTTGTCCAATTAAACAATCTTCCAAATCATTAAGGTAGAGTGCAAAGAGCATGGGAAATAAATTTTCCCCTTGTCTAACTCCAGTTTGACAGGGGAAGTAATCTAAAAATACTTTTTATTACAACTAATCCTTAATTTACATGCATCATACATGCTCATAATCACAGTCAAATATTTACCACATATGTGATAGCTGAGTAATTTTCTCCATAATCCAACTCTCCATACCTTATCAAAAGCTGCTTTGAAATCTATAAATGCGCAATATAATTTTTTTCTTTTTTTAGAAAAGATAATTCAATCAATGAATGTAAAGTAAAAATATTATCAACTGTAGAATAATTAGCTCTAAATCTACTCTGATTTTCCTTTAATAAATCTATACTGTCTGAATAAATGGTTAATCTTTTGCTGATAATTGGCGTAAATACCTTGCCCAAACTGCTCAACAATGAGATGGGCATATACTTTTCTGGTTCAAGAACAGATCCTGTAATCTTGTATATGGGCTTAATATAATCATTTAGCCATGCATCCGGTACAACCCCAGAAGCAAAATCTGCATTGAAAAGTTTTACATTTAATTTGGTACCATTATGTAAATAGATGATTTTATTTATTCATTTAAAAATGCATCTGGTCCAGGTGACTTATTAATACTAATTGACTTGACAGTATCTTAAACTTCATCAGTGAATATACAATCATTTACAAAAGAATTAAAGAAGATCCTGACGATAATCTCAACAACACTCACAATACAGCACCAAATTGAGCATCGACGGACCCCTAGCAAGCTAGAGGTGGGACCAGGTGCCCGGGAGGAGTAAGCATCCCCTGTTGGCCAGCCGCACCCACCGTCAATGTTCATGCACGAAAATAAAAACAATATATAAAATACATGCATTGCACTGTCTGAGGTTATATCTATATAGAAAGTGCCATGGCGACGATGCCAGGGAATACATTCAAAACACTTACTATCAAACCCCTCGCGGGGAACTTTTTTACGAGCTCCACATGGCAAAGGGCATAAGTGTGACACAAATGAGTGGAAGATGAACTATCATAAAAAATCTGACTAGTATATATAGTGCTTAAACTTGTTTTATCATCAATAGAAACATTATAATATATAAAGATAATTAATACTTGCTACATCCTTATTACACATTTTTCCTTTAGAATTCAGAAGTTTTCAGTACTCTTCAGGACTTGTGCTCCTCATTTTCATAATTTTTTTCTGTAATTTGTTTTCTATTTATAATTAGTAATAGCTTTATCCAAAACAGATTTCCAATGCCTTTGTGCATTTTGAGCCTCTTGTTTAAATATTCTTGACCCATATTTCTTATATCCACGTTTATCTTTTCTATTATACTCTTTTCGCAAGGAGCAACATTCATTATCAAACCATTCTTAAGATGTTTTACATTTGTACCACTTTGGGAGTTTTACTGCTGGTGGACCAGGAGTCCCCGAGGGCACATGTAGCCAAGTTTGATCAACTTCGGTTGATCGTTTCTTCAACGCATTCGAAATTTTCTGTTATCTAAATATCTTTAAATTTCTAAAACGTGGGTTCTGTAGCATCATATCCACCCATCCTGCAACGTCTTTCGGTACATTTTTGGACATAATAATTTTCACAATCTTTGGCCATATTACATTGTACCCCGAAACATGCATGTCTGGTTCATGCTGCAAATTTATCTGTTGTTAAATGAATGAATTTAATTTGAAGACGTTTAACATTTTAACATGGGTTCTGTAGTATCATTTTAACATAGGTTCTGTAGCATCATATCCCAAACACCCTGCTACTTCTTTCTGTACATTTTTGGACATAATAATTTTCACACTCTTTGGCCATATCATATTATTTAGATTGATCCAGGCATCGGAATGTTATTCATTCCGAGGTTCGCAACCGGTTCGATGGAGAATCTAATGATTTTGCCTTGTCTTCTCGATTTTGAGACCGAATAACTGATGGGTACTTCTTTTATGTTTATAATAACCCATAAATTTAATAGTACGTATGGGATACTATTGACCTAAATTGTCTTATAAGATAAAGCTGGTGGGTACTGAAAAAAAAAATAAACTGCATAAATTCCACAAAAATCGCTATATTTTATCGCACTGACAATTTTTCGAGAAAACCACAAAATGACACAAAATGACACTATTCATGATCATGTGTATACTTTTTCTTAAATAATTTGAAAAGTCTTTCTTAGTAGCACAATTTAATGTGTGTTTGAAAGAAATCGTTGATATTCAGTATCTCTGAGATTTTAACCCTGTACTTATTTTTGTGTAAAACTTCATAAAATTAAAGCTTTATACAAAGTTTATTGATTGTATGTTAACGAAGAAAATTTAAAGAAAGATCAAAAGAGTGCATTTCAACACGTTTTATATTTTCTTTACAAATGTCCCATTTTTAACATATTTCGAGCATTTTTTATCTAGTTCTTGAACTCTTAAATTTCATCACTGACCTATTAATTTTACGGTCCAAAATGATTAATTGACATGAATTCAATAATTCAATAAAATCTTAATACAGAAATGAGAAGCCTCAACTCGATTATTGAAGGCTTTTCGAAATTTGATAAAGTGTAAAAAACTCAAAACCAGTTTGAAAACGGAAATATTTTCCAAAGGGGTGAACAACTCTTACGACTACGTTCAAAATGCATCCACAAAATATTTCTGAATCCTGATGGATACAAAACGTTTCAATCAACCAACTATTAAAACTAAACAAGGAAACATTTAGCATAATGTACCTAAACAAGATATTGTTTCCTTTCGTGTTTGACCTACATACCCATGAGCTAGCCATATGGACAAATATTGTCTGTATGTATACTTGAAATATTGACATTACGTCCTCGCAAAGAAATATAATTGATTTTTCTTTCACATTTTCAGTTACAGACACATTGTACATATCTATAGATTTGTACATAACAAAACATGCCATGCAAAACACGAGGATATTATTCTTTTTTAAGCTTTCATGATTCAAAGCTTGCTGTTGTGATATAATGATGAAACCCAAACCCACGAAAATACATACTATCAAAATGTTGATTATATAAAATACTTGAATGCCATATTCAACAATGAGAAACTTATTTTCGTTTATGAATCCTGCATGAAACAGATAAGTGCCAAGAAAAGTCACAGTATTTAACAAAATATTACAAATACCGATAACCCAATACCATTTATAAGGGGATGATGTAAAACTGATATTTTGTTTTTCTGATGCGTTTTTCTCGTGTGATAAGAATACATCGGTTTCCAGTCGGTTATTTTCAGAGGTCAAAATCACTATACAACTAGATGCGAGGATGAAAAATTCAAGGTACATAGGTAAAACAATGGAATGTATGGAACTGAAGTACTTATAAGCAGACGATTCGTAAAAGCAATGATCTTCCAAGGTATCGTTGTTCATTGTGACATTATCTGTGTATTTCTGGTAGACTCCAGAAGCGTCGGATACAGTGATAACGAGCCAAAGTGTCATATTTGTAAAAATGATAGTCAAAGCTGATATTCTCGAGAAGCGACTTTCCGTAAACGTGGTATTCGACACGATACATACAAGGAATATGGCAACCTGGGAAACCAAGAATCCTACTCTGACAAATCTGTCGATTAAGTCAGGTATTTCAATTTTAGACCGGCTTTGTGATATACATTCTATGTTAATAGCTGCCAAGAGTATTTCACGAGCGCTGATTCCTACAAGGAAGAAGCTCAGAAAAAATAAACGGATTTTCCACGATCTTCTTTGTCCCTGTGGTCTTTGGTAGTGTGGTCTGTACCTTATGATGTTGTAAAGTATATAGGCTGAAACAAGAGATCCACATATCACAATCGTGAAGAGTATGATCAGACTAAGTGAACCTTGTGCTCCTCCGAATTCATATTGCCCGTAACACATGACTAAAATGACGCTCAATATGGCAAAGGCAAATGATAATGTCACCGCAGCATGGTTGTTTGTGTGTTTGAATTTCCCAGAAACAAGAGAAGTCGATAGTGTCGACATATCATCTCGGAAGCTCATGTTGAATGTATCTGAAAAGAAAGATAGAAAACAGAAATTCTATTTTGTCAAACCTCTTCAAATTGAAAAGCATCATATAAGAACAGACAAGACATGCACGTTTCGGGTGCTTAACGCTCGTCGGTGATCTTCAATCTATATAGTGTAAGCCATAATGTGTGAAAATTGTTATGTCAAAAATGTACCGAAAGGCGTAGCAGGATGGGTGGGATATGATGCTACAAGACCCACGTTTTAGAAATTTCAAGAAATATTGATAACAGAGATTTTATAACAATTTAACTATTTTATATCTAGAAATGTCAACACAAAACCTAACATCATAATTCAGAAATCACAATCAAAAAGCAAAGAATTGTTGAAGAATATAAAACAAATAAACATAAAAGAAGTTCCCAACAGTTATTCAGTTTCAAAGTCAAAAAAGCATGCAAGGCAAAATAATTAGAATCACCATTTGAACAGCCACGAACCCCGGAATTAAAAATATTCCGAAGTGAGACTAGGTTTCCTAGTCTACGTCTCCTGTTTGCATGCAACACCCTACGCAACAGTTCCATGGAAACTTTCCAAATTCGGTGATTGTCTCGATGTTCATATTAATGTACATAGCATGTAAAGATGTCTTGATTGTTGATATTGACAACCATTCAATCGAAATCCAGAATGTCACCAATCATTCTTGAAAGAGAGATCTGATATGATTTTATAAGATGGAAAAAAATGAATGTCGTCGACGGAAGGGGATGGGTTCCAGCCCATGGTTTTGAAAAGAATTATACTAAAAATAATAGAAATCACCATTGTTTGCAAATACCAATCTCTATATCCACGCTTTCAAAGGAAAGAAAGAACGCACGAAGTGAAAAATCTGTCAATCAGACGAAGACAAGAACGCAGTACACAGCCAATTGTGCCTCACATGAAATTCATATGAAATTAGCATCATGTAAATTTCACATGAAAGTTCATGTGAAATTCATATAAATTTCACATAAAATTTATGTAAACAAAAATTCACATGAATTTCATTTTCATATGAATTTTTCATCATGATCTTTATGCCATATTGAATTCATATAAAATTTATGTCAGAAACTTCACATGAATTTCATGTAAAAAATTTCATGTAAATTTCATGTTCGTGCTCGTTTCACATAAATTTCATGTGAACTTTCATATAAAACTCATGTAAATTTCACATGAATATCATATGAGGCACAATTGGCTGTGTACCAAAGAAATACGAAGGAGTACACTATCCACATGCGGAGTTCAGCTAAGAACGAAATGAAAGAGGAACCAACTGTACTTCACTTCTTGCTGATGTTTTTCTATACTCTTATAGAGCCGAATTTGTTCAGTCTTTACTCTCTCATGGAAAGAAGCACCTTTCAATTAACTTTAATTCTACATACAGATATATCGGTCAGCGTGGAAATGACAGGAAAATTACCTGTCTTCTTTTATAGTCCCCATCCGGCCTTTAAAGTCCCACTGATGAGGATTTACTAACCGAAACACGTGATTGGTGTATTTAAATTGCTTCAAACTTTTCCCCAAAAGGTATCAAGTTGGAACACTTCAATTTTCTTACTAAAGAAACATGAATTCATGTGAGATTTCAATATTGTTTATTTTGACCATCTTAGACATTCCTTCGTTTTTCTATGATGCTGTGTCATTGTATCCGTCTGTTCGGCCGCTTTTTCGTTTTCTCTTGTTGGTTGCTGTTTTGGATCTCCTCCTTATCTTTGTTTTGTTTCATGTATTTTTCAAGAATTCGTATGTATGATTAGGATTTTGGATTCGGGTTTCGGGTTTTGTAATTGAATTTGTAATCGCCGTATCAATATCAAATCAGAAGAAGTAGATAAAACAAAAGGCCTAAGAGGGCCACATCGCTTACCTGAGTTGTAGACAAAAGAATAATAGAGGCCAATTTGCTATAGGCCCTTGAATACTTGCTTCCTGTAAGGTTTTGTGAAATTCTTTGCATCAGTTTCAGAGATGTAGAAATTTCCTCAGCCAATTAAAGTAGAGGACGGCCATTTCTGTTGACTAATCGGTATGAAAAGCACAAACTTAATAGAGAACCTCGAGTTCTTCCTGTAAAGTTTCGTTAAATTCTGCGCAGCAGAAGCAGAGGAGACATCAAAAATGTGTCAGCCAATCTGAACCCTCTGCGACCATATCCAATGACCGATCGGCACGAAAAACACAAACTTGGAAGCGAACGTTGAGTATATGCTTTCTGTAACGTTTCGTGAAATTCTGTTGCAGAGGAAGTGTCGAAAACGTAAAACGTTAACGACACACTGTGTGCTTTGACTGTAATGCTTCGCTTAGGTGAGCTAATCAAAACGAAAAGTTGTCGTCCTTTGGTCATGGAATCGGAACTGGGATTATAACTATCTACCTTATGTTTTCATGTGGGATGGGAAAAGCCCACCCGAGGGATCTGGTTTCTGATCAGGGGACGAAGCTTGGTTTTAGGAAATAACCGCCCAATTTTATTGAATAACCATACGCAGGAATCTCTGTTTCACAATGGTCTCTTCGAGCCATGCATGTTTACTTTCTTCCGTTTTATTCTTTCTCAATGATGTCGTATTTGAGAAAAAATATCTTCTATATCATGGGTAATGTAACTCAAATGAGCTTAAACGAAGTGAGTTACAGAGACAGGTAAAGCGAATGATATATTGGCTATTCTGTTTGAAAAGATCGATTATAAACAGTTAAAAAAGCAAACAATCTTCTTGTAGACATAGGAAATACGGGTAAAACGAGAAACAGAATGATTTCAAACATTAATTTTTGATAAAAGTATATAGAAAAATACTTACATATATTATACAATAAGGCTACAACGTCATTAAATGTCGAGGGTCATTGAAGAATATGATAAAATGTAGCTGAATACACGGAAGGATGTTTAATTGTATAAACGGAACACTCTTACATAAACTTCAAAATACAATGACACAAAATTAACGAATTTCAGAAAATTAATGAAAGTACTTAATGAGGTCAAGGACAGCCAGACTTAAAAACGATCCTATAATTTAATTTTCCTTAAAATCATAAATGTTAATAATTGAAACATACTTTTTCTATAGGTAAAGTTTCATCATTTTTTACCGTCAGTTTAGAAGCCACGAAGGTACATATATGCCCATCGAATGCGCAAAAATGGGCCATAAATGTGACGTTAAAATGAACACACATTAGGGAACGAAAAATAGTTACAAATTTTCTATAGCGGCAGAAAATTAACAAATACTGCATTTTTCATTTAAATATGATGTGGGCAATGGGATGTGTATAGAATTAGACTTTTAAAAGAAATTGTCGAAAGTAGATAAATTTATGTCTATTTTCAGAACATTTTTGAGTTGTTAATTTTTAATAATAAAGTCCGTTTATATGAAACCCTATCATTTCTTCTCCGTAAAAACGTGATATATATGCTTTGATGTTTATTTCTTCATATGTCAAGTTAAACACCGTTAAGTTCCTATTGAAATTTGACCGTCAGTTTTTAAGTTATAGTGATTTTGTATCCCCATCCCCCTTAATTTTTGTTAACTTATGCTTACGTTCTTGTGAAAAAACGCGCCAATGTCACCGTATCTATTATGACGTCATAATTGATCCAGAGCTTTTCGATGGAGTTCTTTCGGATACTGTTCTGGACCCCCTAAATGCGGATAGGGATGGTCAATTAATTATATCATATAATAATGAAATTACATTGTGCATTTATTTCTCCAACGAATTGTCTTTCCTGATATATATTTGGAAATGAAGCATTGCACGAAAGTGAGGACACTTCGATTTTCTGTATGACCACGTAACTATGATTAGATTAACCATGCATTGTCTATGTAGTCTACATGTATTATTATTTGGACTAGTCCTTTTTTTCCTCATATTTAGCACTTGACAAACATAACCCAGTATTTAGCTCAGTACAAAGATTCCCTCCTTTTTTGTATTTAGCACTGTACAAAGATCCCCTCCTTTCTTTTCTAGTATTAAGCACTGTACAAAATTATTTGCAAGAGAAGTACATTAACAGAATGTTTGTTTTCGATAAGCGACGTCCTGTTTGTGTTTCTTCAGAATTTATACGAAGGCCTCGTGGTTAGCAGAACTTTAATATGTACCGACTTTAGAGTCTGTTCAGTGTACCGCGCTACTAGCATACATAGCAAAGGACCAACACAAAAAGGACTGCATTGTCCGTCCCCGTAACATATGACATCGGATGTATGAAGAAATCATGCTCAAATTGAAAGCTATCTGGATATGGAAAATATAAATAAAAAATATCACAAGTGCGTTTTCTTACTTACTCTTATAAGCATTACAGTTGGACAAATTTATCATACTCTGGACTTTAGTTTTATTAAGTCCATTTTTAATGATGAAACAGGAAGAACATTTTTAGCAAACATTTAAAAGACGTTATGCGAGAAGGAATAACGTAGGGAAGTAAACTGACATTTCAGTGATAACGACGTTAAAAGACATGTTGTAAAAGGGAAGTAAAGATGAATACGAATCTTTTAAGGGGCAAGATACTTTGTAGAAATTGATATTCCTAATAATGTACAACATGCATAAACTATTGGTACTTCGAAAAGAACGATAATATTAAAGTATTTTTGTTGTTTCCTTAGTGATGCCTAATCACATATAAGATTTAAGTAACATATTGGTTTGGAGTTTTCTTCAAGAAGTTATAGAGTTGGAACCCTTCGACATTATTAATATAAACACTTATTTCACGTTGCAGTGTGGAGCAGGTAAAATCGTACCCCGTGACCTGATGTTTGTCAAGTGTATTAATTACTTCTTTCCAGCTCTTTCACATGAAAGAAGCTTTGTTTTGGCCTGTTATCAATGTGACATCATATATATTTTGCTGTGTAACTTAAAAAAAATAAAGAAGGCGCCACTAAAATGATTTTTGGTGGCTCCGCTAGAAGCATCACTGATGAGAATTTAATATTCGAAACACGTGTCTGGTCAATGGAAATTGGTTTGGAGTTTTCTTCAAGAAGGCATAGAGTTGGAACCCTTCGACATTATTACATACTAAATAAGCAGTTTTTCAAGATGCTCAATAAACATTAGAGTAATTAAATGACATTCGGAGGACTGTTTCAACGAGAGAATAACTAGGTGCAGCTGCCAAAATCTAACAATTAATATCTTGCATGTACAGTAGGAGTATGATAAGGAAATAATGATTTATTGAGATTAAATATTAAGGTAAATTAAATCAAATATCAATTATGAAATGCTCAAGGAGAGTAAACATCTCATTATAAAGGAAACATTGTTCATGGATAATATTGCACATTATAGGCATGCACTTATACAAGACAATGCATTTTGAATTTCAGTGCTCGAAGTTCAGATTCTCTGAGTTCAGGTGCTCTATGTGTTCAGTTCTTTAAGTTCAGGTAAGAAAAGGTAATCTATTTGTACCTTTCCGATAGGTTTTAATAGCGGTTGTCTGTAAAGACCAAGTAAAACCATTAATATGTTGGTACAGCATGTCATAGATTTTAGAGATTTTTGCTTTTGAAGTTCTATATTAAGTGCTGAGATGTAAAACAATTATCGTTTGTAGAAAAAGAGGGCTTGTTGCCATGGTAATCATCTCTAAAGTTCGAAAAATTAGGAAATGTCAGTAAGTTTTGTGACCTTTGTTGCCATGGAAACGGGTACATATTTCAATTGAAACAACCAAAATAATTTTCTTCAAATCTTCTTTGTTATGAATATCTGAAATGAATTTCAAACTTCATCATTGTGTATCTTGTATAAGGAATCAAAGGGAAGGCCAAAATAAGGTTTCAAAACACTCCATTTTTGGCTTTGAGAGACCCTGTTTTGCTAGTTTTACGTGTATTTTATAGTTTCATAAATGCAGCAATATTTGGAGTTCTTATACTAAGTCTTATACATGCATCGGAATAATCCAATAAGTAGTTCCCCGAACTGATACTTATACTGACTAGGAGTAAAATCCATTTCTAAAGGTATTCAAACCTTAAAGGTTTAAGTTGCAATTGCAACGGCTTTTGAGGACAAAACAAGATGATGGGCTCAATTTGCCCAGCTTCAGTTTTTTTTATGGATATTACTTTTCAGAATATTCCTTCAAATGTCTCATCGATACTGCATTTAGTCATAATTGACTGTGAAAAACGGTTATAATCGATCGAAAATGCCCCTTAATATTACCCCCCCCCCCTTTTTTTTTACTTTATTTTCACTGATTTTTACTGGGTACAGTAAACTTCCTTTAAGATCTATCACAAAACTGAGTGCATTTTGTATGCAAGGGAATAAGGGAGCGCAAAAAGATATGAAAATGAAATATCTGCTACTTGTACAATGCTATCCCTGGCAACACAGTGTCTAAAAGAAAGAATAAGAATTACACAGTTTTTAAAGTGGTAAAAAAAGGCAAAAGTCATGGAAATGGCTAACCGGAACTCACATTGACCGAAAACCTTTATTAGTGCAATAAGGGCATAATATATAGCCAATATGGAGAAATCATGATTATTCTATTCTTACACATTTAAAAAAAGTTTCGAAAATATATTATTTTGTGACCATTTTGCTGCTCCATAATGGATGACTAATGACAAGAATAAAGATGCCTGTATTAGCATCACTATATAACTGGACCATGTCCATAGCGCTGACGTCCCATACGACTTTTTACTTACTGTGTCGTAAATACTGTGACAGGCGGAGTGGAAAATGTGGCCGGTACGGGAATCGAACCCGAGACCTTCTGCTTACAGGGCAGACGCTCTTACCGACTGAGCTAACCGGGCACGATTTCTGAACCGTCACACTCCAAATGGAAAATTGATCAAAGAAAATTACGAACGGAAATAATGATAAATAAATAGTTTGATACTTTTGAAGCAAGAACGCTCAATTGATCACAATAAAAACATAAGGTTAAGTCCTGTGTAAGCCGATGTGCGGCTTACAAGCCATACATCGTACTTCGCGTGATTAATTAATGTTCTGTACTTTGTCCTGGAAAGAAAACATGTTTATTTCACGAAATGTTTAACAGAATCCACAGCATGCGAGAAAGTAGTTCTATGACAACGAGAAAGTAAATCTGACAATTGAAATTTAAACATGAGAGGGGAATTGCAAAATATTATTATCATATTTCTAGATGATTTCGTTTTCATCCCTCAAAGATAGGGTTGTCTAAAACTCTTCAAAAGCATCTGAAATTATGAGGGATTGTACGTAAATAAACTCAATATGCTGGTACTTCACGTTTAGAATTAACAATCATTTCTCCAACTCATAGATAAAGCCAATTTGTAATTAAGTTCTTATCAATCTCTAGACTTTCCAAGTATTGAATAATCAGTATTACAATTAAAAATAGCAATCCAAGGAATGCTTGTGTCGCCTGCGAAGCGGTTTGATTATTATTCTAGAAAGTGGAACAAAATTATTGGTATCAGTAGAAAAGTCTTGTCAAATGAAATTCATTTGAAATATCAGACCTCTTAATTACAAATTATCATTTCATCTTATCTCATTTTATCATGGTCATTCTCAATTTTTCAGAAATGAGTGTAAATCATCTAGGTCAAGGTCACTACGTAAAAATTGGTAACAAAAATGTGTCATCATAAGAAATAGTTAAGACCTATCACCTACCAGTTAAAAAATATATACAACCTTAAAAAAGAAGGTCAAATAGCTAGGTAAAGGTCAAAAGGTAAAAAATTATGGTATGTGTAGAATGGCATTGTTACAAGAAAAATACATGTGAAATATCAATGCCCTATCACCTACCAATCAAAAGATATAGCCAATATTACTTTTCTTGAAAAGTAGGTCAAATATCTAGATCAAGGTCAAAAGGTCAAATATTAAGGTCTGTGTAGAAAGGTCTTGTCACAAGGAATAGAAATGTGACATACCAAAGCCCTATCACTTACCAATCAAAAGATATATCCATTCTTAATTTTTTGGAAAAGTAGGTCAAATATGTAGGTCAAGGTCAATAGGTAAAAAATTATGATATGTGTAGGAAGGTCTTGTCACAAGGAATACACATGTGAAATATCAAAGCCCTATCACTTACCAATCAAAAGATATAGCGAATCTTATCTTTTTTTCAAAAGTAGGTCAAATATCTAGGTCAAGGTCACAAGGTCAAAAATTATGGTATTCTTGCCACAAGAATTGCACATGTGAAATATCAAAGTCCTAACACTTACCAATCAAAAGATATATCCATTCTTAATTTTTTTTGAAAAGTAGGTCAAATATGTAGGTCAAGGTCACTAGGTCAAAAATTATGGTATGTGTAAGAAGGTCTTGTCACAAGGAATACACATGTGAAATATCAAAGCCCTATCACTTACCAATCAAAAGTTATGGGCTGTGACACCCAAAGTGTGACAGACAGACAGACGGACGGACTGACAGACGGACGGACGGACAGACGGACAGACGGACAAAGGAAAAAGTGATCCCTTAGTGTCGCTGTGCTTCGCAGGCGACACAAAAATGTCAAATTGGAGAAAATATTTCCCTTAAAATCTTAAGAAAAACTTATTACCTTAGATTTTTTTAATCTGTTTCTTATCTTGTTTTAAAATTATCTTTAAGTGAATTAAATCATCCCTCTTTCATGTAAGGGAATTGATTTACTTTCTTGTTCTGAAAAATGCCTAATTCAGTTGAGAGTTTACAATAATTCACCATAAATATTGTGGGGGAGAGGCTATATGGTTACACCTGTTATATATTTCATTTTACCAATGTCCTTCACTCCCCACGATTCACTTACATGAATAAAAGAAAGTTTTCGCACGTTATTGCGACATTTTCCAAATATTTCATTTAAAATTTATTGCACTTAAAATAACTAGTCCAAGGATAAAACATCTTAAGATGTGTACGAACCGGACATTAAGGATTGAAATAGATTTCGAAGTTCAAATCTTTTTTAAAGAAAGAATTAGTATCCCTAAAACCAGTTGAGTCTCATATTGACCTGTTGTCAAAAGAAATTCTTGAAAGTGATTCACAATGTGTTAAGCAATTCAGATTAAAACATCAAAGAAGTACCCATCCGTTATTCAGTTTCAAATTCGAGAAGGCAATGCAAAACCATCAGTCTCAATGTCGAGAAGGCAAGTCAAAACCGTCAGAAAATTTTACTGTGAATTTCTTCTGATTACAGGTCCCTGTGGTGAGGATTTATAAGAAAACAAATACAATCACGAAAAATTCAAACTGTCAAGAGGAACTGAAAAGTGATTAATTCATCTGAATGGTGAGAGTCAATATAACTTGCTTTTATGCACAGCAGGTCCCATCTACTCAATCAAAATGAAGGTACACGTCACAATGAAAAGGAAAACTGAAAATGACAAAATTCAACCCTAGTCCACATCGTCCTGAATTCTTACATTTAATCTAGGGTCATCTATAAAAGGTATCGTATCGAGGTCAGCAATAAACTATAAATTATCCGATATGATAGTATATAATGTAAATCATTATCAATGAGGTAAATTTCAATGAAGTTTTGTAAATGTTATCGTAAGACAATTTCCATATCAAAAGATTCAGAATGGAGAGGATAATTGCCTCTTTTTCAAGAATGGTTTCTTCCATCAAACGAATAGAATAAATAAAAGGATTCCAAAAAATGTGCTAAATGTGCTATTTCATCATAAAATTATCAAAGATATAATCGGGTTCAAAAGTGTAAACGAATGAATCAAATGCCAATTGTACGAATCATTGTAATTGGATAATGATGGTACGAAAAAGATCAAGGACAGAAATTCAAATAGACCATGAACGAAGTCAATAGGATGAAATAGAGCAAAACTTTCTTTCATTAAGATACCTTGAACTTAGAATTAAATATGGTATCACAGTCGATATTTGTCCCATAAATATACTTGTTGAGGTGTGCATAGATATGAATAAAACTGATTATGATAATGATTATCAGAAGCTGCTCATTTATAATACATAAAATGACAAATTTAGATTACTATGATTTCGTGTTCATCCCTCAAAGATAAGTTGTCTAAAACTCTTGAAAAGCATATGAAATTACGAGGGATTGTACGTAAATAAACTCAATATGCTTGTAGTTCACGTGTAGAATTGACAAAGAAAACCCTTTTAGTTACTAAAAGGGTTACTAAAAGTTTACTCCCATTGAACATGATAATGCTTTTGCATTATTCTTTTTACCATTTTCATTCTATGGAAAGTTTTCATTTTTTATTTTTAGACTTTTACAATTTGAAGATATATCTACGCATTTCGTTTTTTTAATTGAACAAAAATAAGCAGAAAAGCCACATGGTTACTAAAAGGGATTTGAAAATTACAGAGGATTGTCAAACATACTATTCTCATCACCTGCAAACAAACACGCTTAATAAAAGTAAATACAGCACATCTGTCTTCGATTTTGGAATTAAAAAATAAAGGAAAATGATATCGTATAGAAAAGTTAAAAGTCTAAAGCAAAAGAAATCTTATGAGTTGTAATGCTTTAATGGTATTTCTAACCATAACCCTTGATGATACTATGATAATTGACAATTCAAAAGTATGAAATTGTAATTCTATTCGCAAGAATTGACGATTTAAAAGCAAATGTTTCAAACACAGAACACCATCCATATTAGACTCTTAAATTGAAGACAGAGAAATTGATACCAGTGTGCATGACAAAAGAGATAATGTGGATTCAACATTGTTATTTTTCTCCCTGCCTTGACGATGATGTTCCTAGATTGCAGGCATACGGTATTTACAAATCTCAACTCATACGACACGCCAGAGCATGGTATAAGTTTTCTGATTTTCACAGTAGAAATTGACTAATTACCAAGACACTTAGAGGTCAAGGTTTCCGCTTTCATGAACTGAATAAGACTTTCTTGAAAAAAGTACTTTTCAGCTTTTTTTGAAATTCAGATCAATCTATGCAACATTACATTAGGAAATTCATAACCTGCCCTTTTAGGATGACATAATCAGCAAAGTAGGGAGGATCGTAGGTAGACAGAATTTCCATCGAAAATATGTCTAAATCATCAATCGCCTTTTATACCAGAAGAACACTTTGCATTGTACATGACAAATTTATAGCCTTGTGCCAGCTTATTCTTGAGAATTACACTCTACCTGAATGTGACTTTATGTCCCTAGATTACCGTCATACGGTATCTGCATTTCACAGCTCATCCGGTATGCTAGAGCATGTACAGATGTTTTGGATTTTCATAGTAGAAATTTACAAAGAAACTTTTATGTCAATGTTATCGCTTTCACATACCAGTAAAGACTTTCTGGAAATTTTACAAAAATTATGATCAACTTCTTTTGAAATTCGGACCCATACAAGCAACAGAGTATATTACTTTAGGTATTTCACAACCTGCATTTTATGGTGACATAATTAACAAAATAAGTAGGATCAAAGGTATATAGCATAAGTATCGAAAATACGTCGGAGTCATCAAACGCCTTTTATACCGTGGATATGATCCTAATGTCACCAGACGGACACTAAGCTTGGTACTTGACCAATCTACAGTCTTGTACGAGCGCATTCTTAAGACTTGCACTCTGACTGACTGTGACGACGGGACTCCATGACGGGCCCCGTCCAAACCTCTTTAGAGAAGACAGGGCCCCGACCACCTGTCCTCTCTGAATGTCAGTCGGACTCCTCGGGTGATAACATACATGAGCTCGCGGTGGCGGAGCACGGATTGTATTACGTAGGCCCTCTTTTTATGTCCATTTAAATATTCATCTGTGTTGCTTGGGCCCCTGCGTTTTGCGGTCTTGTTTGTGTGTGGTCATCTGACAGTGAGGAGGTTGTTTTACACCACAATTGTACCTTCTTCGAGACCTCTGGGTAATCGGAAAAATGGGAGGGTTGTGCGCACGTAATCCAGGATAACCATACTTTCTGCTATTTCCGTGGCAGATGGCCGTCCTAAGTCGGCACCGGTTGCCCATTGGTCTCGTTGGTTTATGTGTAGTCCTTTGTGTTTGATGTTTCTGTGTTGTGCGTTGACGTTCCTTGTCCCTTGCGCGTCTCCTTTTGTGCTTGTCTGCTTTGTGTTTTTGCATTGGGTGTTTAGGGGTTTTGCTGTGGGTGCTTCAACCTGGTGTTGTTGGAGATCCCCTCCTTTGTTTGCTAGTAAACAGGAGATACGTATTCTTCTCGGGTACCTTATTTCACCTCCATTGGGGATTCACTTGGCTTCTTTGTTTCTCGTTTTTTTCGTTTATTATTTGCATCTCAATAGATTTTGTAAAATATAAATTCACTGTCGGTGTTGCTTTTGAAATTTATTTGTGTGGCACAGCATACATGTAAACTTATATAGATTTAACTCTATAATTTATTTTGGGAATATTTCGTAATAGCAGATTCCACAAGAAATTATTATGTTTGGCAGGTTTTGGGATTACATGTAATAGAATCGCATTTTTCAATTATAGTGTACATCTAATTTCTTCATCAAAGCTACTCAGGGCGGCCCTGCTCGCAATCATTTTTGGTATTTTTCTTGGTTTAGGTTATCATACCGCGGTCAATGTGCGAAACCCCCCCCCCTTGTATTTAGATAATAAACAATACGTAGAGATAAATATAAATAAGCTTTTTAAAGGCTCCCTTTTTGGCCTTTCTTCCTTAGATACAATAACTGATGGCCGTCCTAAGTCGGCACCGATTGCTCATTGGTCTCGTTGATTTATGTGTTGTCTTTTATGTTCGATGTTCGATGTTTGATGTCTCGTTTTCTGTTCCTTGTCTCTTGCTGTGTGTGTCTTCTCTGTGTTTTCACTTGGGGTGTCTGATGTGTTGCTGTTGGTGCTGAAACCGAGTCTTGTTAGAGATCCCCTCCTTTCTTGTATCATATATATCTAACATGATTCAGAAGATATTTGAATATGTTTAGACTGTACTAATTAGCAGGGTAGTTATACTGGACGCACTCTGGAGAATGCTCATACCAAGTTGTCTTCGTGTTTCTGTGATACTGTGTTATTGTCTCCGTCTGTTTGTCTTATTTTCTTTTCTCGTGAGAAAGTTCTGTTCTATATGGTTTTTTTTTCAAGAATTTGTCAGCCTTTTGTTTGAGAATTAATTTCGGAATATGATTTCGGGTTTTGTGTTTGAATTTCATTCACTGAATCGTGTATTAGAGCGTGAGAGAGAACCCTTACTTCAACAGTTTCTTTTGTGATATATTTTTCTGAAGCTGTCAACGAAGACGTTCTTTGATAGAGACCGGCTAGCGAACAAATAAAAATATTGATGACGAAGACCAAAATTAATATAATTGGATAGGCTTACATAAAAATTTTTGTGCTCCGGGATAGAAAGACAATTTGTTCAAGTTACAAGGCGGAAACTAGTTCTACCTATTTATTTCAAAGTACATGGCTGTTTATTCTGTATAAGAGATGGGTTGAGGCATAATTGACTAGATAATGATAGGGACTATAATTGTATAATTACAGAACAATGAAGATATATAATATCTTATATTTTCACTGAGTTTTATTATTATTATTCTTTACCAAATCAATAGTTGTTAACATTTTGTCTAGTCTAATTTTGTGAATGAAATTCAAAGAAAAAGCTCTTTGTAATGTGTGCCCTCGTGACCAAAATGATACCGAAACAAAGGTGATGTGGATCAAAATCGAATACCTATAATTGTGTCATTAGCATTATTTGGCGCCCTAACAGACATGAATTGAAATAAAACATGATTTTTGAATCAATGCGAAAGCTTTGTCGGTTAATAATATTAGGAAAGATTATAGAAACCGTATGCAAAGTCAGTTAGTAAATGCCAAGAACAAAGGCAAATGTAATAAAAATCATTATCAATTGGAAAACAAAAAGGTTAAATTAGAAGTAACTATGATGAAAAATTATCTTAAAATATTCTTCTCACGGTTTGCATCATATATAAAAATCTAGCTCAACCTCAAACAAATGAAAACATAATAATTATTTTTTATAATATAAACTTTATTCACAGTCTTTGTCTATTTTTCATTGTTTGGATTGAGTATTAATGACGGGAGATAAGTACCCGAAATGTGTATGCCTTGTTTATGCTGCAAGTTTCTCTCTGATATATCCAATAAATTTGAAGACGTGTAACATTGGATGCAAATGCAAATTGGTCTCCTTCCTTTTATGTGTTGTCATCAATGTTTGATATTTCTGTACGTCTATTTCGATTGTTTTGTATGATGTTCTAGTGAATATTGTGTCTTTTTGCGATTTGTAGCTTTGTCTAATTAGGGGATAAACGTACTGTGTTTTGTGGTTCCGACAAGTATATGTTGGATATACTGTTGGAAACGCAGTTATACCGTCGGGGCTTGCCCCCGACGGTATAACGTATGTTTCCAACAGTATATCCAACATATACCTGTCGGAACCACAAAACACAGTACGTTTATCCCTATTCTAATTTATGTGACATATTTTAACAATCTATACCCCTCAGAATGTCTCAGTTATTGCTTTAGAGGCGACGTTGCTACGGAGGACTAACAACAGCCAACAGAAGTTATTGCGCTGCAAAATATGAAATACAACTGCTTCGTATTTATTACAATGGCGAAAAATCAAAGTGTTATCAATAATAAACTTACTTGCTCTGTTGTTTACACGTGGAGAACGCCATTTACAAGCTCAAACCTTGTAGTTTTACGTCACAGTATGACGTCATAGGAGAGAAGAACAAAGGGGAAAATGACGTCATACACAAAAATTGCGCTAAAGCTTGTAACGTGAAAATGTACGTAGGAATACATTTTGAAGTATGTCAAGTGAGTCGGTTTGCGGCATGTATATCGTCGTTATACATGCTTGTAGAAATCCTGAGAACCAATCAGAATGCGTGAAACAAACAGAGTGAATTAGAATGTCATTTATGTGTCACTTTCTTGTAAGTTTGTTGGGGGTGGTCATGCTGGAGATCCTTCCCTTTTCATTGTAGAATAGATTGTTTCTTCTATAGGAAAGGAATGATATGAATAAATCAATGAAATATTACATTTTGAACTTTATTTCAATATATATATTATACAAATTGTAATCATTACTGGTTTTTTGGCACTCGATAAAGACCAAGGGGACTTTTATGCGTGTTTTTATTCGTAATATTTTGTGCAAAAATGATAATTTCTCCAATCTGAAACAAGCATATCTGTAATCTAGGGACAATTTTTCAGTCAGTGCCATTTTATAAGAACTAAATGAAAACAGAATGTCTAAGATTTCGGAAGATAATGAGTGCAAAACTAGACAAAATCTGTAAACTATGGTGTTCCGTTGAGGACATCGCTTCTTCGTTTCTTCACGTTAACAAATTGTGACGATGCGAAGAAGCGAAGTTGCGAAAAATCAAAATTAAAATGCGAAGAAGCGAAGTAACGATGCGAAGAAGCAAACTTATACGAAGAAATGGAGAAGCGAAGAAGCGAAGTTACGATTCGAAAAAGCGAAATCACTATGCGAAGAAGCGAAGTTACGAATTAATGCTCTTTGCATCGTAACTTCGCTTCTTCGCATTGTATCTTCTCTTCTTCGCATAGTATCTTCGCTTCTTCGCACCGTAACTTCATTTTTTGTAACGGCTTCTTCTTAATTTCGCTTCTTCGCCTTCCTGTTCACAGTAGCACATGCGCAGTTAAATGAAACACGGTTAGGGTTAGGGATAACGATAGGTTTTGGGTTAGGGTTAGGGGTAAGGGTTAAGGGTTAGGGGTAAGATGAGGTTAGGATAAGGGGCCAGGGGTTAGGGTGAGGATAAGGGGTTAGGGTTATTGAAATATATAGGACACAGCATTTAACAATAATCTTCGATGAACAATTGGACCTTTATGTATTGGGAAAAGTTATAGGAATGACAACAAGTCGACTCTCTCTTCGAACCATGTTTTCTTGCTACATTTCTTGGCTACTTCTGTATTACGCTTACCGACATTTCTTAAAAAAAATTGCAAATCTTACGTAAACATGATAGGAAATGTAGCTTACACAAGCTTTGACCAGGTGAGCTACATAGGCAGGGGAGGCGAAGGATATTGAAGATGCTGTATGAACAGATTAGCAGTTTAACAAAACTAACCGACATGAGAATACGGGTAAAATGAGGAAAAGAATGATGTCAAACATAGATAGTATATGAAAAATACTTACATATATAGATCTAATACAATATGGTTAAACGTCATTACATGCCGATTGTCATTAAAGAATGATGATAAGATGTAGCTTTACACGCTGAGGAATGTTTAATTGTATAGACAGAAGACCTTTATGGCAACTTCCAAATATAAAGCCACAAAATCAACAATTTTCAGAAATTTATTGCGGACAGAGGTGGTGAAATCAATAATAGGGGAATTCTAATTACATCGTGCAAACATATCTCCCGCGATGGTCTTTCCTGGAATTGATTTGGAAATAAAACATTGTACGGAAGTGAGGACACTTCGTTTTTCTTTTTGACCACTTAACTATGATTTAATTACCATTGCCCTGTGTATGCAGTCTTCATGTATTATTTCATTGACTCACTTACAACCTTGTACAAAATAGTTTCACGTGAAGTACATATATAGAATGATCGTTGCCGATAGGCAACATCCTGTTTGTGAATACAGAATCAATACGAAGGCATTGCAGTCAGCAGAACTTACATATGTACCTACCTTAGACTCTGTTCAGTGTACCACGCTACCAGCATGGTTAGCAAAGGACCAATACCAAATTGACTCCATTGTCCTTTATTTGCTTCACCTTCCCCGTATTATATGACAACGTATGAAGAAATAGTCAGGAGAGCTCATATTCAAAACTATCTGGATATAGAGAATAGGATTAAAATGGCCACAAGTACTATCACTAAATGTCATTAGCAATACAATTGGACAATAAATTTATCATACTCTGGACTTTAGATTGATTAAGTCTAGTCCACTGATGAAATAGGAAGAACAAGCAAAACTTTAAGACGTATGTACGGGAAGGAATAACGTTTTTAGTTAAGAAGGAAACAAAACGACATTTTAGTGATAACGATGTGAAAAGGAATGTTGTAAAGGGGAAGTTGTGTAAAGATGAAAATAGATCTTAAGGGAAAAGATACTTTGTACGAATTGATATTCCTAGTATTACATGCATTTACTTTTCGTTCTTCGGATAGAAAGATAGAATCAAAGTATCTATATTGTTTCCTTGGTTCTGCCAAACCATTGCCATCAACTGGAAAATTCTTCAGGTCTTCAAATATGTAGAAATATTTCATATCCTTCTGACTGATATACTCTATATCAGTGAATGAAAATCAAACACAAAAGCCGAAACCAGATTCCCAAAACAAAAATCAAAGGTTTAGATTTTTTTTTGAGGGGGGGGGGGGGGGGGTTACAATACAGAACTTTCTCATGCGAAAAGAAAATAGGACAAACAGACAGATACAACAAAAATCAAAAATATTTCTTCCACTCAACCACTTGGGGTTTTTTTTTTTTGGATTTTAATAGAAGGGAGGGGAATTTAATGTAATAATGTCTTCTTTCCTGCTCTGTCGCCTGAAAGAAGCTTTGTTTTGACCCTTTATCAATTTTGCATCATAATTGCTATTTCAAAAACTTGTCATTTCATCAAAAAAATGTAATCGAAATTAAAGAAGGTTAACAGCTGAGCACCATCCCTCCAATGCTATTTTGGTCATAGATTTTATTTAACTATGCCACTGAATCGAATCTACAGGATATAAAGAACCGCGCACTCTTTGCAAAGTAAATGCACAAATTTGAATTAAAAAATAAAACTGGAGGTGCTACTGAAATGAATTTTGGTTGTGTCCGAAAAGCATCTTTGATGGAAGCATAACTGATGATGATTCACTATCCGAAACATGTGTCTGGTGCATTGAAAATTTTTTTTTAATTTTTCTTTAAAAACGCAAAGAGTTGGAAAATTTCCGTTTTATTATTAAAACAAATTTCCTTTTGCAGTGTGGAGAAGTTAAGTTTGCTCCCCGTGACTGGATGTCTTTAAGTGTAATAGTTACTGCTTTCCAGCTCTGTCGCCTGAAAGGAGCTTTATCAATTTGACATCAAATATCTTATTTGCTATATCGGAATCTTGTCATTTCATCCAAAAATATCATCGGAACTAAAGGAGTTTAACAGCTGAGCACAATCCCTCCAATGCACAGATCTAAATAAGAAATAAATGAACATAACGTTCACAGTCTTTGGTCATATTTCATTGTTTGGATTGAGGATCACTGACGAGGGTTAAGTACCCGAAACGTCCATGCTGCAAAGTTATCTATTCTTAAATGATGCCTTGAATTTCAAGACGTAACTTAATATTTTTTTTCATTCAGTGTGTTTGGTAAGGAATATTCGAAAGGATGAAAGGATGGACATTATTACTATCATATTCCTAGGGCCATTCTTCGCAGGGCGTAAAGCAACAGAGATATTGTGGAAGATGCATATAATTACGAATTCAAGGAGACACAACTCCCTTTACTATTGTGATGTAAGCAATTGTAATAACAAGCATACAAGTATTACATGTGTTCATATATAAGGTTGAAGTGACAAAGACATACTGAATATGCTGTTTGATAAGATGCTCAATCAACTTTGGAGTAAGTATATGACTTTCTGAGTACTATTTCAACGAGAATAATTAGGTGCAGCTGCCAGAATATGATTATGAAGTAATGATTTCTGAAGATTAAAAATCGGTCAATTAAAAAATCAATTATGAAGCACTTTTAAAAATATTAAAGGATAGTACATCTCATTATAAAGGAAACATTGTTCATGGGAATTAATGCACATTGCTGACATTTAATTACATAAGACAATGCATTTTGAAATTAAATTGATCTTAGTTCAGATAAGAAAATGCAATCCATTTGTGCTTTTCCAACAGGTTTTTAAAAATCTCTTTTACTTCATGGATCCATACTCACCAGAGTTTTCATTATTTGTTAAAGATAAATTCACATTTCTCGCTGGAGATGTATTCTCACTTAATAGATTTATGAAATCGTTCATAGTTTCGAAAATATATCACTTTGCGACCATCGCAGCTCTATAATGAATGATATATATATTTCAATCTACAAAATGTCCCTCATCCCTGCCAATAAAACCCTCACGTACCCGTCCTGCTACGTCTTTTGGTACATTTTTGGACATAATAACGTGCATGTCTGTGATCCATGCTGCCAATTTATCTGTTCTTAAATGATGCTATTCAATTTGAAGAAGTTTAACATTTGTACCACTTGGTGTGTGTCACTGCTGGTGGACCAGGAGTCCCCGAGGGCACATGTAGCCAATTTCGATCGATTTCGGTTGATCGTTTCTTCAACGCACTCTAAAATTTCTGTCATCAAAATTTCTGGAAAGTTTTAAAATGTGGGTCCTGTAGCATCATATCCCACCAATCCTGCTACGTCTTTCGGTACGTTTTTGGACATACTTATTTTCACACTTTTGGGCATACTACATTGTTTAGATTTGAGGATCACTGACGAGGGTTAGGTACCCGAAACGTGCATGTCTGGTCCATGCTGCCAATTTATCTGTTCTTAAGTGATATTATTCAATTTGAAGTCGTTGAACATTCCACACTCTTTCGCCATATTACATTGATTAGATTGAGGATCAATAAGGAAGGTTAAGTATCCGAAACGTGCATATCTGGTCCATGCTGCATTTATTAGTTGTTAAATTGGACTATTGAATTTGAAGACGTTTAGCATGATAATATACCAAGTCTTTAAATGTAATTGTGATGCATTTCCGACCAAAATATTTCAATATTCAAAAGCGACCTCAGAGTTCTTTAAAAGATGGGAGGCGATCTTCAACAAGACCCTGTTGCTGCACCAACAGCAAAACACGAAAACACCCGATGCGAAAAAACTAAAGACGAGCATACCAATGAGTTAAACAAGATCCTGACGATAATCTCAACAGCACTCACAAAAGAGCACAAAAATAAACATCAACGGACCCCTAGCAAGCCAGAGGTGGGACCAGGTGCCCGGGAGGAAAGCATCCCCTGTTGGCTAGCCGCACCCGCCGTCGATGTTAATGAAGCATGGAAATAAAAATATATAAAATTCATGCAGTGTCTGACGCTTTGTCTATATAGAAAGTGCTATGGCGACAATGTCAGGGAAGTATATTCAAAACACTTACTGTCAAACCCCTCGCGGGGAACTTTTTTACGAGCTCCACAAGAGACGGAAAAGAGACATATGACATATAAACATAAAACACAAAAGACTACACATAAGCCAACGAGACCAATGGGTAACCGGTGCCGCAAGTAGCAAATGGTGTGGTTATCCTGGATTACGTGCGCACAACCCTCTCACTTCTCCAATTACCTAAAGGTCTCGAAGAACGTACAAGTGTGGTGTAAAACAACCTCCTCACTGTTAGATGACCACACACAAACAAGACCGCAAAACGCAGGGGCCCAACAACACAGATGAATATGTAAATGGATATAAAAAGAGGGCATACGTAATACAGTCCGTGCTCTGCCGGCTGTAGCGAGCTCATGTATTTAATCACCCGAGGAGTCCGACTGACATTCAGGTCGGGGCCCTGTCTTCTCTAAAGAGGTTTGGACAGGGCCCGTCATGGAGTCCCGTCGTCACAGTCAGTCAGAGTGCAAGTCTCAAGAATGCGCTGGAATGTAGATGGGTCAAGTACCAAGCCTAGTGTCCGCCTGGTGATATTAGGATCATATCCACGGTATAAAAGGCGTTTGATGATTCTGACGCATTTTCGATGGTTATGCTGTCTACCTTCGATCCTTCTCATTTTGTTTATCATATCACCATAACAGACAGTAGTTCACTGTAATTTTTGTAAAATTTCCAGAAAGTCTTAACTAGTTTATTTAAGCGGAAACCAAGACCTAAAAGTTTCTTGGTAATTTGTAAATCCAAAATATCATTACATGCTCTAGCTTACCGGATGAGCTGCGATATGTAAATGCCATATGACGGTAGTCTTGGAATATCACCGTCAAGCCAGTGGAAATTAACTATGCTGAATACAAAATCATCTCTTTTGTCATATACACTTGTATGAATCTTTCCATTAACAATTTTGATATTTAAGTCCAAAAATGGTGTTTCTGTATTTCTAACGTTTGCCTTGTTCAGTGTTAATTCTTGTGGATAAATATAATTCTTATATAATTCAAAAGCAGGATTGTCAATAGTAAGAATATCGTCCAGATACCTAGAAATATCATTGAAACATTTTAGATTATCAAATTTTCTTTGCTTTTGAAGATTATGGATAAATTCATTTTCGTACGTGTATAAAAATAAATCTGCAACAGGAGGTGCAAAGTTACATGTAGTACTCATAGGAATCCCTACAACATGCTTGTATAGATCCTCACCAAATCTAACATAAATATTGTCCAAGAGGAAGGACAAGGCATTACATTGGTCACTACACGTCCATGCTGTGTATGATTTGTAGTCTGTCGAGGAAAAGAAACCCATCGATTCAGATGTACAGATACCATTTAATGAGATTAGATAATCGATCATTAATTTTGTCATGAGGAAGTGTTGTGTACATATTAAAGAAGTCGTATGAAGAAATCGTATTGGTTTGGAAATTTCCAGATTTCATTTTGTCAATTGCATCCCTTGAATTCTCAGAATTCTTTATAGACCACACTAAATTTACATCGTTCCTGTTTCGAACAGTTTCACAATATCCAATGACGTGGTTTTTTTAACTTCACCTGCATGCACTGCTAAAAGAAAACAAAATGTGTTCTAAACCCATAAATACTAATTGAAAGTCAGAACAACAAGTTATCAGAGAAAACTTGAGAAATAAATTTAAAATCAATAAATTTAGAATTTTTTTTTTGCATTCTAATATTCCGCTTGATCCTTTAGTGAGGGTTTGAAAGAAGAAAATATATCACAAAAAACCCTGTCAAAAAGGCGTTAAAGACGCAGATCTAGAGGGAGGTAGGAATCCCCTAAAATTGACCAAAAAATTCACCGGTTTTTTTTGTATATTCTTCTTTTTTTCAAAATCGTGAGTTGGAACACCGCTCCCGACCGATGGACCGGACCACTGGAAAATAATCTCCTGCTTTTATGCAGAGCTAATCCAATCCACTCAATCAAAATGAAGTGACTTATCCCAATAATGGGGAGGGTCAATCATTTGTCCTCGAGGGTATAACATTCAATATAGGGTCATCGACAGTAGGTATCGAGGTCAACAGAACACGAAAGGTACCTGCTGTGATAGTATATTATGAAAATCACTAATGAAAATCATTACCCATGCCATTAATTTTTGTAAATGTGTGACGGTTTCTTTGTTAAAAGTTTCACTGAAGAGTAGCTAATTGCTCCCTTTTCATGGGTGATTTATAGCTGCTTCTATCAAAAGAGTAGAATAAATAGAAAGTTTCAAAAAGAACACGATGTAATAACTTGACTTCGTTCTTTTCCTTCCTTTTTTAATTTTTGCTGAATGTACTGTTTCATAGTGAAATTATCGCAGATTTAATAGGTTCAAACGTGTGAACGACTACGTAAATAAGTCCAATGGATAGCAACATAGTCATCGTCATTGGCTAATTATAGTTTAAAAATGATCAAACTGGCTATGACTGAAGTCAAAAGGATGAAATTGAGAAATGCCTTCTTTCATTAAAATACCTTGGACTGTAAGATTACTGGTTTACAGTCGGATTGTTGCAGTGTGCAGAGATATAAAATATAGCTTATTTATAATGTAATAGATAGACAATCTGCACATCTGTATACTATAGTACTTTTTATCATTATATATTTTTTCAGAAAGTGTGCAAAATGTTATGGAGTTTTGTGTTTTAGAAATTTACAATTTGAAGATAGATCTATGCAATTTTTTAATATTGAACGATAACTATGCGAAAAATATATGTCTAACAAAAGAGATTAAAAAAACCCATCTGCAAACGAACAAGTATGACTTAAGATAATATTACATAACTGTCGTAGATTTTGGTTATATAATAAAGTATCAAAACGTTATTTTGTAACATTATTCCAAAGTTAAACGAATTCAAAAGTTCATTCAAGATATTGTTTTCTTTCTATATGCACAAAACAAGCATTCATTAAGTTACTCAAAGAAATAGTACCAAAAATGAGGATCTAAGACACAAAAAAGAGAAACATTATCAAAAAAGTGTGAATAACGCATCAAATTTCTTCGTTTGAGTTGATCCTGAGGTTCGTAGTTTTCGCCGTATTCAGTCCGTCATGCAAAATCACTGAAAAAAAAATCAACTCCAACGAATTCTGAGTTGAGGTAAACCTTGTGAGGTATGTGCTAGGCAGAATACACTGATTGACTCTCTGTTATAAATAATGTAAGTTATCATTCGTTTAAATATGATCTGATATATGATAGGATGGAAACCTAAGTAATTGAGATTATTAAAAATGTGCAGTAACTTTTCAAAGTTTATCCAGAAAATCGAAAAGATGTATGCCTTGTTCACTGAATTTAGTTGTATTGTCATGAACACTCTTTCTTTGCATATTAGAGAGATGATCCTTACTGCACCAGTTTCATTATTTGTTTGTTTTACCTGAAGCTGTTTGGGAAGAATTTTTTTAATAATGTCCGGTTAACGGACCGATAGAAATATAGATGATGAAGACCAATTTATGTAATTGGTACAGGCGAACTTAAAAATGTCTGTGCTCCGGGATAGAAACGCAATGTTGTTTATCCTGTATAAGAAGAAGGAGAAAAGGCGATACAATAGCTAGATAATGATAGGGACTATAATTGTATAATTACATTACTTAATAAGTGCTATTTTCATTGAGTTTTGTTTTCATCAACCTTTGATCTAACCTAGTTTATGACTGATAAGATGCTAATTGTACATTGTGCCAACGTGACAAAAATGTTATCGAAACAAAGACGATGTGGATTCAAAATCGAATATCTATAATTTTGTCAACAGCCAAATTTGGTTTCCCAACAGACTAGCCGCAGAAACGGCCAAAGACACTTGGATATTTGGTTGGAAGGGATGTGTTGGCCGCAGGAATCTACATTAAACAAACCCGGAATTCAAGTTTAGGATATGGCCGGTACGAATCGGCAAATTTTCTAGGGGATTATTGACTGTGTCTCACTCGAATAACATAAAACTAAACGATCGGCAGTCATATTTTACCTTGTTAAGCTCTAATATCAATGATACGGCCGGGATTCTACTTGCCTCCGCTTCGTCTCTTCGGTTGTAAGTTTACACTTATGCGTCAGGTCAAACACGTGACACCGCGAGGTTGTTTCCATAACAACGTCCATTCATATGGATCGAGGTGTCACATGTTTGACCTATCGCATGAGTGTAAACTTACAACATGGCGCTTGAATTCGAAGAGACGAAGCGGAGGCAAGTAGAATCCCGGTCGTATCATTGTATTAAAGCTTAACAAGGTAAAATATGATTGCCGATTGTTTAGTTTTATGTTATTCGAGTGAGACTCAGTCAATAATCCCCTAGAAAATTTGCCGATCGGGTTTGTTCAATGTAGATTCCTGCGGCCAACACACCCCTACCAACCAAAAAATCCAATTGTCGTTGGCCGTTTCTGCGGCTACCAACAGACATGAATTGAAATAAACTGTGACTTGTAAATCATTGTTAAAGTATTAGAAAAGATTAGAGAAATCCTTTGTTAAGGATCAGTAAGTGAAGGTCATACACAACGACCAACATTACAAAGAGAAAAATCACTATAAAAGGAGAAGACAAAAAAGATTATGTAAGAAATAGATATAATGATATCCCTTTCAATAGGCTTCTCTGGTTTGCTTTGAATAAAAAAATCTAGCTCCTTCTCTAACAAATAAAAATTATTATTTCTTTTTGCTATAAACGTGTAAAACAGATTAATTTTTTCCAGAGGAAAGGGTTGATATAAATAAAGAAAAAAGACATTTTGAACTATATTTTAAACTTTATATATTATAAAATTATTGTCGTATTTTGTCACATGTTTGAGACAAAGAAAAGGTGTTTGTGTATTTTAAATAGCTAAATTTTGTGCAAAAATAATCATTTCGCCAATCTTAAACAGGCACATCTGTAGCGAAATTGACAGACAATAATCAAGTCAGTATTATTTTATGAGAACGGAATGAAAAAGGAATGCATATGCTTTCGGAAAATATGGACTTCAAACATAACAAAACAAAGGCAGTAAGAAGGAATTTTCAGAATCTGTATAGTAAAACCTTCCGATTGAAAGTATTCAAATAAATAAGATAAATGGATATTCTAATCATATCACTTATAAAATATCCGTCTAAGTTTCGATAAAATGTAAAGAAGAGAAACCTTTGTCTTCGAGATTATATCAATGCTTTCGATTTAACCGTTTATATATATATGACAAACTGCATTATAACTGTTCAAAATCGACAAATAGATAAGTTGAGTACTGCGGTTTTTTGTTATCTTTTTTAAGTTTGAAATTATAATATATAATAATCTTAATAAAATAGAAGCGAACGTTTAAGTGTCCACTGAATTAAGAATCAATTCATAGCTCTAGACCAATTGGAAAAAAATTACGCCGATGATACATAAATCTTTGATCTTCTGCGTTTGATGTTTCATGAAAAAGGTATTTAAGGATGTTATTTAAAACTATGTAAAAGGTAAAGCTCTTCTTGACTTTATCAATTTTGGCATCAATATTATGCAATAAAACTAAGATTGGTATAGATGTTATAAAGTATATGCAAATGATTTTCATTAAATCAAATAAATTGGATTGAAAGGGGCGGGGATGTTAGATAAAAGACTTGAGTCAGTAGAAACTTGGAGATTCCTTGGCTTTTCATTTTTCTGTCCGCTACACTAGGGAAGATGAAGCTATTTCTCCTTATATGTTGCTTAAATTTTCAAACTAACTCTGTAATCACGCAGTCGTACTCAGATATTCAAAATATATTCACTGAGATTTTTGATACCAGACAATACGATAAAAAGATTTTTCCTATGTCAGATTACAATCACCCGATTTTACTTGACGTTAGTTTATATTTTCTCGGAATCAATGAGATTGATGAGCTGGAGGAAAAATTAGTTACGACAGGGTATTTGTCTATTTTTTGGCAGGACTTCCGTCTATCATGGGACGAAACTCTGTACAATGACATCCACATAATATATTATCCCCAGGATGAAGTTTGGAAACCAGATATTGTGTTATATAATGGATTCCAAAGGTTTCAGCAACTGGGTG
The DNA here is from genome assembly GCA_033119305.1 of Pinctada imbricata. Lineage (NCBI taxonomy): Eukaryota > Metazoa > Mollusca > Bivalvia > Pterioida > Pteriidae > Pinctada > Pinctada imbricata. The sequence continues at coordinate 98,272,395 of VSWD01000005.1, read as the reverse complement.
GAAGTTTCTACAACGTAGAGCTATGGAGCGATGGACAAGTTCAATGGATGCCATTTGAGGTATTTGAGAGCCGTTGCTCACTGGACACAACTTATTACCCATTTGACAAACAAACATGCAGCATTGTTTTTGTCATTTGGAGTTTTACAGCTGGGGAGGTTATGATTTCGAGAAGCTATGAGGGTCTGGTGTATGACGAAGAATTTCAAGAAAACAACGTTTGGGAAATTACTAACACATCGTACAGTGTTTTCATGAGCACCAGAGAATCTAGAATAACGTTCGAGCTACAACTGCGGAGGAAGCCCCTGTTTTATGTCATCAGCTTCATTACTCCAGTGTTGATTCTGGGTTTGTTGAACTGTCTAGTCTTTGCAATACCTTCAGAGAGTGGAGAGAAAACAGGCTATTCTGTGACTATCTTTCTCTCATTAGCAGTATTCTTATCAATTATCACTAGCGTAATCCCGACAAATTCAGAAACAACATCAATTCTAGGAATCTTCCTTCTACTTCAAGTCATCATTGGGTCCTTAGTCCTACTTATCACATCGCTTCAACTGAGATTATGTCAGCGTGGTGACAGACCTAGTCTATGGATGTTACAAAACATTTGCTAGATTTCACAGAGGATTCAGAGGATGCTGTTGTCGTTTGAGAATGAAGAATAGGATCGATGCAGAAGTACGCGATTTGGATGAGAAATTCCAAGATGAGAAGGAAGATATCTACAACTGGAGTAATGTTGTCTCAGGGATAGACTATATCTGTTTCTGGACATATCTTCTCGTATACAGCACAATGACTATATTAATGTTTAGTTTGATGCTGAATTCATATTATGAGTAGATATATAGAAAAAGCAATTGCCTGATTTGCTTGTTTAATTATCTGCTTTTGTGTGTGCGAGAACTTTGAACTAATTTAAAGAGAAGACAAAGAGGTACTTTGGTTAATTACCACTGCACTGCAATGATTAATAAACATGAATAAAACGTGTATCATAAACATACTTTGTGGTTAGAACGTATTATATAATGAAATCCTGTAATTCATCTTACAGACAGTAATTAAAATTGGTCTTAAAATGCTCAGCTTCTGCTATCTTTAATGCAAAGAAAAGATTGGCTAGAAATCTAATGTCATACATCAACTTCCAAGGTTGTATCGAATAGACGAACATTCTGATCAGATGCTGGGAACATTTTTATATATTTCACTCCTCTCTTTGGAACATCATAAAGGAAAAATTAGCAAATTGAGGTAAATACACTTTGAATCAAGTTTCTTCTGGACAAACATATTTGATATTATCACAAAACATGACTATAATTCTCTCCAGGTATGGGGACAAAAATCATTATAAGATTCCAATATGATTTATAATTTTACTAGGGTTTACAGCTGTTAAATCTAGTTTTTCGAATTTTTGTGACTTTGGCATATTATTTGCTCAGTTTTATATTTTTGAAGAATTTGTATTCCTATTGATTGTGACTTTTAGATTGTACTTTTGTGTGTGTGTTAACTTGTCAGAGGACTACCAGACTTGCGTATAAGGTTCTGAAGGGTTGCCTTTGCAAATTCTGGGCGGTAATTCTATTGGAAGAATCAAATCAAAATGTCTACTGCTTTCCAGAAAGGTTTCATGATATTCGGTGCACATATTTTTGAAGAAATTTAGAGGGTTTGCATCCATATTTATTTCACATTTATGTTGGCGCTGAATGTTTATTGGTCTTCCTCAGTCTGGTCTTTCGTGTTTCATTATTTGGTCTGTCTGCTTTGATAGTTTGTTGGACCGTTCTGTGTGGATGTTGTCGTATGTCAGGTTTTATTGTTTGTTGGACCGTTCTGTGTGGGTTTTGTCGTATGTCTGCTTTGATTGTTTGTTGGACAGGTATGTGTGGGTTTTGTTGTATGTCTGCTTTGAATGTTTATTGGACCGTTCTGTGCGGGTGTTTTCGTATGTCTGCTTTGATTGTTTGTTGGACCGTTCTGTGCGGGTTTTGTCGTATGTCTGCTTTGATTGTTTGTTGGACAGGTATGTGTGGGTTTTGTCGTATGTCTGCTTTGATTGTTTGTTGGACAGGTATGTGTGGGTTTTGTCGTATGTCTGCTTTGATTGTTTGTTGGACAGGTATGTGTGGGTTTTGTTATATATCTGCTTTGTTTGTAGGGCAGTTCTGTGTTGATTTTGTCGTATGTCTGCTTTGATTGTTTGTTGAACTGTTATGAGTGGGTTTTGTCGTATGTCTGCTTTGATTGTTTGTTGGACTGTTCTGTGTTGGTGTTGTCGTTTGTATGCTTTGATTGTTTGTTGGTCAGTTCTGTGTGGGTATTGCCGTATGTCTGCTTTAATTGTTTGTTGGACCGTTCGGTGCGGGTTTTATCGTATGTCTGCTTTGATCGTTTGTTGGGCTGTTCTGAGTGGATTTTGTCGTATGTCTGCTTTGTTTGTAGGGCAGTTCGGTGTGGATTTTGTCGTATGTCTGCTTTAATTGTTTGTTGGAGGGTTCTGTGTGGGTTTTGTTGTATGTCTGCTATGATTGTTTGTAGTTCAGTTCTGTGTGGATTTCGTCTTAGGTCTGCTTTGATTGTTTGTTGAACAGCCCTGTGTGAGTTTGTGTTTGTCTGATCCATGCTGTAGATTTATCTGCTCTGAAATGATGCTAATAAATTTGGAGACGTTAAACATTTGATTGTTTGTTGGACAGTTCTGTGTGGGTATTGTTCTATGTCTGCTTTGATTGTTTGTTGGACCGTTCTGTGTGGGTGTTTTCGTATGTCTGCTTTGATTGTTTGTAGGACAAGCAATCATTGTGGATTTTGTCGTATGTCTGCTTTGATTGTTTGTTGGGCAGTTCTGTGTGGGTTTTGTCGTATGTCTGCTTTGATTGTTTAAAGGACATTTCCTTGTGGATTTTGTCGTATGTCTGCTTTGATTGTTTGTTGGACCGTTCTGTGTGGTTTTGTCGTGTGTCTGCTTTGATTGTTTGTTTGACCGTTTTATGACAAATATGGATAATGACCATATCCCTGCATACAGCACAAAATCGATAATTCAGAAAATTAGAAACGGAAGGCATACAATATCAGGACAAAACAGAAACCAAAGCAAACAAACAAAAATCTCCACCACATGAAAAGAAGCGGACTCCCGATATAAGAGTGAGACCAGGTGCCCAGGGAGAGTTAGCATCTCCTGCTTGCATGCAACATCCGCCGCTTAAATTCGTGTGTGTTTTGTCGTATGTCTGCTTTGTTTGTTTGTTGGACAGTTCCTTGTGGGTTTTGTCGTATGTCTGCTTTGATTGTTTGTTGGACCGTTCTGTGTGGGTATTTCGTGTGCCTGCTTTGATTGTTTGTTGGACAGTTCCTTGTGGGTTTTGTCGCATGTCTGCTTTGATTGTTTGTTGGACCGTACTGTGTGGGTTTGTCGTGTGCCTGATTTGATTGTTTGTAGAACAGGTATGTGTGGGTTTTGTCGTATGTCTGCTTTGATTGTTTGTTGGACCGTTCTGTGTGGGTTTTGTCATATGTCTGCTTTAATTGTTTGTAGGACAGTTCCCTGTGGGTTTTGTCGTATGTCTGCTGCTTTGATTGTTTGTAGTACAGTTCCTTGTGAATTTTGTCGTATGTCTGCTTTGATTGTAGGACAGTTCCTTGTGGATTTTGTCGTATGTCTGTTTTGATTGTTTGTTGGACAGTTCCCTGTGGGTTTTGTCGTATGTCTGCTTTGATTGTAGGACAGTTCCTTGTGGATTTTGTCGTATGTCTGTTTTGATTGTTTGTTGGACAGTTCTGTGTGGGTTTTGTCGTATGTCTGCTTTAATTGTTTGTTGGACAGTTCTGTGTGGGTTTTGTCGTATGCCTCGTTGTCTCTTCAACTTGTTTTATCTGATGTTCATTGCGTCATGCTTGTGTGTTTCGATGTGTTCTGTGATTTAGCATGACACGGTTTTCCCTAATTCATCCGAAAAATTGATGCGTAAACATGCTAATAATATCTATTCGTGCATATTAGAAACCCTTTCTTCCATTTCCATCAACCATTGGTATTTAGAGCAAGCGACATTCTCATTGCAAAAAAAAAATTGGTTGAAATATGATACACAACAAAATATCTTTTTCCAACAAATATACATATTTGAGGTAAATGCAATTCCGAATATGTTGCATTCAGCAGATTGAACATTATTTTCTGTATTGCTATGAGGGCTGATTGATATGTTGTTAGCCTAGTATTGAAGAATTAGAATTTTATCAGACATTTTGCATTATTTTTCTACATAATCCCCTGCAGTATCTATACACTTTTGCCACCGGTGTTTAATACCTCTTTTAAAGAACTCCTTACTTGATTGGTCAGAAAGTCATCCAGTGCAAGTATGACGCCATCATCGGACTGAAAGTGGGTACCAGAAATAGCAGCTTTCAATTTTGGGAGTAGATGAAAGTCTGATGGAGCACGCTCAGGTGAGTAGGCGGATGCATGAATCATGAATGGCAGCCATGGCAGTGACAGACTTGTGAACAGGAGCATTGTCCTGATGGAACAACACACCTTTAACTTGTGAGCTTTTCGCGGCGCTTAAGTTTAATATTTTTGTAACTGAGTCAAAATTGATGCATAGTATGTGCCTTTGATTGTTTGTCCTTTTTGGAGAATGCCTTCTGCATCTCAGAAAACCGAGGCTCAAACAATATCATAAGCCCTCGTAAATTTACTGTTATAGCTAATGCTAGTTTAGGAGATGACCTGATCTTTTCCGTTTTGGATTCATTTTTTATTCCTTATTGATTTGAACTTTAGGGTTTGTGTTTGACTTTTAATCTCTCATATTAGAGATAAATATAATTTTAAAATGTAGAAGATAAATAGTTTATCATTCATTTTCTTTTTTTATATTTGTTCCGTAAGGCAAAGAGACAAATGTGATGTCTTCTTAACGGTTATATAAACCATTTCATTATATGTATTCAAATATAAAAGTTCAGATAAGTTAAATCACAAAATATTAAATTCTATTAAAAAGGGGATAAATACACCACTCATTGAAAACATATATATTTCAATCTTTTTATTTGACATAAATATTTAATGCTTACATACAAGGCAGACATCGCGTACAACACGCCCCTTAAAAATATAATTATTTTACTGATTGGTTTATTCATCGACCTTTCATCTTTTCGATCCACGCTATGCAATTGTCATTCAAAACATATATAATGGATCGCACGAATAAAATCAACCAGTAAGATTTATTTTACAATCAGCTTGTTCGACAATTCGAATATAAGAAAAAGAAACATTAACAGCACTACGGAAGGAGAAGCAAATCTTGACGTCATATATACAAGTCCACTCAAAATTTCAATCAAAATTAAACAAAAAAAATTATTCAAATCTGTTTGAAGTTTACCAAGATATCATATATAGACGTAAAGACGAGAAATTATCGGCACTGATAATTGCGCAAAGTGATTGGTGTTGTCATCAATGTTTACTTTCCAATGACATCTGATCTCACTTCCTTTTCAGAGTTAACTTTTGTTCTATACGTGGATGACCTTACCTTGCTTTCTGTTATCTTCGCTGTTTTTACTCCGACTTTGAAAGCCTTTTGCTTCCCTGACTCTGCTTGATGAAGATATTGCATCTTTATATATCTAAACCCTTGATCACATTAAAACCAAGACTTTGCTATTTTATAAGAATTTCTTTAGTTTGCCATTTTCTTTTGACCTCGACAGTTGAGGACAGAAGAAGTTCACAATTTTCTCTCACAAGCTTTGATCTAAAGATGAAATTTGAAAAATATATGTTTTGAACGATTCTTTAATAACTATCTCAGTAGGTAGGTGTTGATAATTCGTCATTTGCAAAATAATTTCCTTAGTTTTTCACATTGAAACTTTTTAACTTGGAACCCTTCCGCATTATTTTAAAATGTGTTGACACACTTCCATATATTTGCTTTATTTGTATTTGTGTGATTAAATTCGTAATATGAAAATTTCTAAAGTTATCGCATAAGAACCATTGTTTGCCGAACGAACGAGTGGACAGACGGATGAAAAGAAAACGTTGATCATTTTGGTCTAACCTATTGTCATACGAATCCCTTTTAAGATATTTCTCATTATAAAGATAGCATAGTATAAAGGAGGAGATATCCAACAGGACTCGGTGAACATCTGTTACACCCACCGACACACCCTAATTATCTGACTGCATAGCGATTTTAATTTTAACTAAATGATTCAAGGCTATTTGTCATTTTGTAAAGTGTTAAAAGCTCAAAACCGGTTTGAAAACGGAAGTATTTCACAAATGGATGGACAACTCTTACGACAATATTCAAAATCGATCCAACAAAAATTCTGAATCTCGATGAATACAAAATGTTTCAATCAACCAGCTATTAATACTAAACAAGCAAACATTAAGTGTAATGTAACGAAATATAAAAATTTCTTTAATGCTTGACCTGAATACCCCTGCTTTGGCCATATGAACGAATACAGTTTGTAAGAACACCTGTAAGATGGAAATAGCGTCTTTGAAAAGAAATATGATGAATTTGCTTTGTTCTTTTTCTGTCACAAGCACATTATAAATATCAATAGATTTGTATACAACATAACATCCCATGCAAAATATCAGAACAGTATTTTGTTTCAAGCGTACGTCTTTCAACGCTTGGTCTTTTGAAATAATGATGAATCCAAAAGCTATAAAGATACAAACTACAATGATATTGATGATGTAAAATACCTGTATGCTATATTCAACAATAAGGAATTTCTTTTCACTAATATAACCTGCACGAAAAAAGTACGTGCCAATGAAAGTTAAGGCATTAAACAATGAATTACCTATACCAATCATCCAATATATTTTTGGGTATGAATAATTGTGGTTCTTCATCCAGTTCCGTTTTTCAGATGGCAAATTCTCTTGATGAATATCATCTTTGGTTTTGAGTTTGTACTTTTCAGATGTTAATATCAACATAGAACTGGACGCAAGTATAAAAAATTCAAGATACATGGGTAAAACAATGGAATGTATGGCGTAAAAATACTTATATGCAGGGGAATCATAAAAGCAGTCTTCCTTTGATGAAGTATTCCTTCCTGTTTCATTAAAATTGTTTCTCTTATAGATTCCAGAAGCATCACACACAGCGATGACAAGCCAAAGAGTCATATTTGTAAAAATGGATAGTAAAGCTGATATCCTTGAGAAGCGACAGTCAGTAAAAGTCGTATTTGTAACAATACATACATAAAATATGGCAACCTGGGAGATAAGATATCCCACTCTTACAAATCTGTCTATCAAGTCAGCTATTTCGATTTTGGAGATACTTTGTGATATACATTCTATGTTACTTAACCCGAGTGTAATTTCACGAGCGCTGATTCCAACAAGAAAAAAACTCAGAAAAAATAAACGAATTTTCCATGATCTTTTGAGTTCCTGGGCCCTCTGATAGAACGATCTGAATCTACAGATGTTATAAAGCAAGTACGCTGATACTAAACATCCGCATGTAACAACTGTCAGTAATAGGACAAGGCTAAGAATACCTTGTGCACCACCGAATTCCCTCTGTCCGTAGCACATTACTAAAACTACACTCAAGATTGCAAACGCAAAGGATAGAGACACCACGGTATTTTTGTTTATTTGTTTTGCTTTCCTAGTCTCATCTGGTATTGTTGAGAGGCCATGACGTAGGCTCATTTTGAGTGTCATCTGAAGAAAAACTCTTGATAAAAGTGTGACTTTTGGTTTTCACTAAAATAGTTCGCAAAGAGAAAACATCGACAATTCCATACTTGAGTTTGAATTGTAGATCATTTTCACTTCAGTTTAAAAAAAAAATAATAAGAACAGGAAAACTAATTAATGGTTTTAACAAAAGAGGAAGAAACCTTATAAATGTCTAAGAGAGTATTTCGAAAGGACAGGAAACATTAATTAATTTCCCGTTTCGCCTGAATTTTTTAATAGTAAATTACTCAAAGAAAGTTTTGTTCAAAAGGGTTGCTACCTTCAATTGCACGTGCTAATGGGTATCTTGTTATAAAATATTAGAAAAGATAACCTATATTATTAAAATTTAATGAATCTGCAACGTTGGATTGAAGAAAATTGAAGGATCTGCAGCATGACCACCCTGACTCCCCAGCGAAACAAACCCACAAGAAAGCGACATATAAATGACATCAAACAAAACTACAAACCGCAAAAAGACACAACAAATATTCCCTAGACCATCATACAAAACAATCGAAACAGACGTACAAAAACATCAAACATTAACGAGAGACATTGGACCGCCATCAGCTATTCGCAAAAAAAAAAAAAACCACCAAAAAACTTAGGCACGGTCCATTTGATATTTTGGGGGAGGGGGCTTGGTTTTTTATTCGAAAAAAATAATTTTGCTCTGAATTTTGATGAAAAAAATTAATTTGCTTATGGTGTGACAGAAAAAAATAATCTTGCTCTTGCAAGTAACCTGAATTTGAAGAATAACCATAAAATTCACTTAAAATTCCTGAAAATTTTTCGGCTCGCTTCGCTCGCCGCAGTTTTTACTTTCTATAAAAAAATTTTGGCTTGCTTCGTTCGCCATAGTTTTCTTCTGTAATGTCATGTTCATATTTGAAAAAATATCAAAAGATTGCATATTGTGACTGAAACAATTAAAATGCTTAAACACATTATCAATATAATTTATTACTATTAACATGATTAATAGAAACATGTATCACCATAGTGTCTAATTTTATATACAAGCTTGGGAGGAGAATTGAAGCGACGGGTGTTGCATGCAAGCAGGAGATGCTTACTCTTCCTGGGCACCTGGTCTCACTCTCATATCGGGAGTTCGCTTCTTTTCATATGGTGGAGGTTTTTGTTTTTGTTTGCTTTGGTTCCTGTTTTATCCTGATTTTGTATGCCTTCGGTTTCTGATTTTCTGAATTATCGATTTTGTACTGTAGACAGGGATATGGTCATTATCCATATGACTGAAACAATTAAAATGCTTAAACACATTATCAATATAATTTATTACTATTAACATGATTAATAGAAACATGTATCACCATAGTGTCTAATTTTATATACAAGCTTGGGAGGAGAATTGAAGCGACGGGTGTTGCATGCAAGCAGGAGATGCTTACTCTTCCTGGGCACCTGGTCTCACTCTCATATCGGGAGTTCGCTTCTTTTCATATGGTGGAGGTTTTTGTTTTTGTTTGCTTTGGTTCCTGTTTTATCCTGATTTTGTATGCCTTCGGTTTCTGATTTTCTGAATTATCGATTTTGTACTGTAGACAGGGATATGGTCATTATCCATATTTGTCATTTCAATAAGTATTTCACTAGTTTTCATTTCTACATGTAAAAACTTGCATCAGGCCCTAGCTCTTACATGTTACATGACCTTATATACATTTTGTTTACTAAAAATTGTATATCGCATATTGTAAAAATCTTTCATCTCTCTCAGTTTAGAAGTGAATACAAGTTTTACATAAAAATAAAGTTTGGAGTAATGTAAGTAGAAATAAAGAATTTCTATTGAAAAAACACAAACATTCTTAATATTTACATCAATTGTTATAAAAAAATTTCCTTGCTCCAACTTTGCAAGAAAAAAATAATTTTGCCCCGGTCTGAGGCGAAAAAAATAATCTTGCTCCAACTAAAACCCCCCCCCCCAAAAAAAGCCCCCCCCCCCCCAGAATATCAAATGGACCGTGCCTTAACAAACAAATTTTGAAATATAAAACAAAGTAAAGTGTTGTCCCTTACTCAGACGAAACAGAACAGATTTGGAGTGAAATTTAACGTTTAGGTTTAGCTTTAGTTGAATCTCATTCATGTGATAAGAGATAGTTTGTTTTCAGTTGAGCGAAAAAAGGTTTTTTAAAAAGTGTATTGTAAAGAAAACATACAAAATGTTTCATTCGATCAACGATCAAAAAGATAATCAGTTCGATGATTTAAAAAATGTACATTTTAAAGTTTTAAATATCATTTTACCATCGGATAGAAATATTCAACATTCCATGTTCTGAGACTGATGTGATATAAAAAAAATAAAAATCAAAGAATTACCCATCAGTTATTCAGTCTCAAAGTCGAGAAAGAAAGGCAAAATAATAAGAATTTTCATGGGAACAGTTGTGACCCCAGAATTAGCAATATTCCGAAGTGGGAACACGTGCACGGGTAGAGTCAGCGTCTCTTGTTCGAATTAAGCACAATGTAAAATTTCTTTAAGAAAATGCGAAAAAAAGGAAGAAAACAATAGACAATTCAAAATGCTGCAAATATATTTGCTCTTAGAGCTAAAGAAGATCCTGACGATAATCTCAACAGCACTCACAATAGAGCACAATATTAAGCATCGACGGACCCCTAGCAAGCTAGAGGTGGGACCAGGTGCTCGGGAGGAGTAATAATGTCGTAGGGTTCCAACTCTATACCTTCTTGAAGAAAATTCCAAACCAATTTCCATGCACCAAACACGAGTTTCAAATATTGAATTCTCATCAGTGATGCTTTAGCCACCAAAAATCATTTCAGTAGTGTCCTCTTTTATGTTTTGAATTTAGATTTGCACATTTACATTACAGATAGTGCGCGGCTCCAAATTTCCTGTAGGGTCGATTCAGTAGCATATCCAAATAAAATCTATGTTCAAAATATCATTGGAGGGATGGTGCTAAGATATTTATTGGTGAAATGGCTAGTTTCCGAAATAGCAAAAAATATATATGATGTCACATTGATAAAAAGGCCAAAACAAAGCTTCTTTCAGGTGACAGAGCTGGAAAGAAGTAATTAATACACTTGACAAACATCAGGTCACAGGGAACGACTTTAAGTGCTCCACACTGCAACGTGAAATAAGTGTTTATATTAATAATGTCGTAGGGTTCCAACTCTATACCTTCTTGAAGAAAATTCCAAACCAATTTCCATGCACCAGCCGCACCCGCCGTCGATGTTGAAGCACGAAAATATAAAAAAAGGATAAATTTCATGCACTGTCTGACGTAATGTCTATATAGAAAGTGCTATGGCGATAATGTCAGGAAAATATATTCAAAACACTTATTATTAAATGATGCTATGAATTTGAAGACGTAGCATTTGTACCAATTCTTGAGTGTCACTGCTTGTGGACCAGGAGTCCCCGAGGGCACATGTAGCCAAGTCCGATCAACTTCGGTTGATCGTATCTTCAAACGCATTCGCAAATTTCTTTTCCATAAATTTTCTCGAAAAATCATAAAAGTGGGTCTTAGCTGTAGCATCATATCCCTTCCATTATTCTTATTTATTTTGTTATTTTTGGGCATGCTTTCTCAGTCTTTGGCCTTATTACATAGTTTGGATTGAGAACCAATGACGAGGGTTAAGTATCCAAACGTGTATTGTGTGGTCCATGCTGCAAATTTGATTGGAGTATGGGGTTTACGCCTTCATAAAAAACAGGACTCGATTGCAGCACCTACAGTAAAGCATCAATACACGTAAATATGAAAATACAGAGGGTATAAGTATGTCGAATAGTAGACGGACGTTTATAATAATTTCTAATGTCTGCAGAAAATGGACATCACACCATCTGAAACAATATTTCTTTACTTTCAAGATAATCAAGATAATACTTCTTCCTCAGATAAAACATTGTATAAACTGCAAAAGTATCTTTGTCAAATACCAATTCTCCATATACATGAGGATTAAAATAAGCTGTTTTAGAAAAGAAATTTATAACAATGTAACTCAGATAAACTCCTAACTAATAAGTCTGTATAACACATAAAACAAAAGTTCATAAAACAACAACAAATTTAAATACAGATGATAGTATCTTAGTTTAAAAAAATGATGTTATCACATTAAATAATGAATCATTCTTTCGCGAGAAGCTTTAACGTAGTGAAAAAGTGTGAGGGAGAAAAAAGTATAATAACACAAAGTAAAGAATTCAATATCAGAGAAAAGCATGAAGTTGATAAAAGAAAAATGTGGATTTCGGTAACTAGAAAATACATTTAAAACAAAGGAGGGGATCTCCAACAACACCAGGTTGTAGCACCCACAGCAAAACCCCAAAACACCCAATGCAAAAACACAAAGCAGACAAGCACAGAAAGAGACGCGTAAGGGACAAGGAACGTCAACGCACAACACAGAAACATCAAACACAAAGGACTACACATAAACCAACGAGACCAATGGGCAATCGGTGCCGACTTAGGACGGCCATCTGCCACGGAAATAGCAGAAGGTATGGTTATCCTGGATTACGTGCGCAGAACCCTCCCACTTATCCAATTACCCAGAGGTCTCGAAGAACGCACAATTGTGGTGTAAAACAATCTCCTCACTGTCAGATGACCACACACAAACAAGACCGCAAAACGCAGGGGCCCAAGCAACACAGATGAATATGTAAATGGATATAAAAAGAGGGCGTACGTAATACAATCCGTGCTCTGCCGCCGCGAGCTCATGTATGTTATCACCCGAGGAGTCCGGGTTTTGTAAAACTTACAAAAGTACATGTGGGTAAGAAGTGCATTTGATCGAGTTTTGAGTAAAACTCCATTAAATGTGAAACATTATTTTTATGAGGACATTCAGCCTACAATTATTCATCCCGTTTTTTTCTGTTAAAATGACCCTTGTTGTTCTGAAATACCTTGGTTGAAAAGATAATTTAGATGTTTCTCTTTCCTTGACTACTATTTGACTTAATGAAAGCGATGCGGCAGAAAACAAATTGTGGTTATCTTAGTATATTGCTTTGTTCTTTAGAATGTGAATAGAATCGCGGAAAAGACAACAGGTTCTATGACAAAAATTGACCTACTGTCCTGTTCACAAAATCAAGAGCACCCTATTTTACCGGTTTTCTTGATATTGTCAACTTAAAGAAATATATCAATTTTATAGTACTCATTTATTCGTAACAGAAAATACCATTGTTTTGGTTGTACGCCAATTAAGATAGAAATAGGACGGAAAATAAAAATAAAAAGTCTGCGGTGATTTTCTATAGTAAAATCTCGTGAAAAAATACGTGACGGCGGACGCTCTAAGATGGACATTTCCCTTAGGCATTTTATTTTTCACATTGCGGTTTAATTGGCAGCTGATAGGGTAAGTCGAAGTTAATTTCTAGTTACGACTAAAGGAGGTCACTTCTCGGAAACAATAATTGATAGGTAAATTCTTCAGACGACAGAATAAGACGCCAAAAAAAAGGGGTGCTCTGGATTTATTCAACAGGACAGTAAGCTTATAAAAACACAGCTAAATTTAAAATAGAAAATAAAGATATAAGAATTATACAAATACATATAGAGGACACGACCGCACTGTCATACAGTTATAGTAGACAGGAGCACCCAAGCTGAATAACTAATCAGGGCATTTTATCAATTGATAGAGTGTGAAAAGCTCGAAACCGGTTTGAAAACGAAAATATTTACCGAAGGGATGTACAACTCTTATGACAACGTTCAAAATACACCCACAAAAAAGTTCTGAATCTTGACGGGCACAAAATGTTTCAAGCAACCAGCTATTAAAACTAAACAAGCATATGTTAAGTACTATAAATCGAAAGGAAGATTGCTTTTCCGCAATGTCTGATCTTCTTACACATGACTTTGCAACATGAACAAATATTGTTTGTAAGTACACTTGTACAATAGAAATAACATCTTCGCAAAGAAAAATGATTAACTTTCCTGGCACAATTTCTGTTTCAGACACATTGTAAATATCAATTGATTTGTATATCACATAACATGCCATGCAAAATATAAGGATATTGCTCTTTTTAAAGTATACATCATTCCATGTTTGTATCTCTGATAACAAAATAAACCCCAAAGCCATGAAAATACACACTATTATCAAATTGGTAATGAAAAACACTTGTATACCATATTCAACGAGGAGGAATTTATTTTCGTTTATAAATCCTGCATGAAACAAGTATGTACCGATAAAAGTCACAGTATTCAGAAAAACATTTCCAACACCAATAATCCAATACATTTTTGGGAAGGAACGGTTATGACAGGAGCTGTACTTGGTTGATGACCCCTCCTCAAGCGGGCAATACTCTCTTCTGTTCTGTTGGCCATTTTCCGACATTAAATCAACACACAACTGGATGCTAGAATAAGAAATTCCAGGTACATGGGGAAAACGACGGAGTTTATAGAATCAAAATACTTGTAAGCTGACGAATTGTAAAAGCAGTGTAATTCTAAGGTATCTTTGTCAATAGTTCCATTGAAGTTTATCTTCTTATATACTCCAGAAGCGTCCGATACAGTGATAATTAGCCAGAAAATCATGTTTGTGAAAATAATGGACAAAGATGAAATTCTTGAGAAACGACTTGCAGTAAACGTGGTATTTTTTATGATACATAAAAGAAATATGGCGACTTGAGAAGCAAAAAATCCAGCAATCACAAATCTATGAATTATATCGGGTATCTCTATTTTAGACTGATGTTTTGGTAAACATTCCATGTTGATATATCCTAAAACAATTTCCCGACCGCTGATTCCAACGAGGAAAAAACACAGAAAAAATATACGAATTTTCCAGGATTTTCTGTGAATCAATGACCTATAAAGGAACGGTCTTGATCTGATGGTGTTGTAATACATGTACCCTGACACCAAACACCCACATGTGCCGAGTGAGAGTGATATTACAAGGCTAAGAACGCCTTGAGCACCGCCAAATTCAGACTGCCCAAAGCACAGGACTAAAACAACGCTCAATATGGCAAACGTTGATGATAATGCCACCACTGCATTGTTTTGTATTTGTTTTGCCTTCATGGTTGCATGGGACATCGGGTGTGTCAAGAAATCTTCAGGAGCACTCATGTTGAAACATATCTGGAAGAGCATGTGAAGAAAACTCTTTGTCACCAGTACTTTCACTTCCTAGAATACACAAAACTATTTGCCAACAAATTAAGTCTAGACTTAGGTTCATTCGGCTAATCATAAATGATTAAACAGGAAGGAAAAACAATATAAGACGTTTATGTAAAAAAGGAAGAACATCTTTATCTTAAAAGGAAGAAGATTGGTTATAAATGATTTACGTTTTAGTGATGCTAAGGTTAATTTTAACAGTGGCGGATCTGTATGAGTCCCTCTTAATTCTCAAGGATACAAAATAATTCTTTTATATCGTTAAATTTTCTCTAAGATGGAAAAGCAAGTTACGTAATTCGTGATTTAAAAAAATCTTGGAGAAAAACAATGCACATAGCAAAATGGTATAAACAATTACACTTCCTAAGCATTAAAATACTTACAATCTGTGTATGCCTTGATTAGAATGATATGGGGAAGATCGAAATCATAATATGAGAAATGATAATATGATATGATGAGGAATAACTAAATAGTTAAGTGATCGGAAAAGAAAATACTAGTATAGTCGGAAGACTCTTATAAAATTATGATTTATGCAGATGAAAATAATTTAAATGTAAAGCAAAACAAATTAAATATAAAAGTACTTAATGGGTATCGGAAAGTAAATATCATGAGAAAGGAAACAACAATAATGCGAAAATTATTGCTTTAATTGAAAATAAATGAAAACAATCCTTCTCTGTGTCTGATTTCAGCTTTATGTAAATAGTATTAATTTGTCCATGATGTTAAGGTAAAAAATTGATATCATACATTTTGTCGAGTCATCATATCATTTCAGTCTAAATTTGTTTTAGACCGCTCAATTGTAAAGTAAGATGCCTCTTATACGCCTTCACCTAGCCTAGTGAAAAAGAACTCCTCATATTTTGAAAACGGGATACAGTTTGAAACAACTATAAGCGTTGTTTAACTATCGTAATCAATAGCACTGATAAATTGCAACAGGGCTGGACGCCTCGTTTCCATGCATCGTATTATCATTGTGTCACGCTGCCATAAATGGACAACATTAATTCGTGTCAGTATGTTATGACTTTTAACAATAGCTGGTTACGATGAACTTTGTCAAACTTGTCTAAATATTAACGGAAGTAATTTTGAGATAATATATACCTGACTATTTGTGAGATTTGAATGTTTACGCTAATTCAAAAATCGTTTTAGTCTTTTTCTTTAGGTCAATCCTGAGTTATCGGGAAAAAGGGTGAACTTCTCCCACATTTGCACAAAAGTGTCATTTCAAATATAAAACAGTCTGGAAGTAAGTAAAGTATATGAATCGATGGACATTTTCACCAAAAAAAAAAGCTCTACAAAGATGAAAGATTCAATTCTATATTTCTTCACTTTGATAGAGAAAAATAGGCTCCGACCGGGATTTGAACTCAGAACTATCATATTAACGCTATCGAGAAACATGAGATTGTCTATATACTTTTATGCGCCTTCATTTAAAAACTCTTGTTTAGGCGACAACAAAGTATAAACCAGGTCTATCTGTAATACATTTTGTTTTGCCTCGGACTAGTTTGACCCAATGGGAATGCTTGAATTTGGTCATGTGACTGCCCGACAAATTCTTGTGGAAAGTCAGTTTCAAAAATTTGTAAGGCAATGGCCGACAATTAGCAAAACCAGACGGAGGATAATAATATAAATCACGTTGCTGTTCTTGATATCAACATTTTTTGTACTACAAACTCAAAATTTTTTTACCGTGGCCTAAAGCGGTTCGTGAAATTAGAGTAGCGTCCCTTAGCGTGACGTAGGCAAGTAAATAACAACAATGGCCGAAGGTGGAGGCAGGTTCGTAGCTTGGTAAAGCAGGAGGACAGTAGGAATCACCATGTCTGTCTGTCTGTCATACCTAAAATGGTCCTCGACAAAACAAATCAGTTATTAGGTTTGTTACTGACCTTACACGGAAATCTGTCGGGTTGATAAAGCCCATAGAAGGCTCGGCGCAAGCGCCTCGCCTTCTATGGGCTTTATCAACCCGACAGATTTCCGTGTAAGGTCAGTAACAAACCTAATAACTAATAATGTACTTCATTTTGTCTCACAAGATTGACAAAGAAAACAATTAACAGAAAAAAGTGATAACACAAAAAAAAAAAAAGAGAAAACAGTATTAGAGAGGTTTAGTTACAGATTCTTTCAACGTGTACGTATGATGTACATGCACACGTCACCTTTTGACGTCATTATCAGAAGACGTCGTTTAGTGACACGTACGAATCGGAGTAGGTATAGGTATAGCTATGTAGTAAAGTGTACATGTACCTAGCTTCTTTTAATCGGTTTAATCTGCAAGTAAAATATATCGAGATTCGTTAAACCTCGACGCAAGGAAAGTTAAAATCCTAAACGTGCTGTGCTTTATGACACGGAAAACTAGAAGTTCGATAAATTATAAGTCTGGAAAATTTCAAAGAAGTTACCCGTTGTCACGTTGTGTTGTTACGTGTAGAGAGTCGTTTACTCGCCCAAAGTGTGTAGCTATACGTCACATCATGACGTCATTTGAATAAAGATCCTAGGAAGTGATGACGTCATAAGTACACGATTCGCAAAAATGTGTAACACACCCCCGTTTACACTATGTTCCCGGTGGCCACGTTTTATGCCAACATGGACGAAACTTGGTGACCATGAGACAACGTAGGAGTACGGGATCGACAAGCGTAGCTAACCGTGATTGCCAGGGCTGACCGGGCAAATGTTTAAATTGTCAAAACATTTGTCACGGCAGACCATGGTACAGATGGCCTACTTTAGAAACCGCAGCAAAACGCTAAACTTCTGTTTACAATGACAAATAAAGATAATGACCATATCCCTGTATACAGCACAAAATCGATAATTCAGAAAATCAGATACCGAAGGCATACAAAATCAGGATAAAACAGAAACCAAAGTAAACAAACAAAAACCTCCACCACATGAAAAGAAGCGGACACTCGATATGAGAGTGAGACCAATATTGCCCAAAATTTTCTTATATTTCTAAAACATGGGTCTTGTAGCATCATATCCCAGCCATCTTGCTACGTCTTTCGGTATATTTAGGACATTTTCGGTCATATAACATTCTTTAGATTGAGGATCACTGAAGAGGGTTAAATAACCTTAACATGCATGTCTGGTCCATGCTGTATATCTATCTGCCTTAAAATGATGCTAACGAATTTGAAGACGTTAAACATTGGGACAGTATCCGTAGCGGAACGGGAAACCAAAGTGTGACTCGGCAACGTACGATCCTCGTGAAGTTGAGTTACAGTCTGTTACCTTTATGTCCTAGTTTAGCTGCGGTTGCTTAAGGGGCAGGTGCGCGTTTTCTCCATGATTACTCACGGCGAGCTAAGGAGTGTTTTAGCCGTTTCGTCATGCTCAATTACGGAATGTCCCGGCTTCTACTACGGCCTGGCACGGTTCGCACGGACACACAAGACGTACAACAAGCCAAACCTTTTTTTGCAGCTTTTGATGTCTTCTTTCCCGGTGGTCACGGTTAATCGTAGTGGGCCTTGACAGAACTTGGTAGATATGGCCAATTTGATTGGATCGTAACAAAGCGTGATAGACCTTATCAGAACGTGGCAGGTCGTGAGGAAACGTACAAACGTCCGTAACAGCAGTCAGGTCTCCGGGATTCAGGAGTCCGCGGCTCGTCACGGATATCTTGATAAACAGTGCAAAACCGTAACGAATCCTAACATGACTTGAATACAAGATAACAACTGCCAAAAATCCTATGGCGTGCTACGTATTGGGCCGCCGTAACTGCCGTGGTCGCCGGAAACATAGTGTAAACCTAGGGTAAACTTCTCTATTCATACCAATTCCGTGTACATCTAAAACAATTCATTTCAAAGAATATTTTATATTATAATATATATATGTGTTTCATTGACATACATATATTTAATGACAAATATGGATAATGACCATATCCCTAAAACAGCACAAAATCGATAATTCAGAAAATCATAAACCGAATGCATACAAAATCCGGATAAAACAGGAACTACAGCAAACAAACAAAAACCTCCACCGCATAAAAAGAAGCGAACTCCCGAAATGTAAGTGAAACCAATAGACCACAGTGTTATAAAATCATTTATATTAATCCAATGCTCCACTTATACATCAATAAATACAGGAACAAAGATACCATGATAGCTTTGCTGCACTTTATTTGCATAATTTTCAGATTGATACAAAAGGAAGGTTCTGTATCACCTTCCTTAAAGCATTTAAATGAATTTTGTTACGAACACATTATTCAACCGTCAAATGCCCATAATATAATAAAATGAGCTGTGGTGGAGAATTGAAATACTAGGCCAAGGTAAAAGCATCTAAGTGTGCATGAACTGAATTAGTGGTGAATAGCATGACAGTCATTATGGAATTTTGATATAATGATATAATGCCAGAGTCTGCATTAAATGATATATTCGTAGGAAGAGTAGCTACTCTTTTATTTTTTATTCAAGCTCTGAAAAAAAAACCAAGTAAATGTTGGACCAACTCAGAACTATCAGACAATAACCTTCTTGTCACAAAATGTCTAGTATGCATGTTCGGATCTTTCGTGCTGAATGTACCAGAAATGTTGGAAAAGGAAATTTGAATTTTGATTCATATAGAAGGTTACGTTCCAATGTGTTAGATTCAAGAGTTCATGATAGTAAATGATAGTAATGTTGTATCGTGAATAAGCATGATCTATGATTGACTTGATTGAATGGCTGTCATCATCACAAAACATCATCACAAAACATCACAAAAATACTTACCTGATGTGTATATCAAAATGTACATCGAGACAATCACCGAATTTGACAAGTTTCCATGGAGCTGTTGCGACGGGTGTTGCATGCAGTCAGGAGACGCTGACTGTCCCCGGGCACCTGGTCTCACTTCGGAATGTTATTCATTCCGAGGTTCGCAACCGTTCCTATTGAAATTCTAATGAGTTTGCCTTGCCTTCTCGACCTTGATACTTTTATACGGTGGATATGATCCTAATATCACCAGACGGACACTAGGCTTGGTACTTGACCAATCTACAGTCTTGTACCAGAGCATTCTTAAGACTTGCACTCCGACTGACTGTGACGACGGGGCTCCATGACGGGCCCTATCCAAGCCTCTTTAGAGAAGACAAGGCCCCGACCACCTGTCCACTCTGAATGTCAATCTGACTTCTCGAGTGATAACATACATGAGCTCGCTACAGCCAGCAGAACACGGACTGTATTACGTACGCCCTCTTTTTATATCCATTTACATATTCATCTGTGTTGCTTGGGTCTCTGCGTTTTGCGGTGATGTTTCTGTATGATCATCTTACAGTGAGGAGGTTATTTACTCCACAATTGTACGTTCTTCGGGACCTCTGGGTAATCGGAAAAGTGGGAGGGTTTTGCACACGTAATCCAGGATAACCACACCGCCTGCTACTGACGTGGCAGATGGCCTCCCTAAGTCGGCACCGATTGCCCATTGGTTTCATTGGTTTATGTGTAGTCATTTATGTTTGATGTTTATATGTGATTTGGCGTCCATTGTACCATTTGCGTCCCATTCTGTGCGTGTGTGCTTTGTGTTTTTGCAGTTGGTGTTTTGGGGTTTTGCTGTTGCTGCTGCAACCAAGTGTTGTTGGAGATCCTTGAATAATTGGTACTTCTTTAATGTTTATCTACATGTAAATGGCTTGTCGACAGAGCATTCTGTCCATTTTGGTCATACATATATTCTAAAAATAAATCAAGGTAACTTTAAGGCCATTTAGAAAACTTTGATTTTATACAAGCTCGGGTCCTATAGCATCATATCCCACCCATCCTGTTACGTCTTTAGGTTAATTTTGGACAAAATAACTTTCACCTTTTTTGGTCATATTACATTGTTTAAATTGAGGATCATTGACGAGGGTGAAGTACCCGAAACGTGCATGTCTGGTCTATGCTGCAAATTTATATTTTCTTACATGATGCTATTGAAATCATAGAGTTTAACAACTGTTTTCATGGTGTAAATATTCATGTAGTAAAGTTAGTGGTACTTTGGCTAATTTTACAGATCTGATTATATTAAAAATGGCTAAAGAAGAAATAAATTCATGTTTAAATAAATGTATGAATCGCAAGCGATACAAGTCCCCTACCGGCATTAATCCATGTCTTGCAACTCTGCCTTGACATGTACTTACAACAAAAGATGAATCCCACATCAAAATAAGTTCAATATGTGCATTAGAAAAGGTCTGGAAAACATAAATTTCATCAAATTTGCTAAGAAGCCATACCTTTTTTAAGAACAGGTCATTCAAACCCAACTTTAACTTAATCTGTATCATATTATAATGTATCTTACATACCAAAAAATATCTACAATGTTACAGCCAAGAAAGTCCAGAAACTGAGAATTTCATGAAATTTGCTAAGTCCAAGGGCCATAACTCCTGTAATAATGGGTCAATCTAAACAAAACTGAAACTTGATCTGTATCACACTATGATGTATTCACATATAAAAATCATTTCAATATCTGCTTAAACATGGAAGACAGCTCCGGAAAACTGAGAATTTCATGAAATTTTATAAGTCCAAGGGCCATAACTCTTGTAAAAATAAGTCAATCGGGACAAAACTCAAACTTGATCTGTATCACATTGAGATATACTCATATACCAAAAATGAGTTCAAATACAGAAACACCGTTTTTAGACCTAAATATCAAAATTGTAAACGGAAAGATTCATACAAGTGTATATGACAAAAGGGATGATTTTGGATTCAACATAGTAAATTTGCCCTGGCTTGACGGTGATGTTCCAAGATTACCGTCATACGGCATTTATATATCACAGCTCATCCGGTACGCTAGAGCATGTACTGATATTTTGGATTTTCACAGTAGAAATTTACAAATTACCAAAAAACTTTTAGGTCAAGGTTTCCGCTTTCATAAACTAGTTAAGACTTTCTGGAAATTTTACAAAAAATTACAGTCAACTTCTTTTAAAATTCGGATCTATTCATGCAACAGAGTACATTACTATGGGTATTACACAACCTGTCTTTTATGATGATATGATAAACAAAATAAAAAGGAATCATCAAACGCCTTTTATACCGTGGATATGATCCTAATGTCACCAGACGGACACTAGGCTTGGTACTTGACCAATCTACAGTCTTGTACAAGCGCATCCTTGAGACTTGCACTCTGACTGACTGTGACGACGGGACTCGTCCAAACCTCTTTAGAGAAGACAGGGCCCCGACCACCTGTCCTCTCTGAATGTCAGTCGGACTCCTCGGGTGATTACATACATGAGCTCGCTACAGCCGGCAGAGCACGGACTGTATTACGCATGCCCTCTTTTATATCCATTTACATATTCATCTGTGTCTCTGGGGCCTCTGCGTTTCGCGGTCTTGTTTGTGTGATGTCATCTTACAGCGAGGAGGTTGTTTATCCACAATTGTACGCTTCTTCGAGACCTCTGGGTAATTGGAGAAGTGAGAGGGTTGTTCGCACGTAATCCAGGATAACCACACCAATTGCTACTTGCGTGACAAATTGCCGTCCAAAGTCGGCACCGGTTGCCCATTGGTCTCGTCGGTTTATGTGTAGTCTTTTGTGTTTGATGTTTACATGTCGTGTGTCTCTTTTCCGTCTCGTGCTGTACTCGTCTTTTGTGTTTTTGCATCGGGTGTTTTGGTGTTTTGCTGTTGATGCTGCAGCGGGGTCTTGTTGGAGATCTCCTCCCTTCTTCAATATATGCATCGACAGCGAAAACTAAAGTGTGACGGACAGACGGAGGGACGGTCAGACAAACGGGGTGGAAGCTATAAGTCTCCTCCGGCGAGCCGGTAGGGGACTAAAAACCAGGCTTCGGTTTTAAATACATGATAGTGTGGAAGTCATAAATAGAAGTAAATATCCGATAATGAACGAGGAGGGGTTATCGTGGAGAGTCAGCATCTTTCATGCATAAATCCAAGTCATCCAAATACATAGAACCTACCGTTCTCAACCTGTGCGGTCATTGTAATGGGTAGCAGGCAGGAGATGCTTACTCATACCTTTGGAGACCGTTTTTTTCCTTTGCAGGATGTTCCGGACATGGAAGAAATCTCCAACAAGACAACCCTGATTTGACCACAGCAGAGAACACTCGCAACAAACAACAGATACAAATGGAAATGGGACTCGCATCACCCACACCAAAACAGTCCAACAAAAAGAAACAGATGCAACAAAACATGAAACGCTAATGACAAACATAAACGAAGGAAATCCTATGTGCATCTTACTCTGACCTGGGTGTTTTGTTTGGTTTTGCCAGAGGGGGAGGGGGTGTGTTGTTTCATAATAGACGAGAGAGTCAAATCTCAGGGTTAATCATGCATACAAATTGTAAACTGTATTTATCATCTTTTTATATTATTCTCATTCTCAAATGCATTGTCTGATCAAATAAGAATAAATCAATTGCCATCGTCATTAATTCGTTTGTTTGTTTTTTTTGTTTGTCTGTTTATCTTGTTTTGCATGTTTATTGATCATGATGCATGAATTCTGATTCTTATTCGTGTTAGATTTTTCTCACTCATTTACATTAATATAAGGCAAGTGAACCCTCTCAGTCCTTAAGCTCTGCATACTCTTTCTGGTCACTGAGAGTAGGCATCGAGGTCAACCATAAATCATATTTAAATGTCTGCTATGATCGTATGCAATTGGAATCATTATTAATTGAATAAATTTCAAATCAAAATTGTTTATGTCTACAAGCGACAATTCCCATTGCACAAAATTAAGCGTTGCCCGGATAATGGCTTCTCTTTCAAGAATGATTAATGGTTTCTTCTAACAGTTAATAGAATGAAATAACTTCTAAAAGGTGTCATCATTTGTTTGAATTATTTCTTCTTTGTGCTATTTCATTATAAAATTGTCGAAGAAATAATAGCTTCAATAGTGGAAAAGCATAAATCAAATTTCATTTGTACAAAAACCAGTCCAATGGGTTACGAAATACTAAGTGTACTTAAGGGTAATATTCATTCGATAAAAGATAAAGAATAAAGAATTCAAATGGGTTAGTAACGAATGCAGAGAAATGAAATAGAGCAGTGTTTCCTTTGATTAAAATACCTTGAACTAGAATTTGAAATGGTTCATATACGCTTGGTTCATTTAAGAAATGACTGATGACTTTTGGTGTTCATGGTAGTGTAATTCTGGTTGGTCACGTGCAAATTCCGTGAATCGCGAAACGATTCTCGGAAAATTGCACGTGTCAAACCAGAATTATACTACCATGAACAGCCAAAGTTAGACAGTCAATACTTATATACTGAACAAAAAAAGTTATGTCCCTTAAGAATGAAAGGTCAACACTTGTGCAGATGAAACGTCATAACCCTCGAAATAATAAGACTTACCCCAAAAATCAATCCAAAATTTTCTATTTATCACTCAGACATTGAACGCAATGAAACGTGACGAAACAAAGCGTTTTCACCTTGTAAATTCTCTCTTTCTTTGTTCTGGTTGACTGCTTTCGAAAGAAAAGAGTGTATAAATAAGCACAGGAGATTTTCCATTGAAAAACGGAAAAAATCGTGATATCGATTATCAATAAATCAGTCAAACAGCTTGTATTTCAAGAAAATTTAGCTTTAATGACACCGGAAGTCCACAGTCGGCCATGCGCTATGTCAAATACCAATAGCACATTGAAATTGTATCTAAGGGTGTGCAAATACCGATTTGTTAAGTAAAATTCTTTTGGATTCAGAAATGCCCTTACCAGAGAGGATCAAATAGGCTGAAACCACTTTGGTTTAAACCTTGATTATGACGTAACATTTACATCAATTTATTAAGATCGTTATCAGAATCGGACAATTTATGGATATGCCGTTTACCATTTGCTTATAGCAGATGACCATCCATAGTCGGTGCCGGGTGCACATCGTTCTCATTCAATTTATTATGGGTTTAATTGTATCGCAATGTATTGCGATATTTCACTCGCTGAAAAACACACATAAGTTATTGAATCTTTTGAATGCGTATGTCATTATCCAGTTTCGATTGTGAAATTGATAAAAATCAAAGTGATTTAATGATTTACTCGTATAACATGTACGCGATATATCGCGATAGGTATTTTGCATCGCAATACGATACAAATTTATTACATATAGCAATATATCGATATATTGTTACACCCCATCCCTACCACTTATGTGTAGTCATTAATGTTTGATGTTTGTGTAAGTCTGTTTCGACCAATTTTTTCTAATTTGTGTGATGTTCTAGTGCATATTGTTGTTTCCTGTTGCGGGTTGTAATTTATTCTGATGTCATTTATGTGTCGCTTTCTTCTGGGTTTGTTCCGCTGGATCAGTGCACGGTGGTCATGCTGGAGATACTTTCATTTTCCATATATGAGTTAAAGAAGATCCTGACGATAATCTCAACAGCACTCACAAAAGAGCACAAATTTGAGCATCGACGGACCCCTAGCAAGCTAGAGGTGGGAACAGGTGCCCGGGAGGAGTAAGCATCCCCTGTTTGGTTAGCAGCACCGGCCGTCGATGTTCACGCAGCGTAAATGAAAACAATATCTAAAATATATGCACTGTCTGAGGTTATGTCAATATAGAAAGTGATAATGGCAACCAAGTCAGGGAAAAATAGTCAAAACACCTACTGTCAAACCCCTAGCAGGAAAAACGTCGTGTAAAAATAAACAAGTAGATGTATGCAAGATGTAAGAAATTTAAAAGTTAATCATGATTTATTATAATCGTAATGTAAGTAAAATAGATAAAAAGAATAACACCAGATACATCGATCATTCCTTAATTGCAGTATTGTTCATTTTTATTTTTCACGTAAGATCATACTAATTGTTATTTATGCAACATCGTATTATTAAGGTTTGTTAGGGTTTATTTCTTAATATATAGAAAGGTTGACGTGATCTCCACTGTAGATTAGACTTAAACACCCACATAAGAAGAATCAACAATGCATCAATAAAATACAATGTAGCATACATATAATTACATATAATACGATTAGTCAAGACAAATCGAGTAAAATATATCATAAGGATTAAGTATCTGTTCTAATATATAACACCTTATAAATGTATTTACCTAAATTACATAGTTTTGTGGAATTAGAAATTAGTACCTTAAGATAAAAACGAAAATTTTCAAAAATTGAACTTGGATTTGATATTTCTACATGTATTTGGAAACCGAGTTGAAATATAATTTTTCTTTTTACAGATACAGAATTCTATTGTGAATACAAGGCTCTTGTACTCTTGCGATTTACCATTATTACATCCTTCATCAAGCGTCAAAGCCTCGTTTATACGTTCTTGTTTTAATCAATGTACACAGGTAAACATAAATTGATCACTAATTACCCGTCCCCTAATTATCATTAATTTGTGAAGCCACGATAGAAAAGGACGTGGATCGACGGATTTTACAAAGGCATTGCGCGTTATCAGAGGCGGAACCGAGATCATTATGTCCGTTTATAGGAGGTTATTAACACCGATTGGGGTACCAGAAGGGTGTCCGTTGTCCGGAGAACGGAGGTGTCCACTATACAAAAGACATTTATAACAAAAAAAAAAAAAAAACGTTGGGGGAACTGAAATTGTCCGTTATGAACAGTTGTCCGGTATATAAAGGTGTACGTTAACACAGGTGGGACTGTAATTCTTATTCTACATAAAGATAGTTTAAAATAGTATTTTTGTTAAGAAATATGATCAATTAGATACCCGTAAAAGGAAAATGGTGAAGAGGAATTAATAGAGATTGGATTTTCTAGTAGCGAATATGTTGTTTGGGAATAGGAGTTGTTAATACAAGTTTTTGCAAATATTAAGAAAAATCGTTGAGCCAGTTTAATAAGAATTGTTCATTACATAAATAATTAAAATTCAATTTCTCGAAAAAATAATAATTATATGATATTATAATAAAACCCCAAAAAACTTGTCCTTAAGTTTTATTTGACACATAGTTTGATAATTGGGTTCTTTTGTTCACAGTGATTTGTTCAATCCTCCCTGTGTTTCATTGTCATATATAGAAGTTAATGAAGATCCTGACGAAAATCTCAACAGCACTCAAAATAACGCACAAAAGTGAGCTTCGATGGACCCTAAGCAACCTAAAGGTTGGACCAGGTGGACGGGAGGAGTAAGCATCCCCTGTTTGGCTAGCTGCACTCACAGTCGATGTTCATGCACGAAAATGGAAACAATATAAAAAATATATGCATATGATTTCAGTATGGACCACAGTGTTATGAAATAATTTATTTCTGAATGCACTATTACAATGTATATCTCAATAAATACAGGAACAAAGATACTGCATTTTATATGCATTTGAATTCAGATTGATACAAAAGGAAGGTTCTGCATCAATTTCCTCAAAGCCTTTCAGTGTATGTTTATTACGGAACATGTACAAAGAGAGCAAATTATTCAATCGTCAGAAGTCTACAAATATAATAGAATGAGTTGTGTAGGAAAATTACATTTGAAAAACATTAGGCCAAGGTGAAAGTAAGTGTGCAAAAACTTGATTTGTCTGACTTATATTCGAGTAAAGAGTAGCGGCACATTTATTAGACGTTTTAGCTCTAAAAAATGTTGGACCAATTCTTTTGAACTACTGGACAGGAACATTCTTGCCAAGGTCTTTCATCCGTGTTTGAATTTAGTTGTTTTTTTTCCCATTTTTATGCATATAGGAGATCATTTTAAAATAAAAAGTACCGATATGTTACCAGTAGTTTGGTTTCAACAATATTTCATTCAGAATGCAGTGAATCTGCGGTTGGCGTAGTCCTATTTTGTTGGTCTAAATGGCTTGTAGAAAGAGAATGCTGTCCATTTTTGTTCAAATACTTAGTATTTCCTTCAATAAATCAAAGTTCTTACCACTTTTTAAAAACTTTCAGATAATTTTTCATGCTCTTATCTCCTTGGGAATTAAATTTTGCTCTTTTGTAGAATGTTTTGGACGTGGAAAATATCACCGGCAAGACCACCATGCACCGACCACAGCGGAACACATTAGGATATAACGTACAGAGGAAGTACCCATCGTAGTTAAGAAGTCAAAGATCATAGGGAATTAGAATGATTGTTTAAGTCTCCATTAACAAGGCAACCGCGAACCCCTGAATTAAAGCAGGACTAAGAGCCCAGGAGGAGAGGTCGTTCTCGGACTGCATGCATCCGCCGCGAATGCCAAATAGATATATATAAAATCCGGTAATGTCAAAATAGGTAAAAGACGGTCAATTGGAAAGATCGAACTTAACAAACAATAAACAAAATATTAAAAAATTAAACATTAAAAACACAGCTGACAACGAGACACACAATACCTACGCCTAAATGTTCAACAATTTAAATTCTTAAAATTGGGGGACAATGTACCCCGATGCAGGGATGTTTTGTTTGGTTTTGAATTTTTTTTTTTTTGCTGTTTTATATGCCCCTTGATAGTCATTAATGAAATCTGATGTATTGGGTTTGATTTTATTCTTTTAAATTAATAAAAGGATAGGTCGCCGAGACTAAGTATCGAGGTCAACCATAAACCATAATGCCCATCTATATATGCATATTGGGAGATGAATTTATTCTAGATCCCTTCTTTCATTTATATATACATGTACAGTTTTTCATGAATAAATATGTTTATACTTAACAAACCATAAATTAAATTTCTGCTGAGATGAAATTTATCATTATTTGAATCAATTTCAATCAAAAGTTGAATATGTCTGCATGCACCGATTCATATTTCACAATCTTCTTGTTGATGTTGCCCGGATAATTGCTTCTTTGTTCAAGAATGAAATATGGTTTCTTCTAACCGTTGATAGAATTTTTATTTCTAAAAAGAGTCATCATTTATTTAATTTCTTTTTCTTTATGTGCTTTTTCATCATCAAATGTTCAAAGAATTTATAGTTTCAATGGTTGAAACGCATAAATCATCAAATGTATAAAAATTAGTCCAATGAGTTATGAAATATGAAGTGCAGTCGAGTAAAATTGATTCGTTAAAGGCTCAAATTGGATTGTAACGGAGGTAATAGAATGAAATAGAGCATCACCTCCATTCATTTAAATACCTTGAACTAGAATCTAACTATGGTTCATATACATGTATGAAACACGTCATACGAATAATTTAATCTAGTAGAGGTGTGCAAAGAAACGATTGTTGGAGATATATTGAAGGTAGGGCAATACGTCGGTTTTGAGATCCTGAATACGGACCGCAACTTTTTGGTTTTTAAACACAGATTTCAAGGTCACGTGGTACAAAAGTGGGACTGTTTACCTTACGCAGTATGGCAAGTTGATGGGCCACCTGCTTTGAATTGTAATAAATTTAAGAGTAAAAATATATGAGCGTCCAGGACAAGCTTGTTGCCTTTCTGAATGTTACAAAAGTATGGATTGACACTTTATAAGCATTTATTTTAAGTTTTAGATTTAGATCAAGTGATTCGAAGTGAGCAGTACTTGATTACGGTCGATTTTCCATGTTAAAATCCTAACATCGGCGATTATCTATCATAAAATGATCGTCTTATGCTGTAGAATTCTTTTAGTCTGATATCTAAATTCATTTTCACTGTTGGTATCACACGATTTTGCACAATTTATGTAATTCCCTAGATATTACATTACGCACTATCGACAGGTGTCCCACCTTTTGTCAATGGCGCACGTAAAAGTCGAAAATTCCGGTCCGTAACAGGACCTCGAAACTCACCTATTGCATTGAATAAACTGATACCTTCAACATCTTTCTTACAGTAAAGTGTATCGATCTAAAGATATGACAAACTTTATTATGATTACTTTATAGGTGAAGATACATGGGTAGCTTGAGTCATAGGGTTAAAGTATTTTCCATATATCAAATACACAATTTAGTTAGAACTGTTAACGTATTTAAATTCAATCGCATCATTCAAGAACAAATGAATTTTCAGAATGGATCAGACATGCACGTTTCGGGTACTTAACCCTCGTCAAAATTCTAATTCAAACCAACAGACGATTTAAACATTTTAAAACATTTAAATATTTAGAATTTCAACTTCTATATTTAAGTGCAAATGCGTTTATCAAATGATATATTACATACCTGCATTTGTTGCACGGTCTACGTTGTAGACGGTAATTTACACCTTTCCAGACGGTGCAATATTTTTCATTGTGAAGCAATGATTGAATTAATGATTGAACTAATCATTGTATGATCAACTGAGCCGTTAACTGTCCTTAACTGACCTGACGTCCGTTGTCTCCCTATTTTTAAAAAAGGAAACGAATGTTCCCTATAACTCAAATTGTTTTCATAGGGAAAAAAAGTCCCGCGATTGAAGGATTAAACTACTATTTTAAATGTCACGGGCGGATCTAGATTTTTTTTTCCAGGAGGCGGGTCCAGCCCGTAAGTGAAATGGGTCAAGCCTTTGATTTTGAAAAAATAGGGGAAAACGGGACTAAATCATTTTTTTACAAATTCCAGCGGAGGGGGGGGGGCGGAGATGGTGATACCTGACTCCATGTCCACTCTAGATCCATGCGTTTTAAAATGTATCAATCTACATAGGATCAACTACCAACGAAACCAGACAAAACTCGTAAGATTTCGATTGAGTAATGTAACTCTTACGATTTCTGTTCATAATGTACTATCTGGTACCCTTGAATAGTTTTGAACAAAAGTAAAGATATAATAATAGCGGAATATTCCCGTAGTCTTGAATATTTATTGGAAAACTTGTACAGGGAATCCTTAACCGCAACTACTTAAATCAACTTCCTATGTAGTCTATTTACTTTGAAAAATTAAAATATCAATTTCTTTTTTGTTTTTGTTTTTTCTCTCATTTAACTCATAGACTGGACCAAATTCTTTGGATTTCCTTTCTGTTATTTTCTTTGAAATGAACCTTTGAAATGCACAAAATTCTCATCTATTTACTGACCATGAGTAGTTTTCTCCTACTTGGAATGACAACTTATAAGTAGTCAATCATCGGTGATAATTGTTTGATGGCCTAACAATTGCCGTGCAACAAGTGGGTTATTCAACTGCTCCTCGGGCTACGCCCTCGGAGACAGTAGAATAACCCTTACTTTATTAGCGACCCGTTAATATCGTCAAAAGTGAGAAAAAAGGAACATTTAGTAATAGCTGGTACAACGAAATTACAACTCTTGATTCCCTGAATCATTCAGCCTAGGATTCAATTCTATATATGTATACAATCCTAAGCATCGAATTTGAAATTTATGTTTTCAGGAGGCTACATGTTGGTTACAGAATTTGATTTTTCAGAAATAACTTATACTGTATTAAGATATGTCAGCACAAGAACATATTAAATAAATAGATTCAAAGAAAAAGTATGAAAAGGAATTGATACAGATAGAATATAAATAAACATCGAAGAAGTACCAATCAGTTGTTAAGTCTGAAAATCGAGAAGGTAAGGCAAAATCATAAGAATTCCCATGGGAACAGATGCAATCCCCGGAATAAACAATATTCTGAAGTGAGACCAGGTGCCCGGGGAGAGTCAGCATTTCCTGCCTGCATGCAACAGTCGTCGCAGTAGCTCCATGAAAATGTATCATATTCGGTAACTGTCTAGAGGTACAAATGTACATATTGATGGACATATCAGTTAAAGATGTTCTGTTTGGCGATGTTGACAGCACTTTAATCGCAATGCAAAAGTTCACTGATCATTCTGGAAAAGATGGATCTCATATATATTTAAGATCCCCGTAGCGACCGAAGAACTTCCTCAAGGATGGTTTCAGTCGTTGTATAATAAATCCATGAACGAGAAGCTTACGTGCACGCCGTCTGGCTCCAACGATGAAATCTTCATATATATATTTGTCACGTGCCTGGCGTACTAAATAAGTTGAGAAACAAAACTGCCATAAGCAGGAGAAGATGTTGCTATTTTTGATAAGGAAGTTATCTACATGTATATAATGCTTAAAATACTGTTTAAAATGAATAGATTCTGAAAGGTCATAATTAGCAGTTGATCAAACCAATATTTGTAGTTTTTGGCTCCAATTCTTATTATCAACACATCTGATCAATACCCCACACAGAATTGTGAGCCGCTTTCTTTTTCGACAAGAAAGGTATCTGGAACAAGACGGTACTGCGAAAAGTTTTTTTTTCAATTGTTCTTGGAATTCAACGAATTAGGATTGATGTGGAAATACCTGCATCTCTGATTATCGAATTGCTCGCAGGCAGCAGATTTGGGACAGTAATTGCTTACTTCAAATTTTCATGAAAGTCTGCGTATAGAAATCTGGAATTCTGAATCGGAATTGCTTTCTGTGATTCTTTCCTGATTCTATGCAATGTAGTTGTGCTACTACAAGTACTGGACCAATCTACAGTCTTGTACCAGCGCATTCTTAAGACTTGCACTCTAACCGACTGTGACGATGGGACTCCATGACGGGCCCTGTCCAAACCTCTGTAGAGAAGACAGAACCCCGACCACCTGTCCTCTCTCAATGTCGGTCGGACTCCTCGGGCGATAACATGCATGATCTCGCTACAGCCGGCAGAGCATGGACTGCAATTTTTACGCCCCTACCCACTTTTTATATCTATTTTTACATATTCATCCGTGTTGCGTGGGCCCTGCTTTGTGCTGTTTTGTTTGTATGGCCATCTTACAGTGAGGAGGTTATTTACACAACAATTGTGCGTTCTTCCAGACCTTTAGGTAAAGGGAAAATTGGGAGGATTGTGCACACGTAATCCATGATAACCACACCATCTGTTACTAACGTTTCTGATAGCCGTCCTAAGTCGGCACTGATTGCCAATGGGTCTCGTTGGTTTATGTGTGGTGTTTTGTGTTCGATGTTGGATGTCTCGTTTGCTGTTCCTTGTCTCTAGCTGTGTGTGTCTTCTCAGTGTTTTCACTTGGTGTGTTTGGTGTGTTTCTGTTGGTGCTGCAACCGAGTCTTGTTGGAGATCCCCTCCTTTCTAACTTTGAGTTTTTTGTTCGGGAGAGCTTAAGATTACATACATGGTATTCGTCATTGATGTAATTAAGATTTTTGTAGATGAGGTTATTACAAAAACCGTAAATTTATTAATAATGTCATATGATACCTGCCGAATTGAAGCGACGGGTGTTGTATGCAAGCAGGAGATGCTTCCTGGGCACCTGGTCTCACTCCTAATTGGGAGTTCACTTCTTTTCATGTGGTGGAGGTCTTTGTTTGTATGCTTTGGTTCCTGTTTTATCCTGAATTCGTATGTCTTCGATTTGTGATTTTTAGAATAATCGATTTTGCAGTGTGTATAAGGATATGGTCATTGTCCATATTTGTCATCGTACAAAAAATCAAGGATTTTTTGAAGATGCATTAAATTATATTTTATGATATTCACCTTGACGCAAGTAATATGGCCTCTTTTCTATGATCTATGGTTTTATTTCAACGGTTTTGTAATGTAAAAGGATTCATAAATGATCCCAGTTTTAACTGTTTGAGGTCATCACTATGTTTAAAACTATATTCAAGACTTTGAATTCCTCTGAGCGTACGTAAGGATCTACATCGACCATCAGCTGTGAATACTAATAAATCACTTATCATTTCATTTTTACATTGCAAGGCATTATTTGCTGATATCGATTGGGAATAAAGCTGTGTCAATGAGATAAAAGTCAAATAAAATTAAAAGAAGAAGAAATAAATAAAACGGAATAGAATCATCATATCAGAGCTGTTCGAATAAGTGACATAGACCACCCAACAAACGTCATACAAGGTGTCGGTTCGTAAAGGAACAATAAGAGGTGGTCTAAAAACACATTTATTTATATAATAGATGCTACAATTATTTTAATATTAGATTCATCAATAGGAAAAACCAACCTGTATCACTAAAGCCGTGATGAGCAACCTAAACCAACCAAAAACAAAAAGAAACTTCGAAGTACATATCTGCCGATAATGTGGAATTCAAGGAACTGTGCAAAGTGTAGAATGGACATATTTGAAATTCTACCATTTATATTCTTTATCGATAAAAAGATAGGCCCAAAATATTTTAGTTCATCAATCCGATATTCGAAAAAAAAAAAAAAAAAAAAAAAAAAAAAAAACAAAACAAAACAAAACAAAACAAAAACAAAAAACCAAAACCAAACCCCCCCCCCCCAAAAAAAAAAATTGGTTTCATGCATAATCTGAAAAGACCGTATTATTAACTTCTGGCTTTCTCGTAATAAGGAGGCAATAAAATGGTTAGTTCGCATAATTCTACAAATACTTGGACCCTTGTTAATTTTTTCTGATATTTTTGTTTACATACTTAATATCAGATCAATATGATTTTAAAAGGCGATCAAAATCAATAAATGATACAAATTACAAAGTATTGGCCAACGTTGGCCATCCTGCTACGTCTTCCAATACATTTTTTGGAAATAATAAATCTCACCCTTTTTGGTCATATTACATTGGGGATAAACGACTGGTTCATGCTGCAAATTATCTGTTCTTAAATGATGCTGACGTGCAATACTTGTATAGATTTGAACAATATTTCAGATTACAATTGCTGATTGCGTCCAAGTTTTAAAGATAATCTGCATATGTTTGAAGGGACTTATGTACTGCTTTCCCTCTCACCAATCCACGCCCCACACAATCCCTTGTATTGCAATTATTTCCCTTCATCTTACTCCACCATGCTTTATAAGCCTATTTACTGTACATAAAGACAATTTTTTAAAGAATGGAGTCGATTCTTTCTTCAAATATGGTTGATTATGAATGAGCAAATCGTTATAAGTCGTACCTTTGTACTTTGTAAATTCCATGAATAATCGTTTTATCTTTAGGTCACCCAAAATAAATTCTACGTTTAACGTCAGCCACGCTGAAAAGATAAAAATAATTTTTTTTTGAAAGTCCAGGCTTGTCCGATCCACATTTTCGTAACTGTCACATTCTATTTCTATAATAGATAAGTGCAATCAAAATATCGTTGCCCTGAGGCTCATGTCTTCCCTAGCTTCCGATCCACGAGGGGAACGGGGTGGGATTTTTTTTTTTCAATTCTCTGCCGGGTACCTTGTAACGCAAATAATGCCAAAAACAGCCGGTCATGCTATACCTTCTTCATTTAGTTTCGAATAAAGCTTTAATCAACGAACAGAATGCTATATCATATAATCTTTTCAATTTCTTGTTTGTATCTCTGATGGTATCTGTCTTGCCAAAAATCTTGTGAAAAGAAAGATAACTCCAAAACACCGAATAAATACATGTACATGTAACATTATAGAATAACTTGCATTGTAATACATACAAAACGTCTATGAAAAATTAGTTCTGAAAATAAAAATTTACATCTTTCACCTTTACCAGATTATGGAAATTTTAAAAATGGTTCCTTCCAATGGTAAACGAAAATATTGTAGCCACTCGTAGCAAAATACATAGAATAAACTGGAGAAACGACAAAGCCATCGAATTAAATTTTCTTTAACGTTTTCTAAATTATTTTAGTATGTATTACCACTGAGGTACATTCTGGCAGCTTAGTTGGGATACATCGTTATATTGGGACCTGATCCATCCCACTCTCGTCTGATATTTTTCTATTCGGAACTCAAAGATGTGATAGATTCTATTACACTAGGTCGTAAGAGTCCAGTGTATGATCCATAATTGTTTATTGCCATCTATAATCTTGTTGTGTACATGTACTGCTGTGGTCATTGTCAGATATAATTCCCTGTTCCTGTCTACAACGAGTGTACTTTGAATCATTTTTGCTTTCAGTACCACAATAATGACGAGGGTTAATTATCCGAAACATAAATGTTTAGTATTTCTTTCAAGAATGATGCTCTCCGGCAGTAGAGCGTGACACCTTGTTTTTCTTACTTGGCTTTCTAACAAAGCTTGCCTTGCCTTCTCGACTTTGACACTGAATAACTGATCGGTACTTCCTTTGATGTTTAGACCAACAGAACCAAAGGATTATTCGTGAATGAAAGTCAGACACAAAAGCCTAAACCAGATTCCCAAAAGCACAATCGAAAGTCTCACGGATTTTGGAAAAAATACAAAACAGAACTTTTGGAAAAAATAAAAACAGAACTTTTGGAAAAATACAAAACAGAAATTGCTCATTGGTCTCCTTGGTTTATGTGTACTCCTTTGTGTTTGATGTTTCTGTGTTGTGCGTTGACGTTCCTTGTCCTGTGTTTTTGCATTGGGTGTTTTGGGGTTTTGCTGTCGGTGCTGCAACCTGGTGTTGTTGGAGATCCCCTCGTTTGTTTCTCACGTGAAAATATGAATTGGACGAACAGACGGAGACAATGACACAGCTGCACAGTAACTCGAAGGACAACTCACTTAATGATCTCCAGTGTAAGTGCGGAAACCATTGTAGAATGCATAAAGGTAAATTAATTAATTGATTAATATATAAAGAAATACAAGTTGGCTTAGTGTAGGTCTACAACAATTATTATGGCAACATATTCATATTCTAATCATATTATTTTCTGTGTCCAAGTTTTCGCTTTAGCAAACGGTGCGTGATTCTGATATCAAAAGCAGAACATTGAAATCTTGTTACAACACCGAAAGAAATAGCGAAAATTTTGAATTATATGTTTGAAAGCTGTAACTTTTCGCAGATTTCCTCGTTCGTTTGATTAGCCTTACACATGTGAAGAAAATTGATGGTTGTTTAAATCGGTCTCTCTTTTGTTTCTCTTATTTTCATCCCTGAGGCATGCAGCATGAATCAGCCTCATATATTTTCTGGATCTGTACGAAAGAATGTGCAGTGTGAAGTGTACTTGTCAATCTTCCTACTACATGAATAGACGAAGATGCAATAATAATTCGTGCATTACGTTTAACCGCTTAGAGTGTTGGCAGTGCTTCAGACAGTGCATCTCACATCCTTGTCGTCAATATGATCTCCTTCAAAATACTTTGGATATTAATTTTCGTCGTTGTTTTTAAAAATATAAAAGCCCCGCCACCGTGGAAAGTGGAATTTGAAGCCGAACGTGAACAGACACTTCTTTCAAACGATTCAGTACTTCCGCAAAGTGACGTGACATCTAATATTGAATTGTCCGGGGAGATAGTACATGGAGATTTACCCCCAATTCAAGGTTTACCGTATGACATTCCGAGTGAATCTCCAAAAACATTTATTGATTTTGATGTAGATGGAAATGAAGCTATAGATTTACAGGAATTTATCAAAACATCGGGAACTGAAGAAAATGCTGAAAAGGCATTTTATGCAGTTGATGTGGACGGTAAATATTTCTGTTAAATATTTCAATTAAATTTCTTTATTAATGAAAGTATATAAAAAGAAAAGAATAGAAAGTAAGTCTTGGCGGTATCACTCATAAAAAACAAAATATGACTAGTTATAATTTGTATGATTGTTGATTGTATTTTTTCCTGGTTTTGAGTTTTGGATTAGATCCTCATATCAGAACAACAGATTATAATAAATCTTTATTCTTAATCTCCGAGTGTCCTAACGAATAGACGAAATATAAGTAAATAAACCGGATAGATACACGATCTGGATAAAAGATAGCTAATTATGACTGTCTGAACCTAAGCGCTGTATACCTTATGTGTTCATTTTTTTATTCACTCTTTTCACTTTGAAATCACGCTTTGGATTATGCTTATATATAAACTGATGTCCAAAAGGTAAAACAAATTCTAGCCCTTTTAAACATGTTAAATGGATGAATCAATCCCAATTCTTCTTTCTTACAGCCATATTCAATAAATAAACTAAGTATAAGTAGTTCCTGCATTCTAAAAAAATGTCTTCAAAGTATATTTCTCTTTGATTTTACTTTAAAAGTATGAATTTATTTTAGGAGATGGTCTGATCAGTAGATCTGAACTGGAAGCAGGATCCATTAGTTTCGTTGAAGATGACGTCGATAATTCTGAATGGGATACTATGCATGAAAACTCCCATAGTTCCGTAGCTGATAATTACCTTGATGACCAAATATATAATTACGAATATGATTATGATAACGACACGTCCAATTACGTTGACGAAGATGACGACTATGCTGATGATGATGAAGACAACGATGATGATGATGATGACATTCATGAAAACATTGATGAAACTTTAACACTGCCATCATCAATAAATATTTTACATGAAAGTGATGGTAATTCCGACTTGGTGGACATTGGAAACTTTGATGAACTTCATGGAAGTAGGATTGTTGGTGTAGACACGAGAAAGGAATTGAACATGTTGGATGAAGAAGAAGATGAATTTATTGATGACGACAATAACATAAATAAAGATAACGAGCAGGGGGGAAGTAACGAAAGTGATGAGAACGAACATTCCACTGGTGCCGAATTGAATAGTTATGATGAAAATGATGGAGATAGGAACAACATAAGCAACGAAGAAGACAATGAAAACGAAACCAGTGAAAATCAAAATATTGACGAGGACGATATAGATGATGATAATGATGTCGAAGGCGGAGGCGATGAGACAGACGAACCTGAAAATGCTAATGCTAATAATGATAATGGCGATGACGATACTGATGATGATGATGACGACGACGACGATGACGACGACGACGACGACGACGATGATGATGATGACTGATGATGATGATGATGATGATGATGATGATGATGATGATGATGATGATGATGAAAAGAATGAAAATGAGGAAGAGCAAAATAAATTAATTTGAAACGGCGATATTTTTTCTTTCTTACTATAAACTGAACAGTAAGTGTCAATGAACGGAATGATGAGGAAAAAGAAATAATATCTATGGAAGTAAATGGTCAAGAATAAGTATGGATAAAAGATGTTTATAAAGTATGTATTTTGTTTTGTCTTATAAAGAGGTTTGGCATTTTGTCGAAGTCCTATTGCCGGGCTTGCAATTCTAAGAAAACTTGATAATAAGTTATATGAATTGCATAATATTTTCTCCTCGTGCAGTCTATGATGAATGCTCCTGCCTGTTCAAATTAAAATAATATGAGATGAGATCTTGAAGAACACCTTGAACTATTGATGTCAATAAACGCTTCATATGCACCTGTCAGTATGTGTAATTTGTGCCATTTAGTTAATATTTTTATTCATTGATCTGAATTTTTTTCAATTATATTTGTTTTAAATGTAATGTTCTTGATAATAAATTCTACTCTTCGTTCTCTTTCAGAAGAATACTTCTTCAGAAAATGATAAAAGAAAAATGACAAATGAGGACTAGAACTTTCATTAATCTTTCTCTTTGAGTATGCACATGAACTTATCTTATGCCTTCCCAATAAACAAAAAAAAAAAAAGATCAAGATAGATGGAATTTACGCCTTATGTATCCCGGATACGAATGTGAGTGCCTAGTGATGAGCAGGATATGTTATGCATAGAACTTGACCTATCTAGAGTTCCTTTCAGCATACTTTCCACTAGTGCACAACCTTAACCTCGGAATCACAGACGGAAACTTTGCAAATATCATCAGAGAAGACTAGGTCCTGAATCCTGATCCATGTCCTATTGGAAAAGAGTAATTGAAAATGAGCTCGCTTCTTCCAGCAGAGCACGAGCTCTTATTTGCATGCCATGTCACTTAGCGCGCATGTACTTTACCTAAAAATAAATAGGTTATTAATCTATACCACAAGGAGTTGAGAATTATAAATTTTTATCTAAATCAATTCTCGTATGAAAAAAGAGTAATATGAAATTAATGTGATTACGTAATTTAAAGAGGATGTAAAGAACTTGATATGTTCACAATGCTAACCTCTGTGAATTCGATTAATTGGAAGGTTTGTACACACGTAATACGAATAACCACACCAGTTTACATAAAGATATATGTATAGCAGATAACGGTCCCATTTCGGCTTACTTTCACTTTCTTTGGCCATATGACATTGTTTAGATTAAAGATCAGGGACGAGGGTTAAGTACCCGAAACGTGCATGTCTGGTTCATGCTGAAACGCTGGTTGATCGTTTCTTCAACGCATTCGAAAATTTCTGTATCAATTTTTCTTGCAATTTCTTAAATTAAAACGTGGGTCCTGTAGCATCATATCCCGCCCCTCCTACTAAGTCTTTCGGTACATTTTTTTGACATAACTTTCACTTTCTTTGGCCATATGACATTGTTTAGATTGAGGATCACTGACGAGGGTTAAGTACCCGAAACGTGCATGTCTGGCCCACGCTGCAAATTTTTATATCTGTTCTTAAATGATGCTATTGAATTTGAAGACGTTTGACATTTGTACCACTTGGTGAATGTCATTGCTGGTGGACCAGGAGTCCCCGAGGGCAACTTTGGTTGATCGTTTCTTCAACGCATTCGAAAATTTCTGTTATCAAAATTTCTTGAAATTTCTAAACGTGGGTCCTGTAACATCATATCGTATCCCTCCTGCTAAGTCATTCGGTACATTTTGGACATAACTTTCACTTTCTTTGACCATATGATATTGTTTAGATTGATGATCACGGACGAGGGTTAAGTTCCCGAAACGTGCATGTCTGGTCCATGCTGCAAAATATATCTGATCTTAAATGGTGCTATTGAATTTGAGGACATTTATCATAAGACATTTATTTCACTCTAGTGATTTATTCGTCCTTTTCTTCATTGATTCTTTTGGTGAGTTTTGAAATAAGACTACCAGACCTTAGCGCGACGACGCCGATGTTTGACATTGAGTCTATGGAGAGCGTCGACGACGTCACTCTAAAATTAACATAGAAATCTCCCCATCTTAAATTATTTTCTTTCACTGTGAGCAATAGTATTGGTCGCACAGACATATTATATAATACACCGTTAGTTATGAGAGTTTGAGATCTATCCCCCTATATACATTTTAATCGGAAAATATGCCGACGAAGTGGAGGAAACTTCAATCGTCCGATTTCTGAAGTGAGCTGCGCGGACAGTAATTATTTCAGAATCATATTCCTGGAAAGGAATGTATTTTCGTGATTTGGAACTCTGACTCAAATCTGCCTTCGGTTCTTCTAATAATATCAATCAAATAATCGTTTGTATCAGTATTGCTGTTTGTGATCTGACGACTTGTGAACTCTAGAATTCCAATGCAGGTATGTAATCATATTATGCTTGAAAAGTTTTGAATACTTTTCCCTGACATGCTCGCCAAAGCACTTTCTATATAGACATAACCTCAGACAGTGCATATATTATAGACATTGTTTTCATTTCCGTGCGAGAACATCGACGGCGGGTGCGGCTAGCCAAACAGTGGATTCTTGCTCCTACCGGGGTCCGTTGATGCTGAATTTTGTGTTCTATTGTGAGTGATGTTGAGATTATGGTCAGGATCTGTATATTACGAAAATTGAAATTATTAATAATGAAATAAGAATTGAAGCTAAAAGCTAAAATGCTTTTATTTTAGTACTGAAACACGAAAAATCAATCAAAGTATGTAAACATATGCATTGGACATAAATGATAACAGTTAACTTCTACCCAGACACGAACACGAGGCATCATGACTACAGTTTTCAAAGCTGAGATAACTACATCAACAATGATATTTTATTTCTGAAACATCCAATAAGTTTGATGATTAAAACAAAAACGTAAATGTTATGAAGAGATTATTTAAAGGACAACATAAAATACCCGTACAAATGTAACGCAGTAACACAAAAGACATAGATTTAGCATTTAGCAATAAGGCATTTAAGACAATAGATAATCACCGGAAACGAAATAGGTCTGCAAAGCAGAAGACCAAATGTTTAATTGTATCTACATTCATAAAACATAGCGTTAAGTTTTTAATCTTAAAACCATCTTATATGTTTACATAAGGGGAATTCCTTCATCTGTTTCTCGGCTCTTTCATGTCTCATGATGTTTTCTCCGGAACACATATTTTTATTTTAAATGAAGTACTACACAGGAATATAAATTCCAGAAGATGTATGTTGTCCTGAATAATCAGGAGCAGAAACTTAATGCTTCTGAGATAAAATTTCAACACTTTTCTCATAAATAGTGCTTCACATAATTCAAATTTGCTTTCTCTTTATAAATCACCTGTTCTTTACAAATAAGAATATTGAACAAATGAATTACCACAGAGGGAGTGTTGTTGGTAAATTAAAATAAAATTGAATAATTAGAACTGAAAGGATGAATAATCGATGCTACGCTATTTCAATATTCCTGATGGCATAAATGATTACCATAATAAATGATTTCGGCTCTTGATTCGGAGAAGTTCCTTAATATGGATTTTTTTTCATTCACTCCCGAGTCGACACCTGGAAATCCCACTTGATCCGTACAAACAACGTTTCATCGCTGGTTCATCAAAATTT
Source organism: Pinctada imbricata (assembly GCA_033119305.1). Taxonomy (NCBI): domain Eukaryota; kingdom Metazoa; phylum Mollusca; class Bivalvia; order Pterioida; family Pteriidae; genus Pinctada; species Pinctada imbricata. The sequence continues at coordinate 98,229,785 of VSWD01000005.1, read as the reverse complement.
TCTACCAAATCTGTATCGATCTTACTCACAAAAGTTTTATCTGAAATCACACCTGGGAATCAAAAATATTGTTCGACAGTATATTCTCGCAGTGGTATCAACCAGATGTGGATTTTAAAGAATTCGAAGGAACTTTTAAAACATATGAAATCCACTCATTTTAGTAGAGTCCATTCGATCAAAGCCTTTGATTTTTCGACACTTTACACTACAATCCCACATTGTAAATTGAAAGAAAGACTCGCAAAAAATATAATTAATGCGTTTACAAGTAAGAACGGCAATCGCAAATACAAATTTATTGTTGTTAACTATGACAAAACTTACTTTGTAAAAGAAAAGTCCGATTCTGAAAATAAGTACACTGAAAAAGATATTATTCAGATGTTAAACTTTCTGATCGACAACATTTTTGTGGTGTTTGGAGGAAAGGTCTTTCAGCAAATTGTCGGAATTCCAATGGGGACCAATTGTGCCCCACTCCTTGCCGACATTTTTCTTTACTCGTACGAAGCTGAATTCATTCAATCTTTGGTCTCTGAAGGGAAAAGATACTTAGCTTCTGACTTTAACTTCACTTACAGATACATAGACGATGTGATGTCCATCAATAATCCAAAATTCGCGGATTACCTCAGCAGTATCTATCCTCCGGAGCTTGAAGTCAAAGAAACTACAGAGACAAATAATTCAGCATCCTATTTGGACATAATGTTGTCCTACGACACTGATGGTCACATGAACACCTCACTCTATGACAAACGTGACGACTTCAATTTCAGCATTGCAAACTTTCCTTTTTTGAGTAGCAACATCCCTTCATCGCCAGCTTATGGCGTGTTCATATCTCGCTAGAGCAAGTACCAAATATACGGATTTTGTTCTGAGAGCTAGACGTCTTTCAGATAAGCTTCTCAGTCAGGGATATGTATGTGACCGACTAAAATCGTCACTGAGGAAGTTCTACGGTCGATATGGGGAACTCGTCATACACTATGATGTCCCATTCTCCAGAATGGTGGATGATATTCTGCATTATACCATCCAACCAAAGATTGTACTCTATGTCTTCCGAAATGGAAGTAACCGGATGTGACGGTTCTACCGAATTGAAGCGGCGGGTGTTGCATGCAAGCAGGAGATGCTTACTCTTCCTGGGCACCTGGTCTCACTCCCATATCGGGAGTTCGCTTCTTTTCATATGGTGGAGGTTTTTGTTTGTTTGCATTGGTTCCTGTTTTATCCTGATTTTGTATGCCCTCGGTTTCTGATTTTCTGAATTATCGATTTTGTGCTGTATACAGGGATATGGTCATTATCCATATTTGTCATCGGTACCGGTTGCCCATTGGTCTTGTTGGTTTATGTGTAAATTTTGTGTTGTGTTTTGATTTCTTATTTAGTATTCCTTGTCCTTTTTGTGTCTCTTGCTGTGCTTGTCTACATTGTCTTTTTGTATAGGGGTGTTTCATATCGATGCTCTGCAGTAGAAACTGCAACCGAGTCTTGTTGGACATCCCCTTCTTCCCTTTATTTTGAGACTTCTTTCGCGAAATCAAACCATCACGCACCCGCCTTATCGGTCTTATCAAACTGTTTGGATGGAATGTCTATGAAAGTACTGAATTTTTATTTAATGTAATCATAAATAAGGCATTAGACCATTAGATATGCCGTTATGACTTAATTAGCAAACTTAAGGATTGTATAGACCAAAAACTATAATTGTCTTCGACTAACTTCTCGTCATAACAATACCAAATTGAAGTCATTTAATATTTTTGATACGACAAATCGTTTTCTTACAATAACTTTCTTTCATATATCACTAGTAACATATAAATTTTGAAGGAATTGTAATTTTGATATAACTTTTTTGTACTTGAGGCTGTTAACTTCATAAACGTGTCATTGCTCATACAAACAACCTCAATTATCGAAACACTCGACAATTCTTCAATTGTTTTATCATGTTAACTTAATCGACTGTTAGAGTTTTCCCTAGGAGTTATGTAATTTTTACCGTAGATTTCTTTCTGTGATAATGTTTGAGTAAACACATTTTGAATCTTTGTTATTGTTTTTAACTGTATCTATTTTTATCACTTTCATAAATCCATGTTATTTAATTTTAGGAGTCAATTGAACATAACTTTCTTGTTGTCATGTCTTATGATAATATATCTAAGCAGAGCGGATCCAGAAATGAAAGGAGCCATCATCTTAATGTGTAAATTGGATAATTATGTATGGATCATAAATCTGTAATATCATATATAAATCTGAAGTAACAATGACAGAGTTAAAATTTAATGTAATTACATAGTGATTTTACATTTTTGCTTATTTAAGTCATAATGGATTTGAAGCAATTGACTTTTTTATTGTTTGCAATTTTACAAATATGTACATTTTGAAAATTTGACATTATTCAAGTTTCCATCGGTTATTCTGAGTCATCTTGTTGTTGTCCTGAACTAATTTGTAAGTGGCAAGAGCCACTGTGGCGCTTACCTGTTGTGCTGTTACTTTGCGACAGTCGTCCTCCCGGTTTGTAAAATACGACAGTTCATAAAATCGGGTCCTCGACTGATAATTGTGGGCTATACACGTGCATTTACTTCAAGCCCCTAGAATAGACAGAAGCTCATTACACAGGTATACAACTGCAGTTATTCCTTAAAATATGATAAGGAAGACCACACACCAAAGACTACACCAAAACACTAAACACTAAGGACTACACAACTACTAGTATACAACTATATATATATATTGTTTCATTTTCGTGCGTGAACATCGACGGCGGGTGTGGCTAGCCAACAGGGGATGCTTACTGCTCCCAGGCACCTGGACCAACCTCTAGCTTGCTCGTCAGGATCTTTTTTAACAACTGCAGTTATTCATTAAAAGATGACAAGGAAGACCAAACACATAGGACTACATCAAGACACTTAACACACACAACTACACATCTATATAACTGCTATCATTCCTTAATGACAAGGAAGACCAAAAACAAAGACTACATCAAAGAAAGGAGGGGATCTCCAACAACACCCGGTTGCATAACAAAAAGCAACACCTCAAAATACCCACTACAAAAACATAAAGCAGACACGCACAGAAAGAGACGCAAAATGTACAATGAACACCAAATCACACAGAAACATCAAACACAAATGACTGCACATAAACCAACAAGATCAATGAGCAATCGGTGCATACTTAGGACGGTCATCTGTCACGTAGAGCAAGGAACCATATTTCGCCGGTGACCATATTTCGCCGTTTCATAATTAATTGATTCTCACTCGTTATCTGAAATGTTCGGCAAGTTTATTTTTCTATATCCTTTCAAATATGACCGTAGTAGTCATGTTCTGATAAATTGTCATATATCCTGCACTCAATTTTGACAAAAAATACCACAAAATGGGGAAAATTTTAAGAAAACACCATATTTTAGACTTGAACATCCGAAAATTTTACAAAAACCAAAAAAAGAAAACATTTTATTTGGTATGATTTCATAAAAGTAGTGGTGACGAAACATTTCCTGAACACGAAATCACAATTTTTGTCCTGTGTAAATAGGATACATATCAACAAAAACGGCGAAATATGGTCACCCCCGAAAACATGGAAACGAAATATTTTGACGTTTTATAAGGAAACAATGAACTGCGTAAAATATATTCTTTTTGTAGTTTTTCAATCGAAAATGGAGTTAAATTAAATTCTAGCAAAAGCAATTATTGAGTTGACCTCCAAGTTTCGATATTTACAAAGAAATATACGAAAAATACGGCGAAATATGGTCACTTGCTCTAAGTAGCAGACGGTGTTGTTATCCTGGATTACGTGCGTACAACTCTCCTACTTTTCCGATTACCCAGAGGTCTCGAAGAAAGCACTTGTCAATTGTGGTGTAAAATAACCTCCTCATTGTAAGATGAACATACAAATAGACAGCATCACGCAGGGGCATAAGAAACACACATATTGATATGTAAATATAAAAAACAGAAGGCATACGAAATACAGTCTGTGCTATGCTGGATCTAACGAGCTTATGCATGTGATCATCCGTGGAGTCCGACTGACATTCAGAGAGGACAGGTGGTCGGGGTCCTGTCTTCCCTAGCGAGGTTTGGACAGGCCCCGTCATGGAGTCCTGTCAGAGTGCAATTCTTGCGAATGCGTTGGTACAAGACTGTAGATTGGTCCAGTACCAAGCCAAGTATTCGTCTGGTGACAGAAGGATTATATCCACGATATATAAGGTGTGTGATGATTCTAACACAATTTCGATGGCAATTCTGCCTACCTTCAATCCTTCTTATTTTGTTAATCATGTCACCATAAAATGCACGTTGCGAAATACCCAATGTAATATACTCTCTTGCTTGTATGGGTAAGAATTTCAAAAGAAATTGACAATATTTTTTGTAAAATTTCCAGAAAGTCTTTACTAAATATTTCTTGGTAGTTTGTAAATTTCTACTATGAAAACCATCGGTACATGCTCTAGCATACCGGATGAGCTGCAAAATGTAGATACTATATGACGGTACCAAAACCATCTCTTTTGTCATACACACTTGCATGAATCTCTCCATTAACAATTTTGATATTTAGGATATTTTTTGTTTTTGAAGATATTGGATAATTTCTTTTTTATACGTGTACAAAAATAAATCTGCAACAAGATGCCCACAATTAGTACCCATAGGGATCTCTACAACCTGCTTGTACACATTCTCACCAAATATTACAAAAATGTTGTCAAAGAGGAAGGACAAGGCAATACAAAGGTCGCTAAATGTCCACGATTTGTATGATTTGTATTCTGTAGCGGAAAAGAAACCTGTACACATATAAGTTTTCCCCTCTCGATTAAAGCACCATATAATAAGTTTGGACAATTGATAATTAATTTTATCGTGAGGAAGCGTGGTGTACATATTTGAATAGTCGTATGAAGAAATCTCATTGGCTTTAACATTTCTAGATTTCATTTTGTCAATTACATCTCCTGAATTTTTAAAAGACCAAAATAAGTTTACATAATTCCTGATTAGAACAGTTTCGCAATATTTTGCCACGTGTTCCTTTATCGCCGCGAGTGTCAAGGCTAGACATTGTTTTGTTTTATTAGGGACACTTTCACGACACTAAGGACTATACAACTGCAGTTTTTCTTAAAATAGTTCAAAAACTGTAAACGAAATTTTATTTCAATGGTCTAGGGGTCTTCACCCGGAGAATAATGTATATAAAGTTTGCACTAGGTAAAGCCTTATATTTCAAAAGAAACTCTCTGTCGAATGAATGTTAAACGTCTTCAAATTCAATAGCATCATTTAAGAACAGAAAACAATTTGCAGTATGGACCAGACATGCACGTTTCGGGTTCTTAACCATTAAACATGACAGTCAATACATGTGGAATATGCCAAAGCATATTTTTGCTTTCTGGCAGATCAACGACAATTCTTACGAATCATTTGGAAGTAGATTATTTAGAATGTTGGTTACGGCCTGTGTAACTGATTTAAGTTCAAATGCTGATGTAGGTGGCGCCACTGAAATAAAAGAAGTCGTTAGGCCTGCTTCACACTTTCATGGATCGGGCCACGGATAGCTACGGATCGAGAAAAAAATTACATCCGTAGCTATCCGTAGCAATCTGTAATAATCCACAGATCGATCCGACTCTAGTCGTAAAAAGGTATCCTTGGCAATCCGTAGCTATCCGTAGGGGAGTCGTAGCAACCCGTAGCAATCCGGGTATTTATGTGATAAAAATAGCCATCCGACTATCCTACTGATTGCTACGACTCACCTACGAATTGCTACGGATAGTCAACGAATTCGAAAAGATAGGCTACGGATAGCCGATTGTGTCTTTTATTAACTTCAATTTTATCAGTATCCTGTGTGTTTTTCGGTCAAGATATAAGTTAATGCTTCAACTATTCGATTTCAGGTAATGATATAAAGACATGTATAAAACCTCAATACTGTTGTAAAAAAAGTCAGATGTATCAACTGGAAAATATTAGGTGTTTAAGTAAATAATCATGGTTTACAAATACAAAGGAAATTCAATCCAGGCCTACCAATCCGTACTGAAGTCGTAGCTATCCGTGCGCGGATCGTTCTAATCCGTAAGTCTTCCTAAAGCCGGACTTCCACTGTCGCGAATGTAGAGGAGAATGAGCTACGATCAGAGGCGATTTGAACAATCGTGTCACATTCTTGTCTGTTCTCATGAAGTATTTCTTGGCGCGATAGACACACGATAGCGCCGCGAATGCAACAAGAATGTGTCACCATAAAAAGACGCTGAGGCGAATGAGAGGCGAATGCAGGAGATTGAGACACGACTTTAACCCGATAGCGCTGCGATGCAGGAGATTGAGACAAGACTTTAACCCGATAGCGCTGCGATCATGACAAGAATGTGACATGAGCAAAATCAAAATCATTTAACATACCCAGGAGCATCAATACCCTTTGTTGACTTTGACACCTTTCCAGGTTGCTTTCTCTTGAAAGGCATTGTCATAGTTTTCAAAATACACTTTTATATCAACTCTGAGATAATTATAATTGTCACTGGCGTGTGTGTATGTAGTACTATCGTGGCAATATCGTGTCACAATCGTGTCAAGATCGTGGCTGATTCGCGTTGATGTTTTCATTCGCGTCACATTCTTGACGCATTCGCACCACATTCGTGTCAGATTTTTTCTTGTCAGGGCTCTATCGGGGCTCTATCGTGGCTCATTCTCCTCTACCTTGGGAACAAGATGCTGCGAATGGAGAAGAATGCAAGGCGAATGCGCTGCGCATGTGCCGCGAGTGTGAGGCGAATAAGAATTCAGAAGCGAATGTTTTAAACAGTTTGAGGCATTCGAGTCGGTGCCGCCAACAGAGGAGAATGCAGGAGAACATGACACGATAGTGACACGATGAGACGAGAATGCCCGCGATTGAGAGGAGAATGCGCTACGATTAAACAAAATCACCTAATCGTAGCTCTATCGCCTCTGTATTCGCGACAGTGGAAGCCCGGCTTTAGCAATCCGTACCTATCCGTACGCTTGTCGTCGAAATCCGTAGCAATGTCGGGACGATATCCCTGGCAATTCTTAGATATCCGTAGCTATCCGTACTCGATTCGTATCAACCCGTAACGATCCGTAGCAATCCGTACTGGTGGAGTCAGGTTCATGGTTCATCGAACATTTTGTGTCCCGACTCGCCACGGATAGATCTATTTTGGAGTCGTAGCGGATGTGAAGGGGGCTGCGCTTGCTGACGACTACTTTATTTATTTCAGCGGCGCCACCTACAACTACATGTAGTTCTCTTCCTATTATATCTTTATCTCCTATTGATCATGGACAAACCTAGTGGGCATGATTTATGTACCGTTCAGATCGTCTGAAATACATATTTGGAGTAAAATAAACTGGATCAGATTTATTGCCATAACAAAACCTTACTCAGTGTAGTAGTATATAAATTCAGACTGTTTATCATTCCATACTACTACCATTCTTAAAAGTGTAACTATTTATGAATGATAACAAAAATTCAGACCTTGTTTTTTAATCCCTCTGTATGAACTAATTACGTAGTTTTCGATTTTGAATATGAGTATCTGATATCACCTGAGCTTTCATACTGATGATGTTGACAGGTGATGGGCCGTCAGGTATACCCACTGTGTTTGAGGCGATCAAACGGAAAATGTCTCAATACCTGGACAGGTTTTAATATTTATCATCCCTTTTTAGCACTATTGCATAAGTATTCTTCACATTCTTGAAAACGGAAAGATGGGAAAAGAAATAGAGCAATTTTCGAGAAGGACCATTAGTGATTGCAAATTTGAAAACTAATTTTCCATTTTTCGGGTTTTCAAATGAAGATATGGGAATGTTTACAACAGAAGGATGCTTTATTTTCATGGCCTTTTTACAAATATTCTATCAGAGAGGTAAGGGACTACTTTTTTTCTATATCCGTTGTTTTTGTCATTTAAATCATTTAATGTTTATTCCAAAAATGTTTGATTCATTAACTATAAATTGTATATGCAGGAAGCAGAGCCAGTTGATAAAATTATTTCTTTGGTCAATACTGTAGGGGGCACCATCTTTAACTTACACGAGGTGATCAATAGATGTTCCAAATATTTCTTTTCCTCAAGGCTATTACATTCCTTTTTTTTTTCTTCAAAATTGATGTTTCATAAGTAGTGCTTTTTTCATCAACCTGAAATACAGGTGATTTTTCTGTCGTAAAACTTAATTAAACGGATCGTTGGGAAGAGGATACAAGGTGTAAAATATCTCTCTCGTCTTTGTTAACATGTATATCTTCACGTCATCAAACACATTTTGACACAAAAAAAGATTTAATGGCAACAAGATTATACACTAATCATACTCTAAGTGGTATTGAGATCAATAAAATGCGAAATGGAAAACTTACAAATTTTCTTTCCTTTCTTATTGTAGCATTTATATGAATTAATTTTAGAAAAATATTGAATTCCATACATTCGAAAATTCGTCCATATAGAATGTGGTTTTGCTTTACAAATGGTGTATCAATATCTGAACCTAATTGAGAGCGTATCGTCCAATGTTTTAGTTTCCTATCAATTTCGTACACGAGGACAAAAAAAATATAATTTTCAATACTTGCAGGAATTACATCTTTAGGATATTTTATAGGTTTTCAAGTTATACCAGAGAATCTGTAAGAAAACACCTTGCATTTACCAGAATGAAATACGAATCTCCTATTGAGATCCTTTTAAAAATACTAGTCTAGCTTTCCTAAAGTTAATTACGTTTTTTTGTACATTTTTCAGGCGCATGTCAATGTTCAGATGGTAAAATCGTGGAAAGTACGGCTGGTTATTCTCCAGGCTCACTGTTTTTTCGGCCTTACTATTTCTCTATGTGAGTATATAAGAATGTTCATATTACTGAATTCAGAGAGAGAAAAAGGGTTATTCAAAAAATGGGTGTCGATGAAAAGTAAAAATCTATATAAATGATCGTTGTAAAGAATATGATCTGCTTAGTCTATTTTTCTTTCATATTCGAAATGTTCAAAATCCATGCTGGAAAAACGAATTCTAAATACAAGTGTCGGTCCTTTTTTTAAGGAGCTGATAAGATAGATAAGACGTAAAATCTGCCCTAAAAAGTCGAATTTTGAAAATGGAAATTTTAAGAAAAATTGTCCATTGATTTAATACAAATGCAGTATCCCATCAAACTCTGAAGATATTTTAGATCTATCATGCATAATATTGCTAATATTTGGGTCAAAACTTGTCTTTTCCCTATAGAAATCAATAGAAAACGGAAAAGTTTTTTTGAACATTGTTCCCCCCGGAGATACAGAACGCCACTTACACTTGAGGTGTATATCCGTGATACAAATTTTCTTTGAAAAGTGGGGTTCTGTATCTCCGGGGGGAACACTACCCCAGAGACGAAAAACCAAAATAGAAGGGGGTGCATTTGTTAAAGAATCGATCTTTAAGATCATTAAGTATGGAAAATTTGACTATTTTTTCTCCATAATCCATCAAAAAATGTGTTATAAATTCGATCGATTAAAATGTACAACAATTAGGAACGAAATAAGCAGGAGCGATGTGGATTTCTCCGCTAATGTGGATTTCCGCGCTAAAAAGCTTCTATTATAGCCATTGCATACAAAATAAGACCGTATTTTGAGTTCCGGATTTCATTATTTACCGATTAGAGGAAATAGAACTTTCGAAATGTATTTCTGATATACAATGTAGATGTATTTGATGTCTTTTAATTAATATCTATCCATTTCTGGCAAAATATTCTAAAATTTCTACGTTTTTGGTCGATATTATCAGTTTTATTACTCGAGTACCCCCTACCTTTTGGGCCATCATTTTAGAATCTTATGAGTATTTCATCGAAAAGTAAAACATACAAAAAGTCTTCAAATACATTTTATTTCCATAATGATTATCTTTTGTCTGCATATGTACCGTCATGTGGAAGAAATACGGCACGAGATTTAGGGCTAAAACGGCCCTTATCTTATCAGCTCCTTTGTGAAAAATCTGTCGATCTATAACATTTAGTATTCTTGGTCATGTAAAATATTATAAGGGAATATATATGACAAACTGGACAAAGATTGAGCACCATCTTTATGTTTTTACAAATACATGTATTAAAGTAACTGTTAAGTAAGGGACTTAACAATGTTTCTCTATTTTCAGACAGGGAGAGGAGTGTGAGCTGTCGTTTGTGCCAGCAGAGTCTTCTAAATCAATTCTAATTCAGCTCAAGTTGAATCATATGGTCTGTGGAGTTACAGAGCTAATTTATACCTTCTCTGAAACTCCTGGTAAACAATACTACATTTCTTTAAAACTTGTTTAAAAGTTCAACGTTTATAGCTCGATATATCATCGTTCATAGTCTTAGGTTGTTGTTTTTTTCATATATCAAATATTGAATATTGGCGAATCTATTAGTCTTAATTTTTCCAATGATTTTTTCCGTTGATATGACTTTTAACATTGTATTATTTTCAAGGGGAACATACGTTATGCACAAATGACACAGAGACTTTTGACATCATTGTTGCCAGTCCAGGGGAGACAATCATTGTCAAGATCAATACTAGACAGACAGATTATGATTACTCCACATGGTTAGAAGCCTACCTCCTAGCATCGGACGATAAATGTAAGATGACGTTCGTTACATAACCACGAGAACACCTTGATTCACGTAGAAACAAAAAAAAAATGTGTAGTCATATTGAACGAGATTTTCATGATGCAATGCAAAAAAAAAAAACCCCAAAATTATTGTGATGTTATTTACTTATTATTTGAATTTTGGCTAAGGCTGAAAATCACTCTGGCTGGAAGCATCGCTGATGAGGATTTATTATCCGAAACACGTGTCTGGTGCATTAAAATTAGTTTGAAATTCGTAAAAGAAGGTAAAGAGTTCGAACATTTCCATTTTATTACATGTACAAATTACGATAGTAAAGAATACAATTGTTTTTACCGTATATTAATCTTTATTATTAGCTGGAGACGGCTGTGAAAACACTGAGACCCTTACCCCACAGCTGAGTCCCCAATATGTGTCTTCGCCAAATTTCCCACTTTATTATACGTTGTAAGTACATTAATTATCAATATTGTGATACATGTAGGAGTATATGTTCAATGATTATAATTCATGTGCATCATATACTTCCATATAAGACATTCCAAAACATCGGTAATTTTCATATTTGGACGAGGATTTATTCAAAAGATTTTTTTTTGTTCTAAATGTTGATAAATTGTTTTAGAAATGACGGGAAAATGATAATATTTGACTGTAATTTCTATTCTCGCCTTGGTTCGGATAAAAAATCTTGCTCCTGTCAAATTCCCCTTTCTGCAATGTCATATCGATCGTGCTCAAGAAGCTTGTAGATAAATTTTATTAGTTTAATTCATCTTTCATCTTCATTTTTGCTTTTGATTTCAAAACCAAATACAATATAGAAATTATATATATTTAATTGATATGGTCCTCAATATCATTTTTTCTCTTAAAGATGCAATATGCGATAAAACGCTTTCCTCTTTTTTAATATCAGAAACAAAACATGCAATTGGAGGATTCAAATAAACGACTCGGATTACGACATTCAGATTAGGGTGTTGTTTGTAGATATCCGGTCGGGAGCCCCGACTTGTGGGCGCGATTACTTACAGATTACCAGTGGTAAATTTTCCATATACATTTTCCCAATTACAGTATCAAATTCTTAATTGAAATAGAGGACGTATAATTATGTTATTAACCGGCAAAACGATTTAAGAATCTTCCAAAATAGAAAGACTACACCCCATATTCAATCTTTGTTTATAGGTCTACAGCAATGTTATTTTCTTTCATCAATGTTAAAACTACGATGAAAATTTGGCAACATTAGTGTTTATTTAATAGGGAAGAGAATCTCAAAATAACAAGAGAATGCCTTTCATTCGTTTACATAACGAAGCAACTTCTTTTGTAACATTTGTCTGTTTATTTCCAGTTGAAACATCTGCAAATAAATTTCGAATGTGTGATAGAGGATCCTTTCTTAAAACAGCTCTAAGGGTAAGCAACCACGGGGCTGATGTGACCTTTTACGACCTTAGACGTCCACTACACGGATTCCTGATAGAGTATCAACTCGTGAATAAAAGTAGGACATGTTAAGATACTTTATTATTTTTCGTGTACTTTTTGTATACTCCTCAAAATAGCCTCAAGCCTATCCAAATATCTCTTTGAAGGAAAATATTAGCACTGCAAAAAGAAAATATATGAATGGAAAATAGTGAACATTCAGACCAACTTATATATATAAATGTAAAATACCATGAAAACTACTAATAAAACAATAGAAAGTAATCACATTGCCTAGGAACAAAACTGTTGGGGTAATTTTGCCACGCGGAGTAGTTAGCATCTTGAACATGCTATCTACACCCATCACTCTTCAAGGTCCATTGATGTAATCCTTTTAGGGAAATCCAAGCAAGATATATGTGCTTTCAGTGATCGCAATATGTTTTTGCCAGAATGTCATAGATCGTCTTTTACGAAGAAATGTCATACGGTATGATATGCTCCTCTTTTGCTAGCAAAGAACCTCCAATGTGAGATTTTCAGTTTGTTATTAGCAAACTGGCTGATAGATTGTGAAAAAAAAACAATAGGAGCGACCGAAAAGAGACTAAAAACATCAAAACATAGTTTATCAAATATGATTAGAAGAATCATTCCTCATGTATAGCTATGTTAATCATATTTGGTTTAAACAGTATTTTATTCAGAAAATTGCATAAATGATATAATTATTTTATTCAGTAATACAATGGGATCTGACAGCAAGACGGTCTTCTTATGCGAGGTCATCTCCCTAAGAACCATATTTAAATATACACCATATTTAAATATACACACTTCAATGAGATACAATTTGTTTTATTATATGATGAAAGTAAGAATTACAATTCATTAAAAATATCTTAAAGTTTTTGAAATTCATTTCAATGTGTGGAAATAATTTTCTCTTTTACAGAACGTGTTTTAAACAACTTTTATTACTTATGCTTTCTCTCGTCTTTACAAACACAGCTTGCACGAACCCGAAGGCTGACATAGCATTTCTTCTGGACTCATCTGGAAGTATCAGCACATTAAACTTCAGACTGATGTTGTCGTTTGTATCCCTTCTTATATCAAAGTACGACCTCGGGGACCCAAGTCTTCAAACAAGTGTCGTATCATTTTCAACAAACGCTATCGTACACTTCGACTTAAATGATTTCACATCGACATACGATGCCCTATCCTTCATTTCTGGGATCTCCCCGATGCAACAAAATACATACACAGATAGGGGCATCAGAATCATTCGGGAACAAGTCTTCAATTCATCTCTTGGTGACAGAGAGGAGAATCCAAATATCCTGGTAATATTTACGGACGGTGTATCCACTGAGCCCAATAGAACACTAAATGAAATAAATAAAATCAAAGAAAATGGTGTGAAAGTTATAGCAATAGGAATCCAAGGATTCGATGAAAAAGAGATCAATCTTTTAGCTTCGAACGATAGGTACGCCTTGAAGATTGAAAAATTCAGTGATTTACAGAAGTTACAAAATGTGCTTCAAGAACTCATTTGCCTCGCAACTGAAGAATCTGTCAAACTCACAACTCAGACTTCTACAAAATTAACCTCAACTTCAGTTGAGAAAGGAGAACTGACATCAACATCTCTTATGTCAACAACAACATTAGAAACAATTTCTATGAAGACAACGACAGACATGTCAACTCAAATTTCTACGTTACCTGAAACTGATCTAATCACTACGACACCGGTGGACGAAAAGTCGTCAAGCTATGGTGCATCCACTACTGAAGTAACCACTTCTTTTGAAATATCAAGTGCGAATATCGATACCACCACTGAGAGATCATCAAGTGATTCAACCGAAGCAGTTAGTGAAATATTATCTTCAACAGAAAATATCCAAACTCTAAGTGTCCCTACTGATGGCGATACAATAAAATCAACATCTGAGTCAACAACAGAATATGTCTCAGAAACTACTAAATTTTCGAGTGATATTCCAACTTATTCTACCACAATATTTTATACGACCGAAGCTGAGGGATTAACTGAAACACAGACGTCTAGAGACATGCAATCTTCCACTTCGACATCGGCAACTTCGAATAAAATGGTTTCGAGTGACAGCACCGAAACTTCACCCATTCCTGCCTCATCAACTGAACAAAATGACCATCGAAAATCTACAAAATCAACTCAAGATCTCACTTCATCTGTTGGGGAATTTTCCCCTACAACAGAGACTTTGACCAGTACTGCTGCGGATTCCACTACTACAGAGGATCTTACAACATTTGGCGAATCAGGTTCTACGGTTGACACTACGAATTATGAAACTACGACAACTTCACAAGATTTAACAAGCGACAGTACAACTGAACAGTCAACATTTCATACAGAAGGAGTCACATCAACTGTATATTCAGATAAAATGACCATTCCATTTTCGAGCAGTCAACAAGATTTAGCTATCTATACGACTGTGTCTGATAGTTCAACGGACGTAAGCACTACAGAAATTACGGTTGAACATTTCTCCAGTTTTAGTTCGGTATCAACACTACCTTCTCTGTCAGAAACAACAACTCTGAAAGAGGAAATTTCCTCTGGAAGCTTTTCGAGTAATTCTACTGTAATAAGTGAAATACCTATGACCACAGACAGTCAAAATATACAGAGCTCAGGTACATCAACCGATAGTACTTTGTTTGAAACAACAACAAAAGCGAAAACAATCATTGAATCGACAACAGAAATTATCACAGAAACAACACCTTCATCGACTTTCGCCTCAACACATCCAACATCCATGCTTCATACAACATCTACTGAAACGAAAGGTCTGACTGAAACACAAACATCACATTATGCTCAGACTTATTTACCAATTATTTCTGACGGGACAACTGATTCTCACACCCCTCCTCCTACTATCGAAGTTTCACAAGGGTTAGGAAGTTCTTCAGTACAAGTAGTGACGACATCACCAACGGAAATGACAACGAATAAGAAACACGTTTCAACCGACAACGATCAGACGTCAAAGAGTTCTACTTCAGATAGTATCATAGGAATTACAACACTGCCTACAATTAATCCAACAACAACAAGGGATTCAACATCTGAAGGATTGGACAATGTTATTGGTACTACAGTACAATTTTCAACATCAACATCAAATAGTGTACAAGAGACAGACGCACTGAGTGTTGAAACTACAAAAATGACGACTACATCTCAAAAAGATACGTCATTAACTGGATCGATCAGTAATTCACAGCCATCTACTACGACTAGTGGTCTGTCATCAACAAGTACGCATTCAGTCATGTCTATGACTTCAAGTCTTGGAACTGAGAAATCTACCAACTCTCCAACTCAATCGAGCATATCTACCCCAGTATCAACAAAATCATCTTTCCAGACATCGTCGACAACTAACACATTTCAAACTGGTGATGGAGCACAAACAAAGAACATTTCGGTTTCTCATACAACAGAAAATGTTGCAATTAGAGCCACACCAAGTGAAGATGGAGGAGGTATGTGTACATTTTAGAAATTAAGTGTTCTTTACAACAAATTATGAATGAAATACAATGTATAGGCAAATATGATCTTCACATGCGTTTATGTTTGATTTTAATAGCACCCCGACTTTAATTTTTACTCATTATTCTGAAAGAATGACCGTCTATACGTTCACTTTCTTTGCATATTCCTCACACGAGTTCATGATTATCAGAAATGTTAGCTCCATAATTGGGAGAGAGACCCCAAAAATAGCTTGTACAGAAATTAGATAAAGAAAAGCGATGATGAACAGACAAAACAATAGAACAAATAGTTCTACATTGATCTTAAGGTATTAATTTAAAAAGAGAAAGTAGCTAATTATGAATAAATGAAGATATATTATAAGGTAAAAGAATTTAATGATTTCTTCTCACTTCAGGGTTGTCTTTGGTTGCTATATGGGGAATTACTGTTACTGGGATAACACTTGTTCTGGGAATCAGTAGCTGTTGCGGATGCTGCTATTTGATTGGTGGTTATCGCCGCAAGAAAAGGAAACGGAAGCGTAAGAAAAGATATGAAAAACAAGATTGGCATAGACTTTTCGATGATTTTGGTTCTACTTTGTCCATTAATTTTCGCAATGGTCACTTTCCAACACGTATGGACAGTAAACTTTCTCACAGCTTCAACTCAAAAAGAAACAGGAGTGGATATCTAAATGATATGTATCCGTATGAGGACTTAAATGTATGAAAAGTTGAATATAGCTCAATTGATTTATTGTTACAAATTAAAGAATTAATGTTCTATATTTTCATTCCATATCTGCAATGTATGTTAACTTGGAAATTCCAAGCATTTAGAGTTGACCGTCCTATATACCACTTGGCGCAAATGGGATTCCCTCATTTGATATTTCATCCTCCTTGTTTCAAATATGCCTTTGTTCTGTTAATTGTAGGTACTTTGGTGAGATTATGCTTTCGCTGTCTTGTTGTCCTTCTACTATAGTTTATAACAATAATTAGTGTGTGGTTTCTCTGTGATCAGTGCAAACATGGCCTTATTAAGTTATTTACATGTACTGATACACATGTTCTTTCCTTAAGATGGCTTGATTGAGTTTAACTACTTGCGGAGAATTTTAATGGGTCCTCATCAATCTGACATGATATTTCTTGTAAACCCTTTATTTCTTTCAGGACAAGGGAGTAATCTTTTAAACTTAACCTCCAATAAATTTGAATTACTACTGGCATTTCACTGTTGAATGATCGTCCATGTGTTACCGGATACATGAAGGAACCTTATTTTAAAATTTCGTTTTTAACTACAACAATATTACATCAGATCCTAAAATACTTTAATCATGT
Organism: Pinctada imbricata; assembly: GCA_033119305.1. Classification (NCBI taxonomy): domain Eukaryota; kingdom Metazoa; phylum Mollusca; class Bivalvia; order Pterioida; family Pteriidae; genus Pinctada; species Pinctada imbricata. The sequence goes on along the minus strand of VSWD01000005.1, from coordinate 98,212,656 downwards.
CCTGCTTCCTGAGAATATGCAACGTCTAAATATCTATATAAAACAGCTGGTCATATTATTACAGGAGACTTTTCAATTATCCAAGACAGGCAGCTCCGTGGTCTTCTGAAAAAAGACCTAAGTATAGAATCCCATCCAAGATAGATTTTGTTACATTGTTTAGATTGAGAATCACTGACGAGGGTCAAGTTGTCTGGTCCATGCTGCAAATTTATCTGCTCTTTAATTATGCTATTGAATTTGATGACGTTTAACATTAAATATCGCGAAGTGCTAAAGGAAGCTTTAGATAGTTATACAAAACGATGGAGTCGACTCGCATGCTCTGAATGATTGGAAAAATCTCATTTTGGATATTACCGATATTCGAATAGATAGCTTCCACAAAAATCCTAATCTTTTTGAGAATCCAAGTTCTAAATCTGAAAGATATTTCAAATCTAAGTTACGTAATTTACATGAAAAAATATGTCTTCACGCCTGCAGACAAAGCAGCCAAAAATACCATTATCATTTGAAAATTTTAGTTTCGGAACTTTCGTCTACATATTCTTATATCGAAAGCAATAAAAGTGTCCCCAACATTTTGAGCAAACATAACAGTGAAATTTCTTCATTCAACATTCCTATTTCTGAATTGGATCTCCCTACAATATACTGCATACCAAAACTGCACAGATCACCTTACACATTTCGATACATTGCTAATTCTAGCAACTGCTCAGCTACAATTTTGTCTTGAAATCTGACGTCAGCACTCGCAGCTATGAAGGAACACGTCGCCAAATATTGTGAAACTGTTATGAACAGGAAAGGTGTAAACTTCTTTTTGTGTATTAAAATTTCAGTGGATGTGATTGACAAAATGAAATAAAAAAAATTCAAGCAAATACGATTTCTTCATACGACTTTTCTAACATGTATATCTCGCTTCCTCGCGACAAAATAAAGGATCGATTGTCCAAACTCATTAAGTGGTGTTTTGATCGAGAGGGGAAAACTTATATTTGTACATCTGATTCAAAGGGTTTCTTTTCTGCCACAGAATACAAATCATACAAATCATGGACATGTAGTGACCTGTGTATTGCCTTGTCTTTCCTCTTGGACAACATTTATGTAAGATTTAGTGAGAAACTCTACAAGCACGTTGTAGGAATCCCTATGGGTAATAATTGTGCGCCTCTTGGTGCAGATTTATTTTAAACACGTATGAAAAAGGATTTATCCAAAATCATAAAAAAACATGTTGATTTTAAATGTTTCAATTCTACTTCTAGGTACCTGGATGATATTCTTAGTATCGACAATCCTTAATTTTTTGTGTCGCCTGCGAAGCATAGCGACACTTAGGGATCACTTTGTCCGTTGTCCGTCTGTCCGTCTGTCCGTCCGTCCGTCCGTCCGTCTGTCTGTCTGTCTGTCACACTTTGGGTGTCACAGCCCATAACTTTTGATTGGTAAGTGATAGGGCTTTGATATTTCACATGTGTATTTCTTGTGACAAGACCTTGCTACACATACCATAATTTTTTACCTAGTGACCTTGACCTACATATTTGACCTACTTTTCAAAAAAATTATGAATGGATATATCTTTTGATTGGTAGGTGATTGGGCTTTGATATTTCACATGTGCAATCCTTGTGGCAAGACCTTTCTACACATACCATTATTTTTGACCTTGTGACCTTGACCTAGATATTTGACCTACTTTTGAAAAAAAAGATAAGATTCGCTATATCTTTTGATTGGTTAGTGATAGGGCTTTGATATTTCACATATGTATTCCTTGTGACAAGACCTTCCTACACATACAATAATTTTTGACCTAGTGACCTTGACCTACATATTTGACCTACTTTTCAAAAAAAATTAATAATGGATATATCTTTTTATTGGTAAGTGTTAGGACTTTGATATTTCACATGTGCAATCCTTGTGGCAAGACCTTTCTACACATACCATAATTTTTGACCTTGTGACCTTGACCTAGATATTTGACCTACGTTTGAAAAAAAGATAAGATTCGCTATATCTTTTGATTGGTAAGTGATAGGGCTTCGATATTTCACATGTGTATTCCTTCTGAAGAGACCTTTCTACACAGACCATTAAATTTGACCTTTTGACCTTGATCTAGATATTTGACCTACTTTTCAAGAAAAGTAATATTGGCTATATCTTTTGATTGGTAGGTGATAGGGCTTTGATATTTCATATGTATTTTCCTTGTAACAATGCCATTCTACACATACCATTATTTTTTTTACCTTTTGACCTTGACCTACATATTTGACATACTTTTCAAAAAAATTAAGAATGGATATATCTTTTGATTGGTAAGTGATAGGGCTTTGGTATTTCACATGTCTATTCCTTGTGACAAGACCTTTCTACACAGACCATAAAATTTGACCTTTTGACCTTGATCTAGATATTTGACCTAGACCAACTTTTCAAGAATTTTGATCCACTTTCTAGAATAATAATCAAACCGCTTCGCAGGCGACACAAGCATTCCTTGGATTGCTATTTTTTAATTTAAAAATGTTATTTATCCACAAGAATAGACTCTAAAAGGCAAACGTTACAAACACAGAAACATCATTTTTTGACCTAAAGATGAATATTGTAAATGGAGAGATTCATACAAGTGTGTATGACAAACGAGATGATTGTGGATTCAACATAGTAAATTTTCCCTGGCTTGACGGTGATGTTCCGAGATTACCGCCATACGGTATTTACATTTCACAGCTCATCAAGTATGCTAGAGCATGTACTGATGTTTTGGATTTTCATAGTAGAAATTTACAAAGAAACTTTTAGGTCAAGGTTTTCTCATTAACAAACTAGTAAAAACTTTCTGGAAATTTAAAAAAAAAAGGTCAACTTCTTTTGAAATTCGGACCCATACAAGCAACAGAGTATATTACATTGGGTATTTCACAACCTGCATTTTATGGTGACATAATTAACAAATTAAGAAGGATCAAAGGTAGACAGAATGACCATCGAAATTGTGTTAGAATCATCAAACGCCTTTTACATTGTGGATAAGATCCTTCTGTCACCAGAATGACACTAGCCTTGGTACTGGATCAATCTACAGCCTTGTACCAGCGCATTCTTAAGAATTGCACTCAGACTGACTGTGACGACGGGACTCCATGACGGGCCTTTCGTATGCCTTCTGTTTTTTTTTTGTCCCCCGCTTTCGCTAAAGCGCAGGGACGTTAAAACCGTCCCGTCTGTCTGTCTGTCCGTCCGTTTGTTCGTCAGTCAGCAAAACTTTAACCTTGTCCATAACTTTTGAATGGAAAGTGATAGGGCTGTCTTATTTCACATGTGTATTCCTTGTGACAAGACCTTTCCATGGATACCAAAATGTTTGACCTTGTGACCTTGACCTTGAAGTTTGACCTACTTTTCAGAATTTTTAACCTTGAGCATAACTTTTGAATGGAAGGTGATAGGGCTATCATATTTCACATGTGTATTCATTGTGACAAGACCTTTCCATGGATTTCAAAAATTTTGACCTTGTGACCTTGACCTTGGAGTTTGATCTACTTTTTAAAAAACTTTAACCTTGACCATTACTTTTGAATGGTAAGTGATAGGGCTTTCATATTTCACATGTGTAATTATTGTGACAAGACCTTTTCATGGATACCAAAATTTTTTACCTTGTGACCTTGACCATGGAGTTTGACCTTCTTTTCAAAATCTTTAATCAAGACCATAACTCTTAAATGAACAGTGAGAGGGCTTCCATATTTCATATGTGTATTCATTGTGACAAGACCTTTCCTTGGATACCAAAACTTTTGACCTTGTGACCTTGACCTTGAGTTTGACCTACTTTTCAAAACGTTTACCCTTGACGACAACTTTTGTATAGAAAGTGATAGGGCTTCCATATTTCACATGTGTATAATTCCTTGTGACAACACCTTTCCGTCGGTAACAACATTCGGACCTTGTGACCTCGTCCTTGGAGATTGACCCATATTTAAAAACTTCAACATCGACCATAACTTTTGGATGGTTAATAGTAGGACTTTCATATTTCACATGTGCATTCCTTTTTAGCTCGCCGAGAGAGCTAATGTCATACCCTCGGCGTCGTCGTTGTCGTTGTCGTCGTCCGTAAACAAAACTTTAACCTGGGCTATATCTCTTGAACTATAAGGGGTAGGGCTTTGATATTTCACATGTAGATACCTTGTGATGAGACCTTTCATTTGAGACCATGACCTTTGATCTAGTGACCTTGACCTTGGACTTTGACCTACTTTTCAAAAACTTTAACCTGGTTTCTGACAAAAACCTGTATAGGTGAGCTATGTAATCTTTGAATACCCTATGTTTACAAGACCTTTGACTTGGTAGCAAAGTTTGGACCTTTTCTTGCAGTTTAATCTTTTGATATTTAGAACTATGATAGTACATGAGATATATTTTGAAAACTTTAAAATAGTAGAGGTGTCTGTAAGCATTTCTTTAAAACAAACACCCCAAAGCGGGGGACCACAATTCCTTGAATTTGATTTTATACATTTACAAATCCATCTGTGTGTTTCCTGGGCCCCTGCGTCATGCTGTCTGTTTGTATGACAAATATGGATAATGACCATATCCCTGTATACAGCACAAAATCGATAATTCAGAAAATCAGACCTAAGGCATAAAAAATCAGGATAAAACAGGAACCAAAGCAAACAAACAAAACCTCCACCATATGAAAAGAAGCGAACTCCCGATATGGAAGTGAGACCAGGTGCCCAGGAAGAGGAAGCATCTCCTGCTTGCATGCAACACCCGCCGCACTTTATGTTCATCTTAAAGTGAGGATGTTATTTTACACTACAATTGTGCGTTCTTCGAGACCTCTGTGTAATCGGAAAAATGGGAGGATTGTGCTCACGTAATCCGGATAACCACGCCTTCTGATACTTACGAAGCAGATGGCCGTCCAAAGTCGGCACCGGTTTCCCATTGGTCTCTTTGGTTTATGTGTTGTCTTTTGTGTTTCATGTTTTTATGGCGTGAGTTGGTGTAACTTGTCCCTTTTGTGTCTCTTTCTGTGAGTGTCTGCTCTGTGTTTTTACGTTAGGTGTTTTGGAGTTTTGCTGTGGGTTCTGCAACTTTGTATTGTTGGAGATTCCCTCCTTTGTTTTATCACTTTGACGGGGTAAATTAAAGAGAAATCTTTCGAAGTTTACTTTTTTCTCTCAAATAGCGTACGTTGAAATATCTCATAGGAGTAGGGCTTGAAGATCTTACGATTTGTTTTATGTTTTAAGTACCCTAAACGTGCATGTCTTGTCCATGCTGCGAATTTATGAATAATTTGAAGACGTGTAACATTTGTACCACTTGGTGAGTTTCACTGCTGTTGGATCAGGAGTCCCCGAGGGAACATGTAACCAAGTCCGATCAACTTCGGTTGATCATTTCTTCAAACGCATTCGAAAATTTCTGGTCACAAAATTTTCTCGAAATTTCTGTTGGCCCTGTAGCATCACATCCCACCCATCATTCTACGTCTTTCGTTTTTTTTTTTTACATAACTCTTACAGTCTTTGGCCATATTTCATTGTTTGAATTAAGGAACGTACATGTCCGGTCCATGCTTCAAATTTATCTGTACTAATTTAAAGACGTGTAACATTTGAATATGAAGAGACGCATGACAATTATTTATTACTGGCGAAGTGGGGAAAAGTAAATGAAGAAAGAATTAATGAAATGTCCTACTGATAATTACGTTTGTCCGTTATTATAATACACGTGCGTTTCACCTATATGATCATTCATTACCTAGCTGAGCACTACTTGTATAAACTCCCATATTTATATTTACTACATATATGTACGAACACGTGTGATCTCGAGTGGACGATAAACTATCAGACAAGTGATAAAGAAGTGAAAGTAAGTCAATGACAACTGATTAGAACTTCATAGTGGTCAAGAGGAAAACATCAAAATTTGTAGAAATGATTCTCCTGTATTTGATGTCGTTTTTGTTTCCATCCTCGCTGATGGACAACATTGATTCTGGAGTAAAAGCCAGGATAACATCTGTAGGATTAAACTATGGTAAGCATGTCATTTAAACTGTATGTGACATCTGTAGGACTAAACTATGGTAAGCATGCCATTTAAACTATATGTGACATCTGTAGGACTAAACTATGGTAAGCATGCCATTTAAACTGTATGTGACATTTGTAGGACTAAACTATGGTAAGCATGCTATTTAAATTATGTATGACATCTGTAGGACTAAACTATGGTAAGCATGCCATTTAAATTGTATATAGTTAACATCTGTAGGCCAAAACTATGGTAAGCATGCCATTTAAACTGTATGTGACATTTACTATCGTGACCAAACTATTGTACCTACTTCATGATTGTTTATAATCATAACAATAGTCAAGCGCCTTATACAAAAAGATTCATTTAAGTGAAAAAAGGCTAGTATACATATGTAATGTAAAAGTAAAAGATGTCAAATTTTCTTTATCAACAACACCATTGAAAACTATATTAGATTCCAAAATGCAGATATTATTACGATCAAAAGTTACTTTTGAGTTATATGGTGCTTTTGTGATTTTATAGCTAAAGATGTGGCCTTGGAAATTTTGGCACAGCGTATTGGAGACGTTCACATACCTAACCAGTCAGGATCAGAGGGTCCCGTGGACTATTACCTCACAAAGTGTATAATCTTTCTCCTCAGTGTAAAATCTTTTTGAAAATGAAGAAGATTCTTATGTGCTTTTTTTTCAAAATTATGTTATAACAGAATTTAGATTCTTATCTGAAATATTTTGCTTTCCGTTGTGGCTATTAATCACATAAAGTAAACAAAAAACAATCGTAGAAAACAAAAATAATTTCGTATCATTTTGTGACGTATGCAAAATACCGTATGAATTAGAATCATGTACTTACATCTTGCTTATATTTGCGGCCGTAGCTTGATACTCCAGAATTTCAAGAAGCCAGTAAGTTCCATCACTGTGAATACAGCATCAAAGGGACTGGTATGGAGGGGCAATCAGGGAACATGTGCTGTACATGGTAACTGGAGATACAAAATGTTAGTGTATAAGTTGAATTTAAAAAAGAAGAAATAAAAACAAATAATGATAAAGCGATCGGAGGAATTACCTTAATGCAATTTTAAACAGATTTTGAAATATCAATTGCATATACACAGCCAATTGTTCCTGACATGAAATTCATATGAAATGAACATCATGTGAATTTTATATGAGAGTTCACGTTAAATTCATATAAATTTCACATAAAATTTATGTGAAAAATATTTCACATGAATTTCACATAAATTTCCTTCACATGAATTTCACATGATTTTGTCGAAGTGACCTTCACAGGAAACTGAATTCACATAACATCCATGTTTTAAAAAATCTTTACATGAATTTCATGTGAGAAAAATTCATGTAAATTTCATGTTCGTGCTCGTTTCACATAAATTTCATGTGAACTTTCATGTAAAGTTCATGTAAATTCCACATGAAATTCATATGAGGCACAATTGGCTGTGTATACATGATATGTGTATTAAATATCATTCATATATTTTACGTTACATATATATTTTATGAAATATTCCAAATTACTTTCAAATTTCAAATAAAAGCCTGAATATCCTTCTTCGCCGATTAAAACTGTATTTGTAAATTTTCTTATACATGTAATCAATTTGATATATTATTGTGATAAATTTTATTATACTCAATTTGATATATTATTGTAAAATATAAACATCGAAGAAGTGCTCATTCAGTTATTCAGTGTTAATGTCGAGAAGGCAAGTAAGGAGTATCTCCATTATGATGAAATGATGTTTGACATACAGTATCTGTAGAGCAACTTGAGAATTTCGCTCTTCTTGTATTCACTATTTGAATTTCCTCTCTTTCCGTCTCAAGCATCACTGAAGATAATATTTTTGTTGAAATGCGCATGTGGTGCACAGAATTATTGCGATAGAACATATATATTTCAATATGATGATATAATCAATATCGAAATACTTTTCAGGGGATTTATATCAGATAGTGGCTACTTTGATGCATCATCAACATCGTTTTCTTTCGCTGCTGAAGTCGACATGAGTATGATAATTTCTGAACACTATATACTTCTGTTTTATCAAATTTCTTTCCCTTCACACAAAAACAAAAGTTGCAAAATGCTCTTGATTTGTATTTCAAAAGCATAACATCAATTTTGGAATGGAAAAAAGGTCACAATACAGTTCTATGCTGAATTTTAATCAGATTGCTTGGATAGTCATTCTTTCTTTTGACAAGGTGTTGATGCTCAAGGAAGACCTAAGCTATCAGCCAAATCGTGTAGCTGTGATATGGGTCATGTAAGCATATCGTTCCATGGTGGTGCCTCATCCATCTATAATCTGTTCTCTGGTTATGTCGCCGACAGTTTGAAGGGACAGCTACAAAATCAAGTAATTCCTAAAACTATTTCGTTAGAAAAGTAGATCATTTTAAATTATCGCGTTAGAAAAGCAATTTATTAAATTATTCCTTTAGAAAAGTTCGAAAGAAGTTCTTTCCTCTCAATATATCAATGTTATCATTATTGCGAAACCGTTTTGGTCATAGATCTGTTTCAATAGATGATGTATTAGAAGAATAGAAAAAATATACACATATCATTTTATTTAATAATAGCTCTGTCAGTTGGTAACTCAAGCAATTAATGATGACGCCAACAAAGCCTTGGCTACTCTCCCAGGTAAGTTCCTCTTCAACTTGTCCATATCTGTGAGTGTCTATAAAGATTCTTTTATTTTGCCTGTTACGTTATCTATAAAAAGTTGAATTACAATTGCGGCTTTATAATTTTCACTCTTTTGCAGTCACTGTCGATATAGATTCTGTATTCCTGTTGGACTACAGACTTGTATCAAATGCAACATTTACTCCGAATTACATCGAAACTTATCATAAGGTATGAAAAGAATTACTTCATGTTCTGAATAGTCTTCGGATATAACCAGTGGAATTTGTTCATCAACTTCTAATTGTGGTTTTGGGCGAAAAAATCAAAACAAAACAAATTGAATTTAAAACGAATTTAAAATAACTTCTTTTTGAAAGGGCGAAATATACTGGGCAAAATCAAAGACAGAGGCCCCGTTTACGCCAGCACCCTTTCCACAGTTTAATGAAACGTCCAAGATGTTGTACCTGTGGGTATCAGACTACACCTTTAACAGTATAGCTTACCAAGCCCAGAATAATCAGTTTCTACAGTACAACCTCACTCAAAATGATGTAAGTCTGCAGATTTGTTCAATGTGATGTTTTCTTTCATCTTGTGAATAAATTGATCTAGACTAAGTATGAAAAGTGATTATTTGGGAAATTTCGGTATTTGTATGAATTTCTTTTTCAACTTTATCATATGGTCATTATCCATATTTGTCATACAGCTACCTGACTCTGTGAAGCCTTTGTTGAATACAACATGCAGTGATATATGCATTGGCAAGATTATACCAGAGGTGAGTGCGCCATGGTATTTATTAAAATATCTTATTCTTTGGACAACAAAGTATCCATGATTAAACACAGACCATATAAAGTAGCATAAAATGATAACTATAGAACTCAGATGGTAATTCCCTATATTGCATCATCCTGTTGAAATATGTAAAAACTTGAAGTGCTCTACTGACTGAAACAAACTCAGTTGCTGATCGATCTCTGATATTATTTTAAAATAATGGTTCATCTGTAGCAGAGTTTAGACAGAGTTTAATCATAAACGCACATTTTCACAGTACATCGATCGAAATTAAGGTGTAAAGAGTCCTGTATGTGATAATCAAAGTGTCCTTCAGGCGACATGTTTGAATGTATTTATGCCATCTTTTTTTTTCTTTACATTATTGAGCTTGAATTTGATTGTTCTTCTATACTTATATGTCAATTTAAGAATGTATGTATAATTCTGTGCAATGTTTTGTATGTTCTTCTGTTCTTGACTTCTTTCTCTATTTGTGTTAGTCATTATACATGTATTAACTTCGGAATACAGTTGAAATGTGAAATGTATTGTTTCAGATTGGTAGGAAGTATCCAAATACCGTGGTACGCCTAGACCTCATGAGTACCATAGAACCCAAGGTGACAGTAACCAAGGCTGGTATCACTCTAACCTGTGGTGGTCAAGTGATACCGTATGCAGTACTCTCGGATAACTCATCGGCATATCTAATGACCCTTAATGCTGTAAGTGATCTGAACACGCTCAAGGTCGGGTGTTGAAAAAGATATGTAAAATTTAAGAAATAACGCAATGATCTATCTTTCCTTATGTTTGAAACAATAGTATTACGTGTCGGAGATGGGCTATTCTAAATGGTCTACTGGTGTGGTAATTTCAGAACATGACGGCAGGCGTCAACGTCTCTTTGAGCCATGAGAAGATTTTTGCAAACATCGGACAAACGGAGTAAGTAACAAATATAGCGCTAAACGATGATGATGACCGGCTTTTTATTTGAACGAGGATTTAAAGTTTGCATAAGATATTCTAATTCTTGAGGCAGCAAGAAACACGTTAATATATACAGTATTGAGATACATTTCTTTCTGATGTTTTCAGCATTAAACTTCATGTTGCCAAGTCAGACGTTGGACATATTAAGGTAAAAAATTTCTGGGAAGAAATCAAGCTTAGAGACTTAATAAATAAATGAAAAAAATAACCGTTTTCTTACAATACAAGTACACATAAAGTTTATAGAATAAACAGTTTAATGAAATAGCTGAAATGTACCTCACAGACGTATATACATGAACGAATTACATAATTCTTAAGTGTGGGAAAGTATGTAAAGTAAAGAATGTAGCAGCTGTTCCCAGAATTGCTATCTTGATTTCCGACTATTTCATAACAATTCCAATATCTATTTACAGGATGCCGCGCTTCAGTTCATAGTGGATTCTATTCTCAAAGTCTTTGTTGTGCCAATGCTGAATAGTAAGAGCTACATTGAATTTTTTCATATTTACCGTATTGTTTTGCCTGTGTTTAATACAAATATCTCTGTTTGTTGGTTGAAATACTTTTCTAATTCAAAACAAAAATGAGCAAAACAATTAAAAACGACTTTAATATGCGTCTCTTACAGAATATGTAGTCCTCCTTCATTATGATTTTTTTTCTGGTGTTTTTACCTTTTATAACAAAATTGGATGTTTTTATTTTTTATTGATAAAATATTTGAATTTATCATATATCACAACAAAATAAAAGATTGTTCACGTCCCTTCCATGCTTCCGTACATAAATAATTATTTTATTGAGATAAAGTAAAGATCGAACACTCGGTTTCTTTATGCTGCACCATGAGGATGTATCTCTAAAGGCCCTATATAACTAAAAAAATGACCTTACCCTTGAGAAAGTTACCCACTCTTTTCTTTTTTAAAGTAGGCATGAATAGAATGGGTTTTTTCTCAAGGGGTATGGTCATTTTAGTTATATGGAGGCATTAAGGATACTTTCTCGTAACTTCAAGCCTCTGTGGTACCTATAATTTTATTGCGACTGCATGTGCATCACCGATAAAGCAGGGTGTAGTTTTTGTTTCGATTTTTAATATATCACATACATATGTATACATGTATTGAAAAAGCTTCCATTATCTTGGTGTGAATTCCTGCAATGTTCTCCATATTATTAATGACTTTGATTCATGATTCATTATTTGTATGGACCAGAAAAAATTACAAAGCATGATATTTTCAGGTATCGGCAGTAAAGGATTTCCCTTACCAGTCACTGACGATATCCATTTCGTCAATTCATCTCTACGCTTTGTAACGGTATTAGCTAAATGCTTTCACTCTTCGTATTTATGACATTTGTTAAAATTATTATATGAACATGTCTTTATTTCGTCATTGATGAAGATTTATATTACTAGTAAATGTATTTATTTTCAGGATGCAGTTCTCGTTTCCACAGATGTCCATTATGGAGCGTAGTATTACAGTGTAATTTGTTTTCTTGTTTGGAATAGACACATTTGATATAATCACAAACTATGTTACTTTGTTCATTACTTTTTTTGAAATAGAAAGCAAAATCGAGAAAGAGCAGAGCGTATATCATCTAGTTTGAAAACAGAAAAAGAAACCCACATTACATACATGTACATAGATCTATATAAAAATGCTCGAACATTTACAAGAAAGGAGGGGATCTCCAACAACACCTAGTTGCAGCACCAACAGCAAAACCCCAAAACACATACTGTAAAAACACAAAGTAGACAGGCACAGAAAGAGACTCAAATGATACACTGTAAGATGACCACACAAACAAGACCGACAAAACGCAGGGGCCCTAGCAACAAAGATGAATATGTAGAGGGCTTACGTAATACAGTCGTGGCCGTGCTCTGCCGGCTGTAGCGAGCTCATGTATGTTTTAACCTGAGGAGTCCGACTGACATTCAGAGGTGGTTGGGCCCTGTCTTCTCTAAAGAGGTTTGGACATCGTCATAGTCAGTGATAGTGCAATTCTTATGAATGCGCTGGTACAAGGCTGTAGATTGGTCCAGTACCAAGCCAAGTGTCCGTCTGGTGACAGAAGGATAAAAGGCGTTGGATAATTCTAACATAATTTCGATGGTAATTCTGTCTTTCTTTGATCATTCTTATTTTAAAATGCAGGTTGCGAAACATCCAAAGTAATATACTCTTTTGCTTGCATGGGTCCGAATTTCAAAGGAAGTTGACAATAATTATTGTAAAATTTTCAGAAAGTCTTTACTAGTTTTTGAAAGCGAAAACCTTGGCCTAAAAGTTTCTTGGTAATTATGAAAATCCAAAACATCAGCACATGCTCTAGCATACCGGAATAACTGCGAAATGTAGATACCATGTGACGGCAATCTAGGAACATCACCGTAAAGCCAGGGAAAATTGACTATGTTGAATCCAAAATCATCTCTTTTGTCGTACACACTTGTATGGATCTCTCCATTAACAAGTTTGATATTTAGGTCCAAAAATGTTGTTTCTGTGTTTGTAACGTTTGCCTTGTTTAGAGTCAATCCTTGTCAATTCAACAACATACCGGTGTCATGTTTGACCAAACTCATACAAAATGTGACTTTTAGATGAATAAAAACAAATCCTTATTTACCATATATGTGACCATTAGGTAAATAAAAACAAATCCTTATTTACCATATATGTGACTTTTAGATAAATAAAAACAAATCCTTATTTATCATTTATGTGACTTTTAGATAAATGAAATTTATCATTTATGTGACTTTCAGATAAATAAAAACAAATCCTTATTTTTCATTTATAATTATATTTCCATCAATCCTCCAACAGCTCGTAAATATGCAATCAATCTTTTTTTCCTTCCTTTGAGATAAAATAATTGATGTAAAGCTTCCTTTTAAGGTACGTACGTCATATTCACCATTTCGTTGTGCATTTTTTCTGCCCCTTTCTCCTGGCTAACATATTTCGATTTCCATACATTGATGTTTATTCATTATTTGGTGATCGATTCTAAACTCCATATATATACATGTATCTTCGAGTTCCCTTTTGATACACAGAAAATCATTCTAAAATTGATGGTTGACTGAGTAATAGTGCATCAGTATAAATAAGAAGTCAAATAAACCACAGAGGGCAATTTACGTAATTCTCGTAATTTCAGCCTCCTTCTTTAAAGTAAGCTGCCAGCTCAATACCAATTTAAAATGTACAACAATACGTAGCGATTTCAATTTCAACATCAAACAATTTCCTTTCTCATATTTTAGCCTCCTACTTGAAAGTAAGCCGCCAGCTAAATACCAATTTAAAATGTACAACAACACGTAGCGATTTCAATTTCAACATCAAACAATTTCCTTTCTCATCTTCACACTACGTATAGTTTGACCTCCTTTAAATAACCTTAACAGGAAATTTACATAACCTCGCCCTTTGAATTGTTTTAACCCACTTGCGCATTTAATCCGGATAACTACTCAATACAAGTTGTGACAGCATGAAATACGTAATATGAGAAATATTTGTATGCAGTTATTGATGGTCGCCAATAGTCTACTCATGAACTCAAATAGTCAGTCATACACACAATATGTGTAAAAGACCATCAGGTGGCTTATCCGGAGTGTTTGTATGTAAACGGGAGATACCTCACTTACGCATACCATGTCTACCAGACGCTTTAAGCATGGCCGGTCTCTCTTAATTTTTGTATGACTTTCCAAATGGTTCCCTGGATTTGTATATGGTTTTTGGATACATACAATTGAACTCAGTCTTGAATTCAAAATGAAACAAAAAATGTATCTCACTAAAAAGCAAAATTGTAACGATTTGCATAATTATTTTCATCTTTATTGATCTAGTACTTTTAGAAATATCAACCGTTTTCAGATAAGTAAAATTTGGATTATAATCTGAAGAAAAAAATGTTCATGTAGACTTCAGATGCCTTTTATGGTAATATAATAAACAAAATAAGGAGGATCAAATGTAAACTGAATTTAGGTTTACCGTGGATATGATCCTGGTGTCACAAGAAGGACACTCGAGTCTGTGCTTGTACTTTCGTTCCCCGTGGCCTGATGTTTGTCAAGTGTATTAATTACTTCTTTCCAGCTCTGTCACCTGAAAGAAGCTTTGTTTTGGCCTTTTATTAATCTAACTTCAAAAAATTAAAGAGGGCACTGCTGAAATTATTTTTGGTGGCGCCGCTGAAAGCATCACTGATGAAAATTTAATATTCGAAACACGTGTCTGGTGCATGTAAATTGATTTGGAATTTTCTTCAAGAAGGTAGAGAGTTGGAACCCTTCGACATTATTAACCCGCCATCTACAGTCTTACCAGCGCATTCTTTTAAAAAAGACTGAATGACGACTGAGGGCTGTCCAAACCGCGTCAGAGTTCGAAGACAAGGCCTCGGCCACCTGCCCTCTCTAAAAGTTGGTTGGACTCCTCGGGTGATTACATACAAATAAGTAGACACAGCACGGACTGTTTTTCGTACGTATGTAAGGGGGGACAGGGGGTGCCTCTCCCCGTCCCGCCCCTCCCCCTCCCTCCCTCCTCCCACCCTTCCTCCCTCTCCCTTTCGGCCTGTCCACCCCCTCATGTATGCTTTTGTTATCCATTTACAGATTCATCTGTTATATTTTGGCCGCTGCGTTATGCTGTCAAGCTTGTTTGTGTCGTCATCTTACGGCGAAGAGGCTCATAATTATACACAAGAATACCGCTGGGTAATCGGACAAGTGGGGGGGGGGGGAGTTGTGTGCACGTAATTCGGATAAGCACACCATGCATTTGCTACTTACATGGCAGATGGCCGTCCTGAGTCGGCACCGGTTGCCCATTAGTCTCGTTGGTTTATATATGTAGTCTTTTGTGTTCAGTGTTTTGATCACGTCTTTGATGATTGGTCTACTTAAATTGTCCTTTTTGGTGCCTCTTGTCGTAGATCTACAGGTTTGTCAATCCTTTGTTTTCGCATTTGGATGTTTCTTTATAGTCCTGCTTACTTGTAAGACTCCGGTACTATTAAAATTATGCTGCTCACGCACCGTCCAGAGTCTTGCAGCGAGGTTATATTTTATAGAATTAGCAGTTTCGGTGTTTTTATCCTCCCAGAATCAAAGAATCGGGGTATATAGTTTTTGGCTTGTCCGTCTGTCTGTCTAGCTGTTTGTCCGAAAAACTTTAACATTATGATTACTTTTGAATGGAAGTTGATAGAGCTTTCATATTTCACATGTGTATTCCTTTCCATTGATACCAAAAAGTTTGACCTCTTGGCCATGACAATTGGTCAACCTACTTTTGAAAAACTTTAACATTATAGGCATAACTTGAATGGAAGGTGATGGAGCTTTCATATTTCACATTTGTATTCCTTGTGACAAGCCTTTCCATTGATACAAACATTTTTGACCTCGTGACCTTTGACCTACTTTTTAAAACTTTAACATAGGTCATAACTTTTGAATGGAAGGTGATAGAGCTTTTATATTTCACATGTGTATTCCTTGTGACAAGACTTTTCTATCAACACCAACATTCTTGACCTCATGACCTTGACCTGTGACCTACTTTTGAAGAGCTTTAACATTAGGCATTTCTTTTGAATGGAAGCTTTCATATTTCACATTTTTCTTCCTTTTGACAAGACCTTTCCATTAAAAGACCCAATGACCTTTACCTTTGACATTCTTTTGAAAAAATTGAAGATATTAGCCCATCCAGTTTGACCTACTTAACAGAAAATGTTGTTAATTAATTCTAAAAAAAGATGCAACTGGGGTATTTGTGTTTATCTATTTATTATTTATCATTTTTAACAACTAGATGTTCCTGTGATTTACTGACCGTTGAGTAACCGGAAAAGTGGGAGGGTTGTGCGCACGTCATCCGGATATTGACCACATGATGTACACAATTTGTTACTAATTAACGTGGCAGATGGCACCGATTGCCCATTGGTCTTATTGGTTTATAAGTGGTCTTTTGTGTTTGATGTTTTGATGTGTTAAATTTGCTGTTCATTGTCCCTTTTGTGTCTCTTCGTTGCTGTGTATATGTCCGAGTCTTCTCTGTGTTTTCGCTTGGGGTGTTTTGATGTTGGCGTTACATGCTGCAACCGGGTCTTGTTGTAGCTCCTTTTTAAATTACTGTGGGTGTTGATCGAGTCCGTTGGAGATTCCCTATTTACTTTCATGTTTCCATATAAAAGGTAATAGAACTATTTGGTAATTATGTTATTTCCGTATTTACGAAGACCGTGTCTGCTTCTTTATTTAGACAGTTGGAATATCCGGTTATGCATGTCGGAAATTTCATAACTTGCCACATATTTAATGAAGGGGTTTGCATAGAAATACACTATTTTTGACCTTGAAAATGAATTGCCTAGTTAAAAAAGCTCTAAATTTTCGGATGATATATCAAAGACAAAAAGTAATTCTCGGTGTCATGAGAAATTTTCACTCCCATTTCCAAGGAACACATAATGCCTTGACTGCAGAAAGATTCTTACCAAGAGCAACATTTTCAGAAGTGTATGCGAAATCACGATGTTATACTACAGAAACTATCGAAATGACTAGTACGCATGATAAGCTTCTGGAAGCACACTTCTTTGGCGTGGAAACTTACGGAAAGCTTGATGTAACCACTCCTTTTGATGTTGTTATTGAACCACTTGATGAACAGAAATATCCTGAAATGAACAAATGCTTTATCAAACTATTTTATGATAGTGAAGCTGAAGATAATCTGGATTGCTTGACTTTGGATTCAATTAAAAATTTATATGAGTTTAAAGTAAACAAAAAGGACCGTAAAGCAATAACAATAGAGGCAAAATATAAAACATCTGTGGAAGTTCCAGTTTTGTGCAAGATACAAGCTCCTCTTAAATTTGGTAAGCTAATTACAAATATTTTTTTCAGCTAAGTTCTCCATTTATTTTTTAAAAAATTTTATATATTCACAAAGCTTTCAAACTGTAAACTTTTACATGTAAATTTGATAGCTTAATTCAGCAGTTGATTTATGAGCTCTCTTAGTCAATTCAAAACTCATAAATTTGATAATTACTCTGAGTCACTTTCATCAAGTTATTATTCCCTATAAAGCAGATCAATTTGGTTCATACAGTTTTGGGAATGACATTAATAAAATGTGTTCAGAAGCATGGTTTGTTATATTATAATGTATTTGCGCTTTCTTTCAGACTTGCATGTTATTGGTGAAAGTAAGAATGTACAGATTTCCAAAATGGAATGTTCAACTATCAGTGTGGATTTAGATGACAACAAAAGTGATTCTGAAACTGGTCAAAAGAAAACCTCTTCATGTACACTGAACAGTATCAAGGTTATCAAACTTTATCATACTTTGCCATTACAATTTTTTAAAAGCAATATTATTAGTTACATAGTAACTTAGTGACCTGATGGTGTGAAAAGAAAACCCATGTATTTTTCCGTATCAGGTCACTAACTTACTATGTAACAAATGAATCACGCCTCAGACCCATGACTCAGCAGCATGCATTACTTGTCCACGGAAATCGGACGCCTAATAGTAGTAACGTTTTTTTTTCACGACATCACGTGACAACGATTTGTCCAATAAGATTGCTACAATTTTGTCTGAGGTGTGATAATAAAGGGAGTGGTCAAATGGTGGATAAGGGATTCCTGATAACTAAGCTGATCCCACTCTGACTCAACAAACAATATGAGAAACATTGAATTCTATGTGTATTAGAAAGGGCTGGCATAGCTAACCTAATTTCTGAGCAACTAAAAGAAGTTCATTTGTATTTAAAGTTGTATCTGAAGATACAAATACATGTACTACAAATTGAATTCCATTTCTGCAAAAGAAATTTATATTCATTTTTGTTAAAAAAATAAACTTGTTAAAATTACGGAATTCATATTTTAAGATTTAATTTAATCTTAAATGTGCTAAATTTTTTATATAATTTTTTTTTCAATAGAGTGGTAATGTAAACATCAAGTGCAGGAATGGTGACATTATCAGCAAGAGGGTACTCCAGAGTAATGCCTGCCTAGAAACAACTGGTGAAGGGGTATAAATTTCTTTTTTTTTTGTCTGAATTGTCACTGTTACCATTTCAATGTGGATGGAGTTAGTTCATATTTAAAGTTTGATCTCATTATATCAGCAAAATTTATTTTCAAATGTAGATATGAATTTTAATATTACACATTCACAATTCAGTATTGACTGAATTTGTTCAATTTACAGGTAATAAAATGTGACCGTGTACAAGCACAAACTGTTTCCATGACAACTGAATTGGGCAATATAAGTGCTACATCAGTATATGTACCACAATCAAGTTTTTCTTCAGATTATGGAGATATTGATTTGAATAATTGTCACAGTAATTGCACAGTGAAAATAAATCAAGGAAATCTCAAAATTGGTAAGTGTTGATTAAATAATTTACTTGTACATGTATGACATTTCCCCTAACGATTAAATAATTTACTTGTACATGTATGACATTTCCCCTAACAACAGATGAAATCCATTGCTTTTAATTTCCATTTCTTTGAAAATGAGTAATAATTAATGAAACTGATTATTGAGGAAAAATATTTGTAGTACAAAAATTTACTTTCGCAGTTTCAAATGTTGCACATGAACATGGTTGGTTGGGATGCTTGCTGTTTGTAATAATAGTTAACCAATCGATAGAAAAAGGAATAAAGGTTGAATCTTAACATTGTCTGCTCTTTATAACAGGTTCCTTTGAAGGGAATCTTGATGCAGACCTTCACACAGGATCTGTGGATATATACATGACCAGACCTAAAGAAGTGAAAGTTACAACACAGTCAGGTAAACCAGACCATCAGAAATAAGCATTGTGAATCACGAATAGATGATGGTGTGGTATTTTTAATCTCTTAATCAATCAGAATATATGCAGCTTTGAAATAGAGTAAATGAGAATTATTTTCTATCCTAGGTGATGTGTCTTTGAAATTATTAGAAAGATTGAAGGCCTCCTTCCATTTAGAAGGAACAAAGATAGAGGGTGAGTTAGTCGACTCTAATTTGATCCAAACAGAGGAAGTCAAACAGGGTGAGTAGTGATGCATGTTTATATTTATAATAAGAATACATGTATAACCAATATAAAATTAACATTTGTATTCGAGCTTTTCAAAATTTAAATGAACTAATTATTAAACAAGTTGACTGAAATTGCTTTTTAAAATTTTAATTAACTATCTATTAAATGAGATGATTAAAATAATCCTTTTACTCATATAAGCTCTTCAAATAATGTGTTTATATAATTATACATGTATATGAAATTATTTTTTAAACATTTCGGCTATTCACAAGACCTTTTAATAGTGATGTCAGAGTTTGATACTGATGTGTCTTTATAATTATTTCAGTGTATGAAGTCCACTCAGAGGATGAAGAAAGTGGTAGAGTAACAGTAAAAACAGGAGAGGGATCTATTGTTGTACAAAAACAGGACTGGCTATCATCACTCCTGTCACAGAAAGGAATATAATCTCAACATAATTTTTTTCTATTTATTCATTGTATTTGCTGTCACATAGTGACAGTGTGATTGAAGGTCTAGAAAATTAAATATTCAACAATTCAGATGATTTACTAGTGATTTTTTGCAGTTGTCTATGCTTAACTAATCAACCAACTTTTTCAGCTTCTCAATAATTTCTCCAATATTATGAAATGAAAATATAACTATTCATATTATGAATAATTATTGACTAAAGATGGTAAGGTATCATAACAAGACTCAATTGCAAAATGTACAACAAACATGCAAACACTTCACTTATGTGAACAAGATGTGTTTATGCAACACTATGCCCCTGTTAGCAGCTTTTGTATTTATTTTGAACAGGAATTTTAAAAGTCTACATGCAAGGTCAATGTTACTGGGTTAGAGGTCATTTAAAATGAAAGTTCCTGTCATAATCAATGGACATGTGATACAGGAAACTCCTATCCTAAAAGTAGTGCTGGCTATCGCGGCTAAAAATGAAATATTGTATTGCGATATGCCAAATGAATATTGCAATACACTTGATGTTAATATTGGACATAGATGAATGAAGTCTTGGACATTATTTTACTTTATCTCTTAGCAAAATCTCATAGTTTATATGAAATGTTGAGACTTTCTTACGGATTTAATTTCTATGTTCAAGAATTTGTACATCTTAAAAAAAATTTTGTTTCACAATATTTCTTTTACTCTCAAAACTGGCATGGTCAGACGGAGAACAATTTGTCTGCAGGCTTTATCACTTGCCATTGGCCACCAGGCAAGTGAGAATTTTAAGCCCTGGAATGTCAGAGTCACTGCACACCAACATTCAAATAAACATAGGCCTTCTTGCCTTTTACATTTTACCGCATCATTGACTGTATACTGCATGAAGTTTTACCTAGATCTGTTGACACCTCTAGAATCTATTCAAGGATTTTGACTGAATCAAATTTGTGACCTTGACCTTTGACCTAGAAAATCAATAGGTTTCTTCATCTTGTCATAAGCAGTTTGTGTATGAACTTTGGTAAAGTTCCAATCAAAATTGTGTCCTCTAGGCTGTACACAAGGATTTTAAACATTTCCCATCAGTGACCTTTGATCTATGACCTTGACAATCAATTGGGCCCTTCCAGATGTCGCACACAATTAGTGTGTGAAGTTTGATAAATTCTAAACTGCACCCTCTAAACACACACACGGCTATAAAACATTGTGACCTTGACCTTTATAATCAATAGGGTTCTTCCGCTTGTCAAAAGCAATAAGTGCATGAAGTTTAAAAAATGTGCCTTCTAGACTGCATACCAAGATTTTAAATATGTCCGATCTGTGAACTTGATCGTTGACCTAAGACCTTGAAAATCAATCAGGTTCTTCCTCTTGTCATAAACAATTAGTGTATGAATTAAGGTAAAGATTCAATTAAAACTGCACCCTCTGGGCTGTATACAAGGATTTTATACATTTCCAATCCGTGACCTTGAAAATCAATAGGATTCTTCCTCTTGACATAAGCTTTAAGTGCGTGAAGTTTAGTAAAGATCCAATAAATACTGAGCCCTTTAGTGTTAAGCATACACATGAACTGTTGCATTACTTTATCACCCTACAACTAAGTTGCACAGGGTTAAAAATGTTCAAGGTTATGTCCTATTTAATTTCAGAAGGTCAAACTTGATGGTCATAGGGTCAAGATCTTAGGCATCACTAGAAATTGAGGTTTTCCTACAACAATATCAAAGTCATGCCTAATGTGAAAGTTTTTGCACAGGCAAGCATATCATAATGACCAAAAACTAGATAACTAAAAATCCTTTAAGGGACCTTGGGTCAAAGTAATGTGAAACCTTAGTTTCATAAGCAACTGCATCCTCAAGTAGGAAACTGATAGGGATGAGATATATATTTCTTCTCTGGTTTTGCTTGTACTATGTGAGACAGCCTATGAGAGACACATTAGTTGTCTCAAAGGCTCCAATCGACCAATGGTAAAAGAGAATCTTATTGTGACGTCACAGTAACGTCGTTGGAAAACATGTTGTTACATGGCATGAAAGGTTTGAATTCCTTTTTTGCTTGTGTTTCATGGAAGAAGAAATAGATTCCATCACTTTCTACTGAGTGAGACTTAAAAATTTACACTCATGACAGAAATTTTTCATCTTTTCCCTCTTTCCGCTATGCTCCACCCAGGAAAAGACGAAATTACCGTCACTCGTGTAAATTTTTATGTCTCACTCAGTAGATCGTAATAGAACCTATTATTCCAGACACCTAGTTTGAGATTTATATTCCAGACACAATTTGTGATGGATGGATAGAGTTACAAAGGCTAAAACAATGTCTCATCCCATTTATTTGAAAAAGAATATGAAAGCCCAAACACTTACCAATCTTGAGTTATGCTCAATAATAGTTTTACAATCATAAGACAAAATTTTAGGTCAAGGTCATGAGAACAAAAAGTCTGAGGCCAATACACAGATTTTGTTACAAGGAATATACATGAGAAAGATGAAAGCCCACCTACCAACTGAACATTATACCAATGTTTTTTAAAAGTAAAGATTACAGTTCTGAGGTTGCCAATTTGGTACTAATTAATACATGTAGAAAGCTTTAGTCACAAGGACTTTAATCGTGAAATATGAAAGCCTTATCTACCAATCAAAATTTACATTTACATGTATTCCAAACAGAAAAGATCTTTAAAACTGTGACAAAATCTAAGTCACAAATTTTAAGTATACAATACATCTTAAGTTGTGTAAACATGAAAAATTCTCAAGATGCTTTCATTGAATTATTCTTACTGGGTTTTTTTTCACCTTTGAAATGTGCTACAAAAGGAAAAAACAAATCTGATATTAAAACTTTAATTTACAATTGAAAGCATGAAACAACATGTTCCAAACTTACATTTACAACAGCTGAAATAAGCATTTTAATCATTTATCATGCTTATAGTGAATTTTTATACCGTTCTTTCCTTGCAAAAACACATTGAGCTAATCCTTTCGGGTAATCTTGTCAAATATTAGCATACAACATAAAGTCGAGGAGACCGTTAAATCACTAACATACAGATCTACACACTGACACAAAACATTCACTTAAATTTTTTTCTCACTCTTGCGTCTTTTAGTCTTCCTTACGTGTACATTTTATATCACACTCAAAATCTTATGACACCAAAGAAACTCCTAATGATGGAAAAATGAGATTGCACCATTCCTCACATTTATACACAATCACACATCTAGTGTACACCACATCTATCATGCATACTTGTTCTTGATATATATAGTCTCTGGTTGTATAGGAGCATCTATGAGTTCCTCCTCCACCCCTTGGAGGCACCACTGGGGATTACTGACCTCCAGGGCCTCCCACTCTGCCTTAAACGCCTTCATTGGGTCGGGCGGAGTCATCATCCCTGCCCCTGACATCTGCTCCTGCATTGCCTTGGTTTGATCAGCAGCTGTAGATAAAAATAATATTTCATTGTCTACATCACATGTAGAAATAGTATAAATTACAAATCTACCATGATTTTCATAGACATTTACAAAAATAGTTTATACAAGAAAACTCTATTGGCTAATACACAACAACATTGTTATTTCTTTCGTAGATTGTGAAATGTAGCAAAACTCCCTATTGTAAAGGAAATTTTGTCAGAGTTTGTGGAAGAGTGAATATACAATATAACGATCCATTTATGAAAAGCTGAGATACACTTTCATTGCATCTCACAGAAGGGATCTTCTCAATTTATAGCATACCGTTGTCTTGACCCAATATTAGAGTGTACAGACTTCTGAGACCAAATACGTTCAGGAAATACCAAGATGCAGAGCTGACCCTGTTAACGGAAATATTGTGAGTATACAGCACAGTTACACATAATAACAAAGAAACAAGTGAACATGGCAGTCATCTTAGTATCTGGCAGAAGTACATGTATATATATATAAACAGCTTACATTATGATGTACTTTATCCTCATTTTAATTTATACACTTTTCAACAATATACATGTATACAAATGTGAAAGTCTCCTCTAACTTTTTTTAATTTACAAACGGAATTGAATAGCTGTGTGATCAATATTTTTCATACAGAATTAACCATACAAATTTTACAATGAATACAAAAAGAACAATATACATGTATATACCATGATGCATCCAGTGAAGCTAGCTCTACTCCTCTCTGCAACATGGGTTTAAAACGTAAAGTCAATGGAAATGGCACTTTTGCTGAAAGAAAAACATCACATAAAACTATAAATAGGTGAACATAAAATGTGTACGAGATATTACATGTATATACAATATCAAAATTTTATATCATACACTATTTAAAAAGAAATGACATATTTTTCTAGAAATGAATTTTTGATGCTTTAGTGAGTGACAGGGAACTCAAGGAGGAATATTATGCACTTCAACCTCTAGATGATCTTACTTGTTAAGAATCCTGAGAAAGCCCAATTAATCCATCCTCCTATGATGATCATTGGTAAAACATTGGTAACATTCCCCTTCAACATATCAGTCATCATGGAAGGATCTGAAATCATCACATGTAACAATACATTCTAGACTTATCAATATATGTATAGATTTATAGGTGTGTTGTATGAAAATTGGTAGCTATATTGATGAAACTGGTCACCATAATTATTAACTCTGTGAGGAGTTTTTATGCGTAACGACACCACTTTTAATAATGACAAGGAGATCTACTTATTTTCAGTTTGATCTAAATACTTGTAAAAGTTCATATTTCTTTCTACATACAGGGTTTTTTCTAGCCCCTGATGTAAGGGTCCTGGGCCGATGAAATTGGGAATTTTGCAACATTTCAACCTAAATTGGGAAATAAATTTCAAACAACAAAAAGATATATTCATGCAAATTATCCCTTGTCATATTAATTGTCAACGTAGAGTTAAACTCACACAATGTTTGTTCTACTCTTGCTTTCCTTTCAGTTAATGATACATGTATGTAAATTGGAAATGAATTTCTTGTTTTGGAGACAAGATTAAATTGGGAATTTTTATGTCTAAAATTGGGAAAAAGTACCACTTTTTGGCTTTGGGAATGGGGCTGAAATTCGCCCCCCCTACAGACCCTAAAAAAATCCCTGACATACCAGCTAAAAATTCTTTCAAAAAAGTTTTCCAATGCTAAATTTCTGTAAGTGAATCTTGGTTGTAGTCTTAATGGATACCTTACATTATTTATGTATTTTTAAACTTAATTTCTGTTCATACCTGTCATTGGATTTTTAGCTGTTGATTCCCTCTTCTCTGTTTTGAAATATCCTGTTTCAGTATTATTGAAGAAACTTTTCCTCATCAAAAAGCCCTGGAAAGATGATCAAAGTTTCATCAACATATGAAAGAAAAGTATTACATGTAATCACATCTTATGTAAATTATAATTTTATATATAGTCCGACTTGCCATCCAAAGTAAAAGATTAAGCATACTTAGGACATGTTGGACAAAGTTCCTGCAGAATAGGGACGTAAAATCAAAATTGGGAAACAAGACAGATCTGCACTATTCTAAAAGTAAGGGTTTTCATATCCTGTCAATCAAAAAGAAGGCTTTACATAATGGAAACTATACTACCAAACTAAAACACTTCTCAAAGTACAACTGGTATCATTGACATCTACAATGTAGCATAATGATGGAAAATTGAAATATTATTGGTGTACTAAGTACTGTTACAGTAATATACTTTTCTTTCTTTTCTTATTTTATTATTTTTACCTGTTTTGGGATGTATTTTCCATTTTCCCTCAGAATTCTGCTTCTGATGAGAGCGTGGCTGAAAAGAAAATTATATATTTAAAAAATAAAATCTTTAAACTTTAAAATTTTCATTTGATACTATTACTCTCTTTTTGACATGTTGTACATTTTACACTTTGATAGGGTTTTGATGAACATTAGTTACAAAGAAATGGGATAAGGAAATTTACAATTGCAGTGATTGGGCAGGACATATGTCATGCACCATAGTTCCATTAATTTGCAAAATGGCCCATTGAAGTCTCAGTACTTTCTTATATTCAAATTTTTGAAAATCATGGAAAATGGCCCATTCAGAAAATTTCCTTCCCTATCACTGCAACTTGATCTGTGGCAAACACACAATATACATCTAAATTCCTACTGTCTGCGCAGCTCACTTCAGAAATCAGAAAATTGAAGTTTTTTTTTACTTTGTCGACTATGTTTGAGGTTGAAATTTATATTTGGGGATAGATCTCGACCTCTCATAACTAACGATGTATGATGTATGTATGTACGACCAATATTACGCTCACAGTGAAAGAATATAGTTTTAGATAGGGAGTTTTCTATGTTAATTTTCGCGCGACGTCGCCGATGTTTAACACTGAGTCTATGGAGAACGTCGACGACGTCGTGCTAAAATTAACATAGAAAACTCCCTATCTAAAACTATTTTCTTTCACTGTGAGCATAGTATTGGTCGTACAGACATTAATCATACACCGTTAGTTATGAGAGTTCGAGATCTATCCCCCTGTATAAATCTTAATCGGAAAATATGCCAACAAAGTAGAGAAAACTTCAATTTTCCGATTTCTGAAGTGAGCTGCGCGGACAGTAAAGGCAAAGTGTAGGTGGTTATTTTTCAATTGATTTCAAGGTCACTAGAGAGCAAAGGGGGGGGGGGGATTTCAGACTCCCTCGCTAATGATCTACGTCTGTGTTAAGTACATGGGTCGGATCCAGATTTTTTTTTTTTTTTTTTGCAATGGGAAGAGGAGGTCCAGCTTGACCGGCGGTGAGGGATTCCTGGAGTCCCAGGGTTATGATTCTGAAAAGTTTTCAATTTTGAGATCAAGGTTTTAAGGTTTTACAAAATTTTTGGTGTCTTTTTTCTCCGCTCGCACATAAGGCTTTGCCTTGATTCATATTAAAGGCACTGTATGCCTAAAGGCCCCATATCGGTCAAAAATGACCTTACCCTGGAGAAAACCCCAGTCTATTCTTGCCTACTTAACGTACTTGTCCCAATAAAAATAGACAAGTCATAAAGAAAGCAAGAAGAAAAATCTCGGTACGAAACGGTATCGGTACGATAAATCCCGGAAGGTTAACAAGATAGATCAGTCATCAGATATCCGATAAACCTTATGATTAAAATAATTTAGGTTTAGGCACACATATAAATTGTAATGTTCCTCTTACCATCTACAAAAGAAACAACAATATAGTACATGTCTGTCAGTAAGAGAAAATTCGGAATAATGTGGGGTTTTTTTACCTGTCTGTTACTTGTTGTAATTCTGTCTTTTTCTCTGAAGTAAGAAGAATAGTGACATAATGACGTATTATTCCTGTGAGAAAAGTTATTATAACGATGGGTAAAAACACCCAAACTCGAATATTTGAGTCCAGCAGGAGTTCTGCCATTTCGAGCACCGACTCCGGTCCGGATTTCACAAACACGGGCGACAACTCTGTCACTACTGCAGTACACAAGAATGGAAGAAGAGAAAAGGAAGAAAATACTTGCATATGAACAATTTTTAAATGACAGACTTAAAAGAGATCTAAGGTTACAACCTTTTAGTTCAAGATTCCCTGTATTTAGTCATGAATTACAGGAATCTAATGTCAAAACAAACATTTGATTGAGAAAGGGTGGGGAGGGGTGTAAAAATTCAAGATTTACAGTCCACATTGTCATCAAGAAACTTAATATGAATCTTGAAGGCAAAGCCTTTTTGTGCGAGCGGAGAGAAAATAAATATGATTTTAGACTATGACGGTTTATCCTATCTTACAAAACTTTCTGTTTGGTCAGTGATTGCCAAAAAAAAAAAAAAAAAAAAAAAAAAAAAAAGGCAGTATAAGGCGAGTGGAAACACAGAGGCATTTATAAAGCTGGTCTAGACCAGCAGATGAACATTTTAAGGGGGGGGGGGGCTTAAAATATGGTTCTTTGTACGTTCCTGTTTTGGCCTTGACCGGCAAATATTAGATTAGGTTGAGGGGGGGGGATTCCAGTCAAATTTACAGAAAAATACGAGCAAACACAAAAGGTGTATGATTTTTAAACTTTATATCAACGATCTAGTTTAAAGAGCTCAGCTAGAACTGGTCAGACCAAGGATTTATAAACAGACCTGGTTATATTTCCTACATGTGATTTTTTTTATTTCAAGCCATTTTAATTTTATTATAAAACGGTTAAATGAAAATAAATAACTCATTGCATATCGCCCAAAAGAAAAAAATCCATCTCGCCGATGTCAGATACAATCGTCCAAAGCCTGTTTCATAACATTTCAATAAAGAAAACCACTTTAATATCGGACATCAAAATTATAATTTTGGAGAAATGTTCGGATGCCTCCAAATATTATCGTAAAATCCGAGAAGTGTTCTGGATTGAGAAACTTAATAACGTGAAGCCATCCGGATTGATCACAAAATCGCCCATGGGAATACTTTGGCCGGTTTATTGACCTTTTTAGAAGCGTTTACGTCAAGCAAAATACGTCCATTAAAGGAAAATCTTACAACGTCAAAGTGACATTAAGAATTTGGCGCGATGACGTCAATGACGTCATAGAAGCACAGTAAACAAACGAAGATGTCGGCTTTCCTAAAACGATTCCGCGGTTACGCCGAGTTGTCGATGCTATTTCGTAATCTGCTTTACGAAAAATTATGTCAATAAATTTAACTTGTAAACAAAAATTGAGTATAACATATACGTATACTCGGAGTCGAAAAAAAAAATAAATGGCAATATTCAGCATCTCCGCAGTAACTCTGTCTGCGAGGGGACGAAAGTTTTTGAAAGCATAGTAGTACATTCTCATTCTTTGATTTAGCATATTTTCTCACTAAGGTAAGTGTATACGCGTTACCATAAGGGCGAGCTTCGCTCGCAAAGGCCCTTCGGGCCTTTGCAGCGAGCTCCGCTCGCTATAATTTGTAATAAAATAAGTCCCGCACACATGTATACCTGCAATACCTTCAATAAAATTTACGTCCCACAAAGTGTTGCCTACTGGTCGAGCAGACAATTCCGAACGATTTTCGAAATATATGTTTTGTCAATAACTTCTTTATGTCCATTTACTGTGAAACTTGGTACAAATAATGCTTCTCCCTTTGTACATATGCCTATGTAAAAATAATTTTGAAAATCGATCTACAAATGCTGATTTGAGGGTATTTTAATACCCCCTTTAAAAGGCCATATTTCACTTGAGTTACTAAAGGTATTGGCAGTGGCTCCGGATACATGTAGGAACGTTCGTATCTTTAGACCTATGTCTCGGCGTACGAACACAAATCGTAGTGAGCTACTGCATATATATATATTTCAATTTGGATCGTTTTTTTTCAAGGCATCTTGTGTTCAAATTGTATCTTTTTTTGTGACATATTATGAAAAGTTAATTAAGTAAAAAGCATGGAGTTGCATCTACATGTACGTAATTTTTATCGTCTCAAAACTCTCAAAAGCTTCAACTTCCGCTGGAGTGACGGAAGGTCAGTCCGTGCACACAACAGCCGACAAGTGCGCGTCTATTACTGATCAATGATCACTATAATGATTGAGTCTCAGCATAGAAAATACTAGGCTCCCCTTGTCCCGGTTGCTAAATTACAGATAATGCAGAATAAACTTGTATACCTTGATATGGTTACAAAAAATATTATTATTATTGTAATTCAAAAGAAATAGCCAAGGTTTAGTTTTTTGAAAGTAGATTAAACTCCAAGGTCAAGGTCAATAGGTAAAAAATCAAGGCTCCAAATTAAAGTTCTGTTCATATGGTATTCACAAGTGATATAACGAGCCTTATACTTCAAATGGTATTGGAAATTTGTTTTACTTTTTTTTTTGGAAAAGGTAAAGCTTCAAGGTAAATATTACTAGGTTAAATTTAAGGTTCCAAATGAAAAATCTGGTAATAGGGTAGCATAAGATTAATGTGAAATATCTAAGCTCTATCCCTTTTTTATCAAAAGATATGACGAAAGTTAAATGTTTTGAAGTCAAACTCCAAGGTCAGAGTCACTACGTGTAGATCAAAAGTTGAGGCTCCAAATGAAGTCTGGTAATACATGTATCCACATACATGTATGATATATCCCTAGTAGTTAAAAAGATATCACCCAGTGTAAAGTTTTAAAAGAACCAAAAACTTTACGTTCAAGGTCATTTTTTCAAATATAAAAGCCAAAAATGGAGGGTCTTGTCATGAGGTATCCAAATGTGGTATATCTAAGCAATTAATATAAAAAATACGGCTTATGTTTAAGTTGTTGAAATATTAATCAAATGAATACCATTGAATAAAGCACATACATGTACGACTGATACTAGCATACCGGTACTCACTTCTTATTCAATTTTCTTCTCAGTAAGAAGCTTTTATTCATTTTTCTAACTATATAACATTGTATATATTCAGTACAGTGTTGGAGCAAAGAGACACCATATATGGTCAAATAGCTGAATACCTACAGTTGAAGACAACAATAGAGCAAATCAAGGTAAATATTAAGAATCCCTTATGCTGATTACCTGCATCGTATTTATGATGCTTACATTTGAATAACCTTACAAAGAATTTACATATTTTATATTTATTGAAGAAATCTTGAAATGAATTTGTCATATTGGAATATATTATCTATCTTATGTAGTGCACCATATGCACATTTTAACAAATAATGTATCATCATTGATGCTCAAGGCTAAAAGAGAAGAAATCCAAAAGAGCGGAAATTCTAAAAAAAATTCTTAAATGTATACCAAAGAGCCAGCTAAGGACAGAGCTATGCCTGAAGGAGATACTCCTCGATTTTAGAACAATTTATTATCAGAAAATGCTTTTCATTTCTTCTTAGGACTGTACTGATGGCTTAAAAACCAAGGTAGATTTAGGATGCAACTTCTACATACAAGCAAACATGTAAGTAACAATTCTAAAATTCAATTACATTTGTATCTGATATTTGAATTTTTTATGCTCCCGTCGTCAGAAATTCGGGGGCATATAGGTTTTGGCATGTCCATTTGTCTGTCATTCTGTTTATCTGCAAAAACTTAAACCTAGACCAACTTTTGAATGGTAAATGATAGGCTTGTTATATTTCACATGTGAATGACAAGACCTTTCCATGGATACCAAAATTTTTGACTTTGTGACCATGAACTTGGAGTTTGACCTACTTTTGAAAAACTTTAACCTTTGTCATAAATTTTGAATGTAAGTGATAGGGCTTCATATTTCACATACATGTATTTCTTGTGACAAGACCTTTCAATGGATTTTTGACCTTTTGACCTTGAACTGGGAGTTTGACCTACTTTTGAAGTCTTTCTCTTGGCCATAACTTTTGAATAGCGATAGGGCTTTCATATTTCACATGTGTATTTCTTATGACAAGACCTTTCCATTGATACCAACATTGTTTACCTTGTGACCTTGACCTCGACTTTTGAGTATGATCTACATTTAAGCTGTTTACTGACAAAGTACTGATGGGGGCATTCATATTTCACAAACACACTGCTTTTTATTTACTCTGAACTTTTGAACAACTTCATCAGTTAAAATAAAGTTTAATTCTAAGTTTGATCTTTTTATCATGGAATTCTTTCTTTTAGCCCTGATGCCTCTCGTATTTGTGTGTGTGTTGGATTTGGCTTCTTTGTTGAGTTTACCCATACAGAGGCATTGAAATTTATTTCCAAGAAAACGGACCTACTTAAACAAGAAAGCTGAAGCACTGACAAAGGATGCTGCCAAGATTAAAGCTCATATAAAGATGGTACTCGAGGTAAATATACTAGATATACTTAATGCATGCTAATTGAAGACAGGGGAAACAGCAGTCAATAAGTAATGGTAAAGCTAGCGTATGATCCCCTTGCAACTACATGTCCTCTATGATGTTCATAGGCTTGAAGTCAAAATAACAAATTTGACCTTTATCCTTGAAAATCAATAGGGTTCATCCTCTCTCTTTATGAAAGAAAGATTGCTTCGTATTCTTTGCTTTGAAGGTGACCTATTGGGTTCATCCTCTGCCCATATCGTACATTAATGGAATATTTCATAATTCTATGATGATTACGGTACTTTTCGTGCGTGAACATTGACGGCAGTGCGGCTAGCCAACAGTGGATGCTTACTCCTCCCGGACACCTGGTCCCACCTCTAGCTTGCAAGGGGTCCGTCGATGCCCATTTTAGTGCTTTATTGGGAGTGCTGTTGAGATTATCGTCAGGATCTTCTTTAACTCATTTGCCTTTTATTCTATTGACTAAGATTTTCACTATGAATGCCTAGTGACCTTGAAAATCTTCTCCCCAAGGGGAACAGTTATGGAATGTTCCTATGATGATTGCTTTTCTTCTGTGCTGATCACATGAATCTGGACAATCTCCAGTCTTTGGAGACTCCTCTGATTACCCTCATGCCAACATTTGAGTCAGTGTCAGACTTGTTTAACTTCAAAATTAAGATTGTAATGTGCACGTGTATGTTGAAAATGATGCCAAATATATTCCTTTTTCTGACAATTTCTAATAACTTTGTTTTCAGGGTTTGCGAGAAATACAGCTGCTGAATGCTGAGAAGCTTCCTCAACACAGGGATGTCTTATAGATACAAATGGTTAACGAAGTGTAGGGACAACATTCAAAAGTTCCATCACATTTCGCCGTTGTACGAAATACACTGTTCTGATACAGTATACCATTACTCAAGGGGAAGGATATACAATGTAAGAGGGCCCCATGTGATTAAGTCTGAAATCACAGTAGAGAATGCTCCAAGTGTGTGTGAACAAATACAGTTTTCCAAGCGAGGGAAGAAAATCACTCAGAATGATATTATTGACATTGAATATGGAGAAGTATGCAGTGCAATAGCTGAATTATATATGTTGACAATCATGTACGTGTAAACGAAGCAATAAAGAATCAAATATTAAATATCTCATTTCTGTATTTACGGTTGCAAATATTGTTGGTTGTACATGTATTCAAAATACATCTTCAAAGTGTCTTTTCAAAAACAGGTATAAAATCACAATTCTTAACTTCTTAGTCAGATGTTTGGACAAGAACTCCTTCACATGATGAATAGGAGGCCGATTAAAATTCAATCTACAAGCATTAAGTTACATATACAGCACTGAAAAGTAGATACACGTGTTTCCATGATCCTTCACCA
Organism: Pinctada imbricata; assembly: GCA_033119305.1. NCBI lineage: Eukaryota > Metazoa > Mollusca > Bivalvia > Pterioida > Pteriidae > Pinctada > Pinctada imbricata. The sequence goes on along the minus strand of VSWD01000005.1, from coordinate 98,179,191 downwards.
AAAGTGGCCATTTCTGAATAAATAGAGTCTATTTTTTACGAGGTCAAGATCTATGTACATAGAGAGTTGTTGAATGTAGATCTAGAATGTTTTTAGTTTTCTGTGATATTATTGCATCTTTCTTTTCCGATGAGCTACTCAGTACAAACTCTTTTCCATTCAGTTCACATACTGCTTTGACCTGTAAAACAATGAAACAAATATTAGTTATTGTATAAGAATGAAAACTTGTTTGAAAAATTTAAGTTGTCTTTTTAGTTCAATGAAGTCATGTGCATAAATAAGCTTGTCATAGTGTTACATGACTTTGTGATCACAAAAGAGAGCTCAAGACTTAAATCTGCCAAAACGTTTGACCCAAAATGTACAGCAACGACCTTGAAGTTGACCTCATTAGGATGACTAAATGTGATTGTCAACTCCTGCAAGTTTGATCAATGTCATTGATGAATAACAGCAAAGCTGTATGATAACAAAATGCAAGATAGCATGAAGTAACGCCTGAATAAAATGACCGCTAGAAAAATATCTGATCTTGACTTTGAAATTGACCTTTACTTTCTCTTAGTGCTGACTCCAAATATGATTAGCAATTGATAAATGTTTGGTTGGCTCCAAATGTGATCAGTTTTGTTTGGTTAATGTACAACAAGTAAATAATAACCCTTTTACTATAAATGTGAGATAGTAAATTGTGACCTTTACACATTTGGTATTTATTCTCAATATAATGATAGTGCAATTTTTGTGTATAACATGAAATACATGTATGTACATGTATAACGAAGTTACTCATGTGGAAGTGAGACTACTTTTGAATGTAGACCTCTACATGTACTCAAGTCTAGGGTTTTCCATTATTGCCAGTTGTGATCTTGATTGCTTTCTCGCTTTTCAAGTTTGATGAAAATTGGATGTAAACTAAGACCTCTAAGGTGTGTACCTAGTTTGAGGAGGTTCAAAAGAGGTGAAGAATCCATTACACTTTCAAAATGTGTATTGGTGTGTAATTTAAAATGTACATGTATATACAGTGTATGTGCATGTAAGTCATGAGCAGGATAATGTTTTACCTGTGTACACACCTCATCCAGTGTTAATGTCTGTCCTCTGGGATTCTCCAGTAACACCGTTCCATCTAAGCTCTTCCCTTTACCTGCCACAGTTTTGACATTGGCAAAATGGCACACAGGGGAAGTAACCGTTGAAGCTTGACATGATGGTTTCCTTCCTGGAGCTGCTACATACAGAGTTTTACCACTTAGATCTGATATTTTTGCCGTAGATTGAAGCTGTTTACTGAGGCCACTGTCGGTATACACAGTCACACGTCTCCCTCTTACTCCAAATACTGACTGAATCTGATTAATATAGAATATCATTTTAAACAGTGTAACAATATGAAGCACAAGCAGGAAAAGGACGAACAATCTAATTCACATTTTTAAAATTACTTTAATAGATGAAATCTGGTATGGACTTAATTAGCTCAATCATTTAAAACTCAATGTGTGATCATAAATACAGCACATTCTAGAAAGGTGCCTATTTGCTATTTTCGAAAACCAGAGTTACTCCCACTTGAGATGGTAACTGACATAGACTAATAATGACGTCATCTAATTCTATGGAAACAGTCCTAAAAGTCTGGGAAATGACTGGTATAAAATCGAAGTTACCATACTATTTTCCAGACGTCACAATGGTCTTACCTCAGATACCATCTGTAAGGGGAAAAAACTCTGTATTCCGCAATCACTCAATTACTGTTTACAATATAGGCCTTGTAACTATTTTAATTTACAATTTCATGAAACTTTTAAAATGTTTATAAAGACAGAGACAGTGAAGATTTGAAAATAAATGACATGAACCTGTTGCACTAATACATCCACACTTGGCAAGGCTTTTCCTACAGGGTTCTCCAGTAATACAGTGGCTTGGCACCCCTCAACACATTCCTGTGGACTGATCCCACATAACATAACATTAGCAAACTTAGATGATGGGGTGATTCCATTCTTGACTGGGGCCGGGTCAAGTACTGTGGATGATGATGGAGCACTCTGTTGTGATTCTCCCTCTCTTTTCACAATAGTCAAAGCTAATGAGTCAGTTTTGATCTGAAAATGAAAAAAATCAAAGCACTGAAGGTACTGAGAGCGAATAGCTAAATATCAGAATATGTATCATTCATGCTGTATGTCAACAAACTTTCCTTCGTAGACAAGTTTATGCAAGTATAGAATACATGTAATACTGAAATGCAAATCTATATCTTGCCCTCTCTTAACTTCATGTCAGGGATGTACGTATGTATATACATGCCTTATCAGATGTTCAGTTTTCGGCCCAACAGAAGAAGGACAGGGAATGGGATCAGTACAGCTATTTAAAATTATAGTTAGTATCAGGTACAGCGTATACGACCCGTAATGCTTTGGCCCCTCCCTCGTCAATGAAATAAACGCATATCCACGAATGTACATTGTTCTATTTATCGTGTTGACATGTTTATATTCCTGTCCATTTAAGCAGTTAGTGTCTATATAACCATGCGCTTCTACATAGCAAAACAGCTTGATTCTAATTACATTGTTTATACACATGAGCAGCATCGGCCCTTTACTTTCTCCGGCAGAAGAATATTGGAAGATTCAATACGTCACGATGCTAAAAACCCTGTGGTTTGATTGGTTCGTGCTTCATATTATACATGTACGGAATCGGGGCTCTCTAACGTGAAAAAAATCAAGTGATCACTTAGAGCTATTCGCTCAAAAATTACAAGTGGAGGTCAATCTTAGCTTCATAAGATTTTTTTATGGGAATGTAAGAAAAGATTTAGTTCAGTTTTAATTATTGATTTAGGTAGGAGATGGAGTTTCTTTCCAATGAGTTTGTAGGATATCCTGCACTTCATATCTGACATATACATGTACATGTAGAAAATGTACATTAAGTAATATTTCTTCAAAGTCAAACAATATTCTAAATTGTGAGCAATTACACTGATTACAATTTCTGGTATTTCAAAACATCATGGGCAGTTACATTTACATACATGTGTATATTACATTTTAAACATGTAGTTATTTCTAAAAGAAAGGTACATGTAATTCTCTCTCCATATGCAAACCAATGCCTTGAATCTCATGATGAACTTACATTCATTTCTTCCTGTATGACAACATTTAGATTAGCTGGCACAGGGAATGGAAGGAAAGGTTGTTTAATGGAGGTTGTGATGTACTCGTCAAAGTCTTTGACGATTCTATCAAGGTTTGACGACGCCTCGTAATACACAGTGATACTGTCTGTTGGAACCAGGTGGGCCTGAAATTTAATTTTAAATCATTTTTCAAACAATACTCATAAAACCATAATTGTACTTGTATGAATATGTATATTTTTATGCTTTACATCTACACATACATGTAAATCCATTTTTTCACTTTAATCATTCTTTTAGCAACTAGATTTTCATGTAAATGTGCCTGATCTTGCTCATATTTTATAATAGATGCACCACAGATTGGTCAGCAGTTTCCGTATTATAATAAACATGAACTTATGAACTCTAATTCACAATTCAGTAAATATACATGTAGTTACATATAAATGTAATACAGGTGATAGCTTTGATAATGATTAGACCACAGGATCACAAAGAATATACTACCTTTTTCCTAAGTTTCTGCACCCTGTTGATGACTTCTCTAGCCACACCCTCATCTAACATACTCTGGTCTGGTGTAACATCCATCAGTACTAATACCTAAATCAAGCAATATACATTTAACCTTCATGCTTGTGTACATATTTTGTTAGCTTTCATAGCAACTTGCAACTGTAATCTTGTTTTCTCTGGGATTTCAGATCTATTTTGACTTTGACTTTGTTTTGTATGTCACACAGAAGTACTTGTACCTTTCTTGTATGTTCAATGATGAACAGAAATGTTACTTTCAGACAAAACACAAGCAAATACAAGTAGATACCCAAGTGCCAAATCATACATACAATGTACATGTATAATGCTTAGCAGCCACACAATACAAAATTCAATGTTTTAAAAGACTTTTAAATTCCATGGAATCTGTACAATCTTATGAAATTTTACTTCAAATGGTGATGTTTAACAATACCTAATAACCCATAATATAATGTGCTTGCATGTATTTTGAATACCATACCTCTTTGTCAGAATGAGCTTCATAGCAGTTTGGTGTTGTGTCACTTGTAGAGTCAAACTTGTACCTCAGTTTGAGGTCTGTCTCTCCTAGCGTATGTCCACATACAGTTATCTCCCCCTTGTTTTGGAAGTCTTCCAGCTGAGAATCAGTCAGGGTCTTTATTTCTGCCATAACCTTTTTAAGGTCTCCCTAAAAATATAACCAGAATGAGAATAGTGTATATACAAATGTATTCAAAGAGGCAACACAGACTACTTACTGTTAAAGAGGAAAATATTGCATAAAATCATAAATGTAAGCAAACTTTGAATGGTTCTCTATACTTTTCTCCTATTTCCCTCTATATGAAATGTGTTTTGCCCATAGCAACACTTAGTAACACGTCATGTGGGATCACTGTATCCCCCACCCCCTCACATGCATTTTGACTTTATCTGCACCTCACCAAAGTTTCTTACATTTGCCTTTAAAAGGGACAAAAGGATATGTTTTCTTCGTACATACATTAAGTATGTACTTTAAAAAAATCTCGATTATTTTGAAAAACTTGACTAAAATTGTTTTATCGTCACAGTTACAAAAACAGAAAAAAATAAAGTGGAAGCCATTTTTGAGTTTTGTCCCTGAAAATTGTAGAAAAAACGATTAACAGTATGTTTGTCAAGTAGGATGATAAAATCCCACCCTGGGGGTCTGGTCAGGGAACTCTGCACTCGGCAAGCCTCGTTCCCTGACCAGAAACTAGACCCCTCGGTTGGTATTTTATAATTCTACATGACAACTTATGGTTGATACATGTAGTTATAATTCCCTATTCTAACTCCTGTCTCTCTCTTTTTATAACTGTATCAAGGGTTGTCCCAGAAAATCCTAGACATCGGCAATAAGAAAGCTGTGAAGGGCTGCATTTTTATTAACTTTGCATTGATAAATATGACATTCAAATCAGCTTCTGTACATGAAAAATCAATAATTTATCTTTCATAGTAAAAATTTTTATAGAAGAAATAAAGACGTAGGGTGACATCCACCGGCGCATGATACATGTATGTAACGTCATGGATTCCGGCAACTGCAGTTAAGAATATGCCTTAAGAAAGCAACTCATAAATTTATCTCATATATTTGATAATAGACTTTGGCACTTATTGAGCAGAAGCAAGATACATATTTAATCCACGTGACATAATTTTCTGCACAGAAAATTTACTTATATGGACCCTCTCTTCTATTTCTTTACACATGTAACTGTTCCATGCCGGTCTTCATCAATGACATTTCTGGCCAAATTTACTGTCTGAATATCGCCCCTCTCCTTGTGCCCTTGTTTAGTTTGTCTGTCAATTTGTCTGCAAATCTCTTGTACATACATGTATACTAATACTCTGCGAACATTTCCATACTTTTCTGATGTTTTAATTTCTTACTTTGTCTAAAAAGGGGTCAATCCACGATCAACACAATATCTTAGTACTATTTTCTGCTCCACTAATAGAGTTGATGTTGCATTCTTTTGAATGATTGATGAGGGAATGCTTTATAAATTCTTTCATACTTAAATTGTTTACTACGACATTGACGAAAATATATCACGTATGTACCCGCTAAAATCAGTTCTTTCTAGTGATTTGACTTTTAGTACTATTTATACATGCATTGATAAGTACATGTATTTAACAGGTTTTATTTTCGATTCTGTTTTGGCGCATGAAAATTTCGGACTGCTCCAGTACGGTCCAATCGCTCTTATAATAATTTGTTTAATTTTCAATATTAACGGCAGATTTCAACACCATTAAAATTTTATGCTTCCCAGATACTTAAATTTACATCTGGGAAAATCATTTTTAGATTTAACGCTAAATAAAGGAATTGTGAGCAATGTCTACGTTTTTCTGGGACAACCACTGTATATATGTTTAATGTTTCACTGAACAATCTGATCATGAAAAAGTTTGTGAAAATTCATATAACACATCACATCTTTTATGTTTGACCAAGAAAACATTATGACATCTTTGTTTCTGCAACTGGAAGGGTAATTTCAGTTTCAAAGATATTACTCTTGCCTATACATGTACATGTATATATTTCTGCATCAGAGATTGTACAAACCTTTAATTTTGCACCAAGAGCTTTGAAGTCAGGTTCTGCCACAAGATGAGCACCAAATTTGGACTTTTCTGTTGTTACTGTGAGCTCTTTCACATTCAGTTCCTGAAAATATTGAAATTTCTAGTGCATTCATCTAACTCCTAAGAAATTTAGTCTAATTCTCTCTGTAAATGAAAACTCTTGTAACAACTGTCAAATATACATTGTATATGAAATATCTAGCAAAGTTATCTACACAGCATACACAGGGGGTAAAATTCGTGAAAAATCCCCAGGAGCCATGTGGGCCCCTAAGATATAAAATCCAGGGGCCCACATGAAAT